>CP126890.1:226062500-227262500 GCA_030440675.1 Furcifer pardalis | reverse complement strand
AAAATACAGTTAAAATTATGCCAAAACAATCCAATCATATTTAATGAATATCTTATCAATATTTTAAAAATCTCAGAAATTTCCATCCCACGTTGATTACATTTAATTATTTTTCTTATTTTTTCATAATTTTCTTATCAAAAATGAATGCAGAAGTAGAAGGTGATACCTTTTCTGGATCACTGGAATAAAAAAATCTACTTCTGCATATGTTTTATACATGAATCACACGGCTGACTTTGTTTATCAAAAATGAATGGCATTCTAATCCATTTTACACTCATCAAATAAAAGACTTACATAGTAAAAAGAGGCTCATTCTTTATTTGCTATGTATTGATGATGGCAGGGAACCTATCAAAGCACAAAGGAGGCAACTCTAATTCATCACCACAAACATGGTTGAACATGCAATCATTCAAAGACAGATTTGTTAAGTGCTAAGCAGAAAAGACCTTTTCTTCTTTATGCTTTGATAGGTTCCCTGCCATTGTTCAGAGTTTCGCCAGAATTTATTTTTTAAGCTCTCATGTTGTTTCAGCCAATTTCATATTGAATTATCCTAATTTTGGAAAGTTTTTTTTTAAAGAAGAAAATCTTACCCTTTCCTCTGAATGTTCATCAGAGATCAAAATCTTGAGAGGAAAAAAATGTTTTCTTGGTTTGTTAAAAGATGTGAGACTAGAGGCCAGGCAGGCCTTCCTGAGGAGAAGTGGGACACTAAGAATGTTGGGGAATGTGATTTTTCCATTTGCTCACGTTATAGAAATTGGGAAGCCCTCAGACATATATTTCTGAGTTAGAGCCCTACAGGCCAAGACTTGTTTTAGGGCAGGGGTACCCAAACTTCAGCCCATGGGCCAGATCCAGCCCCTAGTACCAATTAATCCAGCCCGCACTGCTCCCGGAAGTGGAAGTAAAATGTGTATATGCAGAACACAAATGCACATGCACAGAACACTGCCGTAAATTACCTGCGGCTGTCGTAAACACATTTACAGCATCCATGTGTCATTTATGGCAGCGGTCTCTGCATGTATGGGCATGTTCTGCGGATGCACATTTTACTTCCACTTCTGGGTAGAACGAACCACATGACCGGCATGCTTGACCACGTGACCAGCCCACGGCCTGAAAAGTTTGGGCACCCCTGTTTTATCTTGAAGTTGCAGTGCAAGGAGATGCTGATGGGTTTGGGACCATTGAAATGTGCAGTGTTCACGATCTCTGGAGGTGGCTCTGTAAGAAGGATGTGCATGCAAGACACATGAAATTTTCCATGTATAAAAGACTTAGGTAAGAAATTTGCCTTTGAAAGAACAGGTCTGATGATCCCTCTTCCCTGAGAGGAGGCTGTGCCGTACTATTTGTCAAACACCCTGCAGGCATACAGTATTATCAGTCATGGTACAGCAGTGAAAAACACATTGTCGGTACTGATCTTTTTACCTTCAGGAAGATTGTGCGGGTTTTCCTCTCCTGAGTGATAAAGAAACTGCAACCACGAAGTTTTCCCAAATGTACTCATTTGTGCAACTAGAGCACCAGTAGACATATCAAGGCAAATATCTTAAGGTCGGAAGTTGTCAAGAGAGGTTGGAAGAAGGAAAGCATTAAAAGCACATAGCATTCTTCCAAGTGTCTCATAATATTATGTGTTTCACAAGCATCCAAGACGTTTGACAAGAGGAAGAGATGTTGTCATATGCATTATACATGTGTTGTCTGCTTTTAGGTCACTTGTCTGCACTTTTCCTGTCAATTAAATGCAAAAGACATAATGATCCCCATTCTTTCAGCACTGATATGTTATCATTTATTACAACCACCCCCTTCCAAAGGATAACCAGAAGATAATGCCCTTCCTTACTTAAAAAAAAAATGCTGGCACTTCCTTCATATTTCAAAAGACACATAATAAATTTCTTCAGTTGCCTATCATATGATCAGTTCTAACTGAAAATATGTGATTTATCACCCTTTGGTCTGAAGCAAGACATAATAGTCCAGTTAGTTTCACATTTTAATTTCCAGCTACTGCCAACTCTTTTCTTTTAATTCTCTAGACAATGGTCTTCTAATAGAATTTAAGAGGACAAACCCAACAGGGAAATATATCCAGGTTTTGAGTCCATTTGCCTGGATGTTTTGTGTTGAATCCAAACCTGTTTGTTCCCTAGCAATAAGACTGAGTCTTAATACATAAAGATTAAATAATGGTGTCCACACAGACAAATGCTGGTTTTTAACAGCCTATATTTGAACTATGAACCAGAGTGTTTAACCAATTTTAATGACATTTTGAGGGCAGGCTCAGTGTTTATCTTTAGAAGCCCTGGATGAACTATTAGAAAATGTCAACCAATTGGAATCAATTTTGGGTAACTCCATGAATACTGTATGAAAGTGTTATGAAATAAAATATATTAGTCATGGAGCATTAAATAGCACATCGTTTGGTGCACAAAGCAGCCTTTTCTAAAGCTGTGGTGCAGAGAAGATGGTAAATTAAAACTCCAAAATGACTGACAATTGCATATCATTTAAAATTAAGAATACTCAAATTTAATCAGAATAATTATAAGTCAGTATATCTTTCCTGTTGTTAAGGTTTGTTGAGTTTGGAGTTCACCTACTACAGGGGTGCCCAAACTATGGCTCGCAGGCTCAATTAGGCCCCTGAATATAATTAATGCAGCCCGTGGTGAGCACCCTAAGAGAGGTCCCTGGTGCACTCAGGATGATGTCATCCTGAGCGCGGCAGTGGCCTCTCTTAGCGCCACGAATTTTGACTCACATGAGGCTCCGAAATTTCCCCGAAGCAGCAATCGGCTTCAGCAAAGGCAGCTGAGGGGAGAGGATCAAGCAAGAGGCTGCTTGTAGCAGCCTGGCAAAAGCGCGGTCACTGCCTCCGCCACAACCACTACTGACATCAAAACTGTCAGCAATGGGATCAGCCCACCTCCAGACCCCACAGCTGTGTGTCGGGGATGGGACTGGCCCACAAGAAAAAACGTTTTGGCACCACTGACCTACTACATGTCCTATTTTAACTTTGAATTAGGTTTTTGTCACAGCCTGTTATGATATAAACTGCCTTTAGATGGTTGTGCACAGCTCTTAAGTTAATAAATGAGTATTAAACAAGTAGTTTTAAGTAAGCCCTACAAGATCATTGTAACTAGTCAAATGCTTAAGGGTGTGCCAAGGTTTAGTGACCTGTACCATGATCCTGAATGTGACAGAAGTTCGGCATGGTAGAAGTACTTGTCAGAACATATCCCCATGTAACATCACAAATCATTTCTTCACAAAACTTTTTTTAAAAATCCACAGCCATGCAGTAAAATTCCATAGAGTAATGATGTTTATACTCAGGATAAAAACACAGGCCAGAGGTAATATTTGTTTCCCTGCACATTACAGTACATTACATACATAGTTCTTTCCTGATGTTTGTGCAGGAATTATTCACTGCTGAAATGGAAGCCTGTTACTGTGATCACTACAATCTCTGGCTTGTGCAACTATGAGCTAGAGTAGAACATGTGGGTAGGCATCTCAATGAACTGGGCATGCTCCTCATCTTGTGGCATTCAATGAAATCAGGTTCCATGCAGTCCTGCTGTTAAGTAAAGTAAACTTAGAGAGATAGAATCACTGAGTCGGAAAGGCTCTCGTTAACTTCTGACATGGGGGTGTGATGGCAGCCTTGGACATGATTGCGCCACTACGACCTCTCCGCACACGTGAGCTCCGCTCTTCCCCATGGTTCTCAGAGGAGCTGAGGGAGCTCAAATGTGCAAAAGAGACACCTAGAGCACCATTGGGCAAAGACCTGGAGTGATACTGATCGAACACTTGCTAGAGCCGCTATTAGGGCCTGCCTTGTGGTGATAGAGATGGTGAAACGTCAATATTTCACCACCTTTATTGCCTCTGCGGATAATTGCTCAGCAACTCTCTTCTGGGTGACTAGGTCCCTCCTTGGTAGGGAGGGCTGAACCAGCTGATGATTTTGCTGATTATCTAACAGAGAAAAATGCTCAGATTTGCTCTATGTTTAACCCTAACGTGGATATTGGGGGTTTGGAGTTGACTGGGCCACAGTCTTGCCATGTTATCTGGGATCGATTTGATCCTGTTGTCCCTGAGGAAGTGGACCGGTTCCATGGATCTGTTTGCACCACTGCCTGCTTATTGGATCCCTGTCCCGCCTGGTTGGTTAAAGCAACCAAGGCAGTGTCAGGCGGTTGGGTTGAAGCAATAATTAATTCTTCACTGCAGGAGGGGATGTTTCCTGCATCATTAAAACATGCTTTTGTGCACCCCGTCCTGAAAATATCATCACTCAATCCAACTATAATAGCCAATTTTAGACCTGTATCCAACCTCCCCTTCTTAGGGAAGGTGTTGAAGAAGGCAGTGGCACGGCAGCTACATGGGGTCCTGAATGAAGTAGATTATCTGGACCCTTTTCAGTCAGGATTCAGGCCCGGATATGGTACCGAGACTGCATTGGTCATGCTTTTGGATGATCTCTGGCAGGAGCGGGATGGATTTAATCTGTACATCCTGGCTCTTCTTGACCTCTCAGTGGCATTCAGTACTGTCGACCATGGTATTCTTTTTGAATGGCTCCGTGGACTGAGGATCCAGGGCACTGTGTGGTCCTGGTTTTCCTCATTTCTGACACGTTGGACCTAGTCAGTGTGGTTGGAGGATGAGGGGTCCAGCCCTAAGCCTCTCCAGTACAGGGTGCCTCAGGGCTCGGTCATCTTGCTTCTCCTATTTAATATCTACATGAAGCCTCTGGCTACATGATCATCCCTTCCCACAGAGTAAAGTATCATCAGTATGCTGATGATACTCAACTGTACATCTCAGCCCATTGTAATCCAAGTGATGTAGTCAAAGTCCTATCCAGGTGTCTGGAGGCTATTAGGGTCTGGATGGTGGGGCAATGGGCTACAACTGAATCCCGGCAAGACTGTGTGGCTATGGATCAGAGGCCCTGCATTATCTTGGGAGGGGCCATGTTTGGTTCTGGATGGGGCTATTTTGCCCCAGACAGACCCAGTGCGTAACTTGGGGGTCCTCCTGGACTCGCAACTGCTGCTCGAAGAGCAGGTGGCAGTCGTGGCCAGGAGGACTTTTGCACAACTACATGGGATCTACCAGTTATGCCTGCTCCTGGACTAGGACTCTTTGCTCATGGTCACACATGCTCTGGTCACCTCTAGACTAGACTACTGTAATGCGCTCTACATGGGGCTGCCCTTGATGACCATTTGGAGGCTTCAACTGGTCCAGAGGTACTCACCACCTCTCAGCATGGTACAGATTGTATGTAACATACAGTTTAGTCTTGAGATGTTACATCTGAGGGAGCAAAATAATGATATTTTCTACTTGTAAATTACTGTTATTTCTTCATATGTCTCCAGTGGCTTAGTGGTTAAAGCGCTGAGCTGGAGACTGGAAGGTCGAGTTTCAATACCCAAGAGCTGCACTTGGGGACATGAAAGGAGCCTCATTTTGGGTTTCTCCTAAAAATCCTTTCAACCCAGAGTAATCTCTGACATGAAATTATTTTTATTATCTGTTTATAAGGGGCTGCGGTGGCTCAGTAGTTAAGAAGCTCGCCTTGTTAGCTGGAAGGCTGGCAAGTTGGCATTTCAAGACCCGAGTACTGCATGATGGATTGAGCACCCCCGTCTCTGTCTCAGCTTCTGCCAACCTAGCAGTTTGAAAGCAAGAAATTGCAAGCAGATAAATAGGGACTACTTTGGTGGGAATAGATCTTGGGGACACAAAAGGAGCCTCATTCAGGCATCCCCTGAGTGGAGTTTCTCCAACAAAAATCCTTTCAACCCAGAATAATTTCTGACACTAAATTATCATTATCTGTTTATAGGCCTTTTAGCTACCAACTTGGAGATGAACAGTTTCCATAAATCATTCCTTTGGTCATACCAAATATGGATATGGCCACCCCAGATGTTTGTGTTTCTTTCTACCATTCAAAGATCCAAGTGAACATTTGAAGGATCCTTTAAGGATCCTTCAAATGTTGGTTAAGATGGTTAAGGTCTATCTTTGGATCCTAGCAGACTTATTTAGTGATTCCAGGCAGGGACAGAAGCATTGTAAGCAGCAGCAGGTAGCCAACTTCAGCTCCCATTGTAGTGTCCATCATTGCTTTGGAACAATAATACATAGGAAAAAACAGGAAAAGTATTTTAGGCCAAATCAAGGTGTCCTCAATGAAACCTTCCAAAGGGGTTTGACCATCTTCAGCAACCAAGTGGTGTCATTTTCAGCCCAGCTTTACATCTGTATAGAAGTGGACCTCTCTGAAGTGCAGATATAGTAGTTCGGTATGATCAAGCCACAAAAGCCTTGGTTTGGCATGAGGTTTCTCAGATCCATAATTTGGGAGCCAACTGGTGAACTGAAGAAATGTAGAAACCGCTAGGCTCAAAAGCAAGAATGTCAGAAGGTTCAGATTTCTTTATACTTGGAGATATAACAATATATTTATTTATTTATTTGAATTTATATTGCTGGCCCATCACCAAGGCGACTCCAGGTGGCTCACAAATATAAGCATCAAATAACAATAAATCAGGAACTTCAAACTTTAAAACACTAAAATCATTAAAAACCCTCCCAACAACCACAAATTAAAATTGAACTGGGTAGTAATCCGACCATGGTGTTATATGTGATTGGGGAGGGCAAAAGAAGAAGGGGGAAGCCAAAAATGAGATGGCTAGATGGTATTGTAGACACAATGGGCACAAAGCTGAGCGAGTTGAGGAGGATGGTGGAGGACAGAGGTGCCTGGCGGTCGCAAAGGGTCGGAATCGACTGTGTGACTGAAGAACAACAAAAACCCACTTATATCTAATCATTGAGCCTAGATAATTACTAACCCAAATTATTCTCTTCATTTTCTTCAGATTTCCCAGAGTAGCCCACATGCTTGGGGAAATGCAGTATCCATTGAGAGTAAATTGCGGTTTTTCCATATGTTAATTGACAGAATGCTAACTTCTGCTACCAGTTGTTTTCATGAATTATTTAAATGTGTTTCTTTTTCCTATTCCTAGATGCCTTTGTTGGAGGGGTCATTGGCCTCATATTTGCTTACATTTGCTACAGACAGCATTACCCTCCGCTGGGGAACTTGGCTTGCCACAAGCCCTATGTCAGCCTGCTAGTTCAGACCTCACTGAAGAAAGAAGAGATGCCTACAACAGATAATGCTACCAGTCTGCCACTGGAAGGGATAACAGAAGGCCCAGTATGACTAATACACATGCAGGATGAACTTTTAGCCCTTTCATACATTCCGCCAATTCAAACAGGTCTTTCTGCATAATTAATAGCTGTGTTTCTTCCCTAATATCATTTTACTTTTCTTTTGTTTTTACTCACATACCTTTGTCCTTTGTTTTTCAATTTCTCCCCTCCCCATCCCTTTCTCATGTAAAATAATGAAAATCACATAAGAGGATCTTGTTGTTGCAAGTGCAAAGATCACTTAAAGGGATAAATACAGAGCTTATTACTTATACTTGTTTTTATAGCACTTTTACTGTGTAGAGTGCTTTAAACAGTCTTAACTCATTTATACTTGTGACAGCCCCTAAAGGTAGGTCATTATTGTTCCCATTTTATAGATGGGTGACCAAACCTGGAAAAGAATGATTTATCCAAAGCCACCAATAAACTGGTGGCTATACAAGAATGTGGACTTGGAGCAGAACGTGGACGTAAGCGTTTCTGCTAAGGAAACGGTAAACATTCTGAGCCAAGGTTGTCTTATTTCAGTTGTCTCTGCAGACCCACAACATGTATCAAAAACATGTTGATGTCTTTTGTATCTCGTAACTTGGTATGCAAGTACAACAACCAGCTGACTATCTCCTGGTTGCCTAATTTATGGCAATCTGAATATATTTTTTAAAAAACCTGCCCATGAGTTATTTTGAGATCGCTATAATGAAAATAATAAAAGTTCCTTCGGTTCCTGAAGAAGATTCTGTCAGCATAGTCAGGCAAAGTTGTTAAAGCTTTCAGCTGGCAATAACATACACCAGAAAGGATCGTCAGGACACTCGGTATTGATATATTACTGTTTGTGCACGCACTTGTCTTCTTTGAGAGCACTGTAGTAATTCCCCTTTAAGCTAAACGACTCACCACAAAACACCCTTGTGATCCTTTTTAAAACAATGCCACACCAAGCAGAATTTCCAGAATTGTGAACATGACCAAACACTTTATTTGCTTGTGAATATGTTAGCCACAGTCATGTTTGTGTAACAGTTTCTCTTGACTTGTTGAACCATTGCCTGCCCTAGTTTTGGAAAGCTTGACTTTTTTCTTAAGCACTTTCATATAATTTCCTTTTTCCTTTTCATATTTTTTTCTGCTACATATGCAGTTTTGAAGACTGTTTTATGACCAGAGTTGCATGTTTGAAGTGGACAGCTGGTAGCCGACCTGTAAGGTTCATTCCAAAACCTGTGGCAGAAAGGACTCCAAGAGAAGCATGATGCCATAGGTGAATTCCATCCTTGTAAACTTCCTTTTGGCACATCAGTAATAATGCAAAATTGTAGAAAATCTTGGCAGTCTCTCCTGTTATAACAAGCAGAGAGTGGTGAGAAATTACTTATTTCTTTGAGAGGAAGACAAAAAAAGATGTCCTAATTTCATGAACCTGCCATGCTATTTCAGTGGTATGCATGATGTTGCACTTACATTTGCAGCATGTGAACTAGTCTACAAGTCCTTCTGTAGATCATGGATTTTTCTTCAAAACCTTCTGACGCTATTGATTCCTAACTAGTGAGGTTAAATATAGGTACATAGGAAAACACACTGGAATTCTTCTCAGAATTGCGAGTGACTGTTTGGGCTACATACTGGCTAGGAAATTATAAGAGTTGTGGTGCAGAAAAGTGATTTATTCTAACTTTGTCCACCACCACCACCCCACCCTAATTCATGTGTCATAGTAGCATAGTCTTCTAGCTCAAACATATACATTCAGTGTTTTGGTCCTAGAAACTGCCTTGCATATCTTGTTCCCAGACCAGCTGTAGATGCATGGTTGAAAGTCTTTTTTCCACTTTTTCAGGGAAAGAGCCATCATAAGTAGCATGCTCACATGAGTTATTATTCTTTGTTTGCTATCTGCATTAGTTCTCTGTACTGGTGTTCTGTTGAATTGAAATCATGTTGATTTAACAACAAGGAAAGAAAAATCCTAATAATTGCCTGCTTTGCTTTTAAAGAAATGTCCTGAAAAGAATATTATAAAAGCAAATGTTTCGTATAATAATGTGACAATGGGATTTTTCCCCCTTGATTAGTTGGCTATCTAGACCAGGAGTTCTCAGTATTTTTAAGCCACGGGTCAGGTCACGTTCCCTCAGGCAGCTTCAGGGGCCAGACAGCCATTTTGCCCTTTCTCCACCACATGGCCCTTCTTGTTGTGTTGGAGGTGGTGGGGAGGGGCACATGACATGGTGCCGTAGGCTACATCCAACCCACGGGTTGCAGGTTGAGAATCCCTGATCTAGACCAATGGAGGCAGCTTTGATCAATACTATCCATTATGGTGCTTTAGATTCAAAGAGGCTGCTGCCATAGCTATTGTTATATGTGCCTGATGGCCTAAGTATCACTTTTTCCTATGATTCAGAAGATTTTGCATTTCTTTGTGTTGTACTTGGTATTTTCGATTGGGTATTTACCTCCCTATAAATTATGGACTGACAACTGAGATTTTTGGTGGAAAAAATGTTTGAGGAACCTTAAAAAAATTAAAATTATTACAAAAATTATTGTTTATAACAGATATGGGAAAAGTTGCTGTTTTGGTCTACTGCCTGGATATTCTGGGAGTTAGAGTAAACTTTCCTGCCTTCAGTATACAAAAACAACTCTTCCCATTTCCACCATGGATGCAGAAGAAGGATGTATGCACCTTTGTCCTGAAAACAACCGTAGAGAATTAATAAGCAGCAGACCTTTGTGTTTCTCAATATTCCAAATATATGAGAATGGTTCCAAGTACTGCATGCATGAAAATAAAAAAGAGATATGAATTGATGCAACACAAGAAAAGTGTCAGGATTTGCCTTTTATCAATAAATATGCAATGACATAAACTGCTGCCCAGTCAGAATTGGGAAGATTTAGAGTAACTGCCTCATACAGTTATACTTGCATATTGTGTAAGCTGCTTTAACTACTGTATGAGTAGTGAAAAATTCCTGCTGGTTCTATATTTGTATTTTAAAGAAAATATTACAGAATGAATTATCTTGGAGAAGTGCTCTGATTTTATGTGGGGTTCCCCCCCCCTCAACTTCCATTTCCCTGTACATGAAATAAAAACATGGAAGCATGCTATATATTGACTAAAAAGATAGGGATGCTTTTTCTTGGTTTTCATTTGTCTTGGCTACCTTTGGAAACACCCAAAGCCTTTGGAATGGATATCTGCCCTTAATAACAAGAGAATATAGTTGGAACTAGTGGCCATAAACATTTTCCTGGAGGTTTTAAACTGCCTCTCTGCCTTCAGGTATCCTGATAAGTTGAATTGATCATGGATAGGATTTCTGTCCAGTGGTGTGCCTTTCCTTCTCTCAGTCCATCTCCTTTTTGGTGACCATATCCTATCATTCCTACTGTGCATACTCCACACAAGTTAATATTTTTGGAATTAACCCTGAAAATAACCCCACTGATGTGTCTCAGTTTAACAAGGGCTTATTGAAGCAACCCTGAGAGCTGTGACGGACCGTGTCAATCTAAAACAATGAACACGAACTGATGGCTTAATTCCATCCTCAGACTTCTCGTCATGGTTCACTTCACTGGAACAAACACTGTTCGGTTCCACATTAGGAACAAGAAGGCACCCTTGTATGGCAAACCACCTGTTCCACAGTTCACTATGCAGAATCTTTTACCTTTCACTCTGCCACTTCAAGCTTTCTCTGTG
Organism: Furcifer pardalis; assembly: GCA_030440675.1. Taxonomy (NCBI): domain Eukaryota; kingdom Metazoa; phylum Chordata; class Lepidosauria; order Squamata; family Chamaeleonidae; genus Furcifer; species Furcifer pardalis. The sequence continues at coordinate 227,251,468 of CP126890.1, read as the reverse complement.
GCTTTCACTGCCATAACAAAATATTGGGGGAGAAGTGTATCACTGTAGTATCCACAGTATTGATTTTAATAAAGCCACCATCCTGTTAGCATTTGAACCCCAATTTGAATTACATACAGTGTTAAGATAGCATCTATCATTACTGATATTCAACAGTTCCTTATAAACACCTCTCTTTGGACAAATCAGCAGTGCTCATTTTTCAGTTGCAGATTAAAGTTAGAATATTTCTTACTGTAGCACAAGTGCGTTGTGGTGCCTAATTCTGCAATGAAAATATATGAATTCTGTTCCAAAATTTTGTTTGAATTTGTTATGTGTTGCAAAAAGACTGGGATTGGTACAATAAGCTACCAAACCCAAACCATCCCATGATTTTCCCCTGAATATAATTAGAAAACTTGCCGACCGTTTAATGGCCTCCAATAACAGTAGGGCTAAATCCACTGGATCAATAACACTTACATAGACATTAACTTACCAAAAATGCAGTGATTCAAAGGATCTTCTCCAGTTGAGACTAACAACTGGACTGAAACCACAACATTTTAGAATATGTTATTCAATATGAGAAAAATATGTCTTAATGTTAAATGGTTAGGGAAAAATTCTGCAATACAGCAAAAAAAAATAAAGTGCTTTTAATAAAGGTGATTACACTGGCAGTCATAAATTAAACCATGCAGAAGTGTTTATTTTAATATGATGAAACTTTACAGAGGAGGTAATGATGTAAAACCTCTAGAAAAATCAAAAGGAAATACAATTATAAATCTTAGTTGACAAAGAAAAGGTGTCTTTGTAAATCAGTGTCTTTTTATTTTTGTGCTCTTAACGTAAAGGAAATGTAAATGTTATTATGCACCAATAAAAATGAATGTGAATGTCGCATTTTGTATATCACTGTATTCTAATGATTATTTCATTGGCATTGCAGTTTGGGTTTCCTCTTGGTTTTGTTACTGACTGTGTAACCAATACCTGCTATAAAGCTGACCTCAAAAGAATGTGTTATTGCTACAAAAGAGGAAAAACTTTGCAATATATTTTGGGACCCTGAATAATTTTACCCACCACAGCTTGTGCACAATTACTGTATCTAGAGTTCCAATCTTATCTTCAGCTTCATTTGTCTTTATCTCTGTGTGTCCCAAAAGCCTGTGCCATTACTGACCATTGTCTTGTGATGTATTGAGTTTTCCATTCCTCATAACAAATATCTGATCTAGCAGAGGTGATATGATTTAATCATAGATCCACACAGATGGGTTTGAAATTGTCTATCCTGTTTGTGAGCAGATAAGCTGGAGCAATGGGCTCTCCAAATTTCCCCAGGGCATGGAAAAATACTCCAACTTTCTCAGAGATGAGAAACAGTGCTGTTTGCTGCACAGTTTCATTCATTTCCTCTCAAAGAGTTGAAGTTGAGGTTACGTTGTTGTTGGAATGTAGTAACAACTGCAGCTGTAACCTGTCCAGCATTTTGTTTCTTTCATAGTACCCTACACTTAGTGCTGTATGAGAAAGTATGGAAGCAACCACCAAAAATGAAACAAAAACCAGTTGAAACGTTTTGGGGAAGAAAGTGAAGAATAGCTTAGACAGTAATAAAAAGGAAAATCTGAGAATGTTTCTTAGAAAAACAACCTCTGATAAATTGCATGTTCATTCCTAAGGATTCAGTACAGTCAAACCTCACATAAAGAGTGTTTCACTTAAAGAGTAACTCGCTTAAAGAGCAGAATTTTCTCTGAATGTTCGCTTCGCTTAACAAATAAAACCAACCAAAAACTTGCTTAACAAATAAATCGGGGTTCACAATCCTCCCCTCCACAATTGGTCATTTACAATGGTATTTCGCTTAAAGAGCAAACTCGCTTAAAGAGCAATCCCGTGGAACCCATTATGCTGTTTAAGCGAGGTACAACTGTACCTTCTCTTGAGTACATTTTTGTATTATAGTAAGGAAACAGTCACTTAGATATATTTTGCCTATATCGGACATGTTTATAGTTCACCTCTTTCATTGTAAGCCTGGTTTTCAGGTATGAGAGAGGTTAGTTTTGTCCCTGTATCCAGGTTAAGATGCTGAATTTAATGACTGGACGGTTGGAGTGAACTGCATGATGGAGTGAACTCCCATCTCTGTCCCAGCTTCTGCCAACCTTGCAGTTCAAAGCAAGAAATTGCAAGTCGATAAACAGGTACCACTTTGGTGGTAAGGCAAATAACATTCTGTGCCTAGTCATGCCTGCTACATGTCCACAGAAACATCTGCAGGTGCAGTCAGCACTGGCTCCTTGGGTGTAAATGGAGATAAGCACCGAAACCTATGGTTGGGTAAGACTGCTTTTGAGCAAAAGCAACCGCCAGTGAGAAAGTGGAACTGGTCATATGTTATAATTTGCTCTCCAATTTATTCAGAGTATTTAAAAAATCTAATGATAACATTGTGAGGTGATCCTGGATGCAACATTTGATTTTTCTTTCATCTTTTCACATTACAGCTGTTTTTCTGGCTCTCTACTCTTCCTGTTTTGAAACATCACTGTTGGAAGAATTTTCTTATGACATTTTCTTTTGGGAGTTGTAGAAGAAAAATGAAACATACATCCACTCAACAGCAGGCTCATAAATTAGGGAACCACAGAATCCTGAATCTCACCCATGAGAATTTCTCTGAAATTCTTCCTCCTTTGAAAGTCTTTTCAAAAGCATTTTTAAAAATAAAATCAAATTATCATTGATATTTCCCATGGGAGAAAATTTCAGCCCAGCACTAGATCCAAAAGAAGCTGTCAGCCCATATTTACAGTGTGAACAAGCCAAGGAAATGGCCATTCAAGTGGCTCTGAATTTTAGTCCTAAACAAAAAGTCAATAGACTTCACCCATTTTTCATGCATCTTCCTAACTAGCGATTATATTTACCTCTGTTATGTTCACATCAGAGAATCAAGTGAGGATTTATTTCTCTGATCATTCTTTCTAACAACAAAATATGAAATTCAGAATAGCCAAAGATGAACTTCTCAATAGATAGGCGAAGTGCTGTATGTGTTTTTATTTAGGAGGACTCACTGTTTAAAAAAATATTTATTGCTATCTTTTATATTTGTTTGATATAGCAGACATGTGTAATTTATTTTTATGATAAAACTCTTATTGTAGTCTTCCCAATAATGGAGCCCTTAGGAGGGAATTTTTCTGCTTCTGCCCATATGATCAGCAACAGCAGCATGAGAGCAACATGTTGAAAATAGACAGATTTGCATCTCTTCTTGGTGGTGACAGGACTTTATCACTCTTAATTCATAGGGTTGTTATAAATTGGGAGCATATAACAACAATGGGAAGAATTGTAGGATACTTCTTTTCTTTTGTGGCTGTAGATCTTAATCCAGCTGAGTACCTGTGTGTGTGTGCGTGCAATGTATGCCATTGTGCAGAATTTGAGTGAGTAGGTTACCATAGTATTGGGAATAGGATCTAAATGCTATCCAAACAGCATAGCTAGGCAGTGAGGAGGAAGGAAGGAAGGGCAGTGGCAAGAACTTTGCTTGCATACTGGAGTTCAAACAATTATTGGTGGTAGTGAGTTTTACCCATCATCCAAGGTCAGAAACCTTTATTCTCATGCTCATGTTTTTTCACTACTCAGACATACAAATACTTTCAAATATGTGGATACAATTTGAAGTGGACAGATTGCAGATCAGCTCAAAGCAAACAGACAAATAATTAGTAACCCTCAAGAAATTCTTAAGACTAACTAAAAACACAAGCACTTTTTTGGCTCCCCTCAGCAATTCTTTATTTCATCTAAGCTTTCAGGATATTTTTGGCCATTCTTAAAAGCCAAATACAAAGCATGTGTTATGGCTGCTGAATTCCATAGATGTGGCTCTTAGTGAGTAATTAACAAAGGGGCCTATTTTCATCATTTTTTGGGGGGGGGGATGTAAAGCATTCTCCTATGAAGATGAATGTCTAGCTGCTGCTTGAAACTGCTGCATGTAGAGGTGAAATGGAGAAGATCGACTGGAATACTATGGGTGATGGACAGAAGAAAGCTGCAATCTAGAAGTCCCAATGAAAAGGAAAAGAAAGAAAGAGTCTAAGAGTTACAGAAATATTGGTCACAGGTTTAAGTAAATTTACTGTACCAACTGAGTGATTGTGAGGGGAAGTACAAACTCCAGAGGAAGTATACCTAAAAATTATTTAATAAATATAAGAGTATAATGATGAGCACTGACCCACTTAAAAGTCAGTTATAAGTGGAACAGCATGAGGAAAATGTGTGACAATGGAATAGCATGAGGAAAATGTAAAACGACCAGGAAAATAATGAAAAAAAAATATTTTTATTAGTTAAATTATGATTTGAATGTATAAAATGAAGAATTTTGCAGCACAATCCTAAGAATGTTTACATTTACTTTCTACTAGGCATATCGAGGACTCTGCATGAGAGTATGGTATCAGCAAGGACTTTTAACAGATTTGAAGGGTGAAGGGTGAAGGTGAAAAAAGAGCAGTCCAATAAAGACTGGGCATGTACAGAATACTGATCATTGGCAGAGTGGGGGATGACCAAAAATTTGAGGTGGAAGAGAAATTGAATTGTTCTTCGAGAATGGCATTGAATAATAAAATTCTACATCACTGAAGCTTCCACTTGAAAACAGATAAATTGGAATCTTATTTTATAGTGAATATCTAGTCCAGAAGCTTCTTCCATATGTCTATTATGTGTTCTGAAGACAAAGGACATGAAGATGACTGGAGATACATTTCCTCCACTCCATCTCCAAGGGAAATAATATCCCAATAAAGATCACTTGTCAGGGGTATAGTGGAAATAGAGTGGCATTCTACAAGGACAACATGATGTGTCAGGATAATCAGGATAAGCTTTCTTTTTCAACACAGTAGCTACCAAGGTTGACTCAGCCTCCATCCTTCTAAGGTTGCTAAAAAGTAGTACCCAGCATGTTGGGGCCAAAAATACTAGTTACCTCATGAACTGGCCAGAGAGGTCTCAAAACTCTATGTGTGTGTGATTGCTAAAATGAACTATGAAGCCTTACACTGTGGGTACACTTTACTTTTTTTTTAATAATGGAGGAGGAACACTTTGGAGAAGAAATATCTCTGTGAACATCAGTTACTACTTCTATAAATCTTCTAACTTGAGAAATATTTTTGTGTTAGAGAACTTAGCCAAACATGGATTATTTCATCCTCAACGACTTTTATTAGGGTCATAATGTGAACATACAATCTCAGTTTTCTTTTAATTTTGTTTCAAAGTTACCATATGTTTAGTTATAATATTTTATGTATTTAGGATTCAATAGTAACTGAAACTGTAAGCACGGCATTGGACTCAGCAATCCCAAATGCAAAAGTATAAAAAAATTTCCATGTCAATGAAATCGCCACCAAAGCAATCCATTATTTGTCATTTTAAGAGCACAGGGGTTAGGAAAGGTTGGTTCTCCACAAGTCAATTAAGTACTGTTCATATTATTCCTCAACACTAACCAAAAAGTAGCTAGCCAAGTTAAATAAACAAGATCTAGATTGGTGGTTCCCAACCTTTTCAAGCAGGGGGCTTGGTCACACTCAGTCAGCTTCTTGGGCCGGACGGCTATTTTGCCCTGCTTGCACAACGGGGGTGGTCATTTTGTCCCAACAGCTTCAAAGGGGCAGCCATTTTGTTTCTAAAATGCCCTTGGAGGAGGGGGGCCACATGAAATGGTGCCAGGGCCCAGATCCAACCCATGGGCCCTAGGTTGGGAACCCTTGATCTAGATCGTCTTAGGCTCCCTAGCACTCCTCAGCGTACATGTTCTTGTTACTTGTAGTACAGTCAAACCTCGCATAAAGAGTGTTTCGCTTAAGAGTAACTCGCTTAAAGAGCAGCATTTTCTCTGAATGTTCGCTTCGCTTAACAAATAAAACCAACCAAAAACTCACTTAACAAATAAATCGGGGTTCGCAATCCCCCCCCCCCACAATTGGTCATTTACAATGGTGTTTCGCTTAAAGAGCAAACTCACTTAAAGAGCAATCCTGTGGAACACATTATGCTCTTTAAGCGAGGCACCACTCTATTTCTTTTAACAAGGGGCTTAGAATTAGTATTAGAATAACAAAACTTGAAATTTTCTTTTCAAAATGCCCTCAAATGAACTTGAAAAGTAAAAATTCTAACCCACAATAGCATGTTATTCATTAAACTATGAAAGTAACTGTTCCTGCCCATTACTGTACTTTTGAATGTGACTGTACAGTTTGTCCATGACTGCACAGACTGACTCTTCTTACAGGAGGCACAGTGGGAAATCATACTCCCAACCTCTTATTCTTCAGCCAGATACCTAAACCATTTAGCTATCCAGCCACCAAGTAAGAAAATAGCCATTGTGAAATGAAATATTTCCTAGTTCTTTAGTAAAGCTTACCAGCTATTGGTCTCCATGGAAGTGGCCCAATTTTGGTGCTTGTTCTCTACCATTCCGTGAGGAATGGCTATTTCACATTACATAAAGCATGCACCTAATTTCATGTGACAAATAGTGATGACTTTGTGGGTTCAGGGGAAAGGATAAATAAGCTGGGGCCCTCGAGCAAAGATCTGAAATGAAGTCCTGCCTGAATAGTGCTTTGTGCCTGAAATATTTATTACTCAGCTAACTCAACTAGAAGAAATGGTATCTAGGGGTTGTTATATCACAGAGACCTACAATCCCTGTACCTTCTGCTAATAAAGTCCATAGCTAAAGTTACTAATGTAGCAGCCACACCTGTCCATTCTAGTGGAAAACATGGTTTTGGATCTCCCTGTGCACATATCTCTCAGAAAAGCCACACTTAGTTGCATTCACAGTTCAAATCTGAGACCAATTAATTAATTTTGGTACACTATCCAATTTCAGCATTCTTAAATACATGACAACAATTTTGTTATCCATATGAATCCAAGCCCCATTAAAGCACTCAAAACACATTAACCACACAGATTTGGGGTGGAGTGGGGGGAGGAGTTCAGAGTTCCATATATATCACATGCTTTTAATAGCTGGTGAAGAATTAAGTCCTATTCATCTTAAAGATACAGTAATACCTCGGATAACAATTGCATCGGATGCTAGAATCGGATAACGATGCAAATTGTTTTTAAAAATTTGCATCGGATAACAATATGTTAGCGTTATCCAATGCTATCCTTCATAGCAACAGGGTGGCTGGAAAGCTGATTGGGGCACCCCATTTGGCTTCCCAGCTACGCCGTGGAGGCAGGGGCAGGGTGGCTGGAAAGCTGATGGGGGGGGTGTTAGCTTCCCCAGCTACCCCACAGCTGCAGCTCAGGTCCCCTGACCTCCCCAGAGCTGGCAGGGGTGCCAGAGAGCCCAAAATGGGTGGGTGGGGAACTGCCAGCTCCAGGGAGGTCGGGGGACCTGATTCACTGCTGTTCTCAATGTTCCCTGACCTCCCCAGCTGTTGTAGTAAGTCAAAATGCCAGGATTCAAATCCCAGCACTTTGACTCACTGCAGTGGCCAGGGAGGTTGGGGAACTTCAGAAACAGCGGGCGTGGCAGGGGCAGAGGGGAGCCAGAAACCGGTGAACATTTTCATATATATTTGTTGTCCATTTCGGGCTCTCCAGTACCCCTGCCACATCCGGGGAGGTCAGGGGACCCAATCCGTGCTGTTTCTGAAGTGCTGAAGTCCCCAGCCGCTGCAGTAAGCCAAAACACCGGGATTTGAATCCTGGCATTTTGGCTTACTGCAGCAGCTGGGGAGGCAGGGGAACAGCGCGAATTGCGTCCCCTGACCCCAGAGGTGGCAGGGTGGATGGGAAGCTTGAAATGGGTGAAAAAACATTCATTTTTTTCACCCATTTCAGGCTTTCCAGCACCCCCGCCACCTCTGGGGATGTCGGGGGACACAATCCATGCTGTTCCCAACCTCCCCAGGCACTGCAATCACAGCATGCGATCAGCGCTTGGGTTGGGGGGTTGAACTTGCACCCAGTTCAACCCCCAACCCAAGCAGCCGATCCCACACTGCGACCCACCTGCCTCATGGAATCCCCACTGCCCTTTCCAAAGAGGCAGGCGGATGGTCCCGGTTCCCTTTCCTCTTCAGAAAAGGAACAGGGTTTTTTTTTAATGTGTGATCAATGCATCGCACAACTTTAAAAACTGGATAACAACGAGACTTGTGGAACCAAGTCTCATCGTTATCCGAGGCACTAGTGTATAAATATAAATACAGCTATAAGGTAGCGAGCCTGGTAATTCATTTTTTGCAATATCTAAGGTATACTTTAATTATATTATCATGAGCAACATGTCAGTCATCTTACAGTATTACTTTGCTAGTTACTGGCAAAAATCCTGTTGTTTAATGTAGTATACCACATTAGAGTTGTCCCATTGAAACAATGGTGATTTTATGAATCAGTTCCTCCAAAAGTTCCATTGATTCAAATGGACCTTCTTTAACTGTGACTTTAGTACAATAAGTCACAGTTAAAGAAGGCCCATTTGAATCAATGGAACTTTTGGAGGAACTGATTCATAAAATCACCATTGTTTCAATGGGACAACTCTAGTGAGATTTTCTATGCTAAGCAATAGGATTTAGCCATAGGGTGGTGATGTACTAACTTTACCCTTACTACTTAGGTATGTTTACTAAGCCAGGTAGCTAACTCAGCAACTTGTAACATTTTAGTGTTTCCAAAAAGTAACTGGGCTAATTATTTTTAAAACTTTTGAATAATGAGCTAGTTAAAGTGTTGCATTGGGGTGAGACACAATGTAGATTATAGGTTTTCCATACAGCTGATAACTTTTAATTGCCTATTAAAATCAGGACACCCTAAGGTGTAGGAGTGGATACTCATATCCACAGATGACACATCTAGTATAAACCAGAATACAGATCTAATAAGCATGATGCAGTCTGGAACAGCCAGATGCTTTGAAATTTAAAAGATGTGGGATGTTTCACTGTAGCACTTTCCCCCTCCCCCCCACATAAGATCAGACTTTGCCAGACAACTTGACATTTTTCTGTCCAGAGAAGCACTTTCACTTAGCAACTTAAGAGCACATCATACCTTTCACTGACAAAGTAGACCTTTTATGTCTCCCACCATTACTGAATGCTGATGTTAAAACTAGAGCAGCTCAAAGACATCGCTAGAGGTATTGACATGCTAAAAACAGAAATTTTCTTTTTCATTTAGATATTTTAAACTAATTTATCTTTATTTGTGTTCAGCCTTCAGTTGACTTTATGCAAGAATGAAATTATGGGGAATTGTAACTTTGTTTATATACAGATAGATATCCACACTTAATTGGGTGACTAACTTGTAGAAGCAAATTATTTATTTATTTTATTTATTTGTTCGCATTTAATACCCCGCCCCACTCGGGAAGACCCGACTCTGGGCGGCTTACAAAGTACATTACCGCAATGGGTAGTCTAGGAACATACAATATTATAAAACATTAAAAATTCATGAGTTCATAAAAAATTTAAAACATTAAAACATTAAAAAACAGATAGAGACAAGTGATAACAGATACAAATACCAGGTGGTGGGGGGGATGGCTACCCTTAAATTAGCCATCCTGGATGGGAACCTACATTATTGTGTCCCCACACTTGCTCCGCCAGCCAGGTCTTTAAGCCTCTTCAGAAAGGCAGGAGCTCTGCCTGTAGGCACAGCTCAGTTGGGAGGAGGTTCCAAAGGGCCGGGGCGAACACGGAGAAGGCCCTCTTCCTAGTGCTCGTAAGACGAGCCTCCCTAGCAGATGGAGTCACAAGAGAGCCCCTCCGATCCGCCCTAGTGGGACGGGCAGACATTCTTAGGGTGACGCGGTCTCTTAGGTATCCTGGCCCACTACCATATAGGGCTTTAAAGGTAATAACCAGCACCTTGAATTGCACCCGGAGGCATACTGGTAACCAGTGCAGCTCCCAGAGCAGTGGTGAGGCCCAAGCATAACTGTGGCAGTAATCCTGTGTGCTCCAACCAAGAGGACACCCTTCAGATGCAATCCGTTGGGGAGGCCTGTCTCTCCAGCATGAGGAAAAGGGCTTTCTCGGTTATAGTCCCCACATTATGGAACCTCCTCCCGGTAGAACTATGCCACCAAGCCCAGTTACTACCATTTAGAAAAAAGCTGAAGACATGGTTGGCAAAGTGGGTCTGGGGGCCAGGATTATCAACGGGCTCCTGTTTCTAGCTGGTCTGAGGCTCCCCTTTCCTGAAACCAATTTTAATGTTAATGTTAGGCTGATTTTATATTTATTTTTAGATAGCAAAATGGCATCGCGGTGGGCAATATTGCTAAATGTTTTAAGGTTTTTAAATTGTCTTTTATATTGTTTTTAACTTGTTTTATTGTATGGTCAGTAAGGTGCTCACTGGCCTATGTATACTGCCCAGAGTTCACTGGATTAGGGCAGTATATAAAACTATTAAAATAAATAAATAAATAAATTTTAGCTTCAAAGAACCCCAAAGTTAGCTATAATATGATTAAACAAGTTTGAAAGTAACTACAGTAATACCTCGGATAACGTTAAGACTTGGTTCCACAAGTCTTAACGTTATCCGATTTTTAGCCTTATCCGATGCATGCACCAGATAACGTTAAAATCCTATTCAGGTGGATCAGATAACGTTAACTCCATAGAGATAAGCAACAGAGGCTTCAAGGGAAAGTCAAGGAAACATGCTGGAAACTTAAAGAACTTTAAGAAATAATTGTCTAAAGGGTAAATACATTACAAAAACATGCCAGACCACCCTGACTTTAGGGGAACAAAGCCATACAGCATTTTTAAATTTTTGAAAATTGTATAAAGTGCTGTTTTAAAAGATCTGAACAGAAGCTAGGAAAATGTTTTCCTTTAGAATCAGCCCACCTACAATTGCTGTAATAAAGGAAGTTCTCTCAGGGCTTTGCAGAGTGTGAAAAGCTTAATTGCTTTGTAGGTGAAAGGTTTCAGTCTGCTTGTTTTCCATTGACAATGCATGAGGCTTGCGGAGCTACAATCTTGGGTTCAGGCTGTTTAGAATTTAAAGGGGAAATTTCATAAAGGTAATTAGATCAAATTGTCTCTTTGCAATTATTTTTCTGCAAAGTGTTCTGGGTTACACTGGGGAAAGGGTCCTAAGCCTTTGCTTTGCTTAACTAGTCAGACTGGTTTTTGCAAGCCTTTGTTATTCAAATGTGGCAAGCTTGAGAGCAGGCAGCCCCTCCCTTTCTCCCAAGAGAAACTGGTGAGTCACAGCCAGACCTCAGGGAATTTGAGGCAAAGGTTATCTGATGGATCGGATAACGTTAACATAATGGTTAACATAATGGTTAACATAATGTTATCCGATCCAAATGTTTGCCTCAAATTCCCCAACGTTATGCGATTTTAGCGTTATCCGATCCAATCGTTATCCGGTGTTTTACTGTATTAACAATTTAGCTGTAACTAATGAAGCTAAGGTACTTTGGACATCAAATGAGAAGAGAGGATTTGCTTGAGAAGGCATTGATGCTGGGAAAGGTGGAGGGCAAAAGAAGAAGGGGGTGGCCAAAAATGAGATGGTTAGATGATATTGTAGAGACAATGGGCACAGAACTGAGTGAGTTGAGGAGGATGGTGGAGGACAGAAGTGCCTGGCGGACAATGGTCCATGGAGTCACAGAGGGTCGGAATCGACTGTGCGACTGAACAACAACAAAAATTCCTTTCTAGGACTGTGGTGGCTTAATGGTTAAGATGCTGAACTTGATGACTGGAAGGTTAGCAGGTCAGCAGTTCAAGACCCAAGTACTGCATGATGAATAAGGACTGTTCAGGCTTTGTTAAAACCCATTATTTCAATTACATTGGGGAAAGAGAAAAATAAATGCAAAGTCTAAAAAAAAATGGGAGATAGGCTTGCCAAAGAGTCCCATGGCATATTGAAGACTAATAAGTTTTATATTGGCTGGAATGCATGAAAGCATATGCAAAATAAAGCAAGTTTATTTTAAAGCTGCCTTTTTGAGGCTGAGCCATATAGGAATGCAATAGCGGACAACACTTGGCTGTTTATAAAAATTGTAATTATAACTATAATCATGAACTATTTGGGGAGGGGGAAACCTGGAATCCTGTATGTGACTAATTAATTTAAAAAATTAATGTTCTGAGCTCTGGCGGGCTTAGCATTATGCAGTCAGTCATCCAAGGGTATGGCAGCATTGGAGAGGCATTCGGAAGTAAAATTTTATTCAGAGGCACAGGTTGAGCCATAGGGAAATGCAGCAACTGAAAAGCAAATGTTATTTATACATGCATTCCCAGTTAGTATTTACATGGATATGATGAACATAGTGAGGTGTGTGCATCTGTTGATATTATTGTCTCATTCCTCTTCACTTCAAAGCTAAAGCTGCTTAGTATTGATTTTGTGTTGTTGAAAAGTGAGCCTTAGGCAATTTGCAAAAGCTGGAATGTTCTTAATTCCATGCTTTCTCTTCCAAAGTATACTGTAGATATACCACTTAAAAGATAACTTATTGTATGTGCCATCATGTTGGTACTGACTTACAGCTATAGGGCTTTTGAAGTAAGGATTGTGTACCCACATTTTCTATAATTGTTGACATTAAAGCTGATTGTTTATTTAAGAGTTCAGAGAGTTTGGGAATAGAAGGGCAGAATAGCTTCCCCTGTTTGGGATCCAGGTTTTGAACTACCAGGCCCGCCCCCTCACAGCAGGTTAGAGTGAATTACAAATAAATGTGACCTATGCCTTTCTCCAGAATGTTGTTGTCTTGCCTTTTTATTCCATGAGTGGGGTGGAAATGTGCACCCATGGACTGAGCAGTTTACCTGACGGTAATAATTTCGTGTCAGAGATTACTCTGTGTTGAAAGGATGTTTGCTTCAGAAACTCCGCTCAGGGGATGCCTGAATGAGGCTCCTTTCATGTCCCCAAGTCCACCTCTCAGGTATTGAAACCCAACCTTTCAGTTTCCAACTCAGCATCTTAACCACTACCATGTGGCTGCTACCTGATGGTCAAAGGGGTGCTTTTTTCCAGCCAACAGTGGAAGGGAGGCTGCACACAGGTTTGCAATTCATGGCCTTGCAGTGTGAGGGAGGGGGAGGCCCAGGTTTTGTAGGCTGGCCACGATCCTCTGGCAGCCTTTTTGGCTGCTTGGAATGATGATTGCCCACCTGACTGTCCTATAGTCAGTGTACCAATTGGGTTCATTGTTGACGAGCCGATTAGGATGTTTAGCCTATACTTCCAGATTGACCTTAGGGAGCTGGGTACATTTTTGCCTATCCTTCTCTGGTTGATTAGTGCCATCAGTGATGGCAGGTGTGGTTTAATAAATAGATCACGTTTAGTGGCAGGTAGTAATGGTTGGATGGGGTTGATGGTGAATCCTTAGGGCATCTTTTGAAGAGGTGGCTCTGACAGCCTGGTGCAATTTGTGCAAATCAGTTGTGCATAGGGCTCACCATGAGACATCTTGGGGATATGTCCAACACTGGTTCATGTGAACTGAGTTGGTAACAGCCTCTTGGATGTCTCTCTGATTGGCTACCAACTTGGGCAGTCACTGACAAAAATCAGTATTGCCCTGGGGCAAGGATTCACCCAATAGGCTCTGGGAGGGGTAGAATAGGTTTCACTGCTTGGGATCCAGGTTTAAACACACACACTCACACACAGAGGTTAGGGTGAATGACAAATAAATGTGACCAATGCCTTTCCTCAAAATGTTGTTGTCTTGCCTCTTTATTCCACATGTGGGGTGGGATTAGCTTTACTAGTCCCACATCCCCAGTGAGTTTCTCCTCAGTTAATATATTTCTGCCACAGCAACCCATTTGCCTCAATATGGGATCTGCCAAATTTAATTTGATGTGCAGACATTACTTGATCCATTCCCCTGTGGAAAGGCATTAAAGTAATTTTAAATATGATATGTATTAAAAAAATTCAGGATAGTATAACATCAGTAAATTTGTCTTAAAGTTAACAACTGCAAAGCAAAATGCACAGTCCAGGAAATATAATCCAACTCTGGTTACTTAGACCCTCAAATCTAAGGTATACAGCTACAGTCAGAGTAACAAAGGCAGTATTTAAGTGTCTACAAAATATGCTCTACCATATGCACCAAAGAAGATCTAATAAAACAAAAAACCAATTCTATTGAAGTAGCCCGCTTCTAGTCAAAAATTGATGACTCATTTTAAACTTTATTTTTTAAAATTGTTATCTATATTTCATATAGACCCCTAATTTTAAATTGTGAAATGTTCAGATATGAACAAAGAAAGGTATATAGCTTAGATCATAATGTGAATAAATCAAATATTGCAAAACTGCATACTCAAATTCCTACTGGGGGAATATGGAGCACAAGTGGAACCACACCAGCAGTCCCTGTCCCTCTTGCTATATCTCCTTCATATTTTATTGGTTATAGGTAGCATGCGTAGAGTGCTAATGTCATGCATCTAGACTGCTTTTTTGTTCAGTTTAGTTTTAGTTTAATTTTGAAAGAAAAAATAGAAAAATTGCAAGACGACTGAGTTGACAAGTTTAAAAAAGCAGAAATCAATACCCTATTACTAATTGATCCATTCAATTACTACGCTCTGAAGGAGTGACAATTAATTGTTTTACAAGTTACTAAACTGAACTTTTCATTATTTGTGAATTGGAACCAAGATTGATTTGCCAGAAAATTAGAAACAATTCAACTATGCAGATTATGCCCTTTTACAGATCTTCCTATAAAATAGAACAGCAGAAAAGTGTTTCATTTAGGTTCATAAAACATAACAAAATCCACTAAAAGGTACAAAAATTGTGTGTGTGTGTGTCCGTGTGTGTGTCCATGTCTGTGTCCGTGTCCAAGCAACAGTTACTAGTAAGGCTGTGCACTAGATTTGGCAGGTGTCCAAATGCCTAACCAAATTGATTTATATTACACTTTATTTACACTAGAACAAGGCAGTATAGCTGGAGTTAGTTTTGTGGTGAAATGAATCAATTTTAAAAATCGATTTGAATCTGGAACACAAATTAATCCATATTTTTCTTTTTATGACAAATAGTAGTGCTGTGTTCCTGCAGCTAGCAGGCTGATATTTGCAAGATTTCCCCTCCCCTTTAGGGTTTACCCTGCCTCCAAATTTGAGGTATATCTATTTTAAAAAACAAAAAAGTTAAAACTGTTTTGGTTTTCCATTGGAAATCCATGGAAGACTTTACAAATCTATCTGGATCTGGGGCACAAATTGAATGAGATGATTGTAGATTCCTCTGGACTGTCTTGGGATCCTTTCCAAACCCATGAACTGGCCTCCACACCAAGACTAAGAGACCCATGCAGAATTCTAGTTCTTAATGTGACCAATGGGTCTTATGCAAGTACTGTATGTAAAGCAGAGAATATGAGACTGGATTAGATTAATACCATATTTCTGCAGAATTGTGGAAATTGTCCCTTCCTTCCTTCCTGCCATGGCCTGGCAGGCAGCTGAGGACCTTTCCCCCACCTCTGGGCCCACACCAATGGCCTGAGGGAGAAGACACCATGACCTGGCAGATGGCTGAGAACATCACCCCCTCCTCTGGGCCCACACCAATGGCCTGAGAGAAAAGACCCATGGCCTGGCAGGTGGCTGAGGACCTCCCCTCCACCTCCAGGCCCTCATCAATGGCCAGAGGGAAGTTAGTCTGTGTTCTGCTTTGGTTGTTTTGTGAGGTTATATTTTATTATTGTTACTACACTATTGCTGTTTTGACTGTAAGCCACCCTGAGTCCCTTTTGCGAGGGGCAGGAATATAAATATGAACAAATAAATAAATAAAGGCTGAACCAAACTCATCCATTGTCATTTCCTCATTTAACCAAGGAGGACAAAACAAACCAGAATTTACATCCATAGTGTGTGGCCTATTTCTCTCCTCTGTAAGTACATTTGATGAACTGTGCTGTATTTTCCCCAGTTTTTAAATACTGAAGCTATGGCAGAGTAAGGAGAAGAGAAGAGAGATTAGTTAGAAAGAGAAGGTGTCACTTCCTCACATCCAAAGATTTGAGAGTAAAAGGATATAATTATCATCACCCTCTGACCCTTCTTGTCTTTCTGACAACTAGAGAGTTGGTTCACCCTCTTCACTTTCTTCAGTCTTTCTCTATTGTGGCTCTCATACTTTCCTGAAGTGAAGAGTCTTACTGTGCTGCTTTGAGAGGCCGGGGAGAGGAGATGATGTTGAGGGGGCGGGGGGAGAGTGTCATTTGAACAAAAACTTGGGAACATTGAGACTGTAATGTAAGGATAAGAGCACCATCCTAGAAGAATATTTTATTGACTTACCTACAAAGCGAGGTTGTCAATTATTCTCTGAAATTGTCTACAGAAAATCCCAGATACCTGCTTTTGCAGCCTCTCTCCAAAGTGCTATAAAATGTGGGACCTGATCTTCATTTCTGATATGGACAGTTTTGGTTTACCCCATTCAATCCCAGACTTCCAAGAATCCCACTCTCTGTTACATGGCTTTTTGGTTTTTAAGGTTAAAAGTTCTAGAAACTCTGTGCTGTGGAAATTCCATATATAGAAAGCTTACAGTCACCATCATTGGGATTAATTACCTGGTGCAGTCATGATAATTTAATATGACAAAAATGGCAATTTGCCGTCTCCTGAAATTTAGAAATGTAACCTTTTCAGAATTGAAATACTGTACATGACTTCTGCTCATTCTTCCTTTCTAATTAAATACTAATGAATCTGAGTAAGAACAGCCATATGTGATCTTGAGATACTGTTCTGAGCAAAACAAAATGTCCTCCTTGTTCTCTCCTATTCTCAGGTTTAGAATCTTATCATTCAAGCCATGTTAAATTCCCTCTAGTTGATTCCATCTTACTCCTTTGATTAAAAGACCTGACTATAACAGGTTAGCCAGACTGTCATGTTAATATAGTCACCCTATGCATGTCTATTCTGAAGTGTGCTCTTTTGAGTTAAAATCATGCTTACCCCCTGGTTTCTGAGCATGTATAATGCAATCCAGAATGTTTATCTCTTGCAATCATCTAGCCTTGGATTAACAGAGAACCTTTGGTCTCGAAGCTGGATGATTCCAAGACATAAAAATTCTCTATTACATTTGTCTATTGATTATAATAGGAGACATTTTGTATTACTTATCTTGGAGTATAGGCAATGTTCTATTACCAGTAAGTATCACCCCCTCCCTGCTCCTTGTACAGCTTTCTTCATGAGTGACTTTTTGTGCCTTTTACATACCACTCAAGTGGTATCTTTCTAAATTTAATACTGTTTATTTTGGGTATAAACATAGTTCATAATTTATTGGTTTCTCATTTAATTTTGTTTTTTTTTTTAAAGAAAATTCAATTTTATTAGGTATATAAAGAAAAACAGATACAAATATATATGAAATCATAAAAAATCATAAAATAAAGTAACTAACGTAACAGTACTACATTAAAAATCCATTACCCTTAAGATAAATATAAGTAAAAGTCACTCAGTTTCAATTACAAAATGAAAAAACAAAAGTACCGATTCATACATTAACAAAATTTGTCCTCCTTTTTTCTAATACATAATATTCTCTTACACTGTTACATTTTACATCGTTATTATCACCCTTGTGCTATATACATTGTCCGGGGAATTATGTATCCTCATAATTTCCAAAAATCATTTTGTTCTGGTACAGGGGCCATGCCTTTCTTCTTAACCAACGTGTGATCAATGAATGGTTTCCAGATCCTTCAGAAACTGTTCCTTTGCAATTTGCCCTTTCTAAAGTTTAATTTCCAGGTAAGTTTCTCATTAAGAGCCAAATCCCACATTTGTTTATACCAGTCCTGCATTCTTAACTTTTCATTATTCTTCCAATTTTTTGCTATACACTGTCTGGCCACTGATAACATGACAGACATCAATTCCTTGTTGTCATTACTCATTTTATATTTATCTACTTCCGTTAAGAAAATTGTCTCCGACTCCAATTCAAGTTGCATATCCAGTATTTTCTTAATCTCATTTTCTATTTTCCCCCAGAAGCTTTTTAAGCAATCACAACTCCACCACATCTGCTCATATGATCCTTTTTCTTTTTTACATCTCCAGCATATATCACTCAGACTTTTATACATTTGATGCAACCCCATTGGAGTCCTATACCACCTCCAAATCAGAAAAGAAATGAGCTATATTTGCAATTGGAGTTGAGTTGGTTTAAGATCCTCCAGATGAATAATTGGAATAAGAGTTTTTTATTAGAAGGTGGTTTAGACAGGGAGTGTACGGAATTTGAGACACTTCTGGCCAGAGTAAGAAATGGCGACATAGGAATTAAGGGGATAGTAAGCAAAATCTATAAATTCTTGAATAAAGGTGGAAAAATACAAGAGATGTTGAGACAAAGCTGGGAGCAAGAACTTAATGTAATAATTACAGAAAAAATGGCAGAAAATGTGGAGGAGAAGGATTATGAGAACTATGTCATGTCAGTTAGAGTAAAAGAACATAATTATAAGCTCTCATTTAATTTTGGTCTACGTATTAAATCTGAAGAAGCTTCCTGGCTCTGTTTCTTGGGTGAATCATCAAAGCCCTGTCACAACTCTGATATTACAAGTCACATTTCCCTTTCCTCCCCACTAGAATTCCCTGTTAGTATAATTTAAGACAGGTTTTCTGACCAAATGAATGATTGGCACATGAAAGCCAACTTCTGTGCACGTCATACCTTAGAGGGCACTTAGCGTGACTTGGCTACGCTGGCCATCTGCATATCATTTGAAAGAGAGGGAGAAATGGTTCAGCTGTAAATTAAAGACAAAAAAAGAAGCAGGAGGAGATCCACACAAGTTCAAAAATATGGCTAGATGTTCAACTTTAACCCATGGAATTTATAGTTACAAATTAACTATGTCCCAAGATAGAGCATTCAGGCTTTGTAAGCCATTGATAGCTGAGCAGGTATCACACGACAGGTAACAGTGAAATGGGTGGAACACGTGTGTCTCCATCTTTGTATTCTGCTCTTCTAGATCACTATGAGTAATTCCCATTTTTATATTAAAAAGGAATGGACCATGAAAACAATGTTTACCAAAATACAGATGAACATCGTCTGCGAGTTTCAACCAACCAACCAACCAACCAACCAACCAACCAACCAACCATCCATCCATCCATCCATCCATCCATCCATCCATCCATCCATCCATCCATCCATCCATCTATCTATCTATCTATCTATCTATCTAACTAACTAACTAACTAACTAACTAACTAACTAACTAACTAACTAACTAACTTTTCTTCTTCCATTTCTAGGCCAGACATGGAACTTCCAATTTTTTTTTGGTGAATTCATTCTGCAGTTCTTTTCGCCTGACCTAGTGAAGAAAGATTAGCCAGCAACACAAGGTTGGTGTTTGACCAGGCTATGCCTGATTGTGGTTCAAAAATACCACAATCTTCAGTGAGGCTCTTTCTGTGTACCCCAACTAGCTGGTATCTGGATGGAATGAATATAGTTCTACAGTTTTGAGAAAAGCACGAATGTATTAATTTTTATTTATATCCCACCCATCTGGGATCTTCGCCCACTCTGGGTGGTGTACAATAACTAGAAAATCCCATACGATACAAATCAAACATAATACAATATAAAAAGACATTAACATTAACCCATAAACAATAAAACTATAAACCATAGGCACTAATAACAACCATAACCATGAAAACATTCCTACACCAGAGAGCCCTTCAAACAGAAGACTGGCCTTTAGTAGTCTGGCAGTGGTGCTGATGTGTTCCTTCCCCTCTGGGAACAATTGAACAGCACTTCATGTACTCCCAAGCACCTAAAACATATGTTGGAGAAAGGGGACCCAAAACTTCAGCCCCACATTTTGACTCAGCTCCAATTTAATGTCTTCATCTAGAATTTAAGGTAAAATAAGGACAGACCTCCTTAATGCACATAGTTGGTGTTTTCTCCTGAATAAAATATTCTGACAGACGGTGTGTTTTTAAAAATCCCTTTGAATTACCGTGACAGGTTCCTTGAAAAAGTGCACTTAGGGTGCTATTTTGGCACAATATACCTGGCACTTAGCATATGAAATGTTGTCTGCTAAATTAAACAGATGCATCTACCTTTTCTTCACCTCTTGCAATGAAGGGGGCCACTGTCAGAAGATGGGCTGTAGCTCAATAAGACCACACAATTTGCATGGAGAAGGTCACAGGTTCAGCCCTGAGTACCTGCAGGCAAAAGAATATCACACCGTATGACACAAAATCTTCTGCCTGAGTCTCTGGACAGTGGCTGCTCATCAGAAAAACTAATACTGAATGATGTGCCAGTGGCCTTATATAAGGCAGAGCTTCCAAGAAGATACCATAGCTCAGTAGTTCAGCATATGCTTGATTATTTGTGTAATTTATATACCATGTTTTGCAAAACAGAGTTCCCAAGTATGTGAATTATGATAAAATTCAATGAAAACACAAAATCTATTAAAACATGTAAACATCTAGTAGTATATTTAAAAGCAAATCAGTTTTGAAAAATATAATAGACCCAACTCAAAATCCCTTCATCAACAAGGCAGACAAATGAAAAAGTCCTATATGAGGGGTTCACAACCTACAACCCATGGGCCAGATGCAGCCTATGGTGCCAAATAATCCAGCTGCCCACACTGCCGGAATTGGCCATGGACCCATTTACTGCCATTTTAAATGCACTTATGACAGCCGTAAATGAGTCCACTGCCATTGTAAATGCATTTACGACAACTATGGACACATTTTATGACAAAGTTTACAATGGGCGAACCACCAGTCCAGCCTACTCAGCTGTCTGAGGGGGCATGGTCTGGCCCACAGCTGAAAAACATTAAGAAACCCTGGCCTGTATGAATAGAAAGGTAGTTTCTGTTGAGGTAAAGATAACAATGAATAAGGAAACCAAATATAGGGCCAAAACATGAGACTATGGCAGGCCCTTGTCTCACAAATGCGGCAGGCAAATTTGCTTCTGGTCCAGTTAGCCATGGAAATGTATATATGGAAATTTGGCTATAGTCTGGCTAAATGGCTAATATAACAACCAAGACCTGGAGGAAACACAGCCCTCTTTTGGGTTTTAAAGTCTGAAAGCAGCTACAATGAATATCTGTCCTTAAGAAAAATGCCTTTGATGGTGGTGTCTCCATGATCCCTAGCATTTTAAAATTTGGCTATGTTCATATGAAAAAACATGATCTTTGAAATAATCAGGGCCCAAAAATTATAGGGCTTTATAGGTCATATATGTGGCACTTTGAACTGCACATGTTAATAGATCAGTAGCAAATGAGGCTGATGTAACAAAGAAATCAGATAGTTTATATAATCAACCCATAACCAATCTGTCATAACATTTTTCAAAGGCAGTCTCACATACAGCATTTCACAACACCCTGTACATTAAAACTAACGTATATACAGTATAGCCATGATCATACATTATTGGAAGTGTTACATCTGGCTACAGTAGTCTTAGATGTCCAAATACATCCCTAGTCATTGCCAGAAACCTAGACA
The DNA here is from genome assembly GCA_030440675.1 of Furcifer pardalis. Lineage (NCBI taxonomy): Eukaryota > Metazoa > Chordata > Lepidosauria > Squamata > Chamaeleonidae > Furcifer > Furcifer pardalis. The sequence continues at coordinate 227,229,764 of CP126890.1, read as the reverse complement.
TTCAACTTTAGGCTTCAATATATCCAAACTGCAAACCTCACTTTCAAAGGGGATTGTAAATCTATTCAGTCCAGGATAAACTCCTATTTCCTTACCTGTGTCTTGATTGACCAGTTGGCATATTTTATCAGCAAAAGGAATGCAAATGAATCTCACAAGGCTAGCAATTAGCCTACAGTTTTCTTCTGAATTTTAGGTTGTTTACTGCCAAAAGACCCTGCTAGATGATTCAGTACAGATAAAATCATAGTGAGGAACAATTGCCCCATCACCACTTCAAAATAAGCTGTCATGTATACTTTAGCATATGTTCAACCTGTCCCATTCCAGATTTCTCACCAAGGTCAATTGGAAAACTCCTTTGCTATATTTAATCCCCTTGCAAACTGGGGACTTTCCCTGATTAGCAAGAGAAGAAACTTGTGTGATTCTTTCGACTACGGTACATGAAACACTTCACCGTCCTACAGGTCTAAAAGAACTTGACTGAATCAACTGATGAGGTGACAAAGGCCTTCCAAAGAGTTCTCAAGAGAACAAATGAATAATGAATATTGACAAAATAAGCATGCGATTAATGAATAATAATTTTAATAATAATTTTAGGATCATGGTTTGGCCTGGAGAAAGCCATTTTTATGAGAAGACAGTTATACAAACAGTACTGAGTCATTTATCTAAGAGGAGCAGACTTGCGTGACTGTATATTTTTGAACATTCTAAAATGAATATATAATAAGATAAAATATGAAATGCCTTTCGCCCCTCAGCCCCACCTGAGCTGAGAAGTATATAAGAAGTATATAAGTTAATTGGGATTCTTGGATCTAAATGGAACCAAGCAACCACGAATGTATGTGTCATGTCACGTTATAATTGATTTTGTTGATAAAATCTCTTTTTCATTCAAAATCTTTCTGGGTGTTTCATTTATGTTTAAAGAGATCTATACACCAGGGTGCCCAAACTTTTTGGGCTGTGGGCCGATCACATGGTTCGGGGGGACAGTCACTATGCCAATTCATCTGGCCTGCAACACCCTCGTCGCTTCCAGAAGTGGAAGTAAAATTCATGTTTTACTTCCGCTTCTGGGAGTGACGAGGGTGTCATGGGCTGAATGAATTAGCATCATGGGCTGGATCCAGCCCCCGGGCTGTAGTTTGGGAACCCCTGGTATTCACTGATTGCTTTTTCAGAGAGTTTTCAGGTGACAGTTTTAGACCCATTTCCAAACCACTTATGAAAACATTTGATTGTATACATTTGGGTATGATATTAAATATATTATTTAACATCGCAAATTGAGAATGATTGGGTTATCACTAGGAAGATACCCCTGTTATTAACAGCCATGGTGTTCTTTTGCATGTATGTAATGTTTAAACACAGGGAATGCAGTGGCTTAGTGGTTAAGATGCTGAACTTGATGACTGAAAGGTTGGCAGGTCAGCAATTTGAGACCCAAGTGCTGTATGATGGAGTGAGTTTCCACCTCTGTTCCAGCTCTTGCCAACCTAGCAGTTCAAAAACAAGAAATTGCAAGTAGATAAATAGGTACCACTTCAGTGGAAAGGTAAACAGCGTTATGTACACACTGGTGTTGAGGCATGCCTGCCACATGTCTGCAGAAATGCTGGCTCTTTGGCTATAAAGAGAGATGAGCACTGAACCCTAGAGTCAGATATGACTGGCTTTTGAGTAAGAGCAACCTTTATTTTATTTATTTATTTAATTAAATTTATATTCCGCCCTACTCGCACAGGTGACTCAGGGATTCTCAACCTGAAGCCCATGGGCTGGATATGGCCTACAGCACCATTTCATGTAGAGTCTACATTGTAGACCACTACCCTGTTTCCCCGAAAATAGGACCTCCTCATATAGTAAGACACCCCCCTATTTTTTCCCACCTCGGAAATATAAGCCCCCCCCCCCCCCCGAAAATAAGGCACTCACCTAAATCTTGCCCTGGCAATCCGCTGTATCAGCAATAAATGTTTACTATAGTCTTTGTCATGGAAAAATAAGACATCCCTTGAAAATAAGACCGTGTGCACATTTTGGAGTTTTTAAAAATATAAGACAGTGTCTTATTTTCTGGAAAACACGGTATCACCTCCACCACACCAGGAAGTGCCATATGGTGGAGGAAGGGCAAAAGGGAATCTGTCTGGGGGAGCATGACCCAACCCCCAGCTTAAAAAGGTTGAGAACTCATGACCTAACCTATAAACAAATATCACAGCGTTTATATTTTGCATTTCCTTCTCATGGGATGCCATCATTTGCAGTTTTTATTCTCTGTAACAGGAGGGGTTGATGGATTACCAAAAGGGGAGTGAATCATTCCAAAGTTTCATGGATGAGAGAGATCTGAATCTGTGTGGAAGCTATAAATAATGATGAATGTGTTTCAATCAAGCCAAGGCCTTCAAATTTCCCCAGTTAAATTGTTCTCCTTATCTTGTGGAAGTCACTAATTTACAGGGTTACCCTAACTCAGAAGTTGCAGATAACAACAATGCTAATGGTAGAATAAATTTGTAAAGCTTTAAGTGTAGTTTATTGCTTTTATTTGATCAGATTTTTGTATTTTTGTATTTGTATTTTCGACTTATATGCCGCCCCACTCGCAGAGCGACTCTGGGCGGCTTACAGAAGAAACAGCTACAATTACATAGCATATATCACAGCACAAGAGCAATTACAGACATCAAATAATAAATTACAAATATCGCATATACAGTATATATATCTCAAATAACAGTTACAATTACAAAACATTAGATTAGAACATCCTAAGAAATAATCAAAGATGCTGTAATATAAATCATTACAGCATCAAAATTCACTAAGTAACAATATAAAACAACAATAAAAATTCCAGTATCAGTTCAGTTTACACATACAAAAGCAAAAAAAAAAAAACAGTTGCTGAATCCCGCAATAAGTGACAAGTCAGTCCGCTTAGCTGCAGGTGTTTCTGGCGGCGGTGGCTACTCGAAAAAGTCCTGCCGCCATAGCGGCTTTCAAGCCCTGGGACAGATGGAGAGAGTCCCGAGGCTGGCCGCGGTGGGCTTAGAGGGGAGGCGGGAGCGTCCTCACTCCAGCACCGTCGCTGCCGAGTTTTTATCGTCCACCGGGTGAAGGTGATGGGGCCCGGGGGGGGGGAGCATTGCCTCACCGCCCACTGCTGGTGGTCATCTCCCCTGGCGTGATGGCAAGTCCATAATGCATCATGTATTATCCTGTGACTTGAGCATAATAATCCCGAGAAGTGATGTTCTATTCAAAAAGAGTTTAAAGTTTGCAGTAGTATTTGAGGGGACTTTGCTGCAAAGTACTCATTCCTAATTGGAGGTAGCATTTTTGTCCACCTGCCATCTTAACTTGATATGTGGCGCTTCTGCAACTATTAAACAGATTGTGAATCTATTCAACAGATGGCTTTATTTAGGTTCAGAATGTAATTAAGCATTTGCTATCACATATAGCACTTTGCTCAAGTTTTAAATTTCCTTTTGAACAATGGCTTCATAAATAACTATGAAAGTCTCTATTAATCAGATGGGCAAGAATAAATTAAGACATAGCTTATTGGCTGTATTTATTCCATGGAATTGGACAGACATAATGGATAAGTTTAAAAAACACAGGAATTTGGTCTGCTCCTTGGATGTGAGCAGGTGGGAAATTATTGAGAGCTTTATATTCTGCCTGTATATATGGAACAAAGCCAGGATAAATCCTAGGTTTGTTGCTGGCTTATAAAGCCAATCTTGTTTGGACAAAGTAAACTATATTTGTGACGTTTCCTGCCTTCTGGTTTGTTTATGCATTCACGCAGAGAAAAAGGTGAAGCAAGAGTGAATAGGATGTATGCCCCAGACTGCAGCTCTTTTTACACTGTGGTTTATTAAACCAGGACTACAGTGGCTTAGTGGTTAAGATGCTGAGCTTGATGACCAGAAGGTTGGCAAATTAGCAGTTCAAGATCTGAGTGCTGAGTGAGTGCCGTCATCTGTCCCAGCTCCTTCCAACCTAGCAGTTTGAAAACAAGAAATTACAAGGAGATAAATTGGTATTGCTTTGGCAGGAAAGGTAATAGTGTTCCACACACTTTGGCATCTATTCATGCCTGCCACATGACCACAGAAACATTCACAGATGCAGACAGCACTGGCTCTTTGGCTATAAATATAGATTAGCATCACCACCTAGAGTTAGACATGACTAGCTTTCAAGCAAGTGAGACATTTACCTTATTAAACGATCTTATCACTATGTTCTGCACTTGAGCTGGGTTCTAAGGGTGCTGTATTCATTTTTCTTTCTTTCTAGTGCACAGCTCTTTATCACTCTACAGCTTTCCTAGCAGCCCACCCTGGGCATGTGGAAAAGTTATCCTGTAATGTATTTCTTGGCCCATTAACCGTAGCTGCACATGCATAAATCTATCTCTTTCTCCTCAACAAGAAAAGGATAAGGGGGGGGGGGGAGAAAGAAAAGGTACAAAGTAGTGTTTTAGCTGGGGAATTGCAACCCTGTACATGGTTCTTAGACATGAACACAAGCAGCATCTGGTTCTCATAGTAATAATATAGCACATGGATGTTTTTATGCCTTTTTCAAGAAGGATGACAATGTTGTCCTTCCTACTGTGAAGAAAGAGAAGCTGGTTTTGCTTCAAATTGGTGCTATGAAATGGAATAATGCTAGTATCCTGATTTCACCTCCTACAGAAAATTGCTTTGACACATCACACCTTTGTTCATAACTGGCTGTTAATGTAGCTAAACATATGACCCAATACTGTCACTGAGGACAATGTGAAATTGTGTATCTTGTTCTGTGGCTTTGGTTGTTACACTCAAGAATGTACAAACACAAAAAGTTCTAATTTGGAAAATGAACATAAAAAAAACAATGTGACAGGAGAAAACTTTTTTTAAAAAATGAATCCTCACTAGAATTTGCCACTGTGGATCCATTGCCTCCTACCTGCCTTTTCTGAGAAAAAAAATTGTTCTGAAATCTATGAAGAGAATAGATAATGAGGGAAGAATGTCAATCCTGCTAATATTAAGTTTCTGGTCAGCAGAAGCAGTTGGTGTATCCCTCACGCCTCCCTTGCCTCATGAAATCACTCTTGTTTCTTAGGTACTCTTCTCTTAGTACTGGCAGTATCCAAGGGGATACAAGTTGTTTTATACATTAATCATGGCCATAGTTTGCCTGAGAAACAACTTCTCTTGTTAGAGGCACTCACGTGGCAGGAAGTGAATCTTCAGGTATAACTGGTGAAAGAAAGAAAGAAAGAAAGAAAGAAAGAAAGAAAGAAAGAAAGAAAGAAAGAAAGAAAGAAAGAAAGAAAGAAAGAAAGAAAGAAAGAAAGAAAGAAAGAAGGAAGGAAGGAAGGAAGGAAGGAAGGAATGCTCATAAAAGATATATGTGACAGTAATACTGGGGGAAAGGGATATTTCACCAAATGTCAAAATGGAGTAAGAAAGTACTAGAATAAACCATGTTTTTAACTCATTATCGTGGATGAAAACAACCAGTGAGTTACAAGAGAAAGATGCAAGAGAGGGTCTGCCAGAGTTGGGAGGACAGGATCTTTACATAATTGGACTTCCCTCCAACTTTAACTATAGAGTACTGAGTTTCATTAAGTTAGCCCTGAGAAGAAGCATGTCAGCATCACCTCATGTCTTGTGCATCCAAGAAACCACATGCATGAGAAGATTGTGACTTGAGTTCTAGCTTAATGGCTTCAGAGCTAGTTATATCAGGAACTTTGGCAACAAAGTGAACAAACAACCACCAATCACAGAACTAGGACAAGGGATTACCCTACACTTTCCAAGAATATCTCCATCCGCCATTGCAGCTTAAATATTTGGGGGAGAAAGTGTCATATTTTCTTAAGCAATGTAAGTGAAACAGATGAAGTCTGATTCCAAAGCAAGACAAGAGACGACAAGACAAAACAAGAAAAAAAATATCATCTGCTACCCTGACCTCCTTGTGGGTTGTCTACCCTTGACCTGAGAGCATGGGTGGAGCTCCAGGATATCCAAAGGAGGACAACTAAGATGGCAAAAGCTATGGAAAAGAAGTCCTATGGAGAACACTTTGAAGGGGGGCTGCAGTGGCTCAGTGGTTAAGAAGCTCACCTTGTTAGCAGTTCAAGACCCGGGTACTGCATGATGGTACTGCATGATGGATTGAGCACCCATCTCTGTACCAGCTCTTGGGGACATTAAAAAGAGCTTCATTTGGGAGTTTCCTGAGCAGAGTTTCTTCTGCAAAAATCCTTTCAACCCAGAATAATTTCTGACATGAAATTATTATTATACTTTGAAGGTAGTAGGTATATTTAGACTGGGTGGGAAAAGAAGCAAGGTTAATGGATTTACAAGAGGGAAGACTTTGAGTGAACATTGAACAGCTGTTCAATAGTTGACTAGTTTATTTTGGAAGGTGGTGGACTCTCCTTCATTGGATTTGCTGGATGACTGTTTGTTGGGGGATTCTTTTTCAGTGGATTTCTTATTTCATCAGGGGGCTGGACTTGACCTTCCAGCTTTTCAATCCTATAATTCAATAATAGTGATTCATTGATCAATTCAGTAAACTGACACACACACAAATGGTAAAACCACTCATAAACTGAACTCAAATATGGCACAAAATATCAAATTTATATATCTTACCTCCTCAACAAGCTAGGCTACTGAATTCACAAAACATGGCTTTCTCTGTAGCAGCACTTTAATTCTGAACTCCATCCCAAGGTAAATCAGGGTAGCTCCTTCTAATATAAGCATCTTGTAGACAGTCAACATCATATCATTTTGCATAGTCTTTGGTTTCAAATTTGACTTTTTGAATTATTGATCTGTTTTTAAAGAAAATTCCATTTCAAAGTTGGCCTTTAAAATTTCTATCTATTTTAAAGGATTTTTTGTGGTCTTCTTATTGTAGATCATCTTGGAGGTTGTCATGGGCCAAGAATAAATACATACATAATTTGAATGAAGGAATAAATGAATGAAGGAATGAGCAAAGGAGTACTGTATATGAAATAAAACATTATCCTGTTCCATTAGATTTATAGCAAAACACAATAATTTTCTTCAAGTAGCATACAGCACAACATTTATCTCACAACAGCTAAAGCTCTCTCTTGTATAATCTTAAAAATCCCTATTAGAATTCCTTATTATATTTCTCAGAAGTAATATGTGACTGTGAATTTACTAGAGCCTATCCAGTTGTGGTTTAATTAACACTGTCAATCATTTCAAGATTGTTTGACAGCTAAAATAATATGTTACAGTTTCACAATGTAATGTATGAGGCCCTAGCATCAGGGCCATAGCCATGATTCTAAGGAGGGTGTGGGGGATATTTTTTTTCAGGATGGGCAACAATGTCATATACAGAAGCAGCTGGGAGTTTGAGGGTGGTCAAACTGCTAACTCAGTTTGGCAAGCCCCTGGCTACAGCCCTGCCTAGCATATCATTGGCGAACTCTGCAATCTCCTATGTCTGTTGTTCCACTATCATTCCATGCCACCAGCTTGAACTCCTATATTCAGCAACAGACCTAGATTTGATTTATTATGAATTCAAGAGGAGGTGGCACTGACAAGTTTTCAGATGTTCCCTTTCCAAATGTGGAGCTGAGTCGCTCATTTTGAATTAACATCCAGGCTGAGGTAGAGGCATTGAGGTATAAGACATTTCACAGAGAGCATAAAAATTGCTCCAATGGGAAATTAAGCTCTGCATTCATCTCAGCCTCAACTGATCATTGGAGATAATCATGTATCATTTCATAGGTGGATGCCAGTCTATGTGGTTTAATTAAGCAGCACTTATAATATTACTGTTGCCATGGTTAATTGAGAAAAAGTATGCGCTATTTTTATGACATGTTAGTTTAAAATTCTTAGAAGCTGAAAAGTGCAATCAGCCTTAGGTTGCTATGGGGTGGGGGTGATTTGGATATTAAATAACTTGATTATAATTTAAACAGAATTGTGTCTCACATAGTTCATAGAGGGAGCTAGAGTGAATTCAGTGCACAGTTTGTTTCTCACATTGTTGGTGTACAATGTTCACAAGCAGGGGAAAATGACTCTTTAGGGGAAGGATGGACAAACATGTATTCTGGGCCATAGAGTTTGTCTTGTAGGTCTCAATTTCTGTTCCATGCCCATCAAAAAGGCCCATTGTACTTAGAAGGACATGGTTAGCCATTGGGAACTACAGAAAATTCCCCACCCACCCCAAATTCTGGAGTAACCTTCCTATATAAACAGATTTTCAGAAACAATGTGTGTGCAGTGCTGAGTTCTCATGAAAATGAAATAGAACAACTATCCTGGACCCTAGGAAGTAACCCATAGATTAACACAGTTTACTTATTATTCAGAGATACCATTTTATCCAATAATGGGATGTTTCACTCAAGGATAGACAAATCTATCTGTTTCCGTTCTGTATCACTTCATGTTTTATCTATAATTCTGCTTACACATGCATTCTAGTTCTTAAAAATCAGGTCAAAATGTGTATTTAATTACATATTTTCATATTTAAGTACATATTTTATCCTGAAGTACTTGTTTACATCACTTTCTGAAATGTATATTTAGATTTTAGTTTACAGTGATCTCCCCCTGAATTTACATTTTATTTTATTTTTTAAATTTAAAACTATGCATTTCTAGATGCATATTTTATTGCAAACTATGTCAAATTTGGCAGAGTATGAGATGGTTAGATGGCATTGTTGACACATTGGGTGTAGAGCTCAGCCAGCTGTGGAGGACAGGGGTGCCTGGTGTGTAGTGGTCCATGGGGTCACAAAGGGTCAGACTCGACTAAGTGACTGAACAACAACAAATTTATGCAAAATTGTATTTTCATTCAGACTATAGATTTAAATCTATATTTTAAAAACAAATGTAAATAAACATTTTCTATAGGTAATTTGTTGTTGTTTTTATGTGCTGTAAAGTTAAAATTGACTTATAACAACCCTCAAAAGCTTTTCAAGGTAAGTGAGTTTTTTGTTTTTTTTACAGATTAGCTTTACCAATTCCACAGGCCCAGTGAGTTTCTAAGGCAAAGCTAGGGAGTCAAACTCAGAACTCCTGAATCCTAGTCCTTTACTCTATCTACCACACCAGTGACAGCAAACCTTGGCACTCCAGTTGTTCTAGAGCTTCAATTTCCAGAAGCCCTGATGAGTAGGAGTACCTACTTGAGCTTCTGGTAATTGAAGTCCAAGAACACCTGGAGTGCCAAGATTTGCCATCACAGAACTACACCATACTTGGAACTGAGTGTGATTAATCATAGGTAATTAGTTGACTTTTAAAACCCCTGAGATATTTATCTTTCTTCTGCTTTAGGTAATAACTTGTTTTCATATTACCAGCAACAAGTAAATTGCTTTGGCGCCTTACCTGTCACCAGCAAATATACTGTAATGCTTTTCTCAGCTCAACAATATGATTTATTCTTAATTATCATTAATAGATTGCTCAAACAATAGATATTTATTTTTCATTCATCCTCAAACAAGCAAGCAAAACCAACAAACAAACAAATACCCAAAACTTATTGCTAAGGTGATTTATAGTATTGTAGGTGCCAGCTGATGGCAATGTCTACTGGTCACCTGAATCAAAATCTTTTTTAAAAATATTGATTGAATTTTAAAAAATAGTAGCATGAATTTTCTTATTGAAAGGAGAGTGAATCAAATCAAATTATACATCATCTGATAGAACAAGCATTATGATGAATGAAGAATTGGATGAAACATCACTTTGTCTAGATCACAATTTAAAACACCAATCCATTTCTTTTTTTATGATTTCAGCTTACCCTCATTCATAATTATCATATTTCATATTCCAACTGTTGTGTAGCACCAAACTGGCGTGAGGAGTATGAATTAAGAAACCTGACTTCTAGAGTACACTATTATTTAAAGTGCCAACATTAGCCTCCTTCTCACATAAGTCTTCAACACATTTCTAGTTCTTTTTTTTAAAAAGGAATTAAACAGAATCCTATGATATTCATGTAATGTTTCCATATTTTACCATTGCTAATTGTGATTAATTCATGAAATGGCAGGCACATCTCAGTTGTGTGTCTGGTCATATGCCTGATTGTGCTATTGAGATATCCTTCCCCATTGTTGCTAGCAAATTAAAAGGCAACACAGGAAATAGGGCTACAGAGTGTTACACTCTCCATGAAACCTCAGATTTTGCAGATTGGGTGTGCTGCTAGATTTATTCTTGAACTTGAATATACAGATCTTATAAATAAATAAATAAATGGTCAGGGTATACAGTATTTGCCCAGTTGAATCTGGTGCACAAGTTGCACCTGATCCTGGGAATGTCCAGTCTGACCACATGACACATGCCTTTTGCTTTATGTGGAGCTGCCTTTGAAAAGTGTTCAAGAACTCCAGCAAGGCCCATGCTGGGCCACTTCAGCAGCCGAGGTGGAAACTGCTGAGGTGCCGTGGTCCTTTAAATTATGAGTTCTAAGTACAGGTGTGTGGCCTCCCATCCTGGTATCCCAGTGGCCCAGCATGGGCCTAAATCCTGCTAGTTCAAAATGCTGCAGCCGTATTACTGACTGGCACTGGTTACTGAGAACATGTAACTCCCTCACTACAACAGCTTCACTGGCTGCCAGTCTGCTTCCAAGTCCAGTTCACAGTTATAATTATTAGCTATAAAGCCCGATATCACTTTGGTCCTGGCTACCTGAAGGACTGCATATGAGCCTTCTGACCTTTTAAGATATTTTGGTGATATTCCCTTGGTCTTATCACCTTCTCCAGAGCATTTGGTGAGGACACAAGAGAGGGCATCTTCAGTGGCTGTTGCCAGGCTTTGCAGCTAGGTTGGCTCCCTTTCTCTTGTTCTTCCATTATAATTATAATTATAATTATAATTATTATTATTATTATTATTATTATTATTATTATTATTATTATTATTATTATTATTATTATTATTATTATTATTATTATTATTATTATTATTATTATTATTATTATTATTATTATTATTATTAATTGAATTTATTACCCCGCCCCACTCGGGAGAACCCGACTCTGGGCGGCTTACATCGTCATAAAACAGAGGTAAAAGATAAAAACATATAAAATCATGAAGTTTAAAAGATTATCTAAAATTATTTGAAGTTAAAAAACAGTGCAAACTACACGCCAGTATCCCCCTGGTCCAGATCCAAAGTGGCACTCCCTAAGTAAGCCACTTAGCATGGGAACCCGTGTTCCTTGGTCCCCAAATATGTCCTGCCAGCCAGGACATTATCAGGCAAAAGCCTTCCTTTACAGGTAGGCTTCTAAGTAATGAAGGCCGAGGTGTATCTGTGTGTCAGAAATGCAATGTTTTCTGAATTCTGACATTTTTAGATATTTTTGAAATTGTTTTAAAATTTTGTTTTTAATAATTGTTTTTTAAAGATTTGCAATATTTTTATGGCATTTAAAAATCTGTGAATATTGTGCGATTTAATCGTTGTGAGTCCCTTGGATTCCCTTTGAAAGGCAGCATATAAAGATTGATTGATTGATTGATTGATTATCTTTTTCTTCCCTGAAATGTACCATCTTCAGTGGATTTCAGGAAGGCATCTGTATTTTAGCAAAACCATTCTGGTTCTGCTATGCTTCTATTACACTACACTGTGCTATTGCCCCCCCCCCCTCATAAAACTAGAACCAGGGGTTTTCTGGTGTAATTATGTAGCAGGATGTTAAAGAAACTTAAAAGGAAGTACTTATTCTCTCAACATATAATTTAACTATGGAATTCACTACTCAGTATGATGCCACAACCATGGAAGGCTTTAAAAATGAGTTAAACAATATCAAAAATTAGGTCATAAACAGCTACCAGTTATGGTGGTGATATATAACACTTTCAGGGAGTATGCCTCCTAATGTCTTGTTGCTAGGGAACATGAGCAGGTGTTTTGTTGTTATTTTCCTGTCTTATTTGCAGGCTGCCCAATCTATAAACATTTAGTCAACTCTGGACAGAATATTGGATTGGGTATGCCTTTGTGTGATGGAACATGTCTTTCTTATATCATAAGCCACATAGCAGGGCGGTTTATGAATGAAATGTTTGAAAACACATAAATCAAACGACTGTTAAAACAAAGAACTTTCCCAAAATATTCAATCTCTCATTTCTAGTTTTCTACAATATATAGCATTTAGGCTACTGTGAAATAAAAGATCCAGCTTTATATCTTTTTTGGAAAACAGCTAGGAATATAAAACAGCAGAAAATTTGGCTTCCAGAAATGCTTTTCTGGTCTTGTTGTATACCAAGAAAGATTGCAGGGTAAGAACGGAAAAAATAATTATATGAGATATTCAAATCACTTTTTCATTTCTGGCAACATGAAATGCTGGTAAAACTGGAAATAAGCTGCTTGAATAGATAAATGCAAAATGAAAGTGGTAGGAGTAAAAAAGAATGCAACAGGCATGGAAGATAAAGCTGTTTTATAGCAGATTGACTTGATTAAACAACCAGAGAATGTAAACTAAGGGAAAAGGACAAAATAAAAACATTTCTAAAGAGCCAAGTCCACTGAATGGGAAAAAGCCAGTCGCTTGCTTTATTTTAATAAGAATTAGATGCATTGACGGACACTCAACAAAAAGGCACGAAGATTCAATTTTTAGATCAAAATAGCTCAGTGCTGAGCTATGTCTTTGTATGGCAACTGACTGGGGGCAATTCCAGATATGATGATGAAATATACAGAGAAGCATCCGCTTGTTTGCGGTTCATGCTTCCATCTAACAACCAATAGCTTTCATTTCTTCTCCAAGGAGAGATGAAGAGTTCTAGTACTTGTTATCTCATGGCAAAGGAGATGCAGAAGTTCCTCTTTTAGCTGTTTGCTTAGGAAAAAAAGGATGCAAGAGTCATTGGCATATGGCTCCCCTCTATTATCATTATTGTTGTTATTAGGAGGAGAATTAAACAAATTATAAGTATTAAGATCTAGGAATCATTATAAGACGTAAAATGTACAAAAGAATCTATGTGGTAGCTAGATCATAGAAATAATATACTGTATATTATACAATGTTTTGGAGCAACTTATTATTCAAACGTTTTATGCATAAAAGGAATACTACTTCACTAATACTTTTGGTTTGTGAATTCTACAGATTGTCTTTTGTCTCATTATTCATTGAAAAATCTGTGAAGTTTGAGAATGTTTGCAACAGAGACAATGCTTTTCAAAGTCAATAACCTTCCTGTTAATTGTATGTCCTCCAATTCAACTTGGCTATCTTTGTCTTTTGACTCTCCCTGTCAAATAAGTGCTACATAAAAAGTTTTTTTCACAGTTTTATGGATTAATGCCCCTTGTCCTTGTGGTCATCTGCAATGTCCTGGAATGCCTATATCCAAATATTCTTTTTCAGCTGAAAGACTCTGCCATGCATAAAGTTGACTAATGAAAATTAGCAAGTTCAGTTTAAGGGTAACTAAGTCTGCATACTTGGCTTGGTGATATTCTCAACCAAGTACACAAGTTTGGAAAAGTTGGGGCAATCCAAAACAGTGTTATATCACCCCACAATTCATGGGAATGTAAACTGCATTTAAAGACATTTCTACAGGGAAAAGTACAAGTGGACTTGCATTATATGGTCTTTTCAAAGCTTCCATATGGAAAAAAGAGGGAGTGAGAGAGGGTTAAAAGTGCTTAAATTAGAGGAATAATAATCACATGCCATCAAGTCTATTCTGGCTAATGGCAACCTTTTGCAGGATTTTCTAGGTATAAAACCCTAGACATACCTGAGTACCTTCCTATTGCAGTCCTCTGGAGCATGAAACTTGCCCAGGGCCAAATAGGCTAGCTCTTTTCCCAAGAGACACAGTAGAGCAGGGGTCTCCAACCACCAGGCCGTGGACCGGAACCGAGCCACAGGCTGTTCCAAACCTGGCCATGGGGGTGGGGTGGGGTGGCACTGGGAGCCATTGTTGTTGTTGTTGTTGTTGTTGTTGTTGTTGTTGTTGTTGTTGTTGTTGTTGTTGTTGTTGTTGTTGTTGTTGTTGTTGTTGTTGTTGTTCAATTTGTATAGCCGCTCCAATCAACATGTGACTCTGGGTGGCATACATAAAAATCCCCAACATTTAAAACTATAGAGACCCTTAAAATTCCTAAAAACACTGAAAAAATTACCTTCCACCCGCACCAATTAAAAAATCTAGTTAAAATTTTTAAAAGCATATGTGATCCTCCACTAAATGAGCCAGTGTGTGTGTGTGTGTGTGGGTGTTTGCTCCCTCTCCACCTCCCCACACCTCTGCCGCCAGCCAGGTTTTCAGCTCTTCCCTGAAGGGCAGCAACTCTGTCTGGAGACACAGTTCAACTGGCGGGAGGTTCCACAGGGCCAGAGTGGATACCAAAAAGGCTCTTCTTCTAGTGCTAGAGAGGTGATGGCATCCTTCTGCTCTTAACACCTGGTGAACAAAGTGAGAGCATAGCATAGCAGATAGACAGATGGCCAGGCTCCTCTGCCACATTGCTTAACTAAGGCAAGTCTCAACCCCCACCTGTGTGCAGCGTGAACCAGTCTGTGGAAAGAGTGCAAAAAAGGTCAGGGATCCCTGCAGTAGATAATTGAACTCCACTCACATGGCTTTATAGGAAGATATTCTTACTTACTGAACTATCCAGCTGGTATTCTCAATAGCCTGAATTTTACTGGCTGAATCCCATTAGCACAAAGCTATTACACTCGTTTCACTACAAGTTTTTTCTTCTTTACAGATCTAGTTTACTACTGCGTTCTGAACAGCCACTTCTGATATCATTGTGAGACATCAGAGCAATTTTCTTTTGCTACTTACATAGATTATGGTCAAAAATATTCATAAAACTTCTCCATACATTAAATCTTTTATAGAATTCTCTTCATTGGTAGTGGTTACAGTTAGTCTACAATTTAAGCCACAGGAGTGCAAATGGTGTCAGCTGTCTGCTGATAGAGTATATATTGTGCATACAAATGTAGAGAATGCTTGCAGTTTTTCACATCTTTGATAAGCAAAAGAGTGTCTTGTCACAATGAGACTGCACATAGAAACCATGTTAATCACTGGAAAATTTTACATTTCTTCCTGTAGATGGAAGAAATGGGGGAAAGAGTGGGTTGGACCAGAGCAATAATCCTCACATTTTTTGTAAAAAATGTTTATTTTATGCAAAAATGCAAGATCTCTCTTTCAAAAGACAAAGGAGTTTGTGGGGAAATTACGTTCTTTTGTAGCTTAAAAAGGTCCATTAATTTTTCATTGAAAAAGTCCTGAAACATGGAAAATGCACAAACACTCTTGCAATTTCACTCAGAAGGGAGAAAATCTCTGAAATGTTTTGGTTGGTTGGTTGGTTGGTTGGTCAATCGCATAGGAAAGGTTCCTCAAGGTTCAGTCCCAGGCCATTCCATTAGGACTTCAGGAACAAGGCTTAGAAACATGCTTGCACAACAGCTGTCAGTTGAGCTACAAAATACTTTGCTGAATGTTTCAGCATAAACCAGATTCGTTTATTCATATGAGGCTGGTGAAGTGCACGGAAAAAATGCCATCTGGATAATCCAAATCCAAATCCAAATCCAATAGTACAGTATTTGATTTTTTCTTTCATGCACATGTTGATTTCTGTAGGGATTCCTTCTATGTGACTTTTACATAAGTGGAAGTGGTTCTTACAATTTGTCCTTCTGGATGCTTCATACTTTAGCTCCTAGAAGCCTCAGTGAACAGGGCCAATTAAAAAAGATGGTGAGAATTAAAATCTAGAATCACTATTGGGGGAAAGGCTGAGATGTGGAGTTTCACCCCTAGGTCCATCTACCTACCTTTCCCACATTTTCTTCTCTAAAATCACCCTCAGGCTCATCAAACAGATGACAAATGCATGGAAGTGGAAAATAACTGTGATTTTGTTAATGCTTTCAATGAACTAGTTCAGGCAATCCTATTTATCTTGGTTAAAGACATGTTATTTATCCCTATAGAACCAAGTATCCCAGGAATGAATTTTCTGCCTGGTATTATTAATATATTACTTATTATTAAGTAAAACCATGTTAATCTTCCAAAACTGATGGTTGTTCTGATGTTCTCCTGTATTACTTTCCAAAACACAGTGAGCGTTCTTTTATTCTTACCCTCAGGTTAATTTTTAGTATCTGAGCCTACACTATGTTAATTAAGGAGTATTGCGGTTTCTGCAGGCTCAGAAATATAAATGCAGTGGAAAATGTAATTTTTTGGGGATCATATGAATCATATATGCAGTAACAGAAAATCTGAAAGAAGCAACTTACTCTGGAAAATTTATTTATTAATCCTCAATGAGTGAATAGGAAAAATGTTGGCAATACTGTAAAGTATAGCCTATCACTTGAAAAATGCTTCCAACTATTGTTAGGAAACCTATACTGCATTTTAAAGCTCCCACAGGATATATTAATAAAATTAACCTCCAATTTAATCTGAATTTATTGAAAGACACATGAAGCTGCATGGATAGGCCAAGATTTTGAATCAGTGTAAGTATATTGACTATTACACCTACATCTGTATGAATCTGCATACTTAGTCATAAAAATACTTTATTATAACCAAAACTATTGCTAGGAGAAGAAAATGCTTCACAGAAAGCATTTTTGTTGAAGCTAGGGTTGTAAATCTAAATCTTAGTTTATCCTCCTGCACTTAATGTGATATCACAATATTTTCCCTCCTTGGTAACTGGACTGCAGGATTTTACACATACAGTCAAACCTCGCATAAAGAGCGTCTCGCTTAAAGAGCAACTCGTTTAAAGAGCACAATTTTCTCTGAATGTTCGCTTCGCTTAACAAATAAAACCAACCAAAAACTCGCTTAACAAATAAATCAGGGTTTGCAATCCTCCCCCCCCCCACACACAACTGGTCATTTACAATGAAGGAAGCTGGGGACGAGCGAGCCCACCCACCTTCCCCCAAAGGAAGGCGTGAATGGGAGGCTCTGATCCTCAGCTTCCTTTGGGGGAAACCAGCCCACACACACTCCCTGCTCGCTCTGGAAGGGAAAAGGCAAAGCAACCCCCCTTCCCTTCCAAGGAGAGCAGGGAGTGTGCATGGGCTGAGCTGGCTTGCCTTGGAAGGGAAGGGAGAATCGCTTTGTCCCTTCCCTTCCAAGACATGCAGGGAGTATGTGCAGGCTGAGCCCAGCTTGCCTTGGAAGGGAAGGGGGAATTGTTTTGCACCTTCCCTTCCAGGGTGAGTGGGGAGTGCGCACGGGCTGAACCTGGCTTACTATGGAAGAGAAAGGGTGGTCACTTCGGCCCTTCCCTTCCATGGCAAGCAGAGAATGCGTGTGAGCTGAGCTAGCTTGCCTTGGAAGGGAAGGGGGGATCACTTCACCCCTTCCCTTCCAAGGCAAGCCAGGCTCGGCCCACGTGCACTCCCTGCTCACCTTGGAAGCCTTCCTTTTGGGGAAGAGATCACAGAGTCTGATCCCCAGCTTGCTTTGGGAGAAAGCGGGTGAGCAGCACGCCCACTTTCCCCCAAAGCAAGCCATGGATCACAGCATCCGATCTCTGCCCCAAAGTCTGCAGGGCTGGTCTCCAGCCCTGTGGCCTTTGGGGCAGAGATCAACATTGGGAAATTTGAGGGAAACTTTTGCATTGCACAACATTAACTTAATGTTGTGCAGTGCAAAAGTTTTTCTCAAATTTCCCAACGTTATCTGGTTTTAACGCTTTGCGGTGCACACATTATTACTGTATAGGAGACTAAGCTTGGTGCTTTTCCATAAATGTCCAAAATATAAACTAGGATAATAGCTTGTGTGTTGCAAAGATTGCTAAAGGTAAGAGCTCTGATATTTTTTGAGCACTCACCTGATCTCTTGTGCTTATTCTCTTGGACTTAGCTTTGGAAAGGACAAAAAAAGTCAAAATACTGCAACATAGTGCTTCTAAGCCACACACCAGGCAGGTGGACCAGAATGAACTTCATGGCATAGAGTTTATAAAAGCCTTTCCTGACTGCTAAGACTGAAGGGAAAACACACTTGACCAAGCATACAGAAGACTCTCTTAACCAGTAGAGAAATTATTTCCTGATAATCATTTACATTTAATTCCATTGATTCAGGAAATTGATGCAAAGTGCTAAGCAAAAAACACCTATTCTGACTCTAGGGGTCAGTGCTCATCTCTGTTTCTAAGCCGAAGAGCCAGCGCTGCCTGCTTCTGCAGACGTTTCCATGGTCATGTGGCAGGCATGACTAGACACCGGAATGCATGGAACGCTGTTACCTTCCCATAATTAGTTGCTGTTAATTCAATCTGATTCAAGGCAATCCCAGAAGGAATTTCAAGGTAATATAATTTCATGTCAGAAATTATTCTTACAGAGTTGATGCCCCTTAGGAAGAGGGTGAAAACATGCCTGGCGGGGCAGGTATGGGGCTCTGGGCATTTGATGACTCCAGCCTGTTGGTTGATCTGATCCACCCCTTGTGTAATTTTAATCTTTTTAATCTTGGTTTTAACTTGTTGATTTTTAACTCTTTTAAATTCTTTTAATCTAAATTTTATGGGGTTTTGGAAACCTTTTTATGGCCATGGATGAATTTTAGTGTGGGGTTCTTTTAGTGTTTTGTTGTGAAACCACCCTGAGTTGTTCACAAACAGGCGGTATACAAATGCAAAAATAAAATAAATAAATTCTGGGTTTAAAAGATTTTTGCAGAAGAAACTCTGCTCAAGGGAAGCCCAAATGAAGCTCCTTTCATGTCCCCAAGAGTTGGGACAGAGACGGGTGCTCAATTCATCATGCAGTAACCGTGTCTTGAACTGCCAACTTGCCAGTCTTCCAGCTAACAAGGTGAGCTTCTTAACCACTGAACCACCTGAACATTTTCAGGGTATGAAAAATGTGTGAAAGCTTATTTATATCAACCTTTCAGGCAGTTTTTATGACTAGGGATTTGAACCTAAATATCATGAGTCCTCATCCGACATACTATCCACTATACCACAGTGGTCCTCTAAAAGTCTTATTCTAAGATAGCAGAGCAACAATTCCTCATCCTTAATCTGATGGCTGTCTGTTTGGTTTTGGTTGTCTTCAAGCAGCTTCTTGGTGTTCTTTTGTATCAGGAATCCAAAATAACTTTTTCATTTGGTGCATAAAAACCATGCCTGCAATTTTCACTCTTTGTCTGAAGAAGTGGACTTGATCCACGAAAGCTAACAATAAAAATATAGCAGCTACTCTTTAAAGTGCTACAGTGTTTTTATTTTGTTTTTATTTTATTTTGTTTATTTTGTTTTATTTTCTGATATGCCTGAACCACAGACTAACACGGCTACTATTTTAAAAAAAAATCATTTCAGATATGCATTGGTAGAGATTGATAGCACTGATGTACATTGATTTATTCAGTCACTTTGCTTGATCACTGAACAGTTGTACAGGTAGCTTGACCTTTTCCACACTTATATGAGACATACAAGGAGAAAGAGAAACAGGTAAATGTCTGCTGGTGGAAAAGCTTGTTAATTATGCCAGTGGAGCTGTCCACTTCTCTGGTACTGAACAGGATCTAAGCCTTCATTGGAAATACTGTACTGTACATTCTGAATTTAAATCTGTATGTGATCTCCTTGTTTCTACCACAAAGCTGCTTAAATACAAAAGTGTGGTAACAATTTGCTTAACAGTGGGTTAGGATGTGAGCCTAATAGCTCCATCCTAGCTCTTCTTCTGACTTCTATATTTTATTGGTTCTGTCCTGATAGTCAAAAGGTATGACAGCATATGAAAAGAATACATTATACCAAAATATACTCTATGCTGAATCACTTCAGTAATGAGTTCTTGTGGAGGGGGAGAAATCATTTAATCAATCACTGAAACCTTGGTCTCTCAGGCATTCTTCCAGAGCATGTTAACTTTAGATTTTAATGTTATATTCTGCCCTTGTGCCTCTTATTACAATAAGATAATTGTTGTTTAGATTTCAATTTTAGTGTTTGCCCTGCCCTTTCACTACCCTGCTGTTATTTCAGTAAACAAGTCATCTTCCACAACAAGACAGTCTGTGGACAGCATTCTTTAATTTATTTCTCCAACAATGGTAGTCTCCATTCAATCCAGCTGATATAATGTAAACTGGCCTGCAGCTAAATATGGAGTTGAGGTGGTCATTAGTTACCTCTAAGTGAGGCAGCTGAATTGTGAAATAATAGACTAAAAATATAAATATTCTCTGCTTGTGTTATTTTGTTCTATAACAAATATGTTATAGATCCTGGCAAATGGTGCCAATCATATTTACAAGCTTCTCGTGACATCTTTTCTCTCCTACCATATCTTTCATGGGGGGAGCCCCTGTTTTATTTGGCAAGTATGTCTTACCTTTGGTAGCAGCCTCTTTGCTTTTGTGCATGTGCTAATTATGTCCTGTCTTGTCCTCGAGTTCTTATTTCATATATCAGTATTCAATTCCCAGAAGCCCTGATCAGCAGGAGTGCTGAGTTGGGCTTCTGGTAATTGCAGTCCAAGGTTTGCCATCATTGCCATATATAGTTAACATTGAAATATACTGTGAAAATCTCTGCCAATTTTGTGTCCAAGTGGTTGAAATTTGTCAGGATAGACACAGCAAATTGTTACTCTCAATATGTGCTCAATTCTTACTACTTCAATCTCATACTCACCACTGATGTTGTTCTTTACTACTAAAATTGACTCAAGAACAACATGTATACCTACAGAGCCACGGTTAATTCCAGGACATTCAAACATGGGAATATGGTAGGGGTTTTTAAAACAAAGACAGTTGTAGTGGATCAATATTTTTTCTTATGGGGGGGGGGGGAAATCTATCTTCACATTATAGGGGCTTGTTCCGGACCACTCAAGACTTGAGGCTTTGCTTTTTAGAAATGTGTCAACTTCCCTACCCTTGTGCTATAAGTAACTAGCTACATAATTGCCAAGCCGTATAAGGATACAAAATAGGGTTGCAGTTCAGATTTAAACAACTGCTAAACTAAATTAGTTTGACTTGGACAGATTTGAGGTATGTCCTTATCTGTAGTAGCCATAAAATTATTCTTTCTCAAAGTAGACCAGTTCTCAGTCTTCCCACTTCAGAAGTCTCTTTAGCAATGGGGGGGGGGGGAGCACAGAGGCACAGTTTCCCAAGTGTGTCATATATGAGAAACATCGGGGGAAAGAAAAGTAGGATGTGTCGTGTTATGAGTGATAGCTTTCAACACATGTATTTACAGTGAATGGCTTAACAAGGGTTTTACCAAGTTTTTATTAAATTTCTTAAACACATTATTTTTTGGTAGGGAAACAGACCTGCCTTTTCTATATTTTCTTTTGCCTATTTGAAAAGGTAGCAACGGTTGACAGACCCTTTTTTTCAGGCTGATTGAAATTATTTACAGCAACCTTTTTCTTGATAACTGAAGATTGAAGGCTTTGATAAAGGTTTAGAAACATTGTAAAATTTATTTTATTACTTTTTTGTTGTGCCTTTCCACTAGAAGTAATGCTCAGGTGACACATAAGCCCTTGTTGAATAAGAAGTATTGTAAGACTTGTTTCTAGGTCATCTCTCCCCTCCATTACTTCCTTTACAATGGCACATCCTTTCTCCCATACCACTGGATAGTTTGTCTTAATTCTCTCCTCCTTCTGCCACTTTTTCTGCACCACTTGACTTGCTCTAAACTTTGGTATCCATATTGCACTGGATTCTACTCCCAACTCCACCACACCAAAAGCTAGTGACTAGAGCAGGGGTGGCCGAACATCCTTCCCTCCCTCTGTTCTCTTGCATTATTCCATATCCAGTGGACTGTTGGGGACAGGACAGATGGCTTTGCAAGGGGTCTAGCAAGAGCCTCCTGAAATAATGCCATGGTCTGAACAAGATTAAGTTGAGTTCCTCAGTATTGGGCTATATCTCCCTGGCCACTGTAGCTGTTTGTTAACTAGGTAGATACTATAGGAACTGTGATTAGTGGAAGGCATTGACTTTAGGGAGAGTTTGCATGCCTTGGTTCAGGGCCATGGTGCCAAATAATCCAGCCCATGCCCCAATGCCACTTGCAGAAGCAAAACACACCCATGTATGCATATAATGCGCCCATGCATGTGCAAGATGCTGCAGTAAATGCACCTGTGGATGTTGTAAACATATTTATGACAGTTGCAGATGCATTTTATGGCGGGAGGAACCATGTAATCAGCCCACTCAACCACATGACCAGTCCGTGGTGTGAAATGTTTGGCCGGCCCTGGATTAGATAATTGAATGAGGCTGGGATTAGCCTGGATTCAAATTTCTCACTGTGTAACATTGAACCAGTCACTATTGCTCAATCTAATCTACCTTCTAGGACAGTAATGACCAACCTTGGCATTCCAGGTGTTCCTGGACTTCAATTTCCAGAAGCCCAAGTCAGCACTCCTGCTGATCATGGCTTCTGGGAATTGAAGTTCCAGAACAGCTGGAGTGCCAAGGTTAGCCATCACTGTTCTAGGGTTACCATGAAGGCAAATATCTGGAAGAGGATCATGATTCAATAAAATTGGGATATAAATAAAGCAACATAGCACAATTTGGTGAATGCTCCAATGGTGGAGGCATTCAAGAGAAAATTAGACAATCATCTGTCAGATCTGTTTGAATTGGATTCCAGCATTGAGCAGAATTTGGACTTAATGTTCCTGTAGGCCCATTACAACTCAGTTATTATTTTATTCTATGAAATATAAAGCAAACAGCCTCACACAGAATCATCCCTGTAGCCAGCTTTTTCTTCACTTTCTTCACTTTCCATATTTGGATAGACATAAATGATAAAAAGAGTATATAGTATAAACTTTTATTCTCTGTTAGAAGACTTCCTAAAGTCCATTATAAAGTAGGTCTTCAATCATTTAAGCAATCTATTTGACTTCTTCTACACTTTAACATTTACTTAACAGTTGATATTAATATTTCAAAAATCGCTGTGTCCAACTTCTTCTAAGATGGTGGTACCTATTTTTAGTTGTGTTCAATGACTCAAAGTTAAAACATCCCTTAGTGTTTGTTCTCCCCTTAGCTGAATGTCTGAGCCACTGGTTCCCAATGTAGGGCCCAAAGCCTAGAGGGAGGATTCAATTCCCAGAAGCCTAAATCAGTACATTAGCTGATCAGTGCTTTGGGGAATTGACCTATGCTTCTGGGCATTGAAGTCCAAAACCCACAAGTTGGAAAAAACTGATCTAAGCTGTCACACACTTGTCAGATAGTAATGCTCAAGGTCCTTGACTAATTACTAATAATGAGGCAAAAGAAACATTGGCCAAAATCCTTGTATACAACTCCATGCATGTAAAGATTGATTATAACCTTGGCCACTGATTTTAATCTTCAATTTAAAGTTCTGACTCCTCAGGTTTTGAGGCTCCTTCAGAATCCCTTTGTAAAATTTGCTGTCGTGAAAGATAGTTTTCTGACATGTAAACAACATTCTCTGTGATTAAAATACAAATAATCTCTTTAATTCAGGGAAGACTCATACATCTGGGAGGATTTATACATTTTAACAAATGAAAAGGGGAAAAGGAAAGTCAGCTATCTTTGCCATACAAAAAACAAACACACATATAAACAAGTCACACTACTGAGATCCAGTTTATCTGACTACACATTTTATATCAGTAGCAACATCAAGACCTGGGATATTTGATTTTGTTAGAGCAGCTATTCCCAACCTTTGGGCCCCAAATTTTCTTGGACTATAGTTCTGAGTAATCTTTGCTGACACAGCCAATGGTGCGGCCTTCTGGGAGTTTTTGTCCAAGAACATCTGTGGATCCAAGGTTATGACCCCCAATTGGTCATTTACAATGGTGTTTTGCTTAAAGAGCAAACTCGCTTAAAGAGCAATCCTGTGGAATGCATTATGCTCTTTAAGTGAGGTACAACTGTTTGCAAAATAACTGATTCTTTACTTTCAAAAAGAAAAGACAATTGTTTTAAAATTGTAACCAAGGGTTTTGGAATGATTCAATTGAATTTTTTGGAATAGTAGCTGTGTTAGTCTGTGGTTCAGGCTTTTCAGAAAACAAAATAAAATAAAAAAATAAAAAAATAAAAAACAATAACACTGTAGCACTTTAAAGACTAACTGCTATATTTTTATTGTTAGTTTTCATGGATCAAGTCCACTTCTTCAGAATGATTCCAGTTGCTGATTACCTAATCTTGCTTCCATATTCTTAAAAAAATTGTTAATGCTTAGTACATTCCATACTTTTGAGGTTACTTGTTGATGGAAGTCCAACTTCTAAATGATAAGAATTTTTTGTTGCTGCTGCTTATATTATCATCCTCATCCTCATCCTCATCCTCATCCTCATCCTCATCCTCATCCTCATCCTCATCCTCCTCATCCTCATCCTCATCATCACTACTGCTGCAACTACTTAATGCAGGCCACAGTCACTCCTGGTTTTCAATATTTGCTTCATTTCAGCAGTCAATGGCAGGAGAGGGAGGAGTCATGTTTGCCTTTGCTGGTATTGTTCCGTGGACTTTGGCATCTAGTTATGTCTGCCACATGGCCACAGAAACGTCTACAGAAGCAGATGCACTGGCTCTTTGGCTGTAAACAGAGATGAGCACTGCCATCTAGAGTCAGACATGACTGGCTTTCGAGCAAAGATGACCATTACCTCATTAATTATAGCAACAGTTACAGTTGTTTTAAGGAATATTTTTACAACCATTCTCTTGCACACACGCACACGCATGCACACGCGCACACACACACACGTGTGTGTGTGTTTACATATATAAATATAAACAAGATATATAAACAGTGGGGAAAAGAGAAACATTGTTTAAAGCTGAATCAATATTTTAATTTCTTACTATATTGTTGTTTCATTTTTTTTCTGAGCAGTTTCATGGTATTCTTTGTTCTAGGATGATTATTTTATGCTAAGAAAACAGCAGATGATTTGTTTCATCCCGATGCAATTATAGGGTTTTCTTAATTGGGTCCTAATCTAACCCAGAAAAACAGCAACTACAATAGAAGAGAAGAGATTACGCTTCCATTGAAAAACTTTGTAACATCAAATTAACTTGCCATTTCATAATGAAAATGTGCACGATGTACTGAAAACATTAATGCAATCAAATCTCCTATTGTCACCGGAGAGCAATTTTGGCTCTACTGCTCATTAATATTTCATTTGAGTTTTAATGTGAAATTATGTTTTTGCCATAAACTACAGTTAGGGAATGAAAGACGGTGAATATTAAACAGGAGAGAGAAAACAAGGTGTGTTTTAGATCATCAGGACTCAGTAGCAAGTGCTTATAACCCTTTTATGATCACAAAGAGACCACTGAACTAAAAAAAACTAGAACACTCCTGCATGTAGCATATTAGACATGTGATTTGTGAGGTGACACGCCTTAACTGAGTGCTCAGTCTGTACCACCCCTATGTACACTGAGTAGTCTGCCAGCCAACACTCTGCTCTGCCCTCTCTTTACTAGGCTTTGTATGGTCTTTGACCTCCCCTTTGCTCCTTCTCTTCACTTCCATCACAGGCTGGAACAAGGAAAATACACCTTTGAAAATATGCTTCCTAACATGGTGGGACAGATGTGAGACAAGGGAGGGTCCTCATTATCTAACACCAACCCAGAAGTAGTTGCTGGAGCATGCCCTACTTCCTGCACCCCTCCTCACTGCTTTTCTTGCCTGGCCCTGCACCACTGAACCCACCTTGGTGGTCCTATCAAATGTTTCTCTTTCCTAGCCCCTCCTATCTCCTCTGAAAAATAAGACTCACTAGGAGCTTCTGTGCTTTCTGATTCCTTTCCAGCCAGTGGGACCCTTTCTTGTCTCAACTCTTCCACTGTCTCTTTGCCTGGCACTGCTGCTTCATCATTCAATAAGCCTTCTGCTAAAACACCCTGGGAAGCCAACTCTTAAAAGTAAAGCAATCACACTTATATACCACCCCAAAGCGCTTAGTGCACTCTCTGGGTGGCTCACAAGTCAATTAGCATTTCCCACCCAACATGCTGGGTACTCATTTTACTGATCTTGGAAGGCTGAGGCAACCTTGACCCCTGGCCCGCACCACTGGGTGAATCCAACCGAACACTCGCTAGAGCTGCGATTAAAGCCTATCTAGTGGTGATGGATGTTGTGAAACATCAATATTTCACCACCCTCATTGCCTCTGCAGTTCTGGGTGACCAGGTCCCTCCTCAGTAGAGGGAGGTTGGGCCCAGGTTGACAGGGGTCGGCTAAGGCTTTTGCTGATTATCTGGCAGAGAAATCGCTTGGATTCATTCAAAGTGGAAAATGTAGAACTGGGATTGACCAAAGTGCAGTCTCGCCATGTTATCTGGTATCGGTTTAATCCAGTTGTCCCTGAGGAAGTGGACAGGCTCCTGAGATCTGTTCATGCCACTGCCTGTGTGTTAGATCCATGCCCCGCCTGTCTGGTGAAATCAACCAGGGCAGTGACAGGTGATTGGGTTGAACCTATTATTAACTCTTCTTTGTGGGAGGGTTTTCTTTCCAGCAATCTTAAAACACGCCTTCATGCGCCCCCTCCTGAAGAAGCTGTCTCTTGACCCCATGGTGATGGCCAACTACCGGCCTGTCTCCAACCTGCCCTTTTGGGGTAAGGTCTTGGAGAAGGCAGTGGTTCGACAATTACACACACACTTCGGTCACCTCCAGACTTGACTATTGTAATACGCTCTACATGGGGCTGCCTTTGGTGACCATTCGGAGGCTGCAGCTGGTCCAGAATGTGGCTGCTCAGATCATGACGGGATGCTGGCATTATGCTTGTGCCTCACCATTGCTCCGGGAGTTGCACTGGTTGCCAGTTTGCCTCTGAGTGCAACTCTAGGTGCTGGTCATTACCTTTAAAGACCTACATGGTAGTGGGCCAGGTTACTTAAGAGACCACATCACCCCAAGAACATCTGTCCGTCCCACCAGAATGGACCAGAGAGGCTCTCTGGTTGTACCATCAGCTAAAGAGGCATGTCTCTCTAGCACAAGAAGGAGGACCTTCTCTGTGTCCGCTCCGGCCCTTTGGAGCCTCCTGCCAACCGAGCTGCGTCTCCAGACAGAGCTGCTGTCGAAAGGGTGTGAAGACCTGGCTGGTGGGGCAGATATTGGGTGCGGGCCAGTCGGTTGCTCAGGCCCACTGGCTCTTTTGACTCCTCCCCTCTCCCCTGTGAGTTTTTAATTTGTGATTTTTAAATCTTAGTTTTCTTTTTTAATCTTTTAATCCTTAAATTTTAACTTTTAACTCTTCTTAGATGGGTGGGTATTTTATTGTGGATTTTATTGATGATTGGTTTTTTTATTGTTGTTAGCCATCCTAAATCATTCATGAGGAGGGCGACATAGAAATATGATTAATAATAAATAAATAAATTGAACTCACAACCTTTTGGTTGTAGTACAGCATCTTAACCATGGCACCACCAGGGCTCTTAATTTTCCCACCTTTGAGATACCCACCAAAGAAAAAAGTAAGATGTGCCCACATGCAGCTAATATGCCTGGTGCCAGCCCCAGCTGAGAGCCTAGTGGTGCCTGATCCCAACAATGGTGAGAAGCCAAGTGACAGACCTTGAGAAATCCCCATACTAGACTGCTGTCCTCTATCTATCCAACTCCAAATTAGGTGATGAGGGCCTTCGTGGATTTCCCTTCCATGGGGGAAGTAGTATTGTCCTGGACCTAAGCTGCCTGTGCCTCCCACCCCAGCAGCCCCTCACAGCACTGTTTGTGGAACAGGTGCTCATGCCTGTTTCCAAAAACCAGTGGGAAGTCTTCAATGATAATTGGCGGAACCCAATCAATTCCCATCCCCACTGTAGTTAGGTCCACTTAACTTAATGTCCCCTGCTGCCCCCAAGGCTCCTTACCAAAGTTCCTCTGCTGGCAAAAATGAAACCCACTGTCACCTGAACCACCCCGTTTTGATCCGTCTCTGTTGCCTCAGCAGCCACTCTCCTGGTGTTTGGAAGCATTGCTACCTCTTGATGCCTGTATTTATACTTCTTTGGCTGTCCAGAAGAGATAATTCCATCTTCTGGTCTTCAGGGAACTCCTGGCCCCTCTTGGCCCAGCCAGCCTCTTCCTTACTGGCCTGCATTCCTTTGGCCTTCCTGGTACTGACCCAAAGTGCAGTCACCTGGGAAGGAGTCACCATGTGGCAATTCTCTTCCCTCATACCAATGGCTCACTGGGCTGCAAATTGGGCTCGAGATAATATATATATGGCTGCATGGTCCATACTTTAAATCATGGGTTCCCAACGTTTTCAAGCCAGGGGCCGGGTCATGCTCTCTTAGTCAGCTTTGAGGGCCAGACAGCCATTTTGCCCTGCCTGCATGATGGGGTGGCCATTTTGTCCCAACAGCTTTGAAGGGGTATCCATTTTGTTTCTTGAATGCCCTTGGAGGGGTGGTGGGCTACATGAAATTTTGCCATGGGCCAGATCTGCCCCACAGACCTTAAGTTGGGAACCCCTGCTTTAAATAAATGTGTACATTCCCCTGGTGTTATCTCCCTCCATATTGTCTGAAAAAGAAGTAGAGCTGAAGCAATATATGTGCAATATATGTACAATTTGTTCTGTGCACTGCAGAGCATTATGGTAGTAATTACATATCTTTATGCAAAGCCTATAAATAATAGCCTTCTTAGCATACCTTATGTCGTGGAATTAGCGTAGGCAAAGTGTCCCACAAATGTTGCCTTTACTTCTTTCTAGGCTTTGTATGAAAATTACCTGGTGAGACTGTTTTCAGGAATCTGCATGGCATATATTGCATAATATACAGAATTTTAATAACCTATATAATACAATATTTACTTTTTATACATTAATCATGAGAGTGCTGATTTTCAGTCAATGAGCTGTTGTGTAGCTGCTCATTTGTACCTAAATATCATGTTGTAAATGCACTGCAATTTTGGGATGAGAAGATAGAAATAGCAACCAATAGCAATTACACTTATATACCACCCCATAGCGTTTAGCACACTCTCTGCACAGCTCACAAGGTAATTAGCATTTTTACCCCAACATGCTGGGTACTCATTTTATCGACCTTGGGAGGGTGGAAGGCTGAGTCAACATTGAGCCCATAAGGCATGAACTCACAATGTCAGTAATTTTGGCTGCAGTAAAGCAGTTTAGCCACTGTGCCAAGAAGACTCCTGGTAGTTTGCAGGATTCCACAAGAAATGTTTGTGCATGCAATATATACATCATGTAACATTTCTTATCTGTTTAAAAGATGCTTAAATGTATTGGCTGTAACTGTTGGCACTGGGTACGCTCTTGCTCTGGGAGTCTAAGAACATGGACAAAACTTTTTTCTTTCGATGAGAGCAATCCCTGGCTGCCGGTGTGCCTCTGGGTGCAATTCAAGGTGCTGGTTATAACCTTTAAAGCCCTACATGGTAGTGGGCCAGGTTACTTAAGAAACTGAGTCACCCCGAGGATATCAGACCATCCCACTAGAGAGGACTGGAGGGGCTCTCCAAGGGTACCAACTGCTACAGAGGCTCACCTCTCAGGCACCAGATGGAGGGCCTTTTTGGTTGAAGAGGTTCCTTTGGAACCTCCTGCTGACTGACCTCTGCCTCCAGAATTGCCGGCATTTGGGAAAGACCTGAAGACCTGGCTGGCCCAGTGGGTATTGGGTGCCATGATGGGAGCCCCCGCCCCCCTGCTCAAATGACTACTCTAAATAACTCACCATCTGGGGACTTTAGTTTAACTGTCTAAGGATGTTTTAATCAGGTGTATTTTAGTTGTTGAAGTGTACTGATTTTAGTTATAATGTTGCAACTCGATTTTGTACTGTGATTGTCATTTTTGTTGACTGTAAGCCACCCTGAGTCACCATGGCGAGCGGGCGGTGATATACAATCAAACCTCGCATAACAAATTTAATTCGGTCTGTGAGGCTGCTTGCTATGAGAGTTTTTCGCTAAGCAAAACAAACGCAGATAGCGAAAATTCTTATGGGAAAACTCGCATAGTGAAATTTTTTCGCTATGTGAGTTTTTGCCATAGAAACGCTCGTTATGCAAGTTTTCCCATAGGGAAAGTCCTATTCGCATAGCAAATTTTTTTGCTATGCAAGTCAGATCATTTTGTGAAAAACCCGCTTGTTATTCGAGTTTTTTGCTAAGCGAGTTACTCGCTAAGCGAGGTTTGGCAGTAAATCAGAATAATAAATAAATAAATATTATGAGCATATTCCACTGAAGGATTTTGTGAGGGGGCTACTCTGGTTGTCTGTCATGGACTCATGTGCTCCAGTGGACCTCATAAAGTGGCCTGAGGGTACAGAAGCCCAAAGCAGGGCATACCTAGAAAATGGGTTAGAGACCAGGTTGAGTAGCTGGAGGGAGGAGAAGAAGGATGTATAACTCTCCACAGACTCAGAATCAGAAGTCTGGGCGGAAGTCTCAGAGGAGCTCTGTCTCATCTTCTCCATACTGTCAAGGACTGGATGATGCTGGTACTGGTCCTCTAGACCAGTGTTTCCCAAATGCTGGTTTTTGGACTTCAATTCCCAGAAGCCTAAGTCGTTTCACCAAAGCACTGATCAGCCAATGTACTGACGTAGGCTTCTGGGAATTGAAATCCCCCTGTGGGCTGTGTACCCCTTGTTGGGAACCACTGCTCTAGACAGGTGAGGATCCCCCACTTCTTTGAGATTAGAGGACCTGGGAGAGAGCATGGAGGGTTGTTCAGCCTGATTTTTGCCTCCAACCCCACTCCAACTTAGAAGCAATGCTAGTGAAGGAAGTGCCACAATGAGTGCCTGTGACAGATCCTATGCAGGTGGGACAAACCACTGAGACTCTGGGATCTGGCATTTACTGGCTTTCCTAAAGATATTAGGTGACTGGGGTCAATGTTGGGAACAAGAACCCAACCCTGGACTAGAAATGCTGAGGGCTCAGTGAAGAAAACTTGGGCTCAACTTGGGAGTGAGAGCAATGGGGGTCTAAGTGGAGCTAACTAATCCTCTTGTGGAGTGTTGCCATGGGAAGAACTAGAGGCCCCTCTGATCCTTGTATTCTGTTCCCCTGCTCTAATAAAGACCTGTTCTAGCATTGATGAAAATCTGGAGTCCATGGAACCTATGGTCAAGGAGACTCTTCTTGTCACCCCAACCTTGGGAAGGGGTGGCAGTAAACACATTTCAGTCAACACAAAAGGAGAAGAATACAAAGTGTAAATTAAATGATAGTCACTGTTTATCTGAACCTGTGGCGAGCAATTGTATGGTGTCAGCCTCGAAAACTGTTGGTTTTGGTGAAACCACAATAATATTTTCCAGGGGAACATCTTCTAGAAAATTCTTAGCTGATAAGCAGAAGGTAGGCAGACTCAAGCAATAGCACTTCTGGGTGTTAAAATTATTTAACCTTTAGTAACATACAGGTAGCCTGTTCCTTTTTGTATTTCTCCTTTCCCACTAAATATGAAGCTGAGAAGACATGATATCTCTTACAGATGCACAGTGGACACCAATCAAAGTTACTTCTCCACAGCCTGGGCTCCAGATAAGGGATAATTGACTCACAAATTTCCAGGATTACCTCCAGCTGAAATGTAGCAGTCACTTCTTGCACCAAAATTCTAGTTAGTGAAAATGTCTTTAGACTGCCTGTTACAAATGGGAGCGCTCTCCAAAACAAGCTGAAGACGAGAGACTGGAGACTCCCATTCATCTGTCGTTTGTTCATTTAGTCTGCTTCATGGTGCAGGCAAGCCCATAAAATGAAATAAACAGAAATAAAGCAGATTACATGGGTGCAACTGCTACATGCAGATGCTCCAAGCACAAAAATCCAAACTGTCCTTTCCCATAAAGTAATTACAACAGACATGAAGCAGTGACGTTGGACCCATATTAACATCATGAGATCTGTTGACAGAATGCAGTAGTAACATACCCAGTGTTCATAAGTGACATTCTCTCTATTCAAAAGATGAAGATAAATTAATTGTATTAGTTATGCATGTTCTCACTGCATATCCATTTTGTGAGAAAACTACATCTTAATAAGCAATGTATAAAAGATGAGTGTTGGCACCAAGTCAAGTGCTAAAAAATCTGAAGATCCATTAAGAGGATATTGGCGCAGTGTCAATGTTATATAGATTCACATTGTTTAGTTCTACATTTGCCCAGACGTACAAATGGAGATCCGAGGAAGATTTGGACCAGTAGGACTGGCAGAAATAAGCCCCTCCCCTCCTCACACACACAAACACACTTTTCTGTCTCTTTCCTCCCAGCCTCTAAATATTTTGTGGTATATTTATTCCACTTACTGCAAATCAATGCCCTTATAAAAACCTAATTTAACCTCATAGCAGGAGACCCTTAATTTTCAGCAGCATCTTGGGGTTTTGTGTGTGTAATTAAAAGTGATTTCAAGTGCAATGGCTGGGGAATATTAATCAGAATAATATGGAGAAAAGTAATTGCTCATTTGATTTTAGCAATTCAGGTCAAATATCTCAAGGGAACAGATGTATTTTGAAAGGAGGCAATCTCATTTAAAATGCTGTGTTTTTTAAAAAGTTACTTACTGGCAATCCAACACACTGAAGTTCTAATGAAAGTTTATTTAATTTTGTGTTTCTAACTACACTTCTGCTGCATAATTGTAACTGTAATCCCTTTGATTATAATGAGTAATATGTTATCCACAAAAGCAATTCTAGTAGGTCAAACAAATAGCTCATCTCATCTAGTATTCTCTTGGCACCAATAACCGAATTCTTTTCAAATGCTAATAATGAAATCTTTTCTCATCAGAACTATTAAGTTTAAAAAGCTTTTACCTTTTTGGGCTTTGCTGTTACCTGCTGTCAAAGCTCCTCCAACATAAGATGACCCTACAATAGGTCTCCAAAATGTCCTCAACAGCTATACTCAGCTGTTGTAAACTCAAGCGTGTGACTTTCTTTAGGGCAGGGATTCTCAACCTGTGGCCCATGGGCCAGATGCGGCCTGTGGTGCCAGGCCATGTGGCCCACCACCACCTCCACCATACCAGGAAGTGCCATGTGGTGAAGGAAGGGCAAAATGGCCATCTGGCCACCAAAGCTGTCTGAGGGAATGTGAGCTGGCCCCTGGCTTTAAAAGGTTGAGAACTCATTCTTTAGGGAGACAATGTATCTCACATGCTGCCTTCAAATATTCCCAGCATTATTGTCTTTTTCAGAGAATCTTGCTTTCTCAGGAGCACAAATAGATTGTGTAGAGGACAAAGAGTGTAACAGAGAAGAAAGGGTGGTTTGTTTGATAAATTCCCAGCAATGGTGGGTTTTCACTCTGTTGTACTCAGAAAGAGCAGAAGACACTTGAATATAGTATGATAAATAAAGCAAAGGAGGCTGGGTAGGAAACACAGACCGAGAGGCAAAGGCTGTGGATTGTGTACAGTGTGGAAATCAGTCACTGCTAAAAAGACCACTAGTTTAAGGAGGCAACCATTTGCACTAAGGACTACAGACAGTTGTAATTTTCACTATTGTATCAAAAGTGTGTGTGTGTGGGGGGGGGACCACAGAGGAAGAGGCAGCAAAAGAAAAAAGCTTACTGGATTGATAACACTTCTAGAGCTCTAATTCCCAACATGGGGCACACACACCAGAAGGGGGCTTTAATTCCCAGAAGCCTAAGTTAGTACATTGGCTGATCAGTGCTTTGGGGCATTGACTTAGGCTTCTGGGAATTGAAGCCAATTCTCTATTACTATAATATTATTATTCTTTGTGTGCCATATCAAATTCTGAATATTGGTGATCATCATGGCAATCACAACACTTTGAGCACTTGAGTTTGGATCTCCTTAGACCAAGTTCAGCACTTTAACCATTACACCACATTGACTGTCACTGATATAGGCAGTATGATTCCAAGTCTTCCTATCTTGCCCATTATATTCACATTCTATTCAGAATAATGCAGCCTATGCTCCATTGTTTCAATATACAATACAAGCAATGAGCATAGGCTGGTATACCTAATGCAAGTCTGTCGGAAAATTCATTCTTCTCATTCTCTATCCATTTGCTGTGGCATTCAACTTGAACAATTAAAGATATGGGTCCTAGGTCTGGGAGGCAAGTTTATGCCTATGGATGATGACTGGAAAGTTGTTACAGTATCCTGCCCTGCAATCCTTGGTTCTTACTTCTCACTCCAATATCAAGCTTCCCTACATCTTGATGGTGTCTTTTCTCTCATCCTGGCTTTCACTCTCCAAATGTTCACTGGATAAAACTGGTCCAAAGGAAACACCAATCTGAACCTCTGAATCATGTCTCAGACTGAATTAGGGTCCCTTACACAACTTTAGTATATCTACTGTACCGTACCAGTATACAGTTTATGGTATTTAAGGAATTATGGTTTCATTGTCCTAGTAGTCATACATCTTCTATAGCAGTGATGCTGAACCTTTGGACTTCAATTCCCAAAACCCCTTCTCAGCAGGAGTGCTGCCTTGGGTTTCTGGGAATTGAAGTCCAAGAACACCTGAAGTGCCAAGGTTCATCATCACTATTCTATAGCCTTCTTTTTTTTGTCACCATGGAGAACAGTGAAAGTATATTTTCACTTTTTCTTGCTGAACAGAAATCTGACAATACATTTTTAATGCATATGCCAC
The DNA here is from genome assembly GCA_030440675.1 of Furcifer pardalis. NCBI lineage: Eukaryota > Metazoa > Chordata > Lepidosauria > Squamata > Chamaeleonidae > Furcifer > Furcifer pardalis. The sequence continues at coordinate 227,194,853 of CP126890.1, read as the reverse complement.
CTAAGGGCTGTAAAACAATGAATATGTGTGGTGGGCAAACAGCAAAGTTACTGACTTCAATGATAATTTCCACACTTCTCTCATCACCTCAAGGCTAAAATCCTATGTGAATTATTAAAGGTTCTGTTGGGTAAGAAAAATACAGTAACTCTATGTACAAAGCTCATAGCCAATCTAAGAAACTTGCCTCTAAGTCTGATATTACTATGGAAATAAAGAAGAACCTGGCATGTAGTGTTCTGGCTGCTGCATTTGGATAAAAGGCAATTGGTGAGATTCAACAGCACACTCCACTGAATAAGCATTTCTACTTTAAGCCACAGGAATCATTCCACTGCACCATCCTCAACATGGGGGAGAGACAGAGTTAAAACTAACACTCCATCCTGATTCATAAGTATGAGCTGCTGCCACCATAACCCACCAGAAAATGAAGAGAATGTGGTACAACACTCTCTCTCTCTCTCACTCACTCACTCATACACACGCACAAATAACAATAATAAAACAAAACACTGCAGCACTTTAAAGACTAACTGCTATATTTTTACTGTTAGCTTTCATGGATCAAGTCCACTTCTTTGAAGAAAACGGTACGGGTGCATTTTACTTCCACTTGCAGGAGCGATGAGGGTGGCACGGGCTAATGAATCACAGTAAACCCATTCATGCAGATTCATGGGGGCTTGGGCCCCTGGTAATTGAAGTCCAAGAACATCTGGAGTGCCAAGTTTTGCCATCATGGCCCTAGACTATGCTCATCATGAAATTTCACTGTCTGGTTGCACTATGCAGCAACAAGATGATACCTGCCAACTGCAATTAGCTTTCTTTTAAACATCTTCTGCTCTAGATCAGGTTTTAGCAATGTGCTATATGTGCCTGTTACACTAAATAGGAGCTTGGAAGGCTGCAAAATAATTTCATTTGTAACCAGAAATAAACTGAGACAAATAAAGACCAGAGATGTTTCTGTACAGCTTCACACTGGTAGTACTAGTTTCCTTATGCCTGAAATCTTCAAGGAATTCATACTGCAAAAGAAGCCAACATATTTGGAATGGGAGGGGGAGGGCTGTACACTGAGGTGCTACTGGAATTTGGAAATTAAGCAGCATTTTCCCACATTGCAGGTTTTTTCACAGAATCATATAATAATTGAACTGGAAGGAGCCTGTGAGGCCACTGAGACCAGTCCCCTGCTCAATGCATGAATCTAAATCAAAGCCAATATGACAGATGGTTGTCCAATTTCCTCTTGAATGCCTCCAGTGTTGAAGTGGTCACCATCTCCTGAGATAATTGGTTTGATTGTTGTATTACTCTAACACAGTTCCTAACACCATCTCTGCAATTCTTTGCTACTTATTTCCTTTATAACTTGGTCTTCCTTGCACTTTGCATATGTGTCCTTTTTTGTTTTTAATCTCAGCTCTGAGCATTGTGAAGCTGTGTTGGACTTTTTTGTTGTTGTTTGGGATTGTTGTAGGTGTGCCTTTAGAATTTCCTTTTTTTTAAATTCACCCACCTGCAAAAAAAGCAACTTTCACAAATGCTGGCTTTGCACACTTTGTACAAGCATGGTACTATTTAGTTTATTGGGGAGATGGTTTGTGTTCATAGTAGTGTGGAATTGGAAATGGTATGATAGAGATTTGCCATATTTTTTGCTATCATTTTACAACTGAGTATACTTCCTGGCAAAGGATCCTATTTTTATGCCATTATTATCCACATTTCACAGCTGGGATACAGCTAAAATCTTCTCAGCCCCTTTGCCACTAGCTTAAAAACTGTAACAAGTTATCTACTTTGATTAATCTACAAACTATTCCTTCTCCTCTCTGGTACTTGTATATCTTGTCTGTGGCTAATATAGTGTTCACAGTACACCTCTGAAATATCAGCAGTAAATGACCTGCCCATTTCCAGAGTCCATGCTAGGTTCAGTTGGAACTAGGTGGTGGCTGCCAAAACCGTGAAGCTGTTATGGTGCTGTAATGCTTGAACAAATTCAAAAATAGAGGTCATCATATAAGATCCCTGAAAAGCACACATGTCTGTGCTCCATATGACAAAAGCAATGAGACATTTTAAATGTCTCATTGTTTTCACCTGACCTTTTTCCAATCAGGCTTCAAGGTGGGTTATAGGGCCAGGACTATTTTGGTAGCCTTGGCCTCCATTCACAGATTAAGAAGAGAGAGAAAATTATATCATCCATTCAAATGCAAGGATCCAGTGAAGAGTCCATTTGTTAGTTATGTGCCAACAAGTCAGAACCAACAGACCGGATTATGTTTGCCGACATTATCTGCCGTTTGTAATTCCATAATGTCATTTTAATCTGTAGGGACAATAACCATACACAACAGTTCAAGTGTAGCTACACCATATATTTATGCAAGGATTACATGATATGGACAGTTCTGTGTCCTATTACTTTTCTAGTTTTGCCACATCTGGAAGTTGCCTCTTTCACAGGAGAATGCACTAAGTTAGCATCTATGCTGAAATGAGAAACAAAATGAAAGTAGAAACAAAAAGAATAAAGATCAAGACCACTTCCATATTCAAAAAGTATTGATTCCTCTTAATGGCTAATTCAACTCACAGTATCTGGTGTGATGTAGTTGCCACAACTCCACGCAGATAGCATACTATGGTAGCATTGACATGACCATTAGATGTAAACAATTGTCCGGCACTCTGCCCCTGGTTGGGGGCTTAAAAGACGCCAGAAGGGCAGGACCTCCACTGTCACCCAGCATCCTCCTGCAGCCCCAGGTGTCCGGGACTCCGCCCCTGGTTGGGGGCTTAAAAAATGCCAGAACGGCAGGACCTCCGCCGCTGCCCAGCACCCACCTGTGCTGTGGCCATCTCCACTACCGGCGCCCAGGATTCTGCCCCTGGTCGGGGTTTTTAAAAGCTGCAGTCGCCCCGGGATTTATTGGTGGCTGCTGGGGAGAGGCCATTGAATATCATTGCAATGACTAGTGAGTGGGGGCTGCTATAAAGATCCTGCCACTGCCACTCTCAACAGACTCCCACTCTCGCCTGGACAGGAGGGAAATAGACTAGTGAGTGGGGTCGAGTTGTGAGGTTTTTTTATGAACTGTTTTGAATTAGTTTTGATGTTCTTTACGACGACCTTATATTTTGTGATTGTGATTGGGTTTTTTTGATATGTTTTATATGTGTTTTTGATATATTTTGTGATGTGACACTTGTAACTTTGAAACTGTATCTTGTTTTTCTGTGAGCCGCCCAGAGTTGTTGTAAAGCAAGTGGGTGAATATAAATCTAATAATAATTGTAAATCTTATTTTCCTTGTTTTATTCTTTCACAGAAAAGTGTGAAAGGTGGGTGAATTTTAAAAAAGGAAATTCTAAAGGCACACCTACAGCAATCCCAAACAACAACAAAAAAGTCCAACACGGTTTCACAATGCTCAGAGTTGGGATTAAAAACAAAGAAGGACACATATGCAAAGTGGAAGGAAGACCAAGTTATAAAGGAAATCAGTAGCAAAGAATATAAATCTAATAATAATAATTGTAAATCTTATTTTCCTTGTTTTATTATTTCACAGAAAAGTCTATATATTCTTTGTGTGTATCCAAGCTGTGCACATTTCTGTATTCATTTTTAATGAAAACACGCTAAATATTTTTTTAAAAATAACTAAAACATATTTGTGTTTTCAAATGCAGTGTGCCTTTTCAAGCTTGTTCCTTAGTTTTGAGCACATTTTTCTGTGTCTGACACACATCACAAATTGTATGGACTTTTTAGACAAGATGTGTACTATTCCACTGCAAGACCCAGGAAGTATGAAATGGGATTTTTTTTTCCTGTAGGAAAATGCAAAACTCAACAGATTTCTTTGCACATCTCACCATTTCAGCATTATTTGCCACAGAGCTCACAGTAAAATCCCTATGTGAAATGCTGCTGTTGTAAAAAGATTCTGAATTACCACTTTCCTATTCTCTTACTTAACAGCTTGAAAGACAAAAGTAAGATCTAAGCCCCTTTGGGCATAGAAACATAGTGAGCAAGAAATGCACTCCATGCTAGCAAGCCTACTGTTTACAGATGGAAATGATGTCTTTCAGCTGCCTTCTTGTGTTCAGTTAATTTGTAGCACTTATCCCCTGTTGTTACAGAGCATCAGGGAAAAGGAGAGGTGTAGCTGTTTAACACAGTACAGTAGTTCTCCACCTTTTAAAGCCAGGGGCTGGGTCACGCTCCCTCAGACATCTTCGGGGGGGCGGATGGACATTTTGCCCTTCCTCCAACACATGGCACTTCCTGGTGTGGAGCCAGGGAGGACCACATGGTGCCATGGACCACATTCGGCCCATGGGCCACAGGTTGAGAATCCCTGGTTTAACATGACAGGCCAGGATAGAAAACCTATTGGCATGTGGGCCAGTTGGCTGCCATTCAATTCACCTTTCTATATGAAACGTGGTTCCACTGCCTTTAGGCAGAAAAGAAAAATAAATCCCTCAATAGCCCTCCCACCTAACAGCATCCTAACAAGGTCACCTGCTTTCTTTCTTTGGCCTTATCAAGATTTCTGAAATGGGTTTTTAAAGAGTGTTCACATGAGGTCTGCAAATATACCAAGCAAGAACGGTGAAGTCTGAAAGAAAGAGAGAGAGAGAAATGGAGAAACAAGTAGAGCTATAGATTTTATAGATTTTCTCTTCTGTTCATTTGCCTTTGGGGCCTGAAAAATTCCTTTGTCATATACTTTCCTTGGCACATATGCCACCTTGTTCTTCTTTCTGTTTGTTACTGTTAAGTAATTTGTAGCAGCAGCAGAGCAAAGCGGGGCAGATTTTAAACCAATTTAATGTTCAAATGCAAGTCTCCCAGTTCACTCCCTTTTAGCCCAGCTACTGATTTTACACTAGCCCAGCTAATAAACACACAGATGACAGAGGATTCTTGCGTGCTGTGGTTCACAGGGTCACAAAAGGTTGGGTTGAACTGTGCAACTGAACAACAAATAAACACCCTTGGACTAGATACTTGAGAGAAAGAAAAATATCATTTTCTCACAAAACGAGGTCATAAGATACACATGCTCAGGAGTCTTGAGGAAGTTGGTTTAGAAAGAAGTAAAGTCTCTCTTTCAGCCATGTGGCCTGGAATACGGAGGAGCTCAAAAGGACACCTTTCCTCTTCCAAAGCAGAAAAGCAAGAGAGAGGGAGGGAGCAAAACAAAGGATTTAAGACATGCAAATAGGGTCAGGTGATCCTTGAGGCAGGAAACAACTTTTCTAATTGTAATTACAGGCAAAGAATGCAAAACAATTTCCTTTAGGACAGGATAGTCTTTCCTCTCTCTCCAGTTACTATTGCTGGGGTTGCATTAGAATACAGTTGTACCTCGCTTAAAGAGCATAATGTGTTCCACAGGATTGTTCTTTAAGTGAGTTTGTTCTTTAAGTGAAACACCATTGTAAGTGACCAATTGCGACTTCTGGTGGTGGTGGGATTGCAAACCCCAATTTATTTGTTAAGCAAGTTTTTGGTTGGTTTTATTTGTTAAGCGAAGCGAACATTCAGAGAAAATCCTGCTCTTTAAGCAAGTTTCTCTTTAAGTAAGGCACTCTTTATGCGAGGTTTGACTACTCAACAGTTACTAGCTAGTGATACATTGAATTAATGCTTTTTGGAGGGGCGACTGGAACAATGAAACTTTGGTATAGCTAAGATGAGCAAAAGTTTGGAAGCGAAATGTCTCATTGGAAACTGAGGGTCAAACTAGGTGACGTACTCAAGATATTTGTAGGAGAAACATTATCCCAAGTGGTGAGAGATGTTTGTCTTAACATGCGATTATCCTGCATTTAGCAGTGGCTTAGTGGTTAAGAAGCTCACCTTGTTAGCTGGAAGGTTGGCAAGATGACAGTTCAAGACCCGAGTACTGCATGACAGAATGAGCGCCTGTCTCTGTCCAGCTCCTGCCAACATAGCAGTTCAAAAGCAAGAAATTGCAAGTAGATAAATAGGGAGTACTTCAGTGGGAAAAGATCTTGGGGACATGAAAGGAACCTCATTCAGGCATCTCCTGAGTGGAGTTCCTACAGCAAAAGTCCTTTTAACCCAGAAAGCACCTTTGTGTGCTTTTGACATGATTAAAAATATTAGCATTGTCATTGGAAGGAAAACATCGACTTCATTTGCAAATCTAATTGCTGAGGCACAGAGTTGAGGAAATCCTGTAGAATGAGAGAAAACAGGTGAATCAGATCTGATTTGACTCTTGAGAACATAGCATACTTGGAGATACTAAGTATCTACTTAGTATCTCCAATTATGCTATTTTATCAAGAATCTTCTCCTTAAGCTTAAAAGAAATGTAAGAAGCTGCCTGCTAAGTGAGTCATTGATCCATCTAGCAATACTGATTGGCAATGTTTTTCCTTTTTCATCCATGTCTAGGCCAGACATTGAAACTACCAAAATGAAGGCATCTTTTGGTGAGTTCATTTTGTAGTTCCTTTCACCTGACTTAGTGTGACAAAGATTAGCTGGCAACACAAGGTTGCTGTTACCAGGATATGCCCAATTGTGGTTAAAAATACCACTATCTTTGAGGAAGCACTTTCTGTGTAACCCAGTATGCTTCCTGAGAATTTCAGATTGTATTTTACTTGACATACCTGAAGATGTTTGGGACGAAGCATGAGGTCTTCTGCATGTAAAACTGCTGTTCTGCCACTCTGAACTAGAGCGTCTCCTACACATATTGGATATACACACTGAGATCTGTTGAGTGGTGAAATCTACATATGCACGGCCTGACTTGATTTTCAGTCTGACTAAAATTGCATAAATCTTGCAATCCACCTTAATAATGGAAGTCCTGATACAACTCTTGCCATTTCAGCCTTTTGCTTTCTCTAGGAAGGTTGCTACTGATTTTACACTAGCGTAGAAAAATGGGTTCGATCAAAAGATTTGTTAGCAGAGATTCTTTCAGAGACTGCTCCCACACACGGAGGAAAGAAATGTTTTTACCAATATCTTCTCCTCATTTTTCTCCTTCTGCAGCTTGTCGCAAACCCTTCACCTAAGAAATCAACTTTGGAGGGTTAGGGTACCCTTCAAAACAGGATGGAATATGACACAGGAAACTGGATGGGGGAGGCAGAATCAGTGAAATTTTTTTTTGTCTGCTTCCATGAGCAGGAGTTGCGACTGGGTTACAGTCTATTTCTTGAACTGGAAAACCCCCCACAGATTTTTGGACTACTTGCAGACTGTTCTAGGAACTGGAGTCCAAGAAGGTCACATGTCTAAGCTGGAAGAAAGACTCCTTTACTACATGACTGAGTGCATCGAATTCAGACCAATATACAGTATTCAGTTGGGCAATGAAAACATCTCACAACAACACACATTCCATAAAAAAGAAGATAGAAATATGCCATAGTAAGGGAAACACAACATAAACAAAGTACAAGTGCTCACATCAAGCAGTACCACTTCTTCCATGAGAAGGGTCAATTTATATTACTTACCACAGATGTGACTTTGGTCTCCTACACTTTAATTTGTTTACTTAAGATTATATAGGGTCACCTGGCCTCTCTATATGTGAATTCAGGGTTTGCATATGTAGCATTTTCCTATATTGTCTCCTATTTAAACACACACACACACACAGAGAGAGAGAGAGAGAGAGAGAGAGAGAGAGAGAGAGAGAGAGGTGGGCATCAACAGGTTTGCGCCAGTTCGTCAGAACCGGTAGCAGGAATTCTGGCTGGCCCTGCCCATCCAAGTTTTGAAATAAAGTAGTCCTAATTCGAGTGCAACACAGGCTTTTCCCCTGGCCATGCCCACCATACCACGCTCACAGAGTAGGTAGTTAAAAAATGTGAATCCTACCACTGCACACACGCGCGCACACACAGAGCTAGAGAGAGTAATGTGAACTGTAACATTCCCACTATAAAGACATAGCAAGACTGCACAAAGCTGACCACTGCAAAATAGGCCTCCTAGCTCCATTACCAGTTGGCAGTCTGTTGTGTTGGCACTGCAGTAAGGCTGCAGTAAGACTGATGACAGGAGGATTTAGGTCACTGATACAGCAGCTTGAACAGAAGTACTGGGTGGAGAATATGGCCACACCCTCAATCAAGAGCATCTGTGACATAATAAAAAGAAATAATTTGGTAAGGTAATCAGCATAATGTGTACAACACAGGCCATGCAGAGAAAGAGGGAGGGACCTGATGGCACCCCATGATGAGTTTGTTAGTTGTTTTGGTTTACATAACAAAATAATTTGGCACAGCATCTATTCTGGTATGAAACAACAGTTTTTGATATAATGGCAGACATTCGACCAATCTCATACAATTCCAGGAATCCCAGGGGTGACCTCAAGGCAAAGTATAGTTCTTGTCTTAGGTCTACACAGGTGAAAAGAGAATAAATGAAGATAAAAAGGAGGGAGTCGATGTGGCTGGAGTAATTTTACTAGGTGGAGTCCAAATAAAGTGGGAGTATTATATTCTATTTATTTCCCACCTTTCTCCTACAAATAACTCATGGTGGCTTACAATATTAAAAATAAACAATATTTAAAGCAAGAGAAATGCTTCCCTAGATCATCTTACAGAGAGATGTAGTCTTTGAGATAGCCTGCCAAAAAGCCGTTTAAAACTTTGTAGGCCAAACTGGCACTTTGTGCCTAGAAATGGACTGGAAACTGAAGGAGCTGGTATAACGGGGGGAGGGGGTGTATATAATCCATTTAACCAGCCCTAGTTCATGATCTTGCTGGTTTTGATAATAATGGTTATGACGATTGTGTCATGACTGACAGAATGATGAGCTAAGATTTTTGAGACCATAGAAACTCACCAGAGAAGTGGACCTGATAATATCGCTCCTTAAAACAGGGCTGTAACCAGGATTCGAGATGAGGGGTGGGGTGAATATTTTTTCAGGAAGGGCAACAATGTCAGAGAGAGAGAGAGAGAGAGAGAGAGAGAGAGAGAGAGAGAGAGAGAGAGAGAGAGAGAGAGAGAGAACATTAGATATTGTTGGTGTTTGGCGGAATTTACATGCAGAATCCTGGCACACACCTGTGCTGGTTGTGCTAGCTTTGGTAGCTTGTAGACAAAAGAAAACCAAACAGGTTCTTGTGCAAAAGAACGAAAAGCTTTTTACTCTTGAGGAGTGCAATATATATATACAGTGCAGGCAGAAAACAAACTAGCTTGACTTTCAGCAGTAACAGTATATACAAAGTTCCATAGTCCAACACACACAGTCTTTACTCTGCCAAGTATAGAGCACACAGTTCTAGTCTCTGCATACCCACATATCACCACACAGAGTGGGTACCATGCTTCGTTGATCCAAAAGCACTTTTACTTCAGTTCCACAGTGGAGAGAAGCTGAGAAGAAGCTGTGAAGCAATCCTTCTGGTAACTCTGTGGCTTTTCAGCTGTCACATCGAAGCTCCCTGAGCCGAACACACTCCAGACACTGGCTCAGGCATAAATCATGGCAGACGGCCGATGGCGATGGCGAATGCAAACAACAGCATGTCAGGCCAAGGGCAGGCAACAGATGCAAGCCAAAGACTGCACTCAGATGCGCCTCTTAATATGCTCAGAGGCTTGTTGGTTTTGTGCTGACTCACAGCACCTGGCTGTCCTCAGTGAGTCTCTGCAAAAAGTCTTAAAGCAACATGGCCATATTCACCTTGCAACAATAGTAGATCAGCACTGAGCTGGGGGGGGGGGGAGGCTGTTAGCTCAGGTGGGGGGCTGATCCCCCCCAGACACCTCATGGCTACAGTCCTGCCTTGAAATTCACATTAGAATCCAAGTTGGTCCCAGCCTTAAATGTAACAAAGAAAATAATTAATGAAAAGCAAATAGAAAAGCATCTTTATCAGCTAGAGTCAGCTGGTTCTAACTTGATGGCACACAACTAATAAGAAAGCTAGGTTCCAGGCTAAGTTTAGTCATTTTTTTAGACTATTACTACTACTCATGCAAAACAGAACCCTGCAGACCACTCATTTTTGTTAAGCATGGGTAGTGCAGAAATTGAGAAGTGCAAGAACAGGCTCCCAGATGGAAGTCCCAGAATATGTTCTAATAGAGGTCTAGGAAGAAAATTCATACTTCTCACTTGGATGATTCTGGAGCCATGTGGAGAGCAAAGATGTTCCATAATACTTTTTTCCCTGCTGCTCTTCTTACTGATTAAAGAACTTAAGTACGTGCTTCTTCTGATTACATTTACCTCATACTACTGTTCAAGCTTGTACATTGGTAATCTGATTTCTTCACATTTGTTCTGTACTTCCAAATTCAGTAAGCGTGAGCAACAAGATGCTACATAATATTCCATTCCTGTATAACTGAAGTGGATTTTGTTTAGTGCAAGAATTCACTCTGTTCCAGTGTTCTTGACAGATGTAAATTGCATATATCTGCATTGAATTCAGGATGTCAATAGAATGTTCCACAAGTGTAGAGTAAAAGGGCTAAAAATGGTACATTCGTGTATTATGGGATGCAATTCTGCTACATCCTTGATATTTACACTCAAATTTGAAATTATATTGTTCAAATGAGCAGTGTTGAGAAGAATTAAACCTCTGATGGGGTAAATCCTAAGTGATTCCACAGAAATTCTTGTGGGAATCAAAACAATATATACTGCTAAGATAGGCTCCTGCTTAGTTTGAAAGAAGAGAGTGCAAAAACTGGCTTGAGACTCAATATCAAGAAAGCCAGGATAATGGCAGCAGGCTCTATCATTCCATGGAAAATAGATGGGGAAGAAGTCGAAGCACTGATGGATTTTACATTCTTAGGCTCCAAGATCACTGCAGATGATGATTGCAGCCATGAAATAAAAAAAATGACTGATTCTTGGGAGACAAGGTATGAGAAACCTGAGGAAAACAGTTAAAAGTAGAAACATCACCTTACAAACAGAAGTCCACATAGTCAAAGTAATGGTATTCCTGGTGGTAATGTATGGTTGTGAGAGCTGGACCATAAAGAAAGCTGAGTGCAGAAGAATAGATGCCTTTGAAATGTGGTGCAGGAGGAGAATTTTAAGAGTACCCTGGTCAGCAAGAAGAACAAATAGGTCGTTCTTAAAAGAAATCATCCCTGGCTGCTCCTTGGAATATCAAATACTGAAGATGAAGCTAAAGTACTTTGGACATCAAATGAGAAGAGAGGACTTGAGAAGGCCTTGATGCTGTGAAAGGTTGAGGGCAAAAGAAGAAGGGGTGGTAGAGAATGAGATAGCTAGATGGCATTGTTGACACAATGGGCACAGATCTGGGTGGGTTGAGGAGGATGGTGGAGGATAGGGGTGCCTGGTGTGTGAAGGTCCATGGGGTCTCAACTATGTGACTGAACAAAAGCAACAAGAAAAAAGATAGGCTTAAATTAATTTTGTTATAATGATATGCTATATCTGTATTTTTGTATGCTATTTTTTCTTCCAAACAAAATTATATGAAAACTACTTTCATTGAAAAGAAACCTAGATCCTTGTTCATTTCCAGGTCCACTTGAAAGTTCTCACTTTGATTTTTAAAGGCCTAAAAGACCCTCCAGTCAGGGAACCTGAATAATCATTTATCTTCAGCTAAGAGCCTTTGAAATTATCTTCAGAGCACTAGATGAAGGGCTATTTTTCTATGGCAGTGCCAGCAAGATAAACTGCTTTCCCCCCTACTGCCTACAGTAATATAGAAAAAATAAATAAAATTCATATACCACAATACCAGTATCTTTCCCCAGAGCTATCTAAGATGCAATCACTGGTATCTGTACAACAAGGCAGAGAAACAAATCTTGAAAAGTCATAGCAAATTATTGTGGACAATATTGAGGTAGATGGCACAGCAGTGTCAACAGTTACAAGATATATTTTTGCTTTGCTTTTCTGTAAAGATGCTTTTCTGTTTGCTTCTCATTAATTATTTTCTTAGTCACACTTACTTGTTCTGTGCTTTCAAGTTAGAATTAACTTACAGCACCATAACATGGCTTTCAAAATGAGGTATTTAAGGAGTAGTTTTACCAGTTCCACACTCCCCAGTGAGTTTCCATGGCCAAATGTGGATTTGATGCCAGGCATTCTGAGTCCTAGTCCTTTGATCTACTACACCCAGAGTTCTCAACCTTTTAAAGCCATGAGCCAGGTCACGCTGCCTCAGACAACTTAGGGGACCGGACGACCATTTTGCCCTTCCTCCACCACATGACACTTTCGGGTGTGGTGGAGGTGGTGGCGGGCTACACAAAATGGCACTGGGGGCCACATCCAGCCCGTGGACCGCAGGTTGAGAATTCCTGTACAATACCATACTGGATATCCTAGCTAACACTTCCATACTAGATTTTGTCCAATGAGGTCAAGGGAGTGTACATTACTATTTACCTTCTGACTAGCACTGAGGGAGCAGTGAAAACACACCGGAAGTGACAAAAATGTGGCAAAATGTGCAGCCCTCACTCCTGTTGCCATAGGAAAATGTGCTGTGATTGCACTCACCGCCCCTATTACCACCACCACCACCAGAAGTGGCAGCAAGCAGCAGGAGAAACCACACCTCCAGTCTACTCACCTGTACAAAGGGGTGTGGTCCAGGCCACGGCGCGAAAAGGTTGCCCACTAATAAACAGTGTGCCATTACCATAACCAATATCACCCACCTGCAAACATTTTAAAGACAGTGACTACAACATTTAGAATCATCTCAGCCAGTAGGGTTGGTGGCCATGCTTTCTGTCGTATTCTGGGAACAGTCTAAAATATATGCATATATGCAGTGATAGTTATCTCAAAGGGAAATATCTCTCTCTTTCTCTCTCTCTCTCTCTCTCTCTCTCAATCTTTCTCTCTCTCAGTACCCTGGACTTGATGCATTATTTTGGCATCCTGAGTTCCTTTCTTCCTTTCCATGCAGATAAATGAGCAAATTAATTGACAGATAAGTTCCCTTTTCATAAATCCTGAGATCTGCCCAAAGCAACCACATCATGCTGCTCAGGGGTCACCCTGTACATATATATTTCATTATTGCTATTAAATATTCTTCTAAGGGAAGAATGTGTTACCCATGCATATATTTTCAAGTAGAACCTTTCATCCTCACATGAATGTGCTAGAAAGTGATGGCTTCCATATGTGATCTTATCATCCTTTCACAGATTTCATACTACAAACAACATTTGCCTATCAGCTGTCATGTGTTCAAGCACAATACTTCAGTGTTGTCAGTTCACACATGCGCTTATTGTCACCATATTTTCTACACCTATTAGCTGCTCAGTGCTGTTGCCAATGTCTGTTTATTCCATACTGTCAGTGAAAAGATCATTGAAACCAATTCATTCTCACTGAGTTGCTGAACCTGTAGAACAGGGGATCCCAACCTAAGGCCCGTGGGCCAGATACAGCTCACAGTGCCATTTCATGTGGGGCCCCCACATCTCCAAGGGCATTCGAGAAACAAAATTGCTTCTCCTTTGAAGCTGTTAGGACAAAATGGCCACACCACCATGCAGGCAGGGTAAAATGGCTGTCCGGTCCTCAAAGATGACTGAGAGAGTGTGACCCAGCCCCTGCCCTGAAAAGGTATGGAACCCCTGCTGTAGAACTTCCTTTTTAAAAAATACATGGAGAGTTAGTTCACAGTATACACAAAGCAAAAGCAGCAGGGCAGTAGCCAGGATTCTATATTTGAGGGGGTGAAAAATTTTTCAGGAGGGGCAAAAATGTCACACACACACATATATAACATTGGCATCCCGGAGTGGGTTGGGCGGGCTGTTAGCTCAGGAAGGTTCCCCTCCCCTGCCCCACCCCTCACTAGCCTGTAGATCAAGTGAAAATCAAAGGTGCTCAAGTATTAATTTAGGTTGTATGTAATAATCCTGATGCCTTGCTTTTTATTGTAAACACAGAAGCTATTGAGGACAAAACCATCCATTGACTTGAAAGATTAATTAAAGCCACCAAGAGGTCTCTTACTGTTGCCAGGGACATGAAAAGATTCAAAGTCACATTAAGCCTAAAGAATCAATAATATGTGTACTTCTATAAGCCTTTGCATGAAGAAGGAGTTTGCTGCTTCAGAAGAGCTGAATTGTCAGGCACTTCATTGGATAAATCTTTTATCCTGGGAATATATTAAAAACTTGAATCAAAGAATTTGGAAAACAGCTAAAGCTTCAAGCAAGCTGAATGACACCTCCCTAAGCTTAGGCAAACCCTGCTAGAGTCTCAAAGCTAAGCTGATAGTAGCCTTGTTAGAATTATACAAGCATTTTCAGAATCAAGCTTCAAGCATCTAGTAAAAGGGCAAGTTCTTCCTTAATCAAGATCATTTGTTTAGAAAGAACACACAAAGGAAAGAAGGCACAGTTGAGAAAATAGACTGGTATTAATTTCTGGATTTCGTATTCACTACCACCAAAGTATATACACCAAAGTACACACATTCATGTAAGAACTGTTCTGTTCTCCACTTCAGCAACTGCGTCAAAAAAGAATGCCACAAGATATAGCCTACAAAAACATGTCATACAAGTACTAAAGTAATGAACTAAAAATGATTTAGATATTGAAGCATCTCTCTTGCAAAGAAAAGCTAAAAGTGGATATGTGGAAAGTGTGTGTATGGTAGTAGGAGGGGAGATTAACATTGAGAGTGAGAAAAATGCTAGCTTTATGAAATGATGCATGGAGAGGGAGAGAGAGTTTCTTTCTGAGTGGCAATAGGTTTAGGATAAATGAAAGAAACAAGTTTGTCAGTCAACTTACTGTCAATATGGAAGCAGTTTTTACAATTGCTGTGAAAAATGACAAACTCTTTAAAACTATTAAAACCAATTAAGTGCCTCCTAATCAAAGTACTGTACTGGGGTGGCTCAAGTGGTTAAGATGCTGAACTGGACGACTGGAAGGTTAGAGTTTGATTCCCGAGTTCGATTCTCGAGTACTGTACGACAGAGTCAGTTCCTGTCTCTCTCCCAGCTCCTGCCAACCTAGCAGTTCAAAAGCAAGAAACTGCAAGTAGATAAATAGGTACCACTTCAGTGGGAAGGTAAACAGCATTCCATGCACTCAGGTGTCGAAGCATGCTTGCCACATGTCCACAGAAATGTCTGCAAATGCAGATAGCGCTAGCTCTTTGGCTATAAACAGAGATGAGCACTGACCCCTGTGAATATGACTGGCTTTTGAGCAAGGGCAACCTTTATCTAATCAAAGTATGGTTGGATCTGGTTTTGCTTTTAGGTAAAGGTTGCCTTTGCTCGAAAGCCAATTTTTGCTTTTACCTGCTTTTAAAAATAATTTGCATGATGATTATTTGATATTTATATTGACAGAGTACAGGCGTCTAATGCTCAGCTTGTGGCTGTTGAAGAGAAGCAATAAGGCAAAAGAGATGGGGCTTCCTATGTAACTGCATAGCAAAATCCATATACAGTACTAATGTAGTGTACAAGGTCTACAGAGAAGCTGTATGATGCCAACTTTAGTAAAGTAAGACTCCTTCTTTCAAAAGAAGGAGGAAGAAGGAAGTTACTATACTGTAGCAATCTACTTATAAATTGAGGATACATCAGAGGAAGAAAATGACTGACTCGTTTAATTGCCTCAGCGGCTAAGAACACTTGCTACCCAAAATTATGTGAGAGGTTAAAATGGGGAAGGGCCTGGAATTGACCAGTTGCAAGAGTTCCAAGAGGCAGGAACTTTCTGGGGAACTTTATTTCCCCTCATATTTGGCTGAGGATTGTCAGGAGAGACTTTTAGAAAAAGCGAAGCATCACCAGATTCTGTTTTCTACCAAACTTGGTTTAACTGACCTGACTGAGCATGATGATGATGATGATGATGATGATGATGATGATGATGATCACATTTATATGCTGCCCACTCGACTATGTGACTCATGACAGCTAACAAAATTCCAAGTCATAACACCGAATAAATCACATAATAGTAAATAAATCACATAACAGCAAATAAATCACAATATAAATCACCACACCATAAAACATCATAAAATACTCATAAAATATTCATAAATGTCCATATTCATAAATGTTCATTTAAAGTCCCATAGCAGCACAAATAACATGTCCTCATCCGTCCTCAGTGGCTGCAGTGGCTCCTATCCTATCACAGACTTTTCTTCTTCCCGGCCCCGGGAGGGAGGGGCCCGGGTCAGCTGGGCATTGGTCTTTGGCTGCCCACAGAAGCTGATGGCTTTTCTTCTCCCCAGCCCAGGGAGGGAGATGCCCAGGTCAGCTGGGTGGCGGTAGCAAATGGTCTGACCTGCTCATGTGATCTATTTAATTTTTTAACTTAATTTCCCACTTATATGATCTATTCCAATCATTAGAAACAATCATAGGAAAGTCAGTGAGTTAGTACTGTACTTGAACAGTCTCTCCCTCTGTCTGTAGGTGTTCAATTTATTTTTGTTCCAGTTCCTCATGTGAAAAGACAGCAGCTGCAAAAAGGAGCAATTGTATCTAGGCTGGAGGGCAGCAGAGGACAGTGGTCTCCCGACTAGAACACCTGGTCATGTATCCAAGGATTCCTGTCTTTGACATTGCCTTAACTATTTGTTAGAATGCAACTTAAGTGAAATCCCACTTTCACTGGTGACATTGTTATTTACATCCCTCCTATTTATATTTCCTGGCTTTCAACTGTTACCATGATCAAAGCCAAGGCTTTCTAATTAAATGCCTTCCAGTCCAATGATGGGCAACATCAGCGTGTTCTCTCTTTTACAAACATTTTAGATAAAATATGTTTGTAGTTTAATGATTCCTCCCTGTATATAAATGGGAATTTTACTTTGCAATCCAAAGCCAAGTCAACACAAAGGAGGCTTTTGAATTAATCTAGTTCAGGGGTGGTCAACCTTCATTCCCCAAGTGTTCTTGGACTTCAATTACACCTGCTGATCAGGGTTTCTGGGAATTGAAGTCCAAGAACATCTGAGGCACCAAGGTTGGCCATTCCTGATCTAGTTCAAGCTGATGTATGACTCAAGCCAAAAAGCAGAGTATTTCTTCAAATGTATACTACTTTACCATGTTTTTGCAGCTCCTCCAGCCCCTTAGTGGTTTACACGCTGAGCTGCAGACTGAAAGGACGGGGTTTGATACCTTGAGAACATGAAAGAAGCCTCATTCATGTGTCCCCTAAAATTCTTTAAACCCAGAGTAATATCTGACATGATAAAACACGTCATGTTCTTAAAAGTATGGATGCCTTGAATATCTATCACGGATATATGCGAACTCAAATATATAAAATCTGTGTTGCTACTTAAAGATGTGGACTTCAGTTATGAAATTAAAGATGATAAATACTTTGAAGTGTTAAATCTTCCCAAAGATTAGTTATACTCAAACATTGGTTAGATTCAACATTTTACTTGTTGTAGTGCTACGAGGAAGACTACAGGATACCAGTATTCATTGTCTTGTGGGTTCAGTTCACAAGATTTGATGTGCTTATTTCTTCCCTTTTCATGCAGAGATCTGATTGAAGCAACTGTTCAATTAAAGGTAACATCTTAATGAGCAAACAATGCTTGGTGTAAATATGAGAACCTGGAAAGAGATTTTATTTTATTTTTTGCAAACGGTTGAGAGTAAGGCTCAAGAAGTGTCATCACCTTAATTTTTTTTATTTCATCTCTATATATGTTGGTCTATTATGACAGTAGTAAATCCTGAATTATGAGTCAGTAATTTTGATTCAATGAAGAGGTATCCAGCTCAAAGGGATAAACATGGCATTTTAATGCTTCCTCTGTCACAAATGCTTTAACAGCTGCCTTTCAGCAACCAAGTACAGTACCTGTTGAAATGTCATGCTCTCTCTTTTTATTACTTTCTGAAAACATAGGCTTAAGACCCCTTTGGTATGTAATAAACATCTTATGTCCTGAGGGGGACAGAATGGATTGTTCCCATAAGGAAACATTTTGTACCAAAGAACCCTCCATAGTTTAAAACAGAAATGATTCATCTAAAAAAAGAAATGGACATTCCTAGATTCTGGGGAACAGTCCTAAGCACACTTATCAAGGACAAGCACAGTGTGAGTTGTTACCAAGTACAGTACATGTGAAGAGAATTGTGCTGCTAAATAAACTGAGAAGGCACTAGCAACATTCATGGCTGAGTTTTGTAGATGAGACTAATAGGTGACACAGTCTTTCTCTATGGATTTTACCCATAGTTTGCTACTTTGGGTGTGTTGAAGAACAAACAATAGTTTGTTTTTAAATTATGATGGAATAATTTCATCAACGGCCAGCACATTGGTAAGATGGTAACCTTGCAGCCTCTGCCTTCCATACGGAGATTTCTCTTCACCATTACACAGAACAAACATGCTTCTGTACCTAAGCTTTAATTACTGAAATTGCTGCCTCCAATTGATGTTGCTGGCAGGAGAAACTTTCAGCTAATTAAATATCTCCTCTCTTGTATTCCATGGTTTGTCTGACTCACAAATAATCTATTTCATTGTGCAGAAGCTGTGGGAGTCATTATATGAAAGGAGGAAGTTTTTAATTACAAAAAATCTCCCTCTGCCATTTACCCTTATGCGTGTGCAAATTATGCAAGAGAACTTTGACCTATGTATGTAATAACTCAGGATACTTTTGCTCATTACTAGTTCACTTGAGAATAAGTCCAGCAACATTGTCAGTATCAAGCTGGTTACATGATAAAATTGATGCAACATTTTGTAGTTAGGGGATCACATTGAACTTGGTAGGAATTACTTTTGAATATACATTAATAGAATTTCACAGTGAGAAAGTGTTTATACAAAAGGGGTTTTCATCTCTCAAATCTAAAAAAAAAAAATTCCCATGTTGCTATATATTTAAAAACATCCTAGGTATAAAAGATTATTTATTTATTTATTTATTTATTTAAAATGCAGATGGTACATTAAGGGGAAAAAAACAACATAATGTCTTTGGAAACAAAAGCATTTCTTACTACAGGGACTGCAGTTGTATCTGGCCCTACTTACTTGTTTGTTTACTTACTTACTTACTAATTAAAGTAATTAAGGTGGTTCACAACAATTAAAAACATACAATAATCACAAATATAATAATAATTTCATGTCAGAGTTGACATGGGTTGAAAGGATTTCTAGGGGAACTAGACCTTGCTGCTGCTGCTGTTGCTGCCTCCATGACCACCCCAGGAACATCACAAAACTCTCCCTGCCAGTCAGACAGGGGGAAATGAGGGCCAGCTGTGTGAACTGGCCGGCTGGACGAAGACTGCTGTTTCTCTTGACTGTACTGTATTTTTGAAATTGTATTTTATTGTATTGTTTTATTTTTTTTCTTTTATGTAAAATTTATTGATTGCATTATCTGTGCTGCATCTGTTGTTATATTTTTATATTATGCTGTATTTATATTTGAGATTGTGATACTGTATATGTTGCTTATGTTATGTGAGCCGCTCTGAGTTGCCTCAGCGAGGCGAGTAGAGCAGCATATAATAATAATAATAATAATAATAATAATAATAATAATAATAATAATAATAATAATAATAATAATAATAATAATAATAATAATAATAATAATAATAATAATAATAATAATAATAATAATAATAAGAAGAAGAAGAAGAAGAAGAAGAAGAAGAAGAAGAAGAAGAACCCCGGAATGAGGCTCTTTTCATGTCCCCAAGTGCAGTTCTCAGGTATCGAAACCAGGCCTTCCAGTCTCCAGCTCAGTGTTTAACCACTAAGCCACTGCGAGAGCTGCATAATCACAAGTTAAAATACCATACAAAATTCTATGCTGCTGTTGTTCAGTTGTGCAGTCAAGTCTGACCCTTTATAACCCCATGGATCATTTTGATATGAATCCTGGGGGACAGCACAGACTGAAGCCAGATTGAAATGAATCTAGATAATCTTCTTATCCAGGAATTTATGGAATTTTGATGCTACAACATGCCCCAGGACCTTGCCCCCACCCTGAAAAAAATGGAATATTGGAGAATTATCCAATACAGTTGGATTCCAGGAGGTCTTATTATGGCCTTCTTTAGCAATAACTTACCTTGTTGCAAGGAATCAGTCATCATTTCCCTAATCCACTTAGCCAATCTCCCTCTGGCTGCTTTTAATCTAGAAATAGCAAGGGTCCAACACACATGTGTTGGTTTTCACCTCTCCACATCATCAGGCTGTACAACTAAGACATATCCATTATGTTGAGATAATTAGAGTTCAAAATTACACCTACATGAGCTGCATTAGTTACAGCATATAGGTCAGAGTGGATGCAAGCAATTTAATCTGCATAGTGCAATGCTAAATTTTCACATTGGGCCATTCAATTGTCAACATCCTTTGCTTGTGGCCATCTGTGCAACAGAGTCTTAACCAGTTGAAGGAGTTCCACTGACCAGCTCTGTACAGATGCAATGATGTCAGAGGATTTGGGGCCCAGGACACTGTGTGGTCCTGGTTTTCCTCATTTCTGACAGGCTGGACCAAGTCCGTGTCATTGGAGAGTGAATTGTCCAGCCCCAGGTCTCTCCAGTATGGGGTGTCACAGGGCTCGATACTCTCACCACTTCTATTTAACATCTACATGAAGCCACTGGGAGAGATCATCCGTTCCCATGGGGTGAAGTATCATCAATATGCTGATGATACCCAACTGTATATCTTGGCCTGTGGGAACCTGAGTGATGCAGTTGAAGTCCTATCCAGGTGCCTGGAGGCTGTGAGGGTCTGGATGGGGGACAATGGGCTTCAACTGAATCCTGACAAAACTGAGTGGCTGTGGGTTCGGGGGCCCATGTTATCCCAGGAGCTACTATCTTTGGTGCTGGATGGGACTTTTTTGCCCCAGACACACCTGGTGCATAATTTGGGGGTCCTCCTGGACTCATGACTACTGCTTGAAGAGCAAGTGGCAGTCGTGGCTAGGAGGGCTTTTGCGCAACTGTGTGCCATCAGCCAATTATGCCCGCTCCTGGACTATGACTCCTTTCTTTCAGTCACCCATGCTCTGGTCACCTCCAGACTGGATTATTGAAATGCACTCTACATG
Organism: Furcifer pardalis; assembly: GCA_030440675.1. Taxonomy (NCBI): domain Eukaryota; kingdom Metazoa; phylum Chordata; class Lepidosauria; order Squamata; family Chamaeleonidae; genus Furcifer; species Furcifer pardalis. The sequence goes on along the minus strand of CP126890.1, from coordinate 227,173,683 downwards.
GGGCTGCCCTTGATGACCAATCGGAAGCTACAGATGGTTCAGAATGCAGCTTCCCGGGTGGTAACTGGGTGCAGGCATTATGCCCATGCCTCACCACTGCTATGGGAGCTGCATTGGTTGCCAGTTTGCCTCCAGGTGCAATTCAAAGTGCTATTTTTGACCTTTAAAGCCCTTCATGGTAGTGGGCCAGGATACTTAAGAGATCACATCACCCCAAGGATTTTGACCCATCCTACGAGAGCAGATCATAGGGGCTCCCTAGTGGTCCCATCAGCTAGGGAGATACATCTCACTGGGACCAGGAGAAGAGCCTTCTCGGTATCTGCTCCAGCCCTATGGAATCTCCTGTCACTTGAATTGTACCTCCAGGCAGAGTTGCTTCCCTTCAAGAAGGCCTTAAAAACATGGCTATGCCAGCAGGTATGGGGTACAACTAGGACCACAACCCAGCTCTTCTGGCTTATTTAGCCCTGCCTGGGGTTCTTATTTAATCCTGCCTGGGGGTCCTTTTTTAAAAGGGAATTGGGCAGGTTTTATAAATTCATTTAGATAGTTCTATAGTATTCAGTTTTAATTAGCATTGGGTTTAGGTTTAACGGACGTGACCTGCCCTGGGTCTCTTAGGCAAAAAGGGCAGTTATATAAATCCAACAAACAAATAAAGAAATAAAATAAAACTCATGGACTGGAAGGTAGGAGTTCAATTCCTGGGTACTGCATGACCTAGTGAGTTCCTGTTTCTGTCCCAGCTCCTGCCAACTTAGCAGTTCGAAAGCAAGAAATTGCAAGCAGATAAACAGGGAAGGTAAACAGTGTTCCATGCACTCCAGTGGAGGCATGCCTGCCACATGTCGATGGAAATGTCAGCAGATGCAGACAGCACTGGCTCTTTTGCTATAAGCAGAGATGAGCACTGAACCCTAGAGTCAGATAAAACTGGCTTTTGAGCAAGGGTGACCTTTACCCTTTACTTAAACAGATATGGGATATTACATGATGTATATAGGCACAAACATTTCTTGTGGAATGATAAGATTGTTGTTATACCACTTTTTTGTCCATCTGTGGGATGTTCAAGTGCTCTAACCATGACTTCTATTTTGTCTTTTGGTTTCCATGCTGCATTGTTTTGCTTTGTTATTAGAATAGGTTTTAGTGCCTGATTTGGGGTTATAAGAACTGTAGTCCAAAAACCAGACCTCTTCGATGCCCTGCAGCAGAAAATGTACATCCCTGGTCCCTTAATGCAGAGAGAAGCCCTGGTCCCTTAATGCACAGCATAAAATTAAACCTTTGCAGTGAGCTCCTGTCATCTGTCCTAGCTCCTATCAACCTAGCAGTTTGGAAGCGAAAAAGTACAAACAGATAAATAGGTAACAGCATTCCATGTTCTCCAGTCATGCCTACCAAATGTCCACCAAAACATCTGCAGAAGCAGACTGAGCTGGCTCTTTGGCTATAAACAGAGCTGAACACTGAACCCTAGAGCTGGATACGAATGGCTTTTCAGCAAGGGTGACCTTTACCTAATCTTATTCCTGTGTTAACAAACCATTGTCTATAATATGTAGATTCACTTAGCAATAGGGATAGGCATAAATACAGAGGAAATCTATTTATATCCCTTGAGCTTGAAGAAATGGATTTTGATCCACAAAGAAATAAAGATTTAATGTACTATAATATTTTCCCTTTCACACTTTCTCTCTGTTTTTCATTTCCTTCCCTCCTTTAATTTTTCAAAAATGCTGTCACAGACCAATATGGCTAATTCTTTGGAGGTTTTTTAAAAATGGATTTCACTGTGTTACTCATCACTTTGTGACAGACAGCTTGTTCTTTTTATTGCTGCATCCACAAACTGAGTTTTGTTGCTATGCACATATAACTAGAACATTGTAGAGTTGTCATCACCAGAAAAATACAGGGAAGTCATAGTGGCCAATTCCAATAATACTTGAACATTTACAAAACAAAATGTGAACATTTCCTGTCAAAATATCTCTTAACATGTCTTAAAACATCTTTTAAAATAACTTTTGTTGGTAACTAGAAAAGCTACTTGTCGTACCAAAAACTGATGTTGTAGTTCTTTGCAATGATATTCTTAAAATGTAACTCAACTGCATTCTCACTATTTCAATGTGACTAGTTACAAGTGAATAATTACTTAAAAGCTCTGTACCTTACCAAAATTATTGTTTTAAAAATAGTGACAGAAAATAAATGCTTTCTAGATGGCATTCAGGGGATTTTTTTTGGTGTTTCTAGTATTTTAACTGTATTTTGAAAATAATAATAATTAAAGGTAACTAAACAATAAAGCATTAGTAAATGCTCCACATTTTTTAAAAGCGAGTAATAATCTCCATAGTATATATTTTTTAAAAATGTAGCAAACAATAAATAAGGCAATTACCTAAGAAAATGAAATTTCCAAGCACTGCACTCACTCAAATCAATCTTCAAGACTGGGCAATGAGGTCTAAAATAGCATATTACACATAATAATCTGTGAAAGTGCCTTTCTATAATTTGGCATCAAATGAACATACACATTTTCCACATTCTTTTATTTTGCTAAGAACATGCTATTGTTGGTCTTCCCCTTCCTTTCATTGTTTATACTTCTCTGCTTTCACCTTGTAAAATACTTTTGAAAATGTAAATGAAATGGCAAGATAGCTGAAAGAACAAAGCTTCACAAGTTCAGTCTACAAATCATGAATGCATTGCTGTCAGCCACTGTCAAAGTGTTTTAATGCTTCCAACCATTTTACAGGGACTTGGGATGTGTGCAGTTAATTATGCCTTTTTTTCTAAGCAGATTGCTTCTCTTGTTTAAGTTCACAAGGAAAACACTGGGGGGAACATTATCCTTGGGGAAATTGGCTGGAAAGAACAGAAGTGCGCTTTTGTAATTAAACTTTTGAAAGTTCATGTGATCTCAACAATATAGCACTGAAGTTTCCATTTATGCAGGTCCCCCGTCAACTAAACTATATAAAAGCAATTATGTGGCCAACACAACTGGCCACATTCACACTAACCCCTATGTAAGTAAGTGAAGGCATAGAGGAGTCTTAGGAAAATCTTTGCATCTCTGTATCCCTTTAAAATTATTAATGTATTTAAATTTGATGGGTTTTATTTTTAGAATTTATTTTTGATACTATTCTATCTGCAGCTGTGAAATCAGCTGTGAAATTCTTACCAGATTACATCAATATATAACTTGATTAGTGTGGCCAGAAGTCCTGATTTCTGCTAGACTAGACAATCAGAATGCTAGTCCAAAAACTCCAGACTCAGTTGGGGTGGGGGGTGGGGGTGGGAATCAACTCTTTTATTTATTTATTTTTTAAAAGTCCATCCATTCTTCCTCTATCTGTATTCCTCAGGCTGCAGGAGGTGGCTGTGGCCAACGTCTGCAAATGATTGTGTGCTGGTGCTTTATTTTTGCTGCTGGGATACCAGATACTGTAAATGATATCAATGTGGTAGCAATATTCAAATTACACTAATGATATGGAACTAGACTATGTGGTGTAGTGGACAGAGTGATAGACTTGGACTCAAGTGTCCTGGGTTAAAAACCTCACTCAACCATGGAAGATTACTGGAGATGACACCTTATGCGCAATAAAATTTGTAAATATTTTAAGGTCCCGCAAGATTGCTGTTTGTTTTTGCTGCAATAGACTAGCATTGCTACCCTCTTGACAGTTCTCTTATATCAGGGATTTTCAACATGCAGCCTGCAGCACCGTTTCATGTGCCCTCCCCCACCGCCTCCACCACACCAGGAAATGCCATGGGGTGGAGAAAGGGCCCCTGAAGCTGTCTGAGGGAGTGTGACCTGGCCCCAGGCTTAAAAAGGTGGAGAACTCCTGTCTTATATAATTCACAAATAATGGAGAACATGTTTAACACATAACAAGCTGCATTGTTTTTGTTCATTTGACAATAGTCAGAAACAGCCTCTTGGGTGAAGAACATAATGTGTAAATGGGACAGCCGGCATGAGGGGGAGGGGGATGACAACGTAGAACCAGTGATAAAGGTCTGTGCAAAGATAATACAATACCTCATATAACATTAGTATCGAATAACACGAAAATCGCATAACATTAAGGAATCTGGGGGGAATTGCATCGGATAACATTAAGATCCTATGGGATGCTTCAGATAACAACCGCTAAAGCCTGTGTGGTTACAATGTATCTCTATGGCTCCCATAGGATTTTAACATGCATCGGATAACACTAAAAATCATATAACATCAAGACTTGTGGAACCAGGTTTTAGTGTTATATGAGGTTTGACTGTATGTGAATCCTGTACATGAGAACTGTGGCACAAAAGGTCTCACTTTTGGAAAGTTATCATGCAAAACATCACGAGCAGTCGTGGGATTCAGCAGGTTTGCACCAGTTCGCCAGATCTGGTAGCAGACATTTTGGCTGGCTCCACTCAACCATGTTTTGAAATAAAATAGTCCTAATTCGGGTGCAACACAGGGCTTTCCCCCTGACCATGCCCACCATACAACGCTCACAGAGTAGTTAGTAAAAAAATTTGAATTCCACCACTGATCATGAGTTGCTCTTTGTCAAATGAAAAGAATGACACTTCACACAGTCACAGTCTCTAAGGAAAGCACCAAATGCTAGAATAAGCGGTAAGTGTTGAGACCAAAATGAGACCAGAATACAGTATTGTTGGTGGTTTCACTGCTCCAGTTAAGGGTGCTTAATTTTGAGCAGACATAAATAGATTTGTTCAAATATAAATGTCCAGTGAAAGGTCTCTTGAACAGACAATGTTTCTTCCTTATTTGACATGGCTAATGATGACACACTGAACCTGTGATGGCTTGACTCCTTATCTCCAACAAAACAGCCCCTTCCAGCTGTTGGTAACATTTCCAGAAGGAAAAGCAATAAGTATTGTGTGATTTGCAACCCATGCAAGTCTGATGTAGACATTTCAAATGAAGAGGGAAAAAATGATTTCAGACACAGTTCATCTGAGTCACACAAAACATACTTGCAGAATGCCAAGCATCTATTTATTTATTATTTATTTATTTAATTACATTTATACCCCACCCTCATCTGAAGACTCAGGGCAGCTTACAGTTTAAAACAGTTAAAACACATCAGCAAACATTTAAAAATCTTCTGGATAGCTCAGTGGTTCAGCTATCTGGCTGCAGAGTCAGAAGCTAGGAGTTTGATTCCCCATTGTGCCTTCTTGGAAGAGACTGGGCTCCATGATCCATAAGGTCCCTTGCAGTTCAATGATTATATTACATATATCTGTAGCTCCTAATATGCAAACATTTTTCAAAACCAGCATGTGGCCTCTAAGTAAGCGATTGCAGCAGAGTTGTCTAAAGTATATCATAGTGTGATACACCATCACTCCAGTTGAAAAAAATTAGAGAAAATGTTTTCTGTTGCTTGGTGGTTACAAAAGACCATATCTGTGGCATAAGTGAACCAAAGCAATTTGGGAGAACAAATTGCCCTCCAAGGTCTTTGCAACAGAAATCTTAGCAAAACTTTATTTTACAGTCCAGGTATTGAGACATGTTCTGCATAAGTGGCTGATAATACCAGAGTTAACAATAGCAAAGAGAGCAATATTTTGAAAGAACTATTTCGCAAGACCTTCTCGCAGCAAACTGCTTGACACGCATAATTCATTCTGTCTCAAAGCACACTGCAATCATTTCTGCTGCTATAGAAACCATAATTTAAAGTGTTTATTCTCATTTCAAGGCTTCTGCTAGAAAAACAGAGCCATTGCATGAGTTTTGTGAGGGTTACTTGTGATGAAACTTCATTAAGACATGATGACCTTGTTTGCATAGAATATGGGGGAGGGGAAAGCGGCTACTCATATCTGAGTATACATTTTTCTCTAGAAATAGGGAAAATGCAATTGGCATGAATTTATTTAAGGTGGATCCCAGCTTGCTATGAAGTGACTCACACATGGAGTCACTTCATAGCAAGCTGATCACGGAGCCATCTCCTGCGGTACGTATGAAATGAGACATGCAGGATTTAACACCAGGACTGCAATGGACTGCTGCAGCCTTGAGGATATTAATAAGGCACACCTTCACAGCCAGTCCATCTCGCATGGCCTCTTCCACTTCCATGACTGTTGGGAATCAGAGTTGTAAAGTGGTTCCTCCTTCGCTCATTTTGCTGTTGGCACAATATGATGGTTTCCAGTGGCATCCAGTCAGATTATTTACTGCCACCCAACACTTGGCATTGAGGCGCTGGCTGTACGGTCTACTCCATTACTGTAACAGGATGCCATATTGGCTGAAATATGAGAGTAATTCTCCCATAAACCAAGTTGTTATTTTAAACAAATATCAATTTAATTTTTTTTAATCTGACAGTTATCTTCCATTTATATCCAGTTTCATTTTGAGGCATTCTCAAAAGCAGCCCAAGGCCAAAAAATGGTGCCTAGATACCATTGTCATCCATTGGGGAGACCAAAATAATTCCTGGAGCTGCCACAATCTTTTATCCATCCCATTGTATTACCCTTTCCATAAGCACAAACCCACTTTGTCTGCCTCCTTTAACTTGTCCCAATGGCACTTTCTTATATCAGGCAACACAGTCTGGCTGTTACCCCATGAATTTCTCTGTAGTTTGTAAAGGACATCTGACAACAGGCAAATTTCTGAGTTTTGCTTGCATTAATCTCTCCCTAGAAACTGTTTGACTATCCACTCAAATGAGTCAATATGAATGACAGCAAACATGAACTGGAAGCAAACAGAAGAAAGTGACATTGGCTTTAAGCTCAGCCCCAGGAGTGTTACATGGAGATGATGTCTTCCATTTGAGATAATTATAGCTATCCTTGGGTTGTGTAGCAAGTAGGGGTGGAGGCAGCTGCACTTAGGCTTTCGGCTCCTTATCTTATCAAATCTGGATGGAAACACTCTTTAAATGGAGGGCCATTTTGAAAAGTCTTTAAATGGAAGCCTGACCTCCCTAAAAAAGGACACGTGCTCAATCTATGTGTATGGGTCCACTGATTTCATGAGTAGAATGATTCAGAGGGAAAGAAGGATGAATCACAACTTCTTAATGGCAGCTTTTTTTTAGGGAAAAGGATGGACAAGGATTAGTCAGAGGCAAGCAGTTATATTAATGGTAAGGGGAGAATGTAGCAGGAATCCCCCTGGACTAGTGCTCTGCTCAAATGGGTAGCCTCCTATGGCTACATTGGGGAAAAAACCACCAAAACACACTGATGACCAGCATGGTGTGGTGGATGGAAACTTAGACAAGGCAAGGGCTGCCATTTTGACTTCTCTTTGAGAGAAGGAATTTCTTATTTTGACCAAGGGCCTATTGTTTGTTAAACAGCTTGTAGCTATTTTTTCCTCAGCCAGCTTTATAAAAAAACTAGATGTTTGACTCATCAACAGTTTTGAATGGGTACAGCTTTAATGGTGCTATAAAGTAAAGGTAAAGGTTTTCCTTGCTCGAAAGCCAGTCATATCTGAATCTAGGGGTCAGTGCTCATCTCTGTTTCAAAGCTGAAGAGCCAGTGCTGTCTGCTTCTGCAGACATTTCCATGGTCATGTGGCAGGCATGACTGGACACCGGAGTGCACGGAATGCGGTTACCTTCCCACCGAAGTGGTCCCTATTTATCTACTTGCAATTTCTTACTTTCAAACTGCTAGGTTGGCAGGAGCTGGGACAAAGATGGGAGCTCATTCCATCCTGGAGTACTTGGGAATCAAACTGCTGACTTTCCGCCTCCCAGTCAGCGTCTTAGCAACTATTTTCTTTTATATTTTTATTTCTTATCTTAAATACCTTTATTTTCTTGGTGAGCTCTAACCTTTCCTTCCCAGCTTTTTTTTTTAACATACTGCTTTCTCTGAGGAATGGAGAGAAATTGTTCCATACTTGTCATATAGACCTTGTTACTTCAGATAATTATGTGCTTACATCTTCTCATGACTGTAAGATGAACTTAAAACTTTTGAACCACATGCATATGTTTTCAATAACTCTGAAGTATTTTAGAAGCACTGTAGCAGAATAAAAGCTTGTAGAACGGCCAAGCTGTTTTTGCAATATTAATACCCAGATGGTTTAAACCAGGAGTTCTCAGCCTTTTAAAGCTGGGGGCCAGGTCACACTCCTTCAGATAGCTTTGGGGGCTGGATGGCCATTTTGCCATTCCTCCACCACATGGCACTTTCTAGTGAAGTGGAGGCAGTGGGCCCCCCACATGAAATGGTCTTGTGGACCACATCCAGCCCACAGGCCACAGGTTGAGAGTCCCTGGTTTAAACTGATACTAAACTGTAGTGTAAAGGTACAGAACCTCTCACGATGTAATCCATTGATAAAGTTATTCTGAGAACTGAGAAAGAACCCAAGCTGCTGAATTGCCCAGAGAGGTCTAAACATTAGATCTCCTCATGAGTAACCTGCAGACTATATCTTAAAGAGTTCTATTCCTCAATCCAATTCATTGTGTTACAGTAGAATTCCAGTTATACTTAAGAATGAAAGTACAGAGCAGATTTTTGTTCATTTACTACTGTGGTGACGCCTATCAATAATAATAATAATAATAATAATAATAATAATAATAATAATAATAATAATAATAATAATAATAATAATAATAATAATAATAATAATAATAATAATAATAATAATAATAATAATAATATCCAGAAACAGAAGAACCGGTATTTAGAATTCAGTATTGCTGTAGTTATTATTACTGTATTTCACAGTACCTTTCTTATATACAGGATCTTAGAAGATCCTGAAGCATCCACCCCAATTGGTACTTTTTCTCTCTTCTCTCTCCATTTTCTTTCCCAATAATCTTTTTTCTCGATCCTTTTCTCCCATCACCCATCCAAGACTTCATTCAGCCTTTCCAAGACTTCATTCAGCCTTTTTCTTGGTTAAGTTTTCTCACCCACTCCAGCCGCCTTAGCAATTTCTCTTTCCCTTTTTCTCAAAAAGTGTAATTAATTTAAACAAATTGAAGAAATTAATTAAAGCATTTGCAAAAAATCCAAGAATGTTGAGTTGCACATTTAGCCTTTAGTATTTGTACCAAATTACTTAGGTTTCATGGCTTTGATCACACCTTCTGTTTTACACCAGATTCTGCCAACTCCCACATCCTGAACTAAATTTCATGAGGTCTAAGTGGAATGGGATGGTTAGATTGACTTCCATGGCAAAGTGAATTGAATGGGGCACAAGCATGGTGGGCAGCAACAGGTTTGCACATCCCCCGGAAGGGGTAGTAAAATTGGGTGGCCTCTGGGCAGGGTGGTGGTGAAATTGGTTGGCCTTCAGGTAGGGGGAAAGTGAAATTGGGTGGCCATACCCACCTCCCTGCCCTGCCCCATCAAGTTTTGCCTGCAAGTGGTTCAAGGTCTCCCTTGCTCAAAAGCCAGTCATATCTGACTCTAGGGTGCAGTGCTCATCTCCATTTACAGCCAAAGAGCCAGTGCTGCCTGTGTTTGCAGATGTATCCATGGCCATATGGCAGGCATGACTAGATCGTCCATGGCGTAGGCTCCGCCCATGATGTAGGCTCCACCCACAATGTAGGCTCCGCCCAAAGTGTGGTAGCAAAAATTTTTGCTGCCCGTCACTGGGCACAAGTCACTCCAACTTTTTTAAAATCCTATGTTAAATGTTTCGAAAGCTAGTTCTGAGATTTGGCAGGTGTGCTTCTTTCTTTAGGATCTATAAATTCCATGTACATCTGTGCAAAAAGATATAAGGTATAGCATGGCTTCATTAACAGCAACGTCAACTTGTTTTGCGTGTGTGGATGCATCCCACACTGGAGCAGCATACTCTGCTGCAGAGATGCTCAGGGCCAAAGTTGATGTAAGTAATGTGGATGGTTGAGTTCCCCACTTATAGTTTGTGAGTTTCCTGATTATCATGAATGCTGTTAATCCCAAGTAGGAACTTGGCCTACAAGTAGTTGGGATTCATGCTTCTGAGCTGCCACCCTCCTAGCTAAGCAACTCAAGATTTTAGCTTGCAGTAAATAAGGTAGCACATAGCCAAGAGACTGCATCACTCCAAGGTCATCTGTCCTAAGAGATCGCGTCACTCCAAGGTCATCTGTCCATCCCACTAGAGTGGACCAGAGGGGCTCCTTAAAAACACCATCTGCTAGAGAGGCTCGTCTCTCTAGCACTAGCAGAAGGGCCTTTTCGGCATCCACTCCAGCCCTGTGGAACCTCTTGCCAACTGAGCTGTGTCTCCAGACTGAATTGCTGCAATTCAGGAAAGAGCTCAAAACCTGGCTGGCAAAGCAGGTGTGGGGAAGTGGTGATGGGGTAACAATCACCCCCAGCTGGCTTATATAGGGAGACCTGCTCGCTTATAATCAGAAGTTTTAATCATTGGGGCCGGGGAGTAGTAGGTTTTTTTTAGGGTTTTAAGGGTTTTTAAAAAAATAATTTTAAAGGTGGGATGTATGTATTTTATGATGATATTGTTGTATGCTGCCTAGAGTCGCTTGCCGAGTGGTGGCTATACAAATTTGATCAATAAGTAAGTAAGTAAGTAAGTAAGTAAGTAAGTAAGTAAGTAAGTAAGTAAGTAAGTAAGTAAGTAAGTAAGTAAGTAAAATACCAGTCATCGTCTGGTATTTTAAAAGTATATTGTAATCAAAGTAAGTTATAGAAGAAAGTTTTAGGAACCAAGAGGAAGTTCTGCTCCTCCCTCTGGGTTTTATCTCCTCACACATGTTCCACCCTCTTACCATTCCCCTAAAGGAATCCAGCCAATGACCATACAATATCACATGTCTATCAGACTTTAAATTTAATTTCTTCCAATCCACAAGGTTAGCATGTTTTGAATACCAATCCTTCACTAGAATGCACTCTAACTCCCCCCCCCCCATCTCAGAAATTTCCATTTTAGAATTAGTCTAAGCTCAGGGTACAATCAATACCTTGACATGCTTTTTCTCCCAGTTAAAATCCAGATTTCTTGATAAATCTGCATTTTGACAAGGCACATGGGTTCTATAGTCTCCCCATTTAACACAATTAAATTCTATGTATTTCTATCATAGCAAGCAATAAAGCATACCCAACTACATGAGGTAAAACATTAAATTTTCTTCCAACTCCATATGAAAGTAATGGAGGTTCAACTTCTAAATTCAGTTACAGCATTGCATAGCATAGCTTAGCATAGCATACAGTGGAGTACATTAAACTCAGAAATAGAAAATGGAAAAGTAAAAGTTAGATTCAACAGAAAGGATCAGAAAAATACATTTTACCAGTAGACCAGACACAATGAGAGTCTTGGGATTGCTTGTATGAATCCTAGACAAAATTTAGCTGTAATCAAATCCAATTATTGAAAACTAGAGTTTCCTCTGCAACAGAATAAAGTCCAAAACAATGCAATATTGATTGGAGATAAGTGATTCCCTCCCCGGCTAGAATTTAAACAGTCCAGATGTTTTCTTCAGCCTTGCAAAAGTTCAGTTTATTAAAGAGTGTCTTCTCCAGCAAACAGACTTTAAAAAAACCCAGTAACCAACCAACCAACCACCACCTCCGAGTGACTTTAAAAGGCCATTATTTCTTTGGCTGCTTTCTGCCAAAACTCCAGCCGGTACAATCACATGCTCACTTTCTTAAGAGCTCCAGGCAGTGCCGGATTAAGCCAGTGCGAGGCCTGTAGCAAATTGTGTCAAGAGGCCCTTCATTAGATTTACGATACATATAAAATAAAACACCACTAGTAAAAACAAACTTCTCAATTTAATGTGGGCAAATTTGGAGAACACTAGTCAAATCAATTTTTCAAAGTAAATAACATTCAATGCTCATTAAGATGAGGTTATTTAGATGTTCCTTAACTCGTGGTTGTTGTTTTTTTGCTTTAATTTCGAAAAAGAACGCTCTCCACTGCAGTTAGAAATAATTAAAGACAAGTAAATATGTAAGATAATTTCTACATTTGGGAAACACAACTCTAAATCTAAAAACCAAACACAGTTCACACATCGATCAACTCTGCCACTCAACACAAATTCATGCTATTACAGAGTAGCACGTAAGATGCGTGCACAAAGACAGCTCTGCCTGTGTGCACATCTTTACTTTGTGGCATGCATTGAATGCTCCAATGATGTGTCGGCGAGTCTCTCTGAGTGAACATTTTTTGAATATCCATGTAAATGCACAGAATATTTAAATTTGCATTTTCATTCTAACTGAGCACAGGGGCGGGGACCCCAGAGATGCAGGGCCTGTAGCATTTGCCAATCCTGTTATATGGCTGATCCGGCCCTGGCTCCGGGACACATACAGCTGTACCAGGAAAACCAAAGTGAAGAGATTTCTCCCTCTGCCATTCTTCAGTAGACAGATAAAAAAGGAATTTAAAACACGAACAGAAAAAAATCCTCCTTTTCAAGGCTTGGCTTTTTAAAAATGGCACACACCAGCAAGAAACTTCCAAGCATCTCACACCGTAGGCTGTAATAAGGAATTTGTAATCTGTTGATCCCCTTTCTCCAAGATGTCCTCTCAGCTTCATGGATACAACCCACAGCACCTGGGACTTTTGTCTCAGTGTACTTTCATAGTATTGTTCCTCTGGAGACTCTCAGATGGATTCCAGGTGATTCTTTAGACTTACAAAGTTCCAACTCAGCTTTGTCTCCCCCCAGCCATCAACCAACTGCAAAACCCCAGGAGAACCTGCTCTATTCACAGACTAACAATACCCTGACATTGATGATGTTGTTCCTTGTGCTACCTTTATGGCTCATAATAATGGACATGCAGTTAAGCCACTAAATCATCCAACAGCCCACCTTTCACATTATGGCTACCATTCCTCCTGTAAGGAGCTGCAGTGGCTCAGTAGTTAAGAAGCTTGCCTTGTCAGCAATTTAAGACCCAGGTACTGCATGATGGATTGAGCAACCATCTCTGTCCCAGCTCTTGGGGACACGAAAGGAGCCTCATTTGGGCATTTCATGAATGGAGTTTCTTCCGCAAAAATCCTTTCAACCCAGAATAATTTCTGACACGATTTATTATTATTATTATTATTATTATTATTATTATTATTATTATTATTATTATTATTATTATTATTATTATTATTATTATTATTATTATTATTATTATTATTATTATTATTATTACTGTACCTAATGACATCCTCCCCCCCCCCCGAGCAATTCTCTGCATGCTAGTATGTTCCATGAAAGGATATTCATCATGATCTTTCTCAAGTTGAAATAACTGCAAAAGTAGAAATGACTGCAGCTTCTGAAGGGTTCTTTGTGTGCTCAGCATATACATACCATGTGAAATACAATTGGCATGTTAAAATGGGAAAATTAAAGTGGTTTTCCCCCCACCAGTCAGAAAGAAATATTTACTATAAAGTACTGTTTCCTTTTCATTTCATGCTATAAAACGTTGTCATTTGGAAGTAATGATTGCAGGAGATTATGCAAAAAGTTAACTTTCATAGTCCTATAAACAGGCAGAAGGAAGGTAAAGCAATTTTTGTTCAGTTATTCAAATATGTTTTGCTGAAAATATAAGTTGGCTGTCTTGTGCACTAAAAAATTGCCTAACCTTCCATATAATCCTTTTAAATTATCTTCTGAAAGGACCATATTTCCCAGTAGAATATGACTCCCACATTATAATATCACTCTAAAATTCATGAGATTGCTTCCAGTCTGTATGTCTAAATGTTGTTGTTGTTCAGTCAAGCCTGACCTTTTATGACCCCCACGGACCACACAATACCAGGTTCCTCTGTCATCTGCCATCCTCCAGAGTCTGCCCAGATCCACGCCCATCGTATCAATGATACTGTCTAACAATGTCATCCTTTGCCACTCGCTTCTCCTTTTGCCTTCAATCTTTTCTAGTATCCAGTGAGTCTTCTCTTCTTATTTGATGGTGAAAGTATTTCAGCTTCAGCTTCAGTATCTGTCCTTCCAAGGGGGAGTCAAAGTTGATTTACTTTACGGTTGACTGATTGTATCTCCTTGCAGTCCAGATAACTCTCAAAAGTCTTCTCCAGCACTACAGTTTGAAGGTGTCATGTGTTCCTGAGTTGCTTTAGTTTTAATGTCTTATATTTATATACAGTAATACCTCATATAACATTAGTATCGAATAACACTAAAATCGCATAACATCAAGGAATCTGGGGGGAAGAATTGCATCAGATAACATTAAGATCCTATGGGATGCTTCAGATAACAACCGCGAAAGCCTGTGTGGTTACAATGTATCTCTATGGATCCCATAGGGGATCAGATAACACTAAAAATCATATAACACGAAGACTTGTGGAACCAGGTTTTAGTGTTATATGAGGTTTTACTGTACAGCACTATATATACTATTGCCCACAGCTTAGTCTTATTTTTATCCTAATTTCTCTTCAGGAGGCATAAGACACAAATTAGGAACGTGAGCCCCTCCAATTATTGTTCAACTTGAATTCCCATACTGATGAAAAAAGCTGGAAATAGTACTAGTTCACCAACATCTGGTGGGCCACAGAGTCCTTCCCCCAGCTTAGAGACAAGTTTTTACTTATGGAAAAGTATACATGGTTACCTGTATTTCAATAAAGATTGATGCTAATTACATGATCCAACTCTAAAGCAATAAAGTCTCTATTGTGCTCCCAGATATTTATATAACTGAACAAACAATGGTTAGGTGGATGCTATTTTCAACTGGCAGGTTAAAAGGGCAACAACATGCATATTCTGTCCTACAGTAATAATAATAGCAATAGCTTGTTATTAATCAGTTGACTTCCTGGGACAGGCAAGCGACAGAGAGTGGGAGAAGGAAGGAGAGAAAGAGACATGATACATAGTTGTTATTTATTTAATTTTCCAGATTTGTTGTTTTCACTGAAAGGGACTCTGCTTTTCTTGCCAAACCCCTGTTTATTTTTGGCTAGGTATGCAATACCACTGGCCAAAATCTTATTGCTTTGGGTAGTAAATCATGCAACAGCAAACCCAATGAATCAATAGAAATTTAGTGAGTCAACTTCTCTGTAGGTTCCCTTTATTTAAATAGGCCTGCTCTAGTTGTGATTTACTTAGTATATTAAAACACAGAATAGGTTCATTTGAATCTTATGGAGGAGTTGACTCACCAAATCTTCATTAATTCAATGAATATAATTCAGTGTTACCTTGTGAATCACTCAGAGTGCACTAAACCGTATGGGATGGTATATAAGTGTAATTGTTTTCTTTCTTTACCCTAATAACAGGATTTGGGTCACTATCTCAAAAAGTCTCTTTGTGGTTTTCTCATGAGAGCACAAAATAATGATACTCTGGCAACAATTGTAGCTAGTTTGACATAAAGTTCAAAAAGAGACAAAAAGAAATCAAATGCTTAATTTCCATTGTGTTTAATAGAAGAATGCCAATTTACAAATAGTAAAATTTACAAATTCTAGGGTAGAAGCATCTCATTGATTTTAACATGGCTTCCTTTAAGTGACTATGCCCATAAGACAGCTAAGCTTCCCTTTCCTCTACCCCAACCCCCATTATATTCCTGGCAGATTCTACCATTTATTTATTTATTTATTTATTTATTTATTTATGAATGTAACAGAATGGGTCCTCTGTTAGCTTTGTACCCACTTAATTGACTTTTAGTACACTTAAAATGGTGAATCTGGATCTGGGGGAGAAAGAAGAATTCAAAACAATTGAACCTCATGGAATTGCAAAAATGAAAGTGAAAATGTGGCTTACATGCCTTGCTATAAGATCATGGGCTAGAAGCCCTAAGGAGGAGGACCAGAGGTGTAACCCAATGACGCAGACACACACAGAGATAGCATTTTCCCTTCCCTGGAATGCTGGCAGCCATTCTGCAAAATGTGAGACTTGTGGAAGGAGGGGGGCTGCGTGCTTTCCTGGAAACCTTTAATGGTGAATTTCTGCTTTGAAATGCTTGCTGCTCTTTTGATGAACTGTATCCTGTATGTTACAATGCTTTCAATATATTTCTTGAAGAAACTTGGAGTGGTTATTTTGCCTAATGCTACCTTTTCTACACATATCTGAGGCTTGGGTTGTCCAGCCAGGGAGCTGCAACCCAGAAGAAGGATGGAGCTTATCTGAGAGGCAGGTCCCTTCTGTTACAATGAGCATGCTCTGATAATGTACACAAACTTATATTGCCAGGCAGGCTGTGTCTTGGCAGTATCATTTAGGAACACAGAATCCTTCCTCCTCTTAAACCAAACCACTGTTCCATCTCATTTAGTGTTATTTTTATTAAGCAGCAGTGGGTCCTTATTTCAGAGCCCTAGTAATTTACTTTCTTTGGTTTATCTATGAATTCCCCATGGCAGTCATTCTGTGATTCATCATCTGTAAAAAGGGACATTTCCAGGCTCTAGATGATCCAAAAGGAGTAACAATGCCAGGAATTAAACCTAGGATCACCTGCTAGCAAAGCATGTCATTTATTCATTTTTACCACCAAGACACTTATTGGTATCTTTAAAAAGAACATTGGAGGCTGGCTTAGAATACATCTTATCATTTGTCTTTTTAGCTTAGTATTGCCAATGCTGGCTCACTCTACCTCCCTAGGGTCTCAGGCTGATTTTTCACACCTGCCCTCTAAATTCACACTGCAAAAGGTCTCCCTTATTCAAAAGCCAGTCATGTCTGACTAGCAGGAGGTGCTCATCTCCTTTTACAACCAAAGTGCCAGCACTGTCTACATCTGCAGATGTTTCGTTGGTCATGTGGCAGGCATGACTAGATGCTGGAGTGCAGGGAATGCTGTTACCTATTTATCTACTTGCCATTTTTTGGTTTTGAACTGCTAGGTTGGCAGGAGCTGGGACAGACAACCGGAGCACACTGCAAAGGGTTATTTTTATGCTGTGCATGAAGGGACCAGGACTTCTCTTTCGTGATGTGCAGTCCCTACTGCAGGACCTGGAAGAAGTCTAGTTTTTGGACTACAGGTCGTATAACCCCAAATCAGGCACTAGAACATATTCTATAAACAAAGCAAAACAATGCAGCATTAAGGCCAAAGACAAAACAGAAGTTATAGAGCACTTGAACATCCCACAGATGGACAGATAAGTGGTATAACAATAATCTTATCTCTGACTGAAAAATAATAGAACCTGAAAAATCTTATTTGCCTTGATTATGTCCACTAATCTGAATGAAACATTTCAAAAGAGCTATATTGATTGACATGGTCCAGTAGGTAAGATTTTTTGGTGTTTATTCATTCAAGGTTACAGTTCTCTGCACATTGACTTGCTGAAAGTAATTCTTATTGGATATGCAAAGTTTTACACTATAAGACAAATTGCCTGTTGGGGAAAAGGGCTCTAAATTGCCAAAAATGGGTTTTAATTCAATACATAATCTGAGAGCAATGAGACATAACACAAGTCAGCTAACTCTTCCCAGACAGATGTTCTTTTTTCCAGTCTGCTACTCGGTCTCCAGCAATAAATGAAGCGAAATATTATCACACTACTATGGAAAGAAAACTGAAACCTAGTTTCTGTCCATGCTCTCTCCTAAGAAAAAATACTGATTCTGTTCCTGCAGTTTTACGGCCCTTGAGCTATTTGTTACCTTTGCAAATTTCATTTGATACTAAAGTTTTTCTAAGACCAAACTACTGATTAAGTCTTTTTCTTTAGTTTTAAAAAAAGGGAGGGGGATTTTCACAACAGAAGCTCTCATTTAGTAATTCTCTACTTGCCGAAGGGGAAATTTATTTTTTTATAGTTTTCAATCAGTTTTGCCACACTGTAAGTCAGAGGTAAAGTCAATCTGTCTGCTTCATTCCAGCTTTTTTCAGCAATCCATAAACAAGTTGTTTTGAAGGGAGAGGGAGAGATTTAGCAGTAAGCAGATGGAAGGTTTGTCTAGGCATCATAATGTCTTTTCAAATATTGACACTGAAAACATACTTTTACATAGTTTCTCCACACTTTTCTAAAAGTACACAAGATTATTCCTTCACTTTTACAATTCAGTTTTGAACATATTGCAGCTTATACACTAGTACCTCTGATAACATTATGACTTGGTTCCACAAATCATAATGTTATCCGATTTTTGACGTTGTGCAATGCATTGATTGCACAATGTTAAAAAAAAAGCCCTGTTCCCTTTTAGAAGAGGAAAGGGAACAGGAAAGCGTCCTCCCTCCCCAAGCAAACTGGTAGTCTAAGCATGGGACCACCACTTTGCTTGTGGAGGGAACGCGTGTTCCCCCTGCAAGCAAAGCTTGATTTGCCAAGGAAACGGGCACTCCCACTGCAAATGAAGCTTGGTCCCTCGCTGGGCAGGTGCCATTCCCCCCAAACACCCCCACAGCCCCAGTTATCGATCCCCTGAGGGGGACTTCAGGGACAAACTGCGTGGGTGCGCAGATGCCTCCCCGAAGTCCCCCCAGCCCCGGTAATTGATCACTGGGGCTACAGGGGACTTTGGGGAGACATCCGCTCACTGCAAGGGAGCTGGCCACCTGAGTCTCACACCTGTGCTATCTATGGGGATTGAGGGGGGAGAAATCCCCCCTCTCAAACCCCATAGATAACACCGTGGATCTCGTTCTCTTTCACTAAGGGCAGCACCTGTGCTGTCTATGGAGTTGGGGGGGGGGGGGACAGAAATCATCCATGCAGTCATCCATGGTGTTACAAAGGTTTGGACTCGACTGTGCGACTGAACTACAACAATGCTTCTTGAAATGGTCAGCATATTAATCTGTGCAAACATATCAGGTAAGAAACAAAATAAAACAAAAGACAAAAACACTGTCACACCTAAAAACGAATTGCTTTACAGTATTTTAATGTGAATTTTGTGGATCATGCTTGTCTGCTCAGACATAAGGGTGAGACTTAATGATAATAATTTGTCATTACATGATTCCATGACAAGACTGGGATATAGAAAGACAATGCTTAGGATAATAGAGACAAATTGCAAATCTTGGGAGTCAGTGTGGCCTTTCACACGTGGTAATGACTGAAGATTCAGGATTGATAGTCAGATGTATTCTGGGAAGCTTTGTTTTGCAAGAGTGGCAAATGGTTTGTAGCTAGATGCAATATAATCATTGCAACATGAAATTTTAATGTTTACTTTTCACCCTTTGCATTTTGCATTTACAGACTTTGTTCTGTAAAAAGGAGCCATGATTGGTTGGTGAATTGACTTTGGTTATGGGAAATGACAGGAGATAATGACATAATTATTAAGACTTGATGCTTTGTTCTGTAAATAGGACAATGGTAATGGCTAAAAGGACCTCAGGCTATGGATAACAGATGTAATGAGTAAAATCACTAGCCATACCTCTGAAGTTGTTCTATAAAGGTTATGAAGGAATCTGGGTTAAGGACGATGATAGCAGATAATAAAATATTTATTGTAGCATTTCAATAATGTTCCCCAAACTCTTGACTAATATTCAAACCATTGAGATAAGTATCCAAGTGGGTATATTTATATTACCAGTGGGCTGGCTACCTGGTTCAGCAGGCCAGTCCTCCCACCAGAAGCAGAAGTAAAACATACCTTGCAATCTGTTTTGCAACAGGATGAGCTAGATTTTAAGCTGCCATTTTCACTGCTTAAACCAGGGGTGGCCAAACTACTGCCTGTACAGGTGAATTTTACTTCTGCTTCCCGGAGTGATGAAGGTGGTGTGGGTCAGATAAATTGGTGTCAGGGGCCAGATCCGGTCCATGGGCTGTAGTTTGAGTACCCCTGTCTAGATCCTTGTCCTGTAATTTTTCTGTTTCTGACTGGTAACTTTCAAATCCCATGCAGAGTGTCCAGATGGAGTGAAATGATTTGAAACAAGTTTCTGTGTATTGTCATTCCTATGCCCAATTTATATCCGTTAATTATTTTGGGAAGAGATTGTCTTATTTGTCCTATGTAAAGTGCAGAGGGACATTGTTGGCAAGAGACAGCACAGATGACATTGGTGAAGGAAAAAGAAAACATGAACAAACTTTTTCTGTTCCTCCCCACATATTCCCTCCCTTGACTCCAATATTCCTGCTATACTTCTGCATATGTTTGATGTCTGCTCATTTTCCTATGCATGCTTTTGAAATGTCCACTTTCAAAGCTCATTTTGTCCAATTAATATCTTTAAGACATACCCTGATCACTGCTGACATTAACTAGAAGATACTGCAGTCTAGGATTCCCATCAGTAGTGACATGCTTTGAAGAGGGAAATGGCAGACAGAGAAAGAATTAAACATCTCTCTCCTACTTCTCCAGTCTCTCTCCAAGAAGTGACATCTTCACTTGGATGTGCCAACAGCTGTTTGACAACATTAGGTGTATTTGCTTGTACAGCTTAAATGCAAGAATGAGACACTTGGCTCTTATTCTAGGAATTTCCTATCAGTTTATTCCTGCACCTGTAAAATTCATTGATCACTTGATTAGATGACCTGAAAAGCAGCTCTGTGAATAATCAAAGTAGAGCTTGCCAGTCCATATTTATTTATTTATTTATTTTCCCAATTTGTGCAGCCACCCAACTCAAAACGACTCTGGGCGACTCACAGGATTAAAAACAGCACAGCAGTCCAAAACATTAAAAACCCAGTTTAAAAAATATACATGCCTTGCTCAGTGGTGGGATGTCAAAAAATTTATTACCCCACCGTGATGTCATCATAGTGTGGGTGGAGCTAACATCATGATGTCATGATATCATGGGCAGGGCCAAAGAAAAAATAAATAAATACAAAAAAAGTAAAGAAAATAAGCACACACACACACATCCCTCACACACACACACACACACACACACACACCCCTTGGCGTGCATGCGCAGTGGGGGAACCAGTGAAAAGGTAAGCCCTGAAGGTGGTTCCCCCAAAAGCTGCTACCGGTTCTCCGGGACACTGGCGAAAGTTGATACCGGTTCCGGGGAACTGGTGAGAACCTGTTACATCCCATCACTGCGTGACGGAACCCTGTTGACTTTCCCACCGAAGTGGTCCCTATTTATCTACTTGCAATGTCTTACTTTCGAACTGCTAGGTTGGCAGGAGCTGGGGCAAAGACGGGAGCTCCTTCCGCCCTGCAGTGTTCGGGTCTCGAGGGGCTGACCCTGCCGCCTTCCAGTCAGCGTCTTAGCCACTTGAGCAGTCGCTACCCTTTTTTTAAAAACACACCGGAGGGGGAAACAAAACAAATGGGAGAAAACTTGGGACGTGGGGGAGTTTCCCCTGCCTACGCAACTGGGCAGGCGGGCGGGTGCCGGCGTGCCCGTCGCGCTCCCCCCTGCCGAGGCCCGTCCTCCCTCCCTCCCACAGCTCCCCCGCACTCCCTCCTCCTCCCCCCAGCGTTGCACATCGGGCTGCCTTTGCCTGCTGACGCGGAGATCCCGGAGGTTCCTCCTCGTTGCTACTGCCGCGGCTGGCGGGTCATGCATGCAGGCTGCGCTCTCACCGCCTCCCTCACCCCCCCTTTCCCAACCCGCCTCCCGCCCCTGGCTGGGTTTTCCCGTTCATTTGCAAGGAACCACCACCACTGCCACGCTTCATCTCTTTCTCCCCCCCCCGTAAGAGCCCCGGGGTTGGGGGGGGCAGAAACACACCCACCCACCCTTGACTGGGGGCGCCTCGTGTGTATGTGGGCGTGCGCGCGCGTAAAAACCGGGGTGTCCTCCTGGCTCCCGCCAAAAGCCGCTGCCCCCCCTCCCTCCCCCCCAAAAAACAACAACAGAGAGGTGGAAACTTGCCCCCGGCGGAGTCCACGCCGCGTCTCGTCCCTGAAGTTTTTTAAGCCTTTAAAACAACGCCAGGCGAGCTTTGGCGCTGGAAAGGGGGCGTGAGAGGAAATACGGGCGGGGAGGTGCCTAAAAAGCCCCGCTGGCTTCCCCTGCCTTGCTCCAATTTTTTTTTAAATTTTCCTCCCGGTGAGGCGTCCGATCCGGACGCCTCAAAAACGTTTTTACCCCCACGGAGAGCCCTCCGGAAATCCTTAAAACGGTTCTGTGGATCCGGTCAGAACCGGTGTCATCCCATCACTGGCCTTGCTGTCATTTATGCTCTGAAGCTTCCATAATATGCTTCGCAGCTATGCAAAGTGAAACTCTTTAGTCTCTTACTTTCCAAGACCATCCAAGATATTTGGCTTCAATTTTAATGGTGACGGTTAAGAAACTGAAATAATGAGGTTTTGTATACCTTGGCTCAAAAATAAATAAAGTAGCAGCCAAGGAACCAAACTGAGACTCAGAAGGGCAATAATGAAGGAAATAGATTATCAACTGTAAAGATGTATAATTGGAAACCAAGATGAAGGTCATCCTCATGCATGTGTTTCCAATCATGTATGTGTTTCCTTTCATGTATGGACATGAAAGCTGGACAGTAAAGAAAACTGAGAGGAAAAAAACAAGCATTGATTTGTTTCAACTATGGTGCTGAAGGAGAGCATTGTGTAGCATCCACTAGAATAGATTGTGTAGTATTTGGACAGCCAAAAGGATTAACAAATGGGCCATAGAGCAAATCAAGCCTGAACTGTCTCTGGAGGAAAATATGATGAAGTTAAGGCTGTCCTACTTAGGGCACATCATGAAAAGGTAAGACTCTCCAGAAGAGACAATAAGGATGGGAAAGGTCAAAGGTAAAAGGGGATGATCAAATAGATCAGGGGTTCCCAAACGTTTTACGCCACGGGCCTGACCATGCCCCTTGGACAGCTGAGTGGGCTGGACCATGCCCCCAGAATCAGAAGTAAATGCGCCCGCTTCTGCATTTATGACAGCTGTGGGTGCATTTACGGCTGACATAATTACATTTATGCATGCGTGGGCATGTTTTATGGCTGTTGTAAATGCACCCACTTCTACTTCTGGTTGCCGTAGCAGCAGTGGTCCGCCACATGAAATGGTACCATGGGCTGTAGGTTGAGAACCCCTGTATTAGGGCTTTAAATAGCTCAAATAGAATGCCATTATCTCTACTAGCTTTGTTGTTAATAGCACTTTCTAACGAATACAGTACTTGACTACACACTCCAGGATGTCTGGCTTGAGGTCAGTTATCATGGTTGTAAAGGGCACCAAGGTACTTCTTGTCTACTGTAGTTCTTTTGTGTATTCTTGCCCCTCCCCTTTCCTAATCTCTTTTGCTTTTGTTCGGTCCCTACCATTTTTGTCCTTTATTATGGTCATCTTTGCTTGAAACATTTCCTTGATTTATTCAGTTTTCTTAAAGAGATCTATCTCCTTCTCCATCTATTGCTTTTTTTTATTACTTTTCAGTTTTCATTTAAAAAGGTGTCCTTATCTCTCTTTGCTGGTTTCTGAAAATCTGCATTCAGTTGGGTGAATCTTTCACTTTCACCTTTGTCTTTCACTTTCATTTTTCCTCAGCTATTTGTAAAGTCTCATCAGACAATTTCCTTTCTTGCATTTCTTTTTCTTCTGGGTTGTTCTAATTGCTACCTCCTGTACATTGTTACAAACTTCCATCCATAGTTCTTTAGGGACTGTTTATCAAGTCCAATCCCTTAAATCTATTCTTCTCCTCCCCTGTATATTTATAAGGAATGTGATCTAGGTTCATGCCTGACTAGCCTAATGGGTTTCTCAACTTTCTTCATTCTAAGCCTGAGTTTTGCAATAAGTAGCTCATGATCTGAGCTACAATCAACTCCAGGTTTTGTTTTGACTGACTGTATAGAGCTTCTCTATTTTTGGTTGCAAAGTACACAATCAATCTGATTTTGGTGTTGGCCATCTGGTGATCTCTATGCATAGAGTTTCCTTTTAGGTTGTTGGAAGAGGATGCTTGCTATGACCAGCATGTTCTCTTGACAAAACTCTGTCAACCTTTGCCCTGATCATTCTGTGCTTGCCAGTTATTCCAGGTACGGTACTTTTAGACTTTCTACTTTGGCATTTCAGTCCCCAATGATAATAAGGACATCTATTTTGGTGTAAATTCTAGAAAGTGTTGTAAGTCTTCATAGAATCAGATGGCTTCAGCCTCTTCTACATTAGTGCCTATATAAAACTGATGTTGAATAGGTTGCTTTGGATTTGGACTGAGATCATTCTGTCACTTTTTAGATTGTATCCCATTACTACTTTTCTCACTCCTTTATTGACTATAAGGGAAACTTCTAAGGGATTGTTGCCCACAGTAGTAGATATTCCTCTGAGTTAAATTCACCCATTCTCACCCACTTTAGTCCACCAATTCCCAGCATGTCAATGTTCAGTCTTGCCATCTCATGTTTGACCCATTCAGCTTCCCTTAATTCATAGATCTTACATTCCAGGTTCCCATGCAATATTATTCTTTACAACATCAGACTTTCCTTTCACCATCAGACACATCCACCACTGAGGGTCCTTTCAGCTTTGGCCCAGCAGCTTCATTCTTTCTGGAGCTACTTGTACTTGCCCTGCACTCTTCCCCACTAGCATATTGGACACATTCCATCCTGAGGGGCTCATCTTCCAGCGTCTTGTTTTTTGGCCTTTTGTTACTGCCCATGAAGTTTTCTAGGCAAACATACTTCTCTAGTGTATGGTGTTTCATTCGAGTTCTCCACTATGACCTATTCATCTTGGGTGGTCCTACACAACATAGTCCATAACCTCATTGAACCACACAAGCCCACTTGCTATGGCAAGGCAACAATGCTCGAAGAGGACTCCAAACATAATCCTCATTATACTATGCTTCTTGATTGCAAACCATATGGGATCATCAATGAAGCAACTAAATTCCAGATAATAGACACGGCTACCAGATCTGTTGCTACTGATTCCCTGGCAAGCTCAACTTCCAAGCTTGTAAATATAAAATACAACCAAACCAACAAGTACACTACGGGGTTTTATTATCAGAAAGCAACAATTATTCATCTGGAACAAAGGTGGAACACAACACACAATGAACCTAGCCAAGCTCAGAGGCACAGTGTGCTGCCAAATAATTATTTTGTCAGCAGAACTAGGAATCATCATCTGTAACAATAATCAGGGGCATTACATATTTTCCAGCCTGTTAGAAATGGGAAAATATAAATACCATCACCACAACAAACCTATATATCATTCAGAAATCCTCCCTGTAGGCCGTTTCTTAGTATGCTTTGTTACAAGACAATGAGAGCTGCAGGTCAAGTACACTTTATATCTAACTTCTATTCCTTGTCACTAAAACCAGTAGTACAAACAATTTTGGTGAAGATTAAATCCCAGAGAAAGAAAGATTGCTATTATACCTTTAAGAATAACAAGAAGCTACCATAATATCAACCCAAAGAAAATTAATTCCCAATGATAGGTAAAGGTTGCCGTTGTTTGAAACCCAGTTGTATATGACTTTAGGGTTCAGCGCTCATCTCTGTTTACTGTCAAAGAGCCAATGCTGTCTGCATCTGCAGACATTTCCATGGACATGTGGCAGGCATGACTAAACACCGGAGTGCACAGAACGCTGTTTACCTTCCCACCAAAGTGATCCCTATTTATCTACTTGCAATTTCTTGCTTGCGAACTGCTAGGTTGGCATGAACTGGGAAAGAGAGGGCAGTTCACTCCATTGTGAAGTACTCGTGTCTTCAACTGCTGACCTTCCAGTCAGCCTCTTAATCACTAAGCCACCGCAGTCCCACCATTGTATATATAGTAATACTTTGGATAATGTTTACCTCGGAAAACGCTAAAATCGCATAACGTTAAGTAATCTGGGGAAGATAATTGGATAGAATAACGTTAAGGTCCTATGGGATGGATCGGATAACAACCGCTAAAGCCTGTGTGGTTACAATGTATCTCTATGGAGCTTTAACATTATCCGATCCATCCCATAGGATTTTAACATGCATCGGATAACACTAAAAATCAGATAACACCGAGACTTGTGGAACCAAGTCTTAGCGTTATCCGAGGTATTACTGTACTGACTGAAATCCCATTGCTGTCTAATGCAAAAGGCAAAACATTCTATATTTGTCGGTTTATAAGATTTGTCGGTTTATATTCAGGTTATAAGATGCACCCTGTTTTTTAGACATTTTAAGGGAATTTTTCCCTACATTTAACTACAAGAGGTGGGAAGGGAGGGATTGATCAGGCAAGAGATCTCCTTTGGAAGCCTCTTGCCCAGCTGATCCTACTGCCTCTGGCCATCAGGAGGCAGGGACAAAAAACAGGCAAGTTCGCTCCTTGGCCAGAGAAATTGCTTGGGTGAGGCCTCCCTTCCCTGCTTGCCTTCCTCTCCGGGACTGATGGCAGACGGAGACGAATGGTTTCAGCACGGAGGAAGACAGCCGGGATGGGGCCCCTTCCATCCCTTTCTATGGACAGAGTTACAGCCTCCCACAGGCTGGTGATGGGTAAAGGATTGGTCTTCCCCACGTCTTCAGATGGACTTGCTGTTTTTTAGGAAGAACTTAAAAACATGGCTGGTGGGACAGGTATGGGCTCCTGGTGGTACCATGACCCCAGCTCGCTGGCTTGTTTGAGCTCCCTCTCCCCCCTGGTCTTTTAATCTTTTAATCTTTGTTTTTAAGTTTTTAAGTTTTTAATTATTATTGGGACCTGTGGATTTTTATAAATTTTAAAATCTTTTTAAATTTTATAATTGTAATTTTGAAGTTTTTAACAATGGGTTTGGGTTGGGTTGTATTATGCTTTTATGATGTTGTAAACCGCCCTGGGTCGCCCCGGCGAGAAGGGCGGAATAAAAATGTAAACAAGATAAGATAAGATAAGATAAGATAAGATAAGATAAGATAAGATAAGATAAGATAAGATAAGATAAGATAAGATAAGATAAGATCCTGCCAGGGGTCTGGAAAAAGCCCTTTCCATGCACATCCCAACTACCCTAGCAGGATTTGTGGGGAAGGGAGATCCTTCCCCCATCGCCCTCTGGCAGCCGGAGGCAGCAGGGGAGGGAGGTGGGTGAATCTCTCCTTTTGGAGCAATTTTGCTCATCCCATCCCATCCCCTTCAGTTTATCGCAGCCAGCAGGGGTGGGGGGTGTGTGGAAATGTACCTTAAAGGACCCTTCTTTCCCATCCCATTCCACCCCCTTCAGTTTATGGCAGCCAGCGGGGGAGGGTAAGGGTGGGGAAATACCCATAGGAGGTGAGGGAGGGAGGCCTCGCCTGGGCAAGTTCGCTCACAAAGGCTAGCAAACTTTCCCTCCTCACCTCCTGATGGCTATCAGGGGCCAAGAGGGGAGGCCCCGATCCCAGCCCGCTGTCCATGCACACAGCTAGGGCAGGGTTTGGGCTTTCAGAGAAGCTCTCTGATCCCAGCCCGGTGTCCATCGTGCCAAGCTGCACCAGCATGGGGGAGGGGAGGCTGTTACCGTATTATAAGACGCACACTGTTTTCCCAATATATTTGGGGGGGGGAGATCTTATAAACTGGCAAACATGGTACATTCTTTTCTAGCTCACAATTGACCTCCTAGCAAGACAGTGAACATGGGAACTTTTGAGTATCACAGCACTTACAGTTCCTAATTGCCAGTTAGGAACAAACATTTAAATTAAAAGTTCAGTTTAGTATATTTAAATGCATAAAAATAATCATTCACTGCTTGTTAATTTCTATATTTTTTGGTTATATTATTTTACTGCTGCTTTCACCTTATATTTGTTTTTAATATTTTTTTTTTAAAAACTTTTTTGTAACTTTGGGAAGTCACTATGATTGATATCTTTCTGAAAGGAAAATGGGGAATAAATATCCATTTAAAAATAAATTCAGTCTCTCTGAATAATTTTCTAAATTGACTTCTTTGAATTTTTAGGTTATGATCATACAGAAAAGAATGTTTTACCTTTCTATTTCCTTGTTTTGTGGATGAAATACATCTTTACTATGGAATTTAGTACCAGTTCAACAGTAATAAAAAAGGGAATGTATTTCCCCCCCTTAATTATACCACAGTATTGAAGAATTACCCAATGTTCTGTAATTTCTCAAACATTTTAAGATTTTGTGATAGAAAATGAATGCAGAAAATAACCATGTGAAATACAGTACTGTTCCAACTGCCCTTAATGGATTTTTCTTTATAGTAGAAAAATGTTGGCATAATAATTTCTCAGCCTTAAGTGCATCGAAATAACATTTTACACAAGTGAAATAAAACTTTTCTGTTACTGGTCTATGAAACATATGCATTTTACTGTTACAAACTGCTGTGCAGTGAAGTCGATTATCAATCAGAAGTGAAGAATGAATTTATTTCTTACACAGAAAATCATTGTACTGTATGTGATTTAGCTTTCATTAGCTGTTCCCACCATGATGTTCTGTTCCATTGAGAATCAGATAATACTGATGTTTTTTGCCATGTGTTGAAGCCTGAAGTCTTCCGGCATTGTTGGACTGTAATCTTCTCAAAAACTCCTTGGGATGCCTATTAAAAGAACTTTTGCCCATAACTACAGCCCAAGTAAAAACCAAGTGGAATGCAAAGAAAATTTTATCACTTAACATGAGACAAACCTTGTTGTGCTTTGAAATGGTAAGCCCTCCTGTGTGGTCAGCTGTGAGGAGAGACTCCTTCCTTTCCCACAAAGGAGATGCAAGGAACTGCCTTAAAAGATTTGTGTTTTAAGCTATTTTCCTCCTGTTTATAGAAAAACCACAATTAAAAACTTTACTATGGGTTATCGAGAAGTCTGTATTTCCAGCCAGTAACAATGCTTTCTGAAGGCACACAGACAAGGCATTGTTAGTGATGCTTTGGACCACATATGCTTCTGGCTCATTATTCACAAAGCTGGGACATACTGTAGTAAGATGTGGAGTGATTTGCTTCTTCTTGCAGTTTTCTGCAGGGTGAGACAGCACTGTGTGTACTTCACCTGTTGCTTCCGTCAGATAGTCGGCACATGTTATTATGACTTCCTCCTGTATAAAATGGAAAAGGCATTTGCATCAAGTTGTTTTGCTTTCAAATGGGTACCTTCGAGGCAGCGTCTGCTGTTCGAGAAGGGTCTTTGCCGCCCCGCCCCACCCTGTGTGGTCAGGTCGGAAGACAACGGTGTGGAAGCCGGGGATTGGAGCATTTGTTTTGGGGGGCGTGTCTTGTTGGGGTGTTGTTGTTCTGAGTTCGAGATAATTCTTTGTGGGTTGGGAATCGGTCGCCCGCCCGCCCGCCCTAAAAATCGAGGTGGCTTAGGTGGTCGCAATATTTTGGGCCGGGCAGGAATTTTGGGGTCATGGCTGATTGGCTTTGCTGGTGACCTTTTTCGCCTGCCTCATCTCGATGAGTAAGGGTATTGGGGTGACAGAATTGTACAGGTAGGGCGGAAAGCACGGGGAGGTGCAGTTTGGAGGGGTGAGTCCTGAGGGAGGGGGAGGAGTTTGGGTTAGGGCGGGGTTATGTTAATTTGGCCTAACCCAAATCTCCCCCTGGAGATTTGCCCCCATGCTTTGCTGGCCCCTGCGTTTAGGGTTGTTAATCTTTTTACACTTGTCACTTAATAAAGTGGCCAATTTTTATTCCACAAACTTGTCTTGTGTCCTTGTGTTGTGGGGGGGGGGCATGGGGTGGCAAAGATGTACTGTATACAATTTCTGCCCTGTAGGGCTGTTTGCTGAAGCATTTGTGTATTTTTCAGTTTCCTACTTTTGGGAGGCAGTTGCAAGCATCAGAGTTTTTCCTTTCCTTTTTTACAATTATGAACTAATAAAATTGCGCATATTTGGAACATGTGCATGGACATGCTGTAATCAATAAGGAATATGTGGGGGAAATTTCATGTCAGAAATTATTCTGAGTTGAAAGGGGTTTTTTTTCCTGGAGAAATTCCACTCAGGGGACACCCGAATGAGGTTCCTTTCATGTCCCCAAGATCCATTGTGCAGCACTTGGTCATCGAACTCCAACCTTCTAGCCATCAACGTCAACCTCTTAACCACCAAGCCACCACAGTGCTGTAAATAATAATAATGTTGTGCTTGTCACTTAATCCTAAATTTATTGGTTATTTTAATTTGCACAAATATGTGCATTTTATTTGTTTGTTTAAGTTTATATACTTTCCTTCTGGCCAAAGGTCACACAGGGGATTGAATAACAAAGTACCCTAAAATTAAATTAAAAAAAAAACTGTAGGTAGATGTAACGGTCTCCCTTGCTCAAAAGCTGGTCATATCTGACTCTAGGGTTCGGTGCTCATCTCTGTTTATAGCTGAAGAACCAGAACTGTCTGTGTCTGCAGATGTTTCTGTGGACATGTGGCAGGCATGACTAGACACCAGCGCACTCAGAACATTGTTTACCTTCCCATCGAAGTGGTATCTATTTACCTACTTGCAATGGCTTGCTTTCAAACTGCTAGGTTGGCAGGAGCTGGGACAGTCAATGGAAGTTCACTCTGTCATGCAGCACTCAAACTGCTGACCTACTGACTTTCCAGTTGTCAAGTGCTGTGTCTTAACTACTAAGCCACGCAGTCCTTTAAATACTACAGAGCATCAGAAAATCATATCTGCTAAAACATATAAATAAGCAGCAACCACAAAACTAGTAAAAAGAGATGTGTTGAGCCAGAAAAACTATATGTGAGGTAGAGAGTGGTACTGTCCTCAAGTGCTTTTTATTGTGATGACATGCTAACATGCAAACATATAGACCCCTTATCAAATTTTTGAATGAAACACACACTTGTATACACATTCATCACAAGATATAAATAAGCTTAAACAGGAAAATCATCCCTATTTTTCTCTTTATGTACTACTGCTTGAAACTGTCTTCATACCCTTTTATCCTAGTACAGTATTTACGTCCCATCCATTATTCTGCTATACCTGCCTATAATTCAGAAATCAGTTATCTGAATGCCCATTGTTATTACAGTGACATTTTTGTTTTAAAGGACAGGGTGTTAATTTCAGCTCTGCTTCGGTGTTCATTAATTTGGCTTTGTTTTGTTTTCAGGATGAGGAATTCAGAAGCTGGGCTATGCTAATCCTTGTCAACAGCCATTTCGAAACTGTCAATAAAAGAACACATGTTGACAGCTATTCCCCTCAGGAAATAGTTTGCTTTTTTATATACTAGAGCAGGAGATGACAAACCATAATGAGATGCTTGCTGTCGTCAACAGCAGGCCTTTCTGATCCTCAGCATATTGCTTCCACCCTCTGCCATGCAGCAAATATTTAATTTTTGTCAAACAAATAGCAAATTATAAGTGGCAACCACATAGAGATGATCAACTAATATTTGCTCAATGACATTTAGTTAGGGGCAAAGCAGTCAAATTAATACACAAAGGATTAACTGTAAGCAGTTCCAGGCATTGAAAGGAAATTGGGGTCAAGAACTTGGCATTTATTGTGGTGTCACTAAGTGAAATTTTTAATTCACGGAGCTCATTTGAGCAAAACCAGCGTACAAATGTGCTACTATATATGTAGTCTTCATTTATCATTTTAGTGATATCAAGCAGCTAGCATGGTCCTTTGATATATGAATTTCTTGAATGGGTGTTTAAGCACCCTTCCAGAAATGGGAAAAGTAATTTTGCAGGGCGGTAATTTCCAGTGTTCCCCAACCAGAATACCTCTGGAATCTGCAGTCTAAAAAAGTCACTTTCCTCATCTCTGGTAGCTTCTCCATATCAGAATCAAATGTCAAAATGTGTGTGTTGAATCAAACCAGGTGAATGCAAATTGTGAAAAAACGCTCCCCTCCCATGGCTTCCCCTCCAGTTCCTTGAAAATTTTATAATTAGGGTTAGAGTCTGTTTGAATAGAGCAGGTTGAGGTTCACACACATACAGAATATTAGGCAGAAGCAGCTTTCATAAGGAAACCCAGTAAATGAGTCTGCGCACAACTAGAAACATGACTGCAACTTTATTGTTTAGTAGGAATTTGTCACCATGACTTACATGACTTCATTTACGTGGGTAAAAACTGCCTGTTGGATTCTTCCCATTGTTTTCCTTCTCTCAGATGTCCCTCTAAGCTTGGCCAGGCTATCCTGCTATGGTAATACAGTAGACCATACTGCCAAAGACTCAGTGCAAAGCATCAGGCGGCAGTTATAACCTGACAACCCTGAGGACTAGCAGACTTGGTCAAGTCCACAGGGAAGGGTGATGGTCCCCAAATGGATTAAATCCCAATTGAATTCATCTTGATGGAGGGCAACAGCTTCATCAATAGTGGCCTGGGGTTGTGAAGGACTTTGCGTGCCAAAAGGGCTTAGGACCAGAAAGTGACTTGCGAAGCTGGATCAGTGGTATGAGGGTCATGCTGCGGTGCAGAAGGCAGATAAAAGGCCATGGCATTATATTCTCAGGACAGTCTTCATGGCTGATCGCTATAAGGGTCACCAATATTCAGATTTGGAGAAGGAATGTCCCTCCTCCTGAAATGAAAATCTCTCAGTTTTGTGTTTTTAAATAGATTCTGAAGATGTATTTTCCTTCTGCTGTTTTATTCATTCATTAACTCTCTCTTGTTTACCCTCTTACATTCTCTTTGCCTTTCATTTCCATCACACTTTGAGCATGAAAAAAGGGCTTGTATTGAGTTTGAAAACAAGGCTTGTATTTCATTTTATTTATTCTGCTAGAGGAGTGGAAAACCTATTAAAAATGAGAAATGCAAATGTACAAATTAGTCCATCCAAACCTAGGCCTCTTCTTCGACACCTTTATGGCCATCAAAGTACTGTACAACATAAAAAGTCTGAGAAGAGTGTACTGCAATCAATTCTTCATTAGTTGATTAGTCAGTTGACCATATCAAGTTAAAATGTAGTAAGTTGGGCTGAATAAAATACAATAACTTAGACTGAATAAAATACTATTACATAAAATGGGGTAATAACAGATCAAATGTGGGATGGTACAATATCAATAAAATAAGATGCATAAGAAAAATAATACAATAAAATAATCATTAAAAATTCAGAAATATCCAATTAATTTATCACCTTTACATGCAACTCTTATCTGATCAATAACATGTTTTCTCCATTGAATAGCCATGACTATAAATTTGACAGTTCTGGTAACTGCATATTTGTGCCTTGAAGGAAGAAAAGTTAGTCTTACATTGGAAATGCAGTATATCTATCATTCTATCTGAATGGTATTGTAGACACAATGGACACAGAGCTAGGCAGGTTGAGGAGGAGGAGGATGGAGGACAGAGGTGCCTGGAAGGCAATGGTCCATGGGGTCACAAAGGGTCTGAGTTGACTATGCGACTGAACAACAACAAAAATGTCTGTGCATACTGGGCATATTACTTACAGTTAAATAAAAGATGTGCGATGTTTTCTAATTCTGGTGCTCCACAAACATAAGTTCTCTTGTTATGGAACATGTTTAAATCACCCATATTTGACCATGGAATCTAGCTCTTAAAAACTTGCTCTAGTGAATGCAATTCTATGATTCTGTACTTATTAAAGTGTAAAAAGGAGAGAATTCTGCTGCAGGACATTCATTGCTTGAAAGAATTTGTCAGTACTGTATGTGCATATTTATTCATGAAAGGTATGGGAAAATATTGAGGTTTAGAAAAATCTGATTGTGGGGAAATAAGAAACTAATGTATTTTCATATTCCTTGACTAATGTCCTATTCAGGTATTTAGCATGACAGATGATGATACAATGCAAACTAGCTCTGCCCCCTCCCTCCGTCACCAGGATGGAGAAGATACAGATGGCTCATTACACATGAACAAAATGATCCTCTTATATATTTGGATGAAAAGTCCCACCTAGTCAATGTTCAAACTCCTCTGAAGAGGAGACTGTCACTACAAGTTAAGATTGTCCTTCCTATCTAAAATCTTGCCAAATCAGTTTCCAACCATGTGAAAAAATTGGATCTGTATAGCACACTGTCAGTTTTAGAATATTGCTTAACACAGGCGTGGGGAACCTGTGGCCTTGAGGGGAGCCTGGGCTTTTGGGAACTGAAGACCAATTACACCTGGAGGCCTACGTTGAGAAATTGTGGCCTAGAAGAAATAGGCTAGTCCAGTGGTTCCCAACAAGGGGACTTCAATTCCCAGAAGCCTAAGTCAGTACATTGGCTGATCAGTGCTTTGGGGAAATGACTTAGGCTTCTGGGAATTGAAGTCCAAAAACCAGCATTTGGGAAACATGCCGCTAGTCCTCCAAGTGTTTGGAACTTCAATTCCAAGAAGCCCAGGCTCTCCTCAAGGGTGTAGGTTCCCCACCCCTAGCCTAACACATGAACAAGAAGGGGTGGGAAAGCATCTTCTTCTGCCTTCTCATGCATTCAGTTCAACCAACTCTGAACACCTGAACAGGGTTTAAGTTAATCACACTTTAGCCTCACTGAAATCAGATCTAACTTATCCTTTTTGCTGTAATGACTAATTGACTCAATTTATCTCAGTGGGGAAAAGGCATGGCTAACAATCTGAATCCAATCCAGTGTTTCTTATACATTCTTGCCTGACCTACTTGTACCTGCCTTCTCTCCAGTTATTCTCAGATAATAGAAATGGAAGACAAAAGTTCTGTTCAGATGTTTCACCTGAATGCTTGGAAGGATGTAACCATGGTGGCAGATGGAGACATGTACTTAACCTCTGTTCCCATGGTCACACTCCACCCAAAGTAAGATGGACTTCAACTATTTGTAGAGGCACTTGTAAACATATGACATTTAAACATGCATACAGTATTTCTGAGACCAAATGTTCTATAAGTAAACATTCAGCCAAGTATGTTTATGTGCTATTTCCCAGGAGCCTCTCATTGAACATAGGTAGGTTTGCTTTACCCTTAGGTGAGGTGGGCACATGGGATCTAGGTGTACATGAATCACCATACAGTAAAACCCTGTACAATGATTGCTTTATACAACAATTAAATCATACAACTGTCATTGTACAATACATTACATTTCCCCAGGTTAGATTACACCTGGGAGGTTTTGTGTTCAAAGCAGCTGGGTTGAAGATTTATTTAGCTGCTTTGACAGGCAGTGCCAGCTAAAAGAATCTATCTCTCCCCCCTCCCAGCTGATTTGACCGGTGCTGCGTGCACCCACAATCTCAGCAGCCAGGTGGGTTTTGGGCAGCATGGGGTAGCCTTTCCCCCACCACCACAAAACCCCTTTATGAACAGACAGCGAGGGGCTGCCTTTTTTCCTGGAAAGTGTGTTTCCAGGGAAAAGGCAACCCTCACTGTTCAGAGAATGTATCTATGGAGGTCTTCTTGCCTGGGGAGTTTGTTTCCAGGCAAGTGGACCTCCGTAGACACCTTCCCCAAGCAGTGCGGGGCTGCCTTTTCCCTGGGAAGTGTGTCTCCGGGGAAAAGGCAGCCCTGTGCTATTTGAGGAAGGCATCTATGAAGGTCTGTTTGCCTGGGGAGTTTGTTTCCAGGCAAGTGGACCTCCGTAGACACCTTCCCTGAATAGCGTGGGGTTGCCTCTTCCCTGGGAAGCATGTTTCCAGAGGGAAAGAAAGCCCTGCACTGTTCAGGAAAGGCATCTACGGAGATCTACTTGCCTGGAAACACAGGTGGCGATGGTCAACACTGCGAAATGAAGCCTTGTTTAGCTGCTTTGACTGGTGCTGCACTCTTCAGGTTGTGGCCAGAGCTTTGGGGGAAGTCCCCTCCCAACTCTGACCACAAACCCAACATTGTGCATGTTGGGGCTTCTGAGAGAACTTGGTGTAGAAGGCCCCCCATCATGCATGTACGCAGCCAGTGGTCCCATACAATGAGAAAATCGTACAACGACTTGCACCAAGGAATGGATTAAAATCATCCGCATAAAGAGTGCCTCGCTAACAGAGTAACTCGCTTAAAGAGCGGGATTTTCTCTGAATGTTTGCTTCATTTAACAAATAAAACCAACCAAAAACTTGCTTAACAAATAAATCGGGGTTCACAATCCTCCCCACCAGAAGTCACAATTTACAATGGTGTTTCGCTTAAAGAGCAATCCTGTGGAACACATTATGCTCTTTAAGCGAGGTACAACTGTACAAGGTACCACTGTATCACCATCACCCATTTTGTCATGTATGGTTTTAGGCATAGCACCAAAGTTAGGCAGCCATAGTAAAACACTATTTCCATGTTTAAATTAGAGTTTGATCTAAATCAGGAGTTCTCAACCTTTTTTAAGCCAGAGGCTGGGTCACGCTTCCTCAGACAGCTTTGGGGGCCAGACAGCCAGTTTGTCTTTCCTTCATCACATGGCACTTCCTGGTGTGGTGGAAGTGGGCCACATGAAATGGTGCCATGGGGTGCACCCAGCCCACAGGTTGCAGGTTGAGAATACCTGATCTAAATGTATACATAGGGAGAACAGACTAGCCCACCCCATCTCCATCTTTCTCTCATTGTGCACACAGCAGTAGTCTCTGAAAAGATTCTTCTTAGAGTCCAGAAAAACCCTTGAAAAATGTGGAAAGGCTATACAGTCAAACCTCACATAAAGAGCGCCTTGTTTAAAGAGTAACTCACTTAAAGAGTAGAATTTTCTCTGAATGTTTGCTTCACTTAACAAATAAAACCAACCAAAAACTCGCTTAACAAATAAATTGGGGTTTGCAATCCCCCCCACAATTGGTCACTTACAATGGTGTTTCGCTTAGAGAGCAAACTCGCTTAAAGAGCAATCCTGTGGAACGCATTATGCTCTTTAAGCAAGGTAAAACTGTATACCATATTTGCCAGTGTATAAGACGCATCAGAGTATAAGACACACCCTATTTTTTATACACATTTTTGAGGAAAAATTAATTTTCTACATTTTTTCATGAATTTCCAAAATTAACTCCAGTGAGATGGGGGGTGGGAACAGGCTTAAATGAGCCTTCTCCCCCCCCCCTTGATCACATTCTCCCCAGCTGGTGGTGGTGTGGGGTGAAAATGGGCTTAAAGGATCCTACTTTCCTCCCTCTATCCCACTCCCCATGGCTGGTGGTAGAATGGATGTATGTGGAAACAATTTTAAGGGGGAAAAGAAGGATCATTTAAGTTTGTTTTCACCCTTTCTTCCCACCACCAGCCAGGGAGAGTGGAATAGAGAGGAGAAAGAAGGATCCTTTAAGCCCATTTCCACCCCTTCCCACTGCCACTGACTGTCAGGAAGCAGGAGGACAGGATGACATGTGCCTATTTTTTAGAAAACCTGCCTGATCTTTGTTAATATAATCTCCAATAAAAGTATTAAGTCTTTTTGCCATTATCATTGTAAATATTTTTGCGTCCTGATTTATTAGAGAAATTGGCCTATATGATTCAATTTTTTCCGCATCCTTTCCTGGTTTTGGTATTAGTGTTATTATTGTTCTATTCCATGAATTTGGGATCATTAGGAAAGTATTGGACCTGATGGAAATAGCTGAACGGAAGAAGGAAAAAATTGGGTTTTTAGCATTAGATATATTTAAAGCATTTGACTCTCTACAGTGGGATACAATACAGGAATTGGTACGGTTATATGGATTTGGGAATAAATTTCAAGGAATAATGGGTAAATTGTATCAACAGAGTATGGCCAGGATCAAGGTCAATGAAGAGTACACAGAGGAGATAAGATTAGAAGCAGGCACGAGACAAGGGTGTCCACTGTCGCCAGTAATATTTATTTTGGCAATGGAATTGCTAGCAAATATGATAAGACAAGATAAGGAAATAATTGGTCTAGAGGGTAGTAAAATTATTATTATTATTATTATTTATTATTATTTATTAAATTTAATACCCCGCCCCAATCGGGAGAACCCGACTCTGGGCGGCCCACAATCAGAATAAAACAAGAATAAAACAAGAATAAAACCATCACTAAAACGTCAAAGTTAAAACAATCGGAAGATTAAAACAACACAGGGATAGATACCAATAAAATCCCGTGATCCAACCCAGGGGGGGCAGTCCTTAAATGAGCCACTTGGTATGGGAGCCCATGGTCCCGGGTCCCCAAATCTGTCCCGCCAGCCAGGTTTTCAAGCCCTTTCGGAAGGGCAGGAGCTCCGTCTGAAGGCGCAATTCGGTGGGCAGGAGGTTCCAGAGGGCTGGGGCGAACACGGAGAAGGCTCTCCTCCTAGTACAGGCGAGGTGCGCCTTCACTCTATTGATAGTTAAACAACCAACGCAAGTACTAGGAAAATTTTTTCAACATCTTAAGGAATTTGAGGAAATCACAGGCTTGAACGTTAATTGGGAAAAATCAGAAATGATATTATGCAACGCGAGGAAAGATGAACAAGATGAAATCAGGGCAAGATTTAAAATTCAGGTAAAGTCTTCAATTAGATATTTAGGAATAATAATAACAGGGACTTATAAAGATCTTAAAAAATTAAATTATGGGAAAGTTAGAAAGGAAATCGAAGAAAAGATAAGAAAATATAAAAATTTGAATTTGTCATGGTTTGGAAGAATTGCCCTCTCAAAGATGATGCTTTTACCGAGGTTGAACTTCTTGTTTGATGCTTTACCAATTAAACACAGTGTTAAAGAGCTTCAAGACTATCAGAAAATGATAAACAAATTTTGTAATGGAGATAAGAGGTCGAGGATAGTTAAGGCATTGTGGTATTTACCTCAAAAGGAGGGTGGATTGGGTTTACCAAATATTCAAAATTATTATAAAGCTTTTCAGATCAGGAATGTCATAAAGATATTAATGAATGAGGAAGTAAGCTGGGAAAGAATAGAAATGAAGGAGTTAGCTCAAATGGGTAAGGCATCATTTTTGAGTAAGGGAAATAAAAAATTGGACAACAAAGGGATACAAAATAGGTTCCTAAAGACAACAATAGAGGAGTGGAAGAAGGTTAAAAAACATATAGCCCCGGGCATTTCACCAATTTTAGAGATAGGAGATTTTAACGACTTTCCGATAAGATTGGATCAAAGGATTAGAAATGTGATAGTTAACAAAAAAATACAATTATTAAAGGATTGGATAAGAGTTTGTACAGATAATGATGAAAGGAAGGAACTGTTTCAACAAATGGAATTAAATTGGTTCCAAATTCTCCAGATAAATAAATGGAATATGAAGAATACACAAGGATGTGAATTAGAAAGGGATTTGACAGACTTTGAGGAAATGTTAGTTAAAATAAGAAAAGAGAAGAAAGGTATAAAAGGGATTATTGGCAAATTATACAAAATTTTTAATAGTAAAAGAAATATACAAGAGATATTGAAAAATAACTGGGAACAAGATTTAAATGTAATAATTTCTGAAGAAAAATGGAAAGAAATTTGGCGAAGAAGAGTAATGAGATCTATGTCAGTTCGGGTCAAGGAACATAATTATAAACTGTTATGGCGCTGGTATCTGACCCCAGTCAAGCTGCATCAAATAGATAATAAGAAAAGTGATAATTGTTGGAGATGTTATCAAGAAAAGGGGACGTACTTACATATGTGGTGGAATTGTAACGAGGTAAAGAATTTCTGGGGTAAAATTGAAAAAGAGATTAACGGTATACTCGAAAAGAAGCTTGTACTGGGGCCGGAGTCAGCTCTATTGACATGTGCTGAGGATTTTAAGACGAGCAAAGAGGAAAAAGAATTACTGTTAATTATGTTGTCAGCAGCCAGACAATGTATAGCTAAGATGTGGAAAAGCCAGTCGACTATGAAAATAGAAGACTGGTATAAAGAGATGTGGCAATTGGCACTAAATGACAAACTGACATGGGAACTGATGCTCAGAAAAGGAGTAATTCGGGAAAATAGATTCTGGAGAATTTGGAAAAAATTTATTGAGTATGTATTAGTGAAAAATCAAGGGAACAAACCTGTACCGGATCAAGCGGGTTTTTGGGAAAACTGAACTGTTGTATTCCTGGACAATGTATATAGCACCTGGGTGTAATTTGCAAAGATTGTTTAGATTAAAAATAGATAAGGGTTGAACAATAGCTAAGTAGAATATAAACATTAACTTAGAATTTAGTAAGATAAGTTTAACTTTTTTATCTTAAATACGAATTGAGTAAAATATTTTAAGTTTATTATTTCTGTCTATTGCTTAGTAACATTTATAACCATAATTGTAATAGCAAGACTGTTCAACTAATGAACTACTGTATGGGATTTGATTTTTTTTTTATGTTATGTTATTGATGTGT
Organism: Furcifer pardalis; assembly: GCA_030440675.1. NCBI lineage: Eukaryota > Metazoa > Chordata > Lepidosauria > Squamata > Chamaeleonidae > Furcifer > Furcifer pardalis. The sequence continues at coordinate 227,133,429 of CP126890.1, read as the reverse complement.
TTCTTTTGTGTTATTGTAGTGTCAATTTTTTGTATTGTAAAAAAATTATAAAAAGTAAATAAATAAATAAAAAGGAGGACAGGATGGCTGAGAACCACAGGGCAAGAGAGCTCCTTTGAAAGCCACTTTTCACCTGGCTCCTAGCGGTCAGCAGCCGAACTGCATGAGCAAGGATGGGAGCAGCTTTCAAAATAGCCCTTTCCTGTCTCCAGGTGCCGATCCTCTCTAGCCGCTGAACTGCACTAAGAGACTGGGGCTGTTACTGGCATATAAAATGCACTCTGCTTTTCCGGTATATTTTAAGGGGGGAAGTGTGTCTTATACACCAGCAAATACGGTAAATAGAGAATAGCGTCAATTTCAGATAATATCAGCACATGAAGACTGCAAGGAGAATGTAAGGATCCTCTATTTCCTCTCACATTCAACTTGACCTATCCTGAATACCTGAAGTTAAGTTCTGAGAGAGGACGGCGCTTTTCAGGGCTGATCAAAGGGTGGTCATATCTCAATAATCTTCAGACAGGACAAAAGAAGGAGAGAAGTGATCAATAAAAAAGCCAACATCATTAAGGAATGAACTTTGTAAGATACATTGCACATAAGTAAACGCGGCACGTAGAACCAGGAATGTCATTAGTAGTAAATTCTGAGTTAAGAATGATAGTCATCTTATTTCTTTTTATAGCCAGAGCTAACTTTTGATTTTGCCACTAATGATCAGTCTTTCAAAAGACTGGGGCACCTCCAGCCTTGAGCACAAACATTAGTTAATGAACCCATGACTTCATAGTTACTTGGGGTCACTTGTATACAGCCCAATCTCAGGCATTGCTAGGCAACTATGGTCGTAATGTTTATCAGGCTTTTTCTCTGGGGCCTCATTTGCTTGCCACAACTCAAAGCAACAGGGGGCATTCTGCAGCACCAAAAAGGGTCATAACTTCTATTGCTAGAGCATATTCCCCTAATGAAAGACATTTTGTGAAGAGATCAGTTTTTGAGTGACATAATCTAATATTCTATATACCACTATAACTTGCCCCATCTTAATCTGCTGTTATGTATTCAGTTGAAATTTATCACCTCTTGAAATAGTGATAACAACATGGTGATTTACTTTTCTCCTTACAATTTTAGTTAAACTTTCTACAAGTTTTTCCACTGTTGCTGTTGTTTTGCCCACTTTCCAATAAAGATGGGTTTTTATGTTTTTCTAACATTTGCATACAATTTTAGAGTAAAATGAGCAGGGATTACATCTTGCCGTTCTATCTCTCTATGATATATTGCTTGAGGTTTTCTTATCCAAATGACATACACCTTGTCATGACATATCTTCAGTGATTCAAGTTCAAATCTTTCTTTATTCATGTCAGATGCACCTCCAGCATATAATAACATATAAAACTACAATTAAGACATCTACAAACAAAATAGAATTAAAATGGGCTAGATGGGATTCTAATACACTGCATTAAATTGAGGAGAAACAGAACAAGCCTTAATGCAGGATGCTTTGCTCAATTTTTCCATATTTGGATTTCCTTCCTATTGTGCGACATTGATGGGTGCATTTTTATTTTATTTTAATCAAATGATGTGTTTGTAGTCAATGTCTGGCTTCACTTGATGGTAATCCTCTTTTCCTCCTACTGCCTTCTGCATTCTTATTTCTACTTCCCATCGAGAATATTGCTTAATTGCTGATTGATCTCCCATCCTTCTTAAATAGCTTTCCCCCCAGATTCTTTTTTTTAAAGTTCAATTTCCATGTTTCCTATCCAGAGGAGATTTACTTAGCACTCAACTCCTTCCTTCCTTCCTTCCTCTGCTTACATTAATGCCCTTTTAGACTGAGGGAATTAATCTGACAACGATGTGAATATTGTTTCTGCTTTCTTTATAGCCCTTTGAGCACCGGTCCCAAACAGAATTTACCTTCTGGATTACAATGCCAGTTGTTTAGATTCAGCATGGGACTAACATCCCTATGTTACTGAGTGTATTGGTGGTCTCATGGCTGCATGTTGTTACACCAACCTGTAATCTGCCCACCTCCCAAAAAGACATGCACACCTTCCTCCCCAACTCATGAGCAGTAAAGCAACATAGATTATCTTTTGTTTTGTTTTTTAGCATTTGGAGCTAACATGTCACAGTGTTATGTGATCTCTCTATAGACTCTATAGCAACATGGTGATGTGGCAGCATACCACAGAATATAGCGTCAATTTATACATGTCAACACATTGTGCGACACAGGGTCACTAAGAAAAACCGTTCTTGTATTGCTGCATTACCCATGGCACAGTGATTAATCTGCAGCATTGCAACCAAGGCTCATTATCTGAGTTCAAACCTGACAGGCTCAAGGTTAATTCAGCCTTCCATCCTTCCAAGGTTGGTAAAATGAGTATCTAGCCCCTTAGGGGCAAAATACAAATTACCATGTGAACTGCCCAGAGGGTGCTCTAAGTGCTGTGGTGTGATATACAATTGCTATGGCTATTTTGAACATTTATCACTCATCAACAGACCTCAGTTGCTGCAGTAGCCCTGCCTCATTTATCTACTAATAAGAGATTAGTGCATCACAGGGCCAAGAAACGACAATGGCTGTAGACATGGAATCTATCAGAAACTCTCATTCCATGCCTATCTTGAACATGGTATTATTTGTTGACCCAGCAATGTTTCCTAGTGTGGATGGGTGGCATAGCATGTAAAAAAATATAAAGAGTAAAAGGAAGGATGACTATTTGGAAGACAAAAGTAATTAGAATCAACATTGCACACAATGATGAAGAAAGAACTAGCAATAAAAAGCTAAGGGATAAAGAGGGTCATTTGCATTGAACCACTGTTATATCTGCAGTTTTGCAGTAAATCTACAGGAAACATTTTCACAATGGTAAAGCATGTCCTTCTGGAATGCCCCCTCTTGTCACAACTCTTTAAAAATCATATAGTTTAATTATTATTCAATCTGATTGCACATTCATCTTTCTAATTAGCAATTTTTGCTAATTAAAGAACCATCTTCTTTAAGCTTGGCATTTCCTGCCTTGCACATAATCAGTGCCTGACAGGGATCTCTTTCATGGCTCTGTTTTCAGATTTTAAGAGGGGAAATAATGAAGAATTTTTTAAACTGAAGGCGAGCTTTTAAATCTGTGGCTACAATGGAACAAATAGTTATTACAAGAGTTTAATGTGCTGTCATCACGAATGGGCATCTAGAAGCAGAGGGAGAAAAAGCAGCGAGACTGCTAGAAACAAGGGGAATGAGAAAGAAAGAGAATACTGTACCACTTCAGAACAATTCACTTGAGAAAGCCTTGATGCTGGGAAAGGTTGTGAGCAAAAGAAGAAGGGATGGCAGAGAATGAAATGGCTAAATGGTAATGAGATGGCACAATGGGCACAGAATTGGGCGGATTGAGGAGGAAGATGGAGGATAGGGGTGCCTGGTGTGCAACGGTCCATGGGGTTGCAAAGGGTCAGACTCGACTGAACAACAACAATCAGAAAAAATATGTGTGGGGTGGGGGACTCAATTTGAAATGCTAATTTATTATGACATCTGATATTCCTAACACACTTTTTAAATGATTTCAGCAAAAGAGTCTTGATCTGCCTCATTCTGATAGTTGCAATTCAAACAATTTGTTTTTAGCAGAATAAGAAAAATCTCAGTGAATCAAATCAAAGGCCTGTCTTGTCCAACTTTCTGGTCCCATTGTGGTTCTTCTTCTTCTGTGTCTAGGCCATACATAAAATGGCCAAAATGAAGGCAGCTTTTGGTGAATTCATCCTGCAGTTCCTTTCACTTGACCTAGTATGAGAATGATTAACTGGCAACACAAGGTTGCCATTACCTGGGTACGCCCAGTGATGGGATGTTACAGGTTCGCACCAGTTTCCCAGAACCGATAGTAATTTTTCCCAGTGTCCTGGAGAACCGGAAGCGGCTTTTGGAGGGAACCACCTCTGGGGCTTACCTTTTCACCGGTTCCCCCACTGTGCATGCAGGCGAAGCACTTTCTCTGCATGCACGCCTACAGCACTTGGCGCACCTGCACGGCCTCCTTGCTGTCTTCCCAAGTGGGGAGGAAGAAGAGAAGCTGCTAGCCTGAAGCTCCTATAGCCTGCTTCCCAAGGTAAGTGACTCACCTTTGTGTGTGTGTGTGTGTATTTTAATGTGTATTTAAAGTATATTTATTTTAATGTGTATTTTTATGTTATTTAATTTGTGTTTTTATGTCTATTTAATGTGTATTTCTTTTAATGTGTATTATATGTGTTTTACGTGTATTTTATGTATTTTTATGTCTATGTAATTTGTATTTTTATGTGTACATGACCAACTTTGGCCCCGCCCACCAGGTCACATGGTCCCGCCATGACATTGGCTCTGCCCACAACATTGGCTCTGCCCACATCATTGGCTCTGCCCACAAATTAGGCTCCACCCATGGTGTGGTAGTAAAATTTTTGACAATCCACCACTGGGTACGCCCAACTGTGGTTCAAAAATACCACAATCTTTCAAGGACCCCCCTTCCATAATGGTCAGGAAATAAAAAACAATGCTAGAGAAGAGGAGGATCAAATATTAAATGGATTGCCTACCAAAAAGGAAGCCACAGCACAGGCTTGAGTTTGCAAGAGCGGAGTAGGACTGTTGAGGACAGGATATTTTGGAGATCTATTATTCAGAGGGTCTCCATAGGTCAGAGATGATTTGATGGCACACAGCAGCAGCAACAGCAGCAGCAGCAGCAGCAACAACAACAACAACAACAACAACCAGCCAGGTGCATTCCTGTTTGAACTACAGGACGTGAACTTTATGAGATGTTCCTGTCCAGAGATGCTGCTCAAGTCACAGAACTTGGTTTCAATTTCTTCTGTAATTACCTCAGTCTTTTTACTCTGGGTTATACTGTTTCTCAGAAGTGTTAGAATTTTTTCATGTCTCCTAAAGTTGTAATGTATTTATTTACAATTGCTGTTAACCTTCAGCATTATCAAACATTCTGCCCAAGCAGATAATCCCATTGAGCAAAGGATAGTCATCCAGCTGTAATTTGAAAAGCGTGGTGAAACTGATAGAATGAGGGCAGGATTTTACAAAGTACTTTTCGTTTTAAATGGGACATATTCACCAGAACTGGTAGCAGAAATTCTGGCTGGCCCCTCTGCCCATCCAAGATTTGAAATAAAGTAGTCCTAATTTGGGTGCAACACAGGGCTTTCCCCCTGGCCATGCCCACCATACCATATCCACAGGGTGGTAGTAAAATTTTTTGTAGCCCACCATTGATGATCAGAGTATTCAGAATCACTGGTTAAACAGTTGCCTTGAACCAACAAGGTTGTGACTTTGATCCTGACCAGGGTGCAAGGTTGACTCAGCCTTCCATCCTTCCGAGGTTGGTAAAATGAGTACCCAGCATGATGGGGGCAAAATGATAATTAACTTGTGATCTGCCCAGAGAGTGCACTAAGTACTATGGGGCAGTATAGAAGAGTGATTGCTTTGCTTTTACTACAAAGCATTATCAGATAAGTAAATAAAACGTGATTAAAGTTACATAGGTGTTCAGAACTTGCAGGCCTACTTCTAAACCCTGGAGCAGGGATGGAGAACCCTTGCCTTTTCAAAGTTTTAGACCACCCTCAATCTTTTTTAATTGACTATGCGGGACAAAGCTAATGACAGTTGTAGACAAACCTCTGGGCAGTTCCCCACTGTTGCCCTGAAGTTTAGGAACTGTTACCATAAGACTCAAATCTGTTCACTGATTTTACCCAGGAAAACACCACAAATGAATTACCAGTATCTTAAGCCAGAGACTGGAATGGGTCTCTTTTTCCATTTTCTTTCCTCTTTTTCCTAGAGAAAATACTAAGGGGCTGCTTGAACCACAGAGTCAGAAATAATGAGCTGAAAGAATTATTGATCCATCCAGTTTTATGACCTAAGAGTTCTTCTGAAGGGAAAATATTATAGGGAACCCAAATTAATTGCAGTTGCAAAGTATGACTCATCTCCAATATTTTTTCACTGTCTTTTACCAATAGGGATACAAATAATCTTTCCTAATATGGGTAATCATTACTCTCACAGTAACAAGAGTATATTATGTTCAAATAATCTCTTGTATTTTGGAAGCCTTGTGTGCTGGTTCAGCAGTTCATGTTTTAACTGAATCTCAGGATCGAGTCTTCAGTCAGTCATCATACATTCCCTGAGTACGATTAGACAAGCAGATATATCAGTCAGATCCCCTTATCTGCAAAACTGTAATAGAGACCAAGGCAGACGTTACAATATTGCTACCATGGCTTGCAAGGCAATTTGTACACACAAAAATAAACGTACAGTACTCCTATTAACCTGATGTCAGTATCTACTGCATAGCTTTTCTATAATGCACAGTAGCAATTTATTGAATTAAAGGTGTTTTTCTACCAATTGAGTTACTTTCTGTATGTGGCTTTATACAATGCATTACATGAAAAATATGTGCCTAGGTTCAAAGATGATCTTGCAACTGGACAAGTCCTTGTATGAGTGAAAGCATAACAGATTATAAACCTGACATAATTACTGTACAAACATATCAAGGAGTAAACAAAACAAAAAGACAAAAAATTTTGTGGCACCTTAAAGACTTATTGTACACAGGCATGGGCTGGGCCACTAGAACAGGGGGATTCATCCCGGTGCGCCCTCGCCTCTGGCGCCCTGGGGCACAAATATTTTATCTGCCCCATACACTGCACTTTAGATTAAGCCATTGCTCCAAGCGCCCTATTTCAGCTTGGAAAAAGGGTTTATTCTAAAGTGCAGCATGTCTGGCAGAGCAAGCAAGGGGCAGCGACCGAGCAGTTCCCAGGGGCAGCCTTCTCCCTCGTCCCTTGGTCACCACCCTTCACTCCTGTCCAGCACCTTCCCATGATGCCCAGCACACTCCTGATTGTACAAACTCTTTCACTTCCTTTGTATACAAGCTTTCAGAAAACCTGTATACATGTGTCATATTTTAGATTTAACCCCAGATGTCTCCACTTGTTTGCCAGAAATGGTTCTGTTTACCCTGGCCTAAACTAGAATTGTTCTGTCTCTTCCCTAAGAATCCATCCATGCCACTTGGATGGGGGCTGTCACACATGCACAGATGTGCGCATACTTCACTTCAGATATTGATATACTATAGGTACAATATTGGGAGGTAGGAGGCCTATAAAAGCAACAAATTAAATCAAACAAACTCATCCATTTAAATCTAATTACATTTCCCACACTCACTTTATTACATAACTTGCTATCTCTGGTAATTAAGAGTGTATGAAAACGACCTGACAAAGTTCATAAGACAGTAAGTTTTGTGGGCTATCGAAACTCATTCACAAGGGGTCTTAATCTTTGGTTTAGATCCGTGTTTCCAAACCTGTGGTTTTTGGACTTCAGTTCCTCAAAGCACTGATCAACCAATGTACTGAGCTTCTGGGAATTGAGGTCCCCCTGGAGGGCCTGTGCCCCATGTTGTGAACCACTGGTTTAGACTGAAATGTTGTCAGTGCTAAAGGAATCAAACAGGTACCCATTTGGGCCTGAATACATTGAAGATATAAGTGGATAGAATGATAGAATATTTATCCACAAATTTTGTTCATGTTAGAATTCCAACAAGATGTCACAAGACAATCAAAATGAAGGTTGGCCTCTAGCGACAACTCTAAGAAAAGTAAGAAGCTTGTTAAGGCTAAGGTAGTGTGTGAACATTTCTTGAGAGTGTTATACAGTGAAATTGGCAAGCAAATTAAATAGCTTTTCACCATGCCTCTTTGTGTTGCTTTGAGTAAGAAAATGTGTGACTGCTTAGAAAACCAAAAGTCATGGTCCTGCTTTTTAACAACTGAAACACTGTTTCTCAAGAGTCAGATCACTGCAGCAAACCCACAGTGTCCTTGATTCAACGTTTGCATTTTCTGTGTTTTTGATATGACAGGATATCATCCTTATAGCCTACGGATAATATTTTTTAAAAGTTGAACATTCCCAGCCATTCAACCTAGCCAGATGGTTTCTTAATGAATTATCATATTTATTTATTTATTTTATTTAATCGTATTTCTATGCTGCCCTTCTCACAAAATGATGTGTGTCAAGTTTGCCAGTTTCAGTGCTACTCATCTAGCAATTCAACAGATTCCCTATTTAACAAGCCAACAAAGAATGTCAATATAATGAGTGTGCGCACTCTCTCTCTTTCTGTGAGAGAGAATTAAAGTAAGTATTCATGTTGAATTGTATAAACATATGCTAGATTAGTAAATACTGGTAATGTGATTCTTTTATTGACTGAAAAGTATTTAACTACAAATTCTCTTCTAGAATTGTCCTCAATACCATCTTCAATATTTATCGTAATCATTAATAATGATGTAAGGATAGCTATGGTTAAGAAATTACCTCATTTACAGAAAACATTAAAAATGAAAAGGCCAGGTTGTGAGGAGTAAGCACTTTTAAAGCTCATGAAGAATGGCTAACTTAATTTTACCTTAAACTGTTCTTGAGAGTCTAGACTTGATTGGATTTTTCATTTATCCTTCATTTTGTGCAACAATCTTCTGCATCCTGACTCTGTGCCACTTCGTCCCGTACCTCTTGTCTGCTTGCTGACCTTAGGCATAACTCGAATACTCTTCTGGATCAACCTTTTGTCTCAGTTCTCCAATGACCGGCTTCTGAACTTGGCTCCTCCTGACCAATGATTCTGTCTCATCCTTCAGACTTTAGTAAGACTCTGTCTCTTGTACCTACTCTTTGTGCAGTGGCTGCTAGCCAGCCTCCTCTTCCATGCAGGGAGGGGAACAACACTAACAAAAAGGAGTTGCTGGGTAACAAAAGTTCATGTATCCTTCATTTTAGAATTCTACATAAGACTAGGAGTTAAGAAAGTTGGGTTCAAATCTCCACATGGCAATACAAATTCAATTGGGGTCACTCCAGAACATAATAACCAACGCGCAGTTACACAACTTTGAACATGCAATGGGACAATGTTGTTTGTTACTAGAAAATTGCCTGATTAATGGCAATTTTGAGATGCATGTAACTCATATATAATATGATGCACCCCAAATCCTCAAAATATGCTTTTAATTAGTGGCAATTTGCTGCTTCTGATGGCATCATCACCATTGTGTATATGGAGCTACACAACAAGATTTCAATTGAAGCGCATCATATAGAATATTCTACAGCAGTGATAAACCACCCACTGCATTGTACCCTTGACTACACTAGTAGAGTTGTCATGGTCAAAAGCTACAGGATGACACATAACAATAACAAAGGGAATGAGGAACAATGATTCCCTCATTAGCTGCTCTTTTATTTAGCTTTTCTTACTACTGAACTATGTCCAAGAATGTGAATGGAAGCATATCCTCACTGGGTGACTTATCTTTCAATTTCAGCACGAATCAAGAATTGGACAGATTCTTCTGTATGATGCACATTCATGGCAACGACTGAGAAGCCAATTGTTGCTTTAGAACTCTGAATTATCTTGGGCTATGTATGTTTAAGTTTTATGGAAGAAAATGACACAGATTAAATGCTAGATCCAGACATATTTATTTATTTATATTTGTTTATCGCCCTCCTCCCCAAAGGGACCCAGGGCGATTTCCAACAATTTTAAAAACACTTTAAAAATTTAAAACTTTAAAAAAGCTTAAAAACTTAATTAAAAGCTAGGTACAGTATTATAACTTGGACATACTGGGGGTCAAACCATCCAACTGGCTGGGGAAATCGAACCATCCATTCCCCAGACCAGACCTGCCAGCCAGGTATTCATATCATGGAATAAGTGTAACAAATTGGTCAAGACTAATTCAAATTCAACTGAGAGTCTAAGCATGATGGGCTCTGGATCCAACCCAGTCTCTTTGCTTGAGACATTTGTATTATAATTTGTACACTTCTGTAGGGTTTACTCTCAGCAATTCATTCTGTGGTAGGAATTTAATAATGTATCTTCTCTTTACAACCATCAGTTTAAGATACAGGGCTTTTGTTAGCTGCTTCTGAATTAATTCAAAAGGCTTCAAGAGTCTTAAGTATTTAACTTTCCAACAACCAATTCTCAGCAATGTTTGTTTGATTTAAGTATTTTCCACCTGTGAGCAACTTTATAATGTTGCTCAAAAAAAAAAATCCAAGTTTTTATTATTTTCTGAAAGGCATTTCAAAGTGTTATGCAACAACGGGGACAAGAAATAAAGAAAAAAATTATTCTATGGATAATTACTTCACATTATCTAAGATTTAAAATTGTAAATTGGTTAAGATTTGACATCTCTGCAATCACCGGGTTTCAATAAATATGCTCATTTTGCAGTAATGGCATTTTCAAATTATACTCAACTAGGAATGTGAGGATTCAGTTTTAAATTCAAACTTGGCCATGAAATTCTTAGGGTGACTGGATCTCATTGCCTAACCTACCTCAGATAAAACCTAACATTCATATAAAATCCTGGGAAATGGGAGCCATACATACCCTTTGAAAAAAGGTGGAATGTACCAGTAAATGTAAACAAAATAACAATGACAACCTGCATTTTCATGTTGCCCATCAGGCAAAACTAAATCCATCAGGGATTGTGCCAATCATTGCTATGATTTCAGTTGCTGGGCAGAAGAATGGCTGTGTGGCTGTTTAACAGTTTTGCAAGAACTTTGCTTTCACAACAACTCATGGGCTGAGCATAAAATGTAAGGTCGCCCTTCCTCGAAAGCTGGCCATGTCAGACTCTATGGTGTGGTGCTCATCTCCATTTATAGCCAAAGAGCCAGCACTGTCTGCATATGCAGATGTTTCTATGGGCATGTGGCAGGTATGACTAGACACCAAAGTGCACGAAACACTGTTTACCTTCCCACCAAAGTAGTACCTATTTATCTACTTGTAATTTCTGTGTAGGTCCACTGCACAAGCAGCCAACATTTGGAGGATGAGAAGGCAACACAACCTCATACCACTTTTCTCATTTCATGTATGTGATTGTGGTTGAAACGCTGAACTTGATGACTAGAAAGTTGTTGGGTCAGCAGTTCGGTACCAGCGATGGGATGTAACAGGTTCTCACCAGTTCTCCAGAACCGGTAGTAACTTTTTCCCGTGTCCCGCAGAACCGGTAGCCGCTTTTTTTTTGGGGGGGGGAACCACCTTTGGGGCTTACCTTTTCACTGGTTCCCTCACTGGGCATGTGTGCCAAGCACTTGGTGTGCATGCACGCCTACAGTGCTTGGCGCGTATGCACAGCCTCCTTGCTGTCCTCCCAAGCGGGGAGGAGGAAGAGAAGCTGCTAGCCTGAAGTTCCCTATAGCCTGCTCCCCAAGATAAGTGACTCACCTTTGAATGTAGTGTGTCTGTGTGTATTTTAATGTGCATTTAATACCTTTACCTATATTGACGTACTACCACAGTTCTCAAAAAGGCCTGGTGGCTGATTTGGGTGGGTGTATTTTAATGTAATTTTTATTTTATTTATTTATTTAATTACAGATTTGTGTTTTGGGTGGGTTGGTGGGCTGGCTGAGGTGTGTGTGTGTGTGTGTGTGTGTGTGTGTGTGTGTGTGTGTGTGTGTGTGTGTGTGTGTGCTTATTTTTATTTTATTTTATTTTTCCTTTGGCCCCACCCATGACAGCATGACAGCATGACATCATGACGTTAGCTCCACCCACACTGTGATGACATCACGGTGGGGTAGTAAAATTTTTGACATCCCACCACTGTTCGGTACCCAAGGGCTGCATGACAGAGTGCGTTCCCATCAACTGCCCCAGCTCCTGCCAACACTCCAGGAACATCACAGAACGCTCCCTACCTGTCGGACAGGGGGAATGAGGGCCAGCTGTGTGGACTGGCCAGCTGGTCGAAGACTGCTGTCTCTCTTTAATGTACTGTATTTTTTTACACTGTATATTATTGTATTGTTTTATTGTTTTTTCTTTTTATGTAAAATTTATTGATTGCATTATCTGTGCTGCATCTGTTGTTATATTTTTATATTATGCTGTATTTATATTTGAGATTGTGATACTATATATGTTGTTTATGTTATGTGAGCCGCTCTGAGTCACCTCAGCAAGGCAAGTAGAACGGCATATTAGTCTAATAATAATAATAATAATAATAATAATAACAATAATAATAATAATAATAATAATAATAATAATAATAATAATAATAATAATAATAATAATAATAATAATAATAATAATAATAATAATAATAATAATAACCTAACAGTTCGAAAGAAAGAAATTACAAGTAGATAAATAGGTACCACTTTGGTGGGAAAAGAAACAACATTCTGTGCACTTTGGCATCTAGCCGTATGTACATGGAAATGTCTGAGGATGCAGACAGTGCTGGCTCTTTGGCTGTAAACAGAGATGAGCACCGCTCCCCAGAGTCAGACAAGAGTGGCTTTCAAGAAGGGAGACCTTTACCTTTACCTTTATGCCTGTTTTGTGGCTGCATGATGCACACACCTACTGAACATTTTGCTTCTGCATGTGTGTTATTTAAAAGCTGCAAAGCCGCAACCTCTTTCAAGCCTGTCCGCTTCAGCAGGAATCAGCTCTTAACGTATAACTTCATATAGCCTGTCAACTGCCCTTTTAAGCTGCCCTTAAGCATTTAGACTGCAATGTGTCACTGCTTCAGCCTTTGAACAGGTTGGTCTGCCAAAGAAAGTATTCAAGCTCCAATTCCATTAATAAAGGATGGGAATAGCATCTGACAAAGGGCTACTCTGTTACAGTTTTAAGTGAGGCCACCAGGTTGGTGCTTTGAGAGCGTGATGTTTTTAAATCCTTATATCTAAAGATATTCTTTACTCCACCACAATTTCACAGCCTATAACTCACAGCATAGATTTGGAAATCCAAATCACCTATACATTTGATCACATGGGGAAATAGCTTACAGTCTAGGGAATTTATGCAGCAGTCCGATGTGATATTTTCTCTGGCAATGACATGGGAAAATAGTTTGCAATTTGGACATTTGTGCCATAGCAAATTCCTTGAACTTTAGAGCATCACAAGATTCTATTTATGTTATTAATGATAAATTATTCTAAAAGTTGATCAGCCTGGATTATAGTCTTGATTTCTGTAACATCTGTAGGCATAACATTTCATGAAATGATTGCAATGATTTTTAACCAAATCGCTTGAGATGATTTTAGAGAAATGCTAGTGGCTTTGTTTTGAAAGGCTCAGTATAAAAGTGTGATTTGCTGAAAGTATGTAAATAGCAAACATTTTCTTCCTCCCAGGCAGCTGCTTTATAAGACCATTTACCTCAGCATTTTTATCTATAATGGCCTATATTTTCCAAAGTTTCAGATGAGGATGTTTCCTGTCCTACTTGGAGATATTCCTCTACTTGTCATATTTTGCTTATACAGTTGTAGCTCGCTTAAAGAGTATAATGTGTACCACAGGATTGCTCTTTAAGCGAGTTTGCTCTTTAAACGAAACACCATTGAAAGTGACCAATTGTACCCCCAATTTATTTGTTAAGCAAGTTTTTGGTTGGTTTTATTTGTTAAGCGAAGCGAACATTCAGAGAAAATTTTGCTCTTTAAGCGAGTTACTCTTTAAGCGAAATGCTCTTTATGCGAGGTTTGACTGTAATACATAAGCTCCACCCCAATTTCCATGAAGTAAAGCCAACTTTGTTTTCATTGCTGGCCTTTTGTTCATACAACAGCATAATCTAGTATGCAGCTTCCCACAAGTACCTAAAAAGCCTACAGGACGGCTGGAAAAACATCCATTATTTGGTGCTGAAAAGAGCAACAGGCCTGATGCTATTACACAAGTATCATATTGGATTAAGCTTAAGGTTTACTCCATAACATGCTAGCATTGTCTGTGGTGGCTCAGTGGTTAAGAAGCTCACCTTGTTAGCTGGAAGGCTGGCAGGGTGGCAGTTTGAGGCCTGTGTACTGCATGACAGTTTGAGCACCTGTCTCTCTCCCAGCTCCTGCCAACTTAGCAGTTCAAAAGCAAGAAATTGCAAGTAGATAAATAAGGACCACTTTGGTGGGAAAAGATCTTGGGGACATGAAAGGAGCCTTATTCAGGCATCTCCTGAGCGGAGTTTCTCCAGCAAAAATCCTTTCAATCCAGGATAATTTCTGACATGAAATTATTACTGTTGATTTAGCAGTACACAAGTCATAACATTATCCAGTTCTTAACATTGTGTGATGCATTGATTGCACAACATTAAAAAAAAGCCCTGTTCCCTTTCTGAAGAGAAAAAGAAAGAGGGTGATCCAGTTTGCTTGGGGAGGGAAAGCGCCCTCCCTCCCCAAGCAAACCAGGGGGCCCAGCAAGCAAAGAGCTATTCCTTCCTCGGGCTATTCCAGCCGGGAATAGCCCTTTGTTTGCAAAGCTAAGGTGGCTTCCCTCACAAGCAAAGAGCTAGCAAAGAGCTATTCCAGCCTCAAATAGTCCTTTGCTTGGGAAGGGAATAAGGCTCCTTTCAGAAGCAAAGGGCTATTCGAGGCTGGAATAGCTCTTTGCTAGCTCTTTGCTTGTGAGGGAAGCTTCCTTCCCTTTTCAAACAAAAGACTATTTGAGGCTGGAATAGCTCTTTGCTTGCAAGGGGAGCTTCGTTTCCTTCACAAGCAAAGATAACATTGGGGAATTTGAGGCAAACATTTGCATTGCACAACATTATCTTAATGTTGTGCGATGCAAATGTTTGCCTCAAATTCCTCAGCGCTATCCGATTTTAATGTTATCCAATGTAAACGTTATCCAAGGTACCACTGTAAATTATTATTTTCATGAATGCTTACTATGCTCCAGAATATAAAGCAATATTTTTAAAGAAAGTTTTAGTTTCTCTTTTTTTAAAAAGCTTAGTTTAATAATGCAAGAATTGTAATTCTTACAAATCTCCAAAATATTTGATTGAGAGGAATTGAATTCAGAAACAGGTATATGTGATACACCAAACATTATGGTGGTATGGTTTTTGTTATTTAAGAAAATATTATCTGAACATCTTGTTTATCATAACAACAAAAGAGAAGTGTTACATTTTGATATTAATAAGAAATATTTGTAAAATAATATATCTTGGGGTTTTCTTGTGTAATTGGAAATAAATAAAGGAAATGTTTTTTATTCTGTGTATGAACTCTAACTTCTAACTTCCTTTCTCACAAGGGTAAATAATGCTGAGTCATCTTGCTTGCAGAAAGAGGCCCCCAGGAGAGACAATGGCACTTTGTGTTCTTCATCCAATCAGTGTGGAAGAAGACTTCTTTGATAAGGAAATGTGCTGCAGCATCCTTAAACCTCAGAGATTATCTACTTCCTCAGGGATCACAACAAAGAAAGTAAATACCTACCTGAAGATGACATCACACATCCTACTAGGAAGACCATATATCAGTAATGGTGAACCTATGGCACGCGTGTCAGAGGTGGCACTTGGAGCCCTCTCTGCGGGCACCCATGCAGTCACCCCAGCACAGACTTTGTACTGCCCCTCTGTCCAGTAGCCCAATGGGAGAGCTTCCTCCCTCACCCCAGCACAGAGTTCACCCCGCCCCTCTGCCTAGCAGCATAATGGAAGTGTTTCCTTCCTCTTCTGTTGCTGTGTTGGCACTTTATGATAACTAAGTGGGTTTTGGGTTGCAGTTTGAGCACTCAGTCGCTAAAAGGTTCGCCATCACCGCCATGTATGGACTAGCTTTGTCTAGCTCCTCCTTCATCTTAGCAGATCTCCATGTTGACCACAGGGCAAAGCTCCACCTACCTCTCCATGTGAGACTCTGGACCAACCAAGTGTGGGGGCGGGCATCTTCTCTTCCATGTGGACACTCCTAAGCAAATCATGTGTGAGGGGCAGACCCACTCCCCTTCCATATGATCCATTGGACCAATGATCTTTGTGCAAGCCCTTTCTGCTCCCCCCTCAGTACATTTGAATGCATATCAGCCAGCTTCTTTTGTTCTGGGCAGAACTGTTTCCTTTCTCCCTCTGCCCTGTGATAGCAATTTCTCATGACATAAAGGCCACATGTTACGCGATGTTTATTTGCCTCACAGTTCTTTGTAATTTTTATCCAATATTTAATTTTATTCTTTTGCAACCTTCCTTTTCTCTATGTCCTTATCTTCACCAGTCTCATTTTATCTCCTGCCAGAGAAATCTGTACTAAAATAAATGTATTGTAATTGATACTGTAAATTGTTCTCCTAATGCAATTTGTATTCTGCTTATATATGCTCCAGTGTGCTGTCAAACCCATCATAGGTGTTTCAGCCCTTGTTTCATTGCACCCAAATCACCATAGGTAAAGGTAAAGGTTTCCCTTGCTCGAAAGCCAGTCGTATCCGACTCTAGGGTTCCGTGCTCATCTCTGTTTCAAAGCCGAAGAGTCAGCGCTGTCTGCTTCTGCAGATGTCTCTGTGGACATGTGGCAGGCATGACTAGACACCAGAGTGCACGGAATGCTGTTACCTTCCCATCGAAGTGGTCCCTATTTATCTACTTGCAATTTCTTGTTTCCAAACTGCTAGGTTGGCAGGAGCTGGGATAAAGATGGAAACGCATTCCGTCCTGCAGTACTTGAGAATTGAACTGCTGACCTTCTGCCTCCCAGTCAGCGTCTTAGCCACTTGAGCCACTGCAGTCCTACAAGTGCTACAAATTTGGGCTTCAGCTATAGAGTCGCCATATGTCCCAATTTTCTCAGGTTGAAGCAGTCCCTGCCGGTTCAAGAAAAAACATGTAAAAATCCCAGAAACCTCCACCAGATAGGATTTCTTCTTCATGTGACCACAAAGAGTTAATTGTATAAAGTTGCTATTCTTAGAGAGGAAGGGAACAAGGTGGACAGAAAGTGAAGAGTTGTCCATTGCAAAGGTCCTCCTCCAAAATAATTCCCTTTGTGTCTCCTGCTTTTCTCCTTCCAGAGGGAAACGGAAGCTCCATGGACTGCATTGTCGTTCCAGGCCCCTCCTTAGAACTTTATTCCAAGGGATCCTTGTGTGGGATTTGAGGGTGAGTCTACTTTAATGGGGGGAGGTGAAGGGGAGGGGGTGACCTCAGGGGGAGGAAGGGTGGTTTCAAGAGTGGCCCAAGAAATTTTAAAAAGGTAAAGATCACCCTTGCTCATAAGCAAGTCATATCCGACTCTCGGGTTCAGTGCACATCTCTGCTTCATAGCTGAAGAGCCAGCGCTGCTTGCGTCTGCAGATATTTCCATGGTCATGTGGCAGGCATGAATAGACATGGCACACTGTTTACCTTCTCACCAAAGTGGTCCTTATTTATTTACTTGCAATTTCTTGCTTTCAAACTGTGGTCTGCTTGACAGCCCCGTCCAACACATGCACAGCTTGAAGAATGCAATGATGTCACATGGCTGTCCCGGTTTGGTGGGAGAGAATTATGGCAACCCTATTCAGGTAACACAGGTAAAGGGGTACTCCTTGTCACAGGCACCCCCAGAAATTCAGGTAACAGAAGTCAATAACAGAACCCAACACATTGGTGTAGGGTAAAACAAATATATAGTTGTACTTTTATACTTACTTCATTAAAATGTGGACTTTTCAAACAGAAGCATTTAACTAATCAGTTTACAGGAGAACCTCAAGGGAAATTAATCTTCATTTTATGCAACTACTGATATATAGATTGTTGTTCTAGTTTCAGTTTTTTTAAAAAAGTCAATTTTAAGAATGCTGACAAAATGCAGAAGAGTGGAGGAAATAAGCATGAAGCTAGGATCACCAACAGAAACACAAAACCCAATTCTGCTCCATCAGTGTATCTGACAGAATATCTCCTCTTCCACTCTTCTAGAAGGAGACTGAAAGGAAATAAGTGAGCAATAGCCAGAATCTTCAGAAAATATAAGGATCTTCAGGGCAGAAAGTGTTATTTATTTCCAT
This sequence comes from Furcifer pardalis, assembly GCA_030440675.1. Classification (NCBI taxonomy): domain Eukaryota; kingdom Metazoa; phylum Chordata; class Lepidosauria; order Squamata; family Chamaeleonidae; genus Furcifer; species Furcifer pardalis. The sequence continues at coordinate 227,115,394 of CP126890.1, read as the reverse complement.
GCAAGTATCAGCAAAATGAAGTGAAGTGATGTGGGAGCAATATTTGATTATTGTTTGCTGTGAGAGGGAGGGAGCAGAAAGAAGCCTCCGTTTCTCAGCTACAAAAGGAAAGCATCCACTGAGAATAAATGAAGTATTAAAAAGAAGCAATATCCCATGCACATTTTGTGACCTTCTAGTAATTGATGCAACAATCCAAACAACTGTTTCTTCTTGGTGCAGGCAGCTGGAATTAAATGAACATAGAGGATAGGAAAGGGATATCAGTTACACAGTATTAACCTTTATGCTACATTCTTCTTCTTTCGTGTCTAGGTCAGACTTTAAACTGCCAAAATGAAGCCACCTTCCTGTCTTTGTCATTAGCCAAACTTAACTTAATGTAACCTTACATTGATAACATAATAGCGATGAACCTGGTTTTCAAATGTCGGTATATTGCCTCCTTCTCCCCAATTCTGTTTGCTTCAACTCCTTCTTTAAGATATTCAGCTGTAAGTGCCAAGCAGTAAGTGCACAAGTCCTTTAGACACAGAAATACCATAGTTGCAGGTCCTGTATCTTTTTGTCACAAATGGCATCTTCAGGTGTGATTTGGATTGTAAAATGAAGTCTCCCACTGAATTCCCAGCTTAAATCCTTAGCAGTTGATGGGAAACCATAACATTCTTTTTCTTTGATTCATAGCAACCTGAGGGAAAAGGCACACATGGGAGAAGTTTTTTTTTTTACTACTCCCAGAATACCGTAGCCATCAAGACTAGTGGTCATGCAGGTAGGAGAGTCTAAGACCTGCAGTCAGGGATGGTCCTAGAATAAACAGGACCCTTGGTGAGAAGTGCAGGACTTCAGTGGCTCAAGTGGTTAAGACACTGACTAGAAGGCGACAGGTCACCAGTTCGATACCTGAGTACTGCACAATGGAATAAGCTCCCATCTCTGTCCCAGCTCCTGCCAACCTAGCAGTTCAAAAGCAAGAAACTGCAGTTAGATAAATAGGGACTACTTTGGTGGGAAGGTAAACAGCGTTCCGTGCACTCTAGTGTCTAGTCATGCCCTCCACATGTCCAAATGCTATACATGATCAGATTCATGGGGTCTGGGGCAGGTGTGATTTTAGGGGCACACTGCTTCCCCTTATAAGGATCCATGAACAATGTTATGCCCCAAACATTTTAACATATTTCAGATGACACCATGAACATTGAAAAAATGCTATACTCAAAGGCTAATTCACAGAAGATGATTTTGCAGCACTCAAACACATTGTGGAACTTCTGATGGAGAAAGATTACAGGCACTTTTTGCCTTCTTGGCTTACTGCAGAAAAGTCAACACCCCAAGTGACTGTGCAGTTCATCAACTTCTAAGACCATCCCTGTCCCAATACAATTAACTTTCTGGAAGGAATAATTTTGGACCAGCTGTGCCTCCTTGGAATTTGCTTTTCATAAAAGGAATAGCAAAGTATTATTTGTGTGTGTGTGTTTGTGTGTAAAAAAGTGGGGAGGGGGGATCAACAACAAATATATTGTGGCACCATAAACACTAACAGAAATCTGCTATTCTTTTGGATGCAAAATACTTTTGTTTTTGTTATCAATGCCAAAACAGAATTAATAAGGACACATCTGTGACTAAAATGGAATCCCCAGAACAGGTGAAATTTGACCCTGATAAATCAAAATGTGAAAAGGCTGGAATCTTACAAGTCTCCTAAATGTTCTTAAAGTCAACATGTTTGTTTTCCAGGTTGCAATGTCAAGTAGGAATGGGACTTTCAGTTCGTGACAGATGAAAAAACCATGGGAGAGGTGATCACATACATTTTCAGTGTTTTCTGACACTTCCTGGGAAATAATCTTAGAATTCCTAATGACCTGTTTTGATGAAGATGGGCGACACAAACCATCACTTGTCATCTCTCTCTGCTCTTGTTGCTTTTGTTCAATGGGTATATAAAATACCGCCTCACATTGATATTCCAACAGTCCACCCACTTGGTTCTCTCTGCCTCCCTCTCCATGCATAGCCACTTTCCTTCACTATCCAACCAGTCCCATTGCTCTTAATTCTTCTTTTTTTTCTTCATGTGCATCCTTACTTGTCCGGGCAGCCAGCCAGCCCATAACGTCTACTCCTTCCTACTCCAACACATGTCTTCTTGTTTTGCCATATTCCTTCCTTCCTTCCTTCCTTCCCCTGCCATTAGACGTGTGTGTCCTTGGCCAAGCAGCCCAAATGAACTGGGGACAACCAAGCCGGAAGGAAATGAAAGAGGCACCACCATTCATGACAAATGGAACAATAAAACTAGAAAGGGTTTTCTCACAAACAAACCAAACTGAAAACAAAACGAAAGTTTCCAGAGTATCAAGCATCTATTTTTTTTAATCCTCCTACATGACTTTTTATGATTGGTTAATTTTTATTAGGTAATGAATTGTAAAACTTGGGCTTTTAAACTCATTATTTTAATTTTTCTCTGTTTGGCTACCACGTCAATAATATCTTATTTAGAAAAAAAATGCATTCTGGGTGTAATATATGGAGTGTTGTTTTTTTTGTTTGTTTGCCCCAGCTTCCTCTCATATTAAAGAAGTGTGGTCTTTCATTTACTAGTGTGGTCACACTTAACATTTCACAGCTCTAATCCTGTACTCTCCTTCACACTTCCAGCTTTAATTCCTCCAAAATGAGTCCTATAAGTGGAACTTAAAAGATAAGGAGCAGAGTTCTTTAGATCAAAGCGGTTGTGGTAGATGAAAGAGAACTGGTTAGAGCCTTTGGAATTAACAAGAGGCCACTTGAGGAATCATGTATGAAGAAAATGAAATCTTTTTGGAAGAAATCTGAAGTCCTGGCCTTAGGGTGAAAACTGAAATTTTAAGAGACAAGAGGAAGATAGCTAAGGCTGCCTATCTGTTCTACATACCAACTTGCACCTTCCATGGTTCACAGAAGCTTCCATGGTGAATAGAATCTGTGTCTCACCAAGGGGAGCAAAACATTACGTAGAGCCATGGGAAATGACCTTCTGTGATATGGTGCCCTGTCTGTAAAATGCTTCCCTCCAAAGTCCCACTGGCTGTTGCTGCTGGTCTCATTTCCATTTGACACATTAAAGCACTGCTTTAAAACTTGGATGTTCACTCAAATTTCTTGAGGCTCATAAATCATGGATTTGCTTGGATTGTGGATTTCTGCAGATTCATTTTATCTTGATGAATTGTTCTGAATAGTTAAATCATCTCGATTTATTTTATTATTTATGGTTTTGTAATTGAATTTTTTTATTGTTTATTAGGAAAAAGGTTTCTCTGGCAGGCTCTGGGTGCCTTGAATCAGTATGAGATGCATACAGAAATTTAAAACGTATGAATCTGCATGCAGGGGAAGCTTGTTGTGCTAAATTTGTGCTCCTTGTTTAAGAGCACAGGAAATGAGTATGCAGCAAGACTGATAATCCTAAATGCAAAATGCATGGTGGAGGGTGTTTGTCTATTAATAAGGCACACACCTGCAGTCTTTTCTCTCCCTTTCCCTTTTTCTCCCTCCTTTATGAGTGCCTGCGTTATGTGCATCATCTCTTTCTACCATAATGGCCTCCCCCCACCCCCTGGAGATATTACTTTTGAGTTCCGTGTAGTCCTGCAGGTCTCTAAAAAGTATTAATGAAATTGAATATTAACCAAACTCGTTTTTAAGAAGGCTATAAGTATAGGAGAAAAATAATTTCTCACATTTTTCTAACGTTTCATCCATTTTATATGGTCATATAAATTTTAAAAAATGTTTATTGTTGCTGTTGAGTGCCATCAAATCATTTCCAACCTATGTTGACCCTATGAATGAGACAAATCCTGGCAGAGGAAATGCACTGATGATATTAGCAAGCCCATACAACAACCACTGTGGCAGATATCCTGTTGCTTACCATATTAAATTGTATTGGAATACACCCATTGAGTCAATGGGGATGTGGTCAGTCACCCTTTCTGTAAGTTACATTGATTCAAATGGATATACAGTAGAACCCCAGATAATGCTAAAACCTGGTTCCACAAGTCTTAGAATTATATGATTTTTAACGTTATGTGACACATGCATTGCATAACGTTAAAATACTATGGGATGAATTGCATAATGTTAAAACTCCATAGAGATGCATTGCAACCGGTGCAGGCTTCAGTGAACCTTATGCAATACATCCTATAGGATTTCAACGTTATGTGATGGAACCCCCACCCCCAATTGCTTAATGTTATGCACAGTTATGGGATGTAACAGGTTCTCACCAGTTCTCCAGAACCGGCAGTAACTTTCCCCAGTGTCCTGGAGAACTGGTAGCAGCTTTTTTTTTTTTTTTTGGGGGGGGGGGGACCACCTCCAGGGTTTACCTTTTCACTGGTTCCCCCACTGCACATGCGCGCCAAGCACTTGGTGCACATGCACGCCTTCAGTGCTTGGCGCATATGCACGGCCTCCTTGTTGTCCTCCCAAGCAGGGAGGAGGATGAGAAGCTGCTAGCCTGAAGCTGCCTATAGCCTGCTCCCCAGGGTAAGTGACTCACCTTTGGATGTGGTGTGTCTGTGTGTATTTTAATGTGTATTTAATACCTTTCTCTATATTGATGTACTACCACAGTTCCTAAAAAGGCGTGGCAGCCTGGCTTGGGGTTTTTAAGCAAAGTCTTGGAGTTACGTCATCAAATAAGCTACACCTGTGCTGTTCCAATTGCTGTTCCAATTGGAGAACCCTTAAGGAGGTACAGCTGTTTTACATTTACACTAAGGCATATTATCCTAGAGAACCAGTACAATGACCATAGCCATCTTGCAACATGGTGCTGCCCAGGCACTTATACTAACAGGTAAGTGACAGGTTTGTGTTTGGGGGTGGGTGGGTGGGTTGATTTATGTTTGTGGTCGGTGGGTGAGTGTTTGAGTGTATTTTAATGTTATATTTATTTATGTATTTAATTTATTTACGGGTTTGTGTTGTGGGTGGGTGGGTGGGCGGATTGAGGTGTGTGCTTATTTTTAGTTTTATTTTTATTTTTTTCTTTGGCCCCGCCCATGATGTCATGACATCATGACGTCAGCTCTGCCCACACTGTGATGACATCACAGTAGGGTAGTAAATTTTTTGACATCCCACCATTGGTTATGCAGTTTTAGCATTGTCTGGTACAAACATTATCTGAGGTATTATTGTACTCTAGTTGAGACTTACTATGGTAAACAACAGGATTTCAGCCTATGTGTCAGACACTTAAAAACTCACGTGTACATTGAATTGTGCTGTATTTAGCTCTTCTTAATTAGAAATTGTTTAATACTCCATTGTGTCATATCATCTAAAAAAATCTTCCACAGGGAAAAAGTGAAGGGAAGTGACTAGCTAGAGCTAAGGAGGAAGCAATTTGGTGGCACATGATTATTAAAATGATTCACATATTCAGGATTCCACAGAGTGTGGTGAATGGCCAACAAGGAATCTGTTAAGCACCATCTTTCCTAACCTGCACTCCCAGTCATAGCTGTGGTTAAGACTTTGTTTTTGTAAACAACAGCATCATCAGCAGGGCCTTCATTACAGATTTGTTTGCAACAGGTCCTTTTGCCTTCTATCTTCTTTTCTTCTGCAATATGCACAGTGCCTAGGCTACATCCAATACAAGTGATGCGAAATGCATGTACACATGGCATGTGCAAACAGACACACAATGCGGTGTGAAGGAGCTTCTGCCTCTAATGGATCACAAGAGCTGTTTGGAGTTGCTGAGAAAGGAGAAAGCTTAATTTTCTCCTAATCCCCGGTCACCCTATTTGGATTTCTGATTCCATGCAATCCTTTAGCAGAAAGAATTAGTGACTTCAACTGGACAGGAAGGATTCACTGACAGGCAGGAGTCAGAAGGTGGCTCAGAGAGCTTGTTTTCCAATGATAGAGATTGTGCTTCACTCCCCATTTCACACAATGGTACATACCTTGCTTGGACCATGGTCCACCCCTAATGGTGTACCTTAGAACAGTATGTAAATATCTGTGGTGTGGCCACATGCTGCTACAAATTGGGGGATGTTCATGAAAGGATTCTCTTGAGTGGAAACGTTAATTAATGGAACCAATTACCATTATGTTTGCAAATTATGCAAGCAAAATAATAACTGGAAATGCCATCTTGAAAACAGAAAAGTAGACCCTAACCACATCAAAAATAATTTAAAGGAGGAAAATAGATGATCAAAAATAATACTGAACTGAAAATTGATACATTACAACAAAAAACAATCTTGCACATGCCATTGTTTTTCTATGAGCTCAGTATCATTAATTAATCTGTGTGTATATCTGTATACTGAATTTGAACTCCTTCCAGCTGAGGATCATCAATGTCAACTGAATCAGTGAACTACGAGTAATAGCTTTCAAAAGATGATGCAAAAATATATAATTTCAGCCATAAATCTTTCCCAACTACAGTAATACCCCGGATAACATTATGACTTGGTACCACAAGTCATGTCGTTATCCGGTTTTTAGCGTTGTCCGATTCATGCATCGAACAACAGTAAAAAAAAAAAGCCCTGACGTCAGGGACAAACCACACGGTTTGTCCCTGAAATCAAACTGACCCTAGGCTAGTGATTGCTAGCCTAGGATCAGCTTGACTCCGGGGGCAAACCTCTTCTCGTCACCTGACAAGAGCCTTGGCAAGCTTTGTAGCGCGCCAGCGGGTGCCTGTTCCGCCCACCCCACTGGTCCCATAGAAAGCTCCTTAGATGTTCTACCCAATCCAACCCCCCACACACGATTGGCTCGGATAACGCTAAAGATTGTTGAATAGATTTGTTATCCGATGCAAGGTTTTTCCAAAAATCTTGCATCGTTATCCGATTCTAGCGCTATCCGGTCCAATAGTTATCCAGTGTTTTACTGTACTATTCTTCTTACAGCAAGGTGTAAGATGATTTTGCCCATCACCTGCTATCTAGTTTGAATGAGAAACTTTTAAGCAGGAAATACAGTAATACCTCTGATAATGTTTGCACCAAATAATGCTAAAACCACATAAAGTTAAGCAATCTGGGGAAAAAATTGCATCGCATAATGTTGAAATCCTATGGGATGTATTGCATAACGTTCACTGAAGCCTGTGCAAGTTACAATGTATCTCTATGGAGTTTTAACGTTATCCGATTCATCCTATAGGATTTTAACGTTATGTGATTCATGTATCGCAAATCATTAAAAATCGGATAACGCTAAGATTTGTGGAACCAAGTTTTAGTGTTTTCTGTGGTTCTACTGTATTGTCAAATGAACTTGGGACTGTTTACCTACAAAGTATGTACCTTTGAGCTACCATCCCTCTACTGTAGCCCAATATTAAATGTAGAGACTTCCTGGTTTATGGTGTCCTTAGAGGTAATTTAAAGATAGTGCTTGTAATTACACATTCTTCTTCATAAAACTATAATTGATTCATTTCCTATCACACTTAACGTTTACCAACAAAATCACTGCAGGCTTCAGTGACATTCAGGTGTTCCTTTTTTATGTTTTGTAATAGCTTTTAGTTTTATAACCTTTTCCTCCATCGCAAGCTACCTTGGGGCCTGCAAGGGAGAAAGGAAGGATGTTAATAAAAAACTAACTAACCAACCAAATAGATAAATGAATAAATTATTCATGTTTATCAGCAACCAAGGCCTATCATTTTAATGTCTATGGGATCTCCCTTTAGTCACATAAGCATTACCTGGTTTGAGTATGAAACAAAGTTTGCATCATTACAATTCTCTCATGATGGTGTGCATCATTTCCACCCAAATAAAACACAGGTTTGCCAGTATCCAGGTACATTTGGCTAGATGCTGGCCGAAATACTTCACTTATTCCAGGATCTGAATCATTATTTATATTTTGTCTAGTGTGTGGCTTTCTTTAACCTTACATGTACACATTTACTTGTTACATTTTAATGCTGTCTTTCTCTCTTTCATGATCCACATTATTCAAGTCTACTCACACCTTGTTGAAACAAATGGGGATGAAAACAAAATACAAAAGCCATTTTAAAAACCATTAAACATGGCAATATTAAAACCCTCATCAATAAACAACATAAGGGACATACAAACATTAAAAAGACATTAAAGGGATATAAAAGCAGTGATTGCAGTGTCTCTAACAATATGGAAATTAGATATTATAAAAGCTTGTCTAGAAAGAAAGAATTCACTTGTAAACAACAGAATAGGAGAGAATGGGCCAGCCTAGTATTGGGAGCCAGAGGACACTCCAAAAACTTTGGGTAGCCACTGGGAGGGCTATCTCTTGGGTCTCCATTAACTGTACCTGATGGGACTGAGAGGAGACATTCTAAGATGAACCTAAGATCCGAGGAAGGTTTTTTGGGGAGATATGGTACAAAATACTTCCTGAACCAAAATCCTATAGGATTTTGTAGGCCATAATTGGCACATTGAATTGGGCTTGAAAATGGACCTTCAGCTAGTGAAGTTGCTGCAACAGGAGAGTTACATGCTCTCTGTAATTATTACTGGCCAACACTACTGCAGCAGCATTTTGCACTAGCTGAAATTTCTGGAGGCAGCCCCATGTAGACAGTGTTCAGTGGTGGGATGTCAAAAATTTTACTCCCCCACAGTGATGTCATCATAGAGTGGGCGGAGTTAATGTTATGACATCATGACATCATGGGTGGAGCCAACATCATGACATCATGACGTTGTGGGTGGGGCCAAAGAAAAAATAAAAAAATAAAAATAAGCACACACACAATACTTCAACCCACCCACAATACAAACCCGTAAATAAATTAAATAAATAAATAAAATAAAAATACATTAAAATACACCCAACCACATACCCCAAACACAAATCAACCAGAGCTTTTAAACCAGAGTAGCCAGCCAGAGCTTTTAAACCAACCAGAGCTTTTAAACCAGAATAACCAGAATAAAACTTATTCTGGTTAATCTTTCTCACACTAGGTCAGATGGAAGGAACTACAGAATGAACTCACCACAAGATGGCTTCATTTTGAAATTTTTTAACTTTTCAACAGTTAAAGAAGTTAGGTACTAAGTCTTTGCCTAACCAGTTCTCTAGGATAATATGCCTTAATGTAAATGTAAAACAGCTGTACCTCCTTAAGGGTTCTCCAATTGGAACAGCAATTTGAACAGCACAGGTGTAGCTTATTGATGAGGTAACTCCAAGACTTTGCTTAAAAACCCCAAGCCAGGCTGCTAGGTCTGCTGGCCGCCAGGCCTTTTTAGGAACTGTGGTAGTACGTCAATATAGGTAAAGGTAGTAAATACACATGAAAATACACACAGACACACCACATCCAAAGGTGTATCACTTATCCTGGGATAAGGCTATAGGAAGCTTCAGGCTGGCAGCTTCTCTTCCTCCTCCCCACTTGGGAGGACAGCAAGGAGGCCATGCATATGCGCCAAGCACTGTAGGCATGCATGCACACCAAGTGCAGTGGGGGAACCAGTGAAAAGGTAAGCCCTGAAGGTGGTTCACCCCAAAAGCTGCTACCGGTTCTCCAGGACACTGGGGAAAGTTACTATCAGTTCTGGCGAACTGGTGAGAACCTGTTACATCCCATCACTGACTGTGTTGCAATAATCCAAATGGGATGTAACTAAGGCATGTGTCAATGTAGTTGCACGTAACTCTCCTGTTACAGCAGCTTCACTAGCTGAAGGTTCATTTTTAAGCCCAATTATGGCTGACAAAATCCTATAGGACTTTGGATATCTCAAGGAATGGATGAAGCTGTTGCACTGGCTTTGTAGATGCATCACTGTCATTCCTGAGCTCAGGGAATCTCAGCTCAAGGATGAGTCCAGTAGTACTGGAAAAATGCATACCTGTGTTCTCAAAAGGAGAACAATCCCATCCAGCACAGATTAAATGCCTGTTCTCTCATCTACCTTTTGATTGACAAGGCATATCTCTATCTTGTCTGAATTAAATTTCAGTCTGTTTGGCCTTATCCATTTTTATTATTAACACCAGACATTGGTTAAGATAGAGTTGTCATCAGCATACTGATAGTACCAAATTCTAAAACTCTGAAAATTTATCCCAGCAGTTTCATACTGTATTAAAAAACACATTATCAGACAATACAGTAATACTTCGGATAACGTTTACCTCAGATAACGCTAAAATCGCATAACGTTAAGTAATCTGGGGAGGAGAATTGGATCGAATAACATTAAGGTCCTATGGGATGGATCGGATAACAACCACTAAAGCCTGTGCGGTTACAATGTATCTCTATGGAGCTTTAACGTTATCCGATCCATCCCATAGGATTTTAACATGCATCGGATAACACTAAACATCGGATAACACCAAGACTTCTGGAACCAAGTCTTAGCGTTATCCGAGGTATTACTGTACTTCATTTACTCTTAGGTCGAGGGATCGGACCTGAGCAGGGTGGTTCCAAAACTCTGGCCTGAGCATCTGGTGGATTGTGTACACCTTTGATGATAATAACAAATAAATAATATTTGAATGGCAAGGAAACCTGTTGATCATCGAGTCCTGCCATCTTCAAGGAGCAGGTAAACCATTGAGCTATCTAGGATATTATTTAGTTCCTCAAAGCTGTGTAAACCCTCTTGCCCAAGGCCTGCTCCAAGACTTTTCCTGGACTAGATTAATGAATCTCGTCCCAGTACTTGGTGTGACTGAAGTACATAATGGCACCCCTCACCAAACAATGGTCTAGAGGCCAACTCCTCTGCAGAGATTACTGAGGAACAGAAATCCAATACAAAAAAAGTGAAAGAGATAGAATTCAATTTTATTCAGCAATATTATTCACTACAGCTCCATTGCATCAGAATTATATTTTCCCTGAGGCTCCAACCATAACAATTTTGCTTGTAAGTCAATCAGGTGTAACAAGGGATAATGGCCAAATGGCAATGGCTCAGTGACAACCTAAGTACACCTTGAGTAAAGTGCACTTTCAAGGAGGAGCAAGATTCAGACTTTGCCCAAGGTGATATTTCACTAAAAGAACATAATCAGCTGTTGATCAAGGAGTCCTTTCTGATGCTTGAACTTCACTTTCCCATGAGTCAGTACAACTGGAGCTAATAGTGTCAGATTGTTCTCATTAAGCTTTTCTTTTCCTTCTTCTCAGTTTTTAATCTCATCCGTCTTCATGTATTTGGCCTTTTCATTGACTTACAATGATTAATGATATAATTCCAACATTGTATTGTGTTGTGATTACATGGTACCTAAGATAGCAAATACATGTGTAATTGTCTTTGTCATTGTCTATAGGGAAAGCAAAAGCTTCCTACAAAATGGAGCAAATATTATTAGATTACTTTTAATGACCAGTGGGATTCAAACCAGGCTGGCTCCTGGGTATCCTATATCATACATACCTCTACTGTTCTCTCCATCCCTCATGGGCTGCATATGCAACTTCATCCTATGGTTTCTACCAAATGCTGCAAAGTCTATGTGACTCTTTTACTCAGGCCAATATTCAGCTTGTTGGCATCCGCCATCACCATAATCTCTTGGCAACCAGTATTCACAAGTCAAATACTGTAGTTAAGTGTATGCATAGCATACCATGACACATCTTAATATTGAAGCAGTAGAACACTTGCTCCTATCAAGTCTCTCCTCCTCCCCATTTAGTAATACCTTCGCTGTTACTTTTCCCAAATCCAAACAGTATGGAGAGATTGGCAATCAGGGTATGACTTTGGAGAAAGATCAGTTTGAAACTAAAATAAATTATAAAAATTGAAAATATTAGGTTTCTTGGATTAAAAAAAATCAGGCATGCAGTTAAAATATAGCTTAGTTTGGGACTTCTGTCCCATTTATCCATATGTAGACCATAAGAGCATGTCACCAGATTGCTTAGTGTAATCATAGCAGAGCAAAAGCCTACCTCTTGCGGTTATTCTGTGGATTGCAAAATATCAGTTTATGCAGTTACATTAACAGTGGCAGTGGCATTAATCTGCAAATTAAGTCTTAATGGGTCTTATCACCCTGTACACTAACCAGGGGTGGGGGTAGGGAGTGGGGGTGGCAGCATCTGAGAAATCAATAAGACATTTAAGCCTGAGTCTGTGTGTTCATCCCTGAGGGATGTTCAGGTGGAGATTAGAGATCCTGTTTGAAAGAGAGAAAAGCTAATCGCACTGAGCTGCTTAATGTAGGAAAGAAAGATTAAGATTTGGGGAAATGCAGCCTACAGGAGTGGGAAATGCACATGGCAGCAGTTACAAAATGTTTGCTGCAATTTTGGTCGCTTAAAAAATGTTTCCTAGAAAGGGCTATATGTTACAAATGGCTCCCCCACAGGTTCTTCTCCTCCTCATTAATAAAAGATGTGTTAATGTATAAGCCAAAAAAGCTGTTTCTGTGGGAATTAGTTTAGATTCTGTAAGTACTTTGAAGAGCCTCATACTGAGAAGCACTCAAAACTCCTCCTCCTGCTGCTGCTGCTGTTGTTTCCCTTCTAGTCATCTCTGACCTATGGTGACCCTATGAATGAGAGCTCTCCAAAATGCCCTGTCCTCAACAGCTCTGGCCTGCTTTTGCAAGCTCGATTCTGTGGGTTCCCTCATGGAGTCAATCCATCACAGGTTTGGTCTTTCTGTTCTCCTGCTTCCTTCCACCTTTCCCAGCATTATTGTCTTTTCCAGATAATTTTGCCTTCTCATAATGTCACCAAAGTAATACAGCCTCAGCTTGATCAATTTTCCCTCCAGAGATAGTCCAGATTTGATTTGCTATAAGATCCAATTTGCTAAAAGACCATTTAAAGAGAGCGGCCCTGACAGAGGCTGGAAGGGAGAAGGGGTTGGGAGCATGTAACAGCAATAACAGCAGGATTGTTTGGTTCCTTTCGATCATGGTATCTATTCTTGCTTCTGCAGTTTGCCAAAAAGAACTGTCAAATTTGTAATTATTAAAAACATAAAAATGAAATTAAAAGAAAACTGTGGAAATAATATTTCTTTTTTTCTTCAGACTATTCCTACTTTTTTATCGTTGGCTTAGATGCTACAATAAATTAAAGAGTTTCACATCTCTAATACCTCACTGGAGCATGGAGCCAGCCTTACCAACATGGCATACAGAAGCAGTTGCTTCGGGTTTCTTCTTCTTTCGAGTTTAGCTCAGACTTTAAACTGCCAAAATAAAGCCACTTCCTTGGCTTTCTTGTTGGTCAAACTTAAGTCCTCATTGGTACATGTTTGTGGTAGTAATTGGCAGACCAGCAGATGATCTGGATTCTGTGTCTCTCCACATTCACACAGTGTGTTGTTGTCTGCCAGTAACCCCCACTTGATCATGCTGGTCTTGCATTTAGGGACTCCAACCCTCAGCCACTTCAGGGTCCTCCAAGTGACATAGGGAAGGTTGAGTTCCTCAGCTTTATCCTCCTTTAATGTTATTCCTTGTTCAGTGAGCTCCTTCCTCCATCTCCTTCCTCAAGAATGTTTGTTCTCACCATAAAGCTCTTCCTGAATCTGAGTCGGTGGACTTCAGGTGAAAGATAATAAGTAGTATGGAAGAGATGACAAGAATGGACCAATTTGCCTCCTCTGCTCATCATGCTGCCTTTTAGCTCCTAAACTGGGGTACAGAGAAAGAGCGTCCTTGATTATTGTAGCACATTTTACATTTTTGAACCACAATCAGGCATCCCCTGGGCAATGGCAATCTTATTGTGTTGACCAATCTTTCTCACACTAGGCCATGCAGGGTTTGTTTTTGTCTGACCTGGACTTGAAAGAAGATAAAGCTCCTAAGCTAGTCCTCAGGTGACATTGGAAGATGCTGTTCTTCTGGTTGGGAGCAGCCGATAAGCTACACTCCCAACTGGAGGTGGACAAGGTGGTAGTGGAGGATGGCCAAAAAGACTAACCTAGGGGGTCCCAACCTACAGCCCATGGGCCTAACCCTCCTCATGGAGCACATTAATGCAGCCCACAGTGGCCACCCTGGACTAAGCTCTTATTCATTTAAATAAATAAATAAAAATATAATATGTTTAGTAAAGCCATGATTTTAAAACATAAAGAAATATGCTTTAAAACAGCTCCTATACTTTAACAGACTATTCAAACATCCTTTCCGTCCACGCTAAAGTTGCCTGTTAAATCCAGCAACTTGTGAGTAGAGCCAGCCTGTGTTGTCATGGACAAGCTGCCCAGTCCCAAAACATCCCCATGAGAAGAAAGTGGGAAACAACTTCTGTGCATTCTCTACCAAAACAACAACAACAACTTTGGAAAGGGCCACCATAAGTCAGAAATGACTTGACAGCTCACAAATAATAATAATAACGTTAAAAAGCCCCATGTCCATAATCTGTCAGTAGAGCGGCAGCCAGGTTCCACTGTTTTATTTTAAAAGAAAGTCCTAAAAAACAAAACTGGAAAGATAGTCACAGATAATTTATGAGAGTACAGCTTACTTTTGTTTCCAGTATGTGTAAACACCCTTGGGGCATATCAGAGTAATTTGTAGAATGTTGTTCAGCTCTTATAAAGTAAACATCATGCTGTTCAGGTTGCAGAGCATGGAATGTTCCCCTGGATTAATTATATCCCAGCTCACTGGTCTGTGAACAGACATATCTGGATTTAATCTATTTTGAGGCAGGAATCCTTCAAGAGCATGCAGACAACAGAGTACATGACTTAAGCCTGTCCTGGAACCAGTATATGGACTCAACCTTCAGAAAAGAGCAAAAGCAGAAATCTAGAACCGCAAAGTCTGGCTCAGTGGTTCCCAATTTTTTTTGTACATTCCCCACCCACCTAAGCATCTCTAAAATCCTGAACACCACCACCCTGGTGACATATAATTCTTATTATTCAAAAAGTGAACTATTCACAAGGAGAAAGCCTAAAAAGCCATTCATTTTGTCTAACTCATTCTTGAATTGCCCCCTTTAAAAATCAAATTGCTCCCCTGTGGCGGGGTATGCCCCATGTTGGGAGCCATAGATCTAGATCAGAGGTGTGCAAACTACAGCCGGTGGGCCAGGTCTGGCCCATAGCACCAATTCATCCAGCCCACGGGCCGGATTGTTGCTGCCACCGGAAGTGCAAAAATCATGGTGAAAACATGCCAAAACTTTTTTAAAATGTGCAAAAATGTTCCAACCTTGCTCCCTCTTTCATGGGAAGCGGTGGGGACAGCAAAAAAGCCCGGAAACATGCATTGAATTCACATGCCACCAGTGGCAGTGGTGGGAGGAACCACGTGACTGGCCTGCTCAGCTGTCTGAGGGGACATGGTAGGGCCCTGGCAGGTTGTGAACCACTGCACTACCTGGTAAAAATGCAGGAAGACCTCCAAGATGGGCAGTGTACACGTGGAATAAATAAATAAAATAAATAAATAAAAATGTGGAATCTCTGCATGGGCTAGGTATTGATTAAGATGGTTTGCACAAAGCACTGAGAGATCCAGACAGTTTTCCAATAGCTATTGTAGATTTTTCTTTCTGGGCATTTTCCTTTTTTTATTTAGTTTTTCTCCTGAAGCCCTAACTGAACTTTGGAATGGAGAAATGGTCCTAGGATGGCTTTTCACACATCTGTACCTGAATGTTTCCTGTTGAAAGTAGAGCCACAAATTTATTTGCTCTTCTGGAGGGCTGGGGTTGCTTAAATGAGTCGGACAGTAACTTATAATAACATTGGCAGAAAGCAGGGTGGATCCAGCTAAACAATGTGATATTATATTATGGGCTGTCAAGTTGGAATAAACTTATAGCAATCCTAATAGAGCTTTCAAGGTGAGTGAGATGTTTGAAGAATCGTTTTACAAGTTCCACACTCCCAGTGAGCTTTCATGGCTGAGCACTGATTTGAAGCCAGGCTTCTGAGTCTTGGTCCATCACTTTATCCACTACAGCATACTGGGTATCAAACAAGGGCTATAGTTCCTTTGAAATTTTACTCTGTGGCAGTGAAGGTGGAGTTCTGTTTTGTGTTCAAACTTCTAATATATTAGAATCAAAAGAAAGAAAAAGAAAGAAGGAAGGACGGACGGAAGGACGGATGGAAAGAAAGAAAGAAAGACTTGATGATCCATTATGACCAATTGGTTCAAAGGTAAAGGTTGGCTTTGCTGGAAAGCCAGTTGCATCCGACTCTAGGGTTTGATGCTCATCTCTGTTAAACCTGCCAATAAAACCATTCATATCTGTTCTGATTTCTATGTAAAAAAAATGATACAGGCCCAGAGTATATGACTTTAGCTTTTCTGGTTTAGTTATAATGGGTAGTTTGGAGAAAAAGAGAGATTTCCCAACTCTAGAAAAAGAGCATTATTGGGATAGATATGCATATGTGTGCAGTTCCTAAGCCAGCAGCTATATAAAACATTTTGGGTTCAAAATTTGTGCACCCCAGTATACCTGACTGATAAGAAATGTCTGGCCTTTTGACAGTTTCTTCAGACAACAGTATGATTTATTCAGCTTGTGGAGCTGAATTTAGAATAGCTATAAGTGTACCTATTTTTCTTAGCCATTTTAAGGTATGGTTGACACTTATCAATTTGACCTGGACCTCCATTCCCTCAATTTGTGTTTCTTATTGCACTCCAAGCAGAACCATTTTAAATTATTCCTTTCTGCTTCTGAAATCTCAAGAGAATTTTTATGTGGACTAGAAATATAGCAATGAACAAAACATGTCAGGAAGATATTTCTATGCGTCCCTCCTACACACACTATTTATTTATTTATTTATTTATTAAATTTATACTCCACACCATCTGGGATACACTCCCACTGTGGCTGGCTCACAATATTTAAAAAAAGTGAAATAGACACCATAAGACAATAAAACAACCACCACTAGTCAAAATCAAAACCAAGGACCACTAGCCCAAGTGGCAAACAATAATAGGAAGGTCTCTTATTTGGTCTTCAACAAGCTGCCAAAGGCCTGCTAGAAAAGAAAGGTTTTCAGGTGCTTGTTAAAGGTCCCTAAAGAGTCAATCAAATGCAGCTCCCTAGGTACAGCATTCCACCTAGCTGGAGCTGCAACCGAGAAAGCCCTGTGGTGGATAATGGACTTTCTAGCCAACCTGGGAGTCAGTACTAGGAGTTGAGTTGTCAGAAAAGAACGGGTGAACAGGCCTGGGTTGGAGGCAGTGGAGACCCTGCTGAGGATAATGTTCTCTTTTTAGATGATGGCTATC
The DNA here is from genome assembly GCA_030440675.1 of Furcifer pardalis. Taxonomy (NCBI): domain Eukaryota; kingdom Metazoa; phylum Chordata; class Lepidosauria; order Squamata; family Chamaeleonidae; genus Furcifer; species Furcifer pardalis. The sequence continues at coordinate 227,098,117 of CP126890.1, read as the reverse complement.
CCTCCCCCTGACCCTCAGTTCTGCCCTGATGCTGTACAGCGAACCCGGGAGAGAAGATTAATGACAGGGCTACACCTTCCCCTTCACCCACCTGGGTCTCTGTAATGCAGACCAGGTTGGGCTGTTCATCATTCAACAAGTCCCAAATCAACTGGGACTTATTTTTCATGGACCTGGCATTCAGGAGCAGGCAGTACAGGGCAAAGGATTGACTGAGCTGGTCACCTTCCATCTGGTGGACCAGAAGGCACTTGGAACTCAGAATGGATTTCAACCATCTACCCCAGCAGTGCGCAAACTACAGCTTGTGGGCCCAATTAGGCCTACACCTCATTAATCCAGCCTGTGCTGAGAACCCGGGCCCTCTTTGGTCTGCCCCCCCCCCCGCCTGACATCCCAAAACATCACTTATGGTGGCGCCAGCTGTGCTTTGCCTCTGCTGGTCCGAGCAGCTTCCACTCAGTCCCAGCACTGCGAAAGCCTCTTGCAAGCTGGATCGCTGCGTTGTAGGAATATTTCAAGCCTTCTCGGGAAGGCACTCCAAGGGACTCTCCCAGTGTGGTGCACCAAGGCTGACGTCACCGCAGTGCAGAGACAAGGCCAAGCAGCAAAGGCGTGGAAACAATTAAACCAGCTATGAGCTAAAAGCAGACTGGAAACAGCAAGCTAAACTTAAAACTTCCAAAACTTATCTAAAACTGATAGGAGCTCATATAAAAGCCTTAAAACCACTAAAGAGAAAGATGGGCAGGGAAAACGTTAATTAAAATAAGTGCTATGGGGGAGCTCAGCCGGAATACCTAGCTGGAACACAAATAAGGCTCCTTTTACAACTATTCTGTGGGTGTTTTTAGCCATTTTAAAGTGATGACTAACCTTTCCCTTTCCTCAGGGTCCCAGAACATTTAGTCCCCCAAAGTTTCTAGGAAGGTGTAAAATGGTAATCAGACTTCCACAGGGGTCACTTGCAGTGGTAAGAAAAGGCAGGGGGGCTCTATGTCACACCTGTAGCAAATTAAAAACCTGACATCCCAAAAAATTGTTTAACAAGGTTATCTCACTCTTAGAAGGGGGCTGCAATGGTTCAGTGGTTAAGAAGCTCACCTTGTTAGCTGAAGAGCCAGCAAGTCGGCAGTTCAAGACCTGGGTACTGCATGACAGATTGAGTGCCTGTCTCTGTCCCAGCTCCTGCCAACCTAGCAGTTTGAAAGCAAGAAATTGCAAGTACAGTACAGTAGATAAATAGGGACCACTTGGTGGGAAAAGATCTTGGGAACATGAAAGTAGCCATATTTGGACATTCCCTTAGTGGAATTTCTTCAGCAAAAATCCTTTCAACATAGAATAATTTTTGACATGAAATTATTATTATACCCTTAGAAGAATATTCAGTGAAATGGTCCCTATAAATTTGCTACCTCAGTGAACTACCTATATGGGGTATGGATCCAGAGGCTGAGAGTTCGATTGTGCCTCCTGGGAGAAAGATCCAGCTTGCACAGTCTAAGGACACCCCCAGAAGAAGAAAATGGTAAAACACTTCTGAATATTCTCTACTTAGAAAAACATAAAAAGGATCACCATCAGTTAGAATTGACTTAACAGCATGAAGTTATTATTGTTATGAACTGAGTGGGAAATTTTGGAAGGCTATATGACTGGCTTTTGAGCAAGGGCAACCTTTACCTTTACCTTTACCTGATTATGGACAACAACATGCAAAGTTGGAAATATCAAATTTTTTTTTGGGGGGGGGGGAGAGGTCTCTGCTAATCTATCCCGTTCATCCTATCATTTTCATTCTGTCATTTGAATCCATTACCAATACCTTTGTAGCGACCACATACTTCCTTGAACTGCCAATTTTTAGTTTATTTCTTCTAAGAAAACAAACTACAGCACATATATCAAGGCACCAGTGTGGACACACCGACCCCAGAATAAACATGTGGCAATCTGTCTCTGTTTTCTCTGGTAATAAACTCTGAACAGACTTCAGCTTGTGATATTGATTCACTAGCTTATCATACTCATTTGAATTAAGATTTGGTTTACAAAGACTCCATGACAGGCATGTATATGTAAGCCCTCTTAGTGGATTGGTTGTTGAATCTTTATTATGGGATTCAGACAACGCACAGATCTTGGTGATTCATTGCTTTATTAAGCAAGACTACATACAACTCCATGTTTGTAAGGTAAAGGTAAAGATCCCCCTTGCTCAAAAGCCATTCGTATCTGACTCTAGGGTTCAGTGTTTGTCTGTGTCTGCAGATGTTTCCGTGGACATGTGGCAGGCATGCCTACACACTTGAGTGCACGGAACACTGTTTACATGTTCCATGTTTGTAGTGGAGTTTTCAAAATTGCTGGGAGAAACATCAACAATTTGAGATATGCAGATGATACCACCCTAATGGCAGAAAGTGAGGAGGACCTAAAGAAGCTCCTGATTAGGTTGAAAGAAGAAAGTGAAAAAGCTAGCTTGAGACTCAATATAAAGAAAACCAAGATCATGGCAACAGGCCCTATCAGTCACTGGAAAATAGATGGGGAAGAAGTAGAGGCAGTGACAGATTTTACTTTCTTAGGATCAAAGCTCACTGCAGATGGTGATTGCAGCCATGAAATAAAAAGGCAACTGATTCTTGGGAGACAGCCTATGAGAAACCTGGGGAACATAGTGAAAAGTAGAGACATCGCATTGCAAACAAAAATTCGTATAGTTAAAGCAATGGTATTCCCTGTGGCAATGTATGGTTGCCCTTAGAAGGGCAAATAGTAAGGATGAAGCTAAAGTACTTTGGACATCAAATGAGAAGAGAAGACTCGAGAAAGCCTTGATGCTTGGAAAGGTTGAGGGCAAAAGAAGAAGGGGGCGGACAAAAATGAGATGGTTAGATGGTAGTGGGTACAATGGGCACAGAGCTGAGCGAGTTGAGGGGGATGGTGGAGGACAGGAGTGCTTGGTGGACAGTGGTCCATGGGGTCGCAAAGGGTCAGAATTGACTGTGCGACTGAACACCACCACCAACAACAGTGGAGTTTTAAACATAGGATTGCAGTGGGGTTTCAAATAGGCTAGCAGGGAGGGTACCATTTGGAGTCAGCCTGTGCTGAGTGGAAAAGGGTAAGGTGAACAAATCAGTTTGCCTGGATAAAAAGTTGTTTCAGGTATTCTTTCAGGGTCAAATAAATATGTATATGGTTGGGGAATAGAATAGTCAGATGTCAGGGCACTTGCAGTGGTCTTGTGGAATGATGCTTCTTTGCATCTCCCACTGGCAAAAAAGGATCCATTAGGGCAAGTGGTTCCAGAAGAAGAAAAACTTTGATTCTTTTACGTGAGATTTCTTTAAAACAGAGGTTTCCAATTCCAACCTTTTCAAGACAGGGGCTGGATCACACTCTTTCAATCAGCTTTGAGGGCTGGATGGCCATTTTACCCTGCCTACATGGTGGGTGCGGTCATTTTGTCCCAAGAGCTTCAAAGGGGTGGCCATTTTGTTTATTGAATGCTCTTGGAGGGGTGGTGGGCCACATGATATGGCACTGTGGGCTGAATCTGGCCCACGGGCTTCAGGTTGGGAACCCCTGCTTTAAAGCCTGGACATTCCTCTGCACACATTCATTGCTAGTGACAGGGTTTGATGGGCCTTAAGAAATAATGTTTTGTATTTGTCACACTTGTGTTAAGGAGTGAGAGGAATGAACTGGGTAGATCAGTGGTTCCCAATTAGTTTTTTCTACGTACCACTTCAAGAAAGACCTCAAACTTGCGTACCCCTTATTGCAGGAATGTTAAATATCGCGTACCCCTTATTGCAGGAGTGTTAAATAAAAAATGAAATCAGGTGTATTTTATATTTATTATCATCAAAAGACATTCTAATGACAGAGAACACATGTTTCATTAATGTGACAAATGTGCACGTTGACAATGACAAGAAAATAGGCGGGAACGGGGGCAGCCGCGATCGGGTGACGCGAGACGTGGGAGTCATGGGAAAAAACGCCACCGCGGGAGAAAGCGCTTGATGCATACGATTGACTTGCCTACTGATCGTTTAATTAAATTGAATAATTTTTTGGCAATTGTTATTGCATTATTGTTTTTTAAGGATTTAATATTTTAGTTAAGAGATTGCTGCCCGTACCCCTTGATGCAATCTCGCGTACCCCTGGGGGTACGTGTACCACTAATTGGGAACTACTGGGGTAGAGGAATGGTAGCTACCACTGATATTTAGATTACGACAAAGAGTAAAGCACAAGCATCCTAACTCGTTAGCCTTCTTGCTGTACAAGACCTGCCAGAAGCTGGACTGAATCTGAGAAGTGTGAGGGGGTCTCCCTATAGGCTGAAACTTTGTTTTCCACAAGTCTCAAGAACAATGCAAGACCTGGAAAAACTCCAGTCATTTCATATGTGGTGTTAGCAGAGTAGTGTGGGATGCAATTCCTAGCAGGAATGGTAGTCATCACGGCAGTGGCTACATGACTACTGCTATATGCGGATGCGGGCGTTATGCCTGAGCTTCACCGCTGCTGAAGGAGCTGCACTGGCTCCCAGTTTGCTTCCGGGTGCAATTCAAGGTGCTGGTTATTACCTTCAAAGCCCTACATGGTAGTGGACCAGGATACTTAAGAGACCGTATCGTCCCAAGGACATCTGCCTGTCCCACCAGAGCGGACCGGAGAGGCTCTCTGATTGTGCCATCAGCCAGGGAGGCCCACGTCACTGGCATGAGAAGGAGGGCCCTCTCTGTGTCCACTCTGGCCCTTTGGAACCTCCTGCCAATAGAACTATGCATGCAGACAGAGTTGCTGCCCTTTAGAAAAGGAGTGAAAACCTGGCTGGCAGGTTTGGTCTGGGGAGTGGATGGTGCAATTTCCCCAGCCAATTGGTTGGTTTGACCCCAGTATGCCTGTGTTGTAATTTTTGGCTTTTAATATCAAGTTTATTTTAAGTTTTTAGAGTTTTTAATTTTTTTAAAATGATTTTATAATTGTTGTAAATCGCCCTGGGTCCCTTTTGGGAGGAGGGCGATAAACAAATTTAAATAAATAAATAAATATATGGGCCAGTGCAAAAAAAAATCTTCCTAGTAGTGATTAGAAATTTAGTGATAAGACACGATCTTTGAGGAATAATGAAAAGATGGCATTTACTGCTGATTATTAAGAACAGTGGAACTATAATACACATCAGTCTTTGTCACAATCTGCTTAACTACACAATTCCAGAAGTAATTCTTGATTTAAGCAAACCTATTTATTTTAATTTCATTCTGATCCTGCAAACCCGGTCAGATTTTTAATCACAAATAATTACTGAGATACAGACAGCTCTTGATGATAAAAAATATTTTATCAGTCGTAGCATTTATAGCAGCATAAACATATTCATTATGGATTTAATCAATCTGTTATTCTGTGAAAATAGAATTTTCAACCTGTATAATAAAGTTTGGGAAAGGAAGAAACTAAACAGAAAAAAGAGGGGGAAATAGGCTTAACTCTTTCTTTGCAAGGTCAGTCTAAGACCTCTTTCTATCTGAGGCAAAAGGCGAGACCCCCAAACCCTGGTTAAATATTTGAAAGCTAGGCACACTGGCAGTTGAATCGTATTCCAAGAATGGAACAGCTCCACACTTGAAGGCACAAAGCTAACCTAGGGAGCACAAAGCAGCTTGTGTGGCACACTATAAACACCTGGCCAATGCACTACATCACCAAACACCCCACCATTCAATGCCCAAGGCAACTGTATCACATTTCCAAATGAAAGGGACACATTATTTCTTCAGAACGGATTGTGAAATCTAAAGACTGGAGCTGTTTTGTTTGGAATATAATTTTGTTTTCATCCTGGTTGTCTTGGAAAAGCTATTTATTGGAGTCAATTATCAACATTACACAGGTATGAAACCATGAGGTCCAACATTGCCACATAATATAAGTACATACTTGTTACCTTTCCATCCTATTCATGCTGAGAGAAACTTGGGATAGTGGGTATGACTTATTTATTTTGGGGGGAACACAAAAAGATCCTCCTCAAAGATTGTGGTGTTTTTGAACTACAAAATCCTCCTCAAAGTTTGTGGTGTTTTTGAACTACAAAATGGGGTGTACCCTGCTAATGGCAACTTTGTGTTGCCAGCTAATCTTTCTCACACTAGGTCAGGCGAAAGGGAACTGCAGAATGAATTCACCCAAAGGTGTCTTCATTTTGGCAATTTCATGTCTGACCTAGACACGGAAGAAGAATTTATTTATTAAAATGTGTCACTTTAAAGACAATCAATAATAATAATAATAATAATAATAATAATAATAATAATAATAATAATAATAATAATAATAATATATTATCATTATCATTATTATCATTATTATTATTATTATTATTATTATTATTATTATTATTATTATTATTATTATTATTATTATTATTATTATTATTAAGCAATCAATGCAATCCCCTCAAACTTGGTGCATGGAGATACCATCTGGTTTCACTCAGTCAAAAAGCTGGAAGCTACATTTTGTAGTTTCCAAGCTATTATCAGGAGTACACCAACAGACAATACATTATGACATACCTGTTGGGATGTTACCAGAGGCAGACTACACCAATTCAGAAATAAAAGCTGCCCTGAGGCATTGAGGTGACCTGGACATCAAAGTGACAATGCTAGATCAAGACACACCTTTTGACAACATTACTGCTTTCAGAGTGAATAATTTACAGCAGACTTCTTCTCCAGGTGCCGTATACATTCTGGATATTGGCTATCATCATGGCAATAGTCTTTCTGTTCGTAATTACTCGAAACAGTTCTTCCAAGGGCATTCCACACCAGTCTGTCAGGTTCTTCAGCCATGAAGTCCATCTGCATCGGCCCTCTCTTCCCAGGCAGATTCCCTTGCAGAGTGAGTATTCTATACTTAATGACATTTCTTTTGCTATGCCCAAGATATTAGAGATTTCTTTGGTTAATGGTCTTAAACAGTTCTTGTTCTTTATCCAACCAGTGCAATACTAGACTACACAGTCAATTCCTAGATCTCTCCACCTACATGCTGTGTTGTCATTGTGTGGTTCAATTTCAGTTTATTGCCCCATACTCACCCAGTCACTGTCTGCAGATGCCAGCTCATTTACTTCAGACATCACGACTCAGATGACAAAGACCTGTCTCTGATGATTTATGTGTCATCAGGGCATCAATGAGACGTAACCCCAAACTCTTTAATGGCCTCACTCAACATCTTCCTATAAGTGCTCAAACGTATCAGGGATGAGAGTGCAACTTGCATTGGTCTGTAGTCATAGCATAAATGCTGTGTAGCTAAAACCAGTTCTGCAACTGGGGATGGAATCACCAACATTTGGGGAATTGCTGGTAATAATAATAATAATTCATTACACTTATTGGCTGAAACTTTGTTTGCACAGTTATGCTGCATAAAGGTGATGATGTCACCAGCTACAGAAAATTTTCAGAAATTAAAAAAAAACAAACCTGATTTTTCACCTCAAGTCCTCAACCTCCCATGGAATCCCCTTCATTAGAGGGAATCTCTTGGTGCACCCAGGACCAGAGAGTCTAATTTCTGAAACTTGCTGCCACCAGTCAATTTCCCCCTCTTTCATGGCCTCTAGCATCTTTCTCACGGCAAAGAGGATTCCACAGGATTTAGACACCAGTGTTAGTTGAAAACTAAGGCCACCTTTATTGAATGTCCTTTAATCCAATTGGAGCTTTGGAAGGCATCTTCGTAGTGCAGTCTAGGTAGTCCCTCTGAACAATACCCCTGACCTGGCCTGGAGGGCCAAGTCCACCATTCACGCTCTGAAGCTTGAACAGGATTCATGTTGCTGTGAAGAAAACACTGGTATTTATGTAATTCTGAAACCACTCCCAAACACCCCATATTGCTCTGATTGGCCCTCACCACTGGTGGTCTGATATTGTCTTCTATATCAGGATTGGCAAAAGTAATTTTGCTGGTGCAATTTGCATGAGTGAATGTTTCCTTGGAACCTTCAGCTGGTGGAGAGGAGCAACATTTTCTTATTCTTAAACAGCCTCAACTGGTGACATCACCCGTTTTGTGCAGCATATCTTATGCAACAGGATTTTAGCCATTCTTTCATGACATCTGACCCGCATGCTATTCAATACTAGTATAATTGAGATTTTTAAAACCTATCTACAGTGGTACCTCATACAATGATTTTAATCCATTCTACAAGATTCGTTGTTGTACAAAACAATTGCTATATGATGCATGCATCATATAGCGATTTTCCCTATGGGATGGATCGTACAACAATTTATTTATTTTTTTGCTAAATAGTTTTTCCCATTGAAAAATTGTTGTACAGATTTTTTTCCATAGGGAAAATTGTTATGCTGGACACCATTTCCCCCCAGAACCTAATTGTTATGCGATTTAGTTAGTATACGTGGCAATTGTTGTATGAGGTTCCACTGTACTATATTTACTTTTTCCTCCCCCTGAAATAATATTAGTTTGAAAAATATATAGGACTATATCTCCCAGAATCCCCAGCCAGCATGTTCCCAGTAGGTTTCTGGAAGTTTCAGACTTCAAAGTAGTTTTTACAAGGTCTGGACACAGCATGAAGTCACATTTGAGTCATATGATATTCCTCCACTACTGTTTAGTGGTACCACAAGCTTGTAAATGGGATTCCTCAAACACATCCCCAGGACATTCTGGTTATAAGCAAACTGTAAAGTTATAGTTACAGCACAAAAGCAATAAAATTACTCCTTTCAAGTTATAACGATAATGAAACTTCATTATAACCTTCACTCTTGGAAAAAGCCATTAATTACAAGGAACTAGTTATTTATAAGTAGTTATATCCAAGTTCTAGAAATGGTATGACTGAGCACCCAACACCTGTAACAAGGTGAAAGCCCCTACTTTAACACTAGGTACATGTCAGTTCCACCATTAGAAACCTGTACAGTCAGTCCATCAAGATACTAAATCCAGTAGTATCAAAAATAAGTGGAACATCCAAAGCAGTTAATAAGCTGTGCTCCTCATGTCTATCTTTAAAGAGAAGTTATACATTACTACAATATATGTAGCTCCAACAGTCTACAGACACTAGACGTCATGATGGTGAACCTTGGCACTCCAGGTGTTCTTGTACTTCAATTACTAGAAGCCCAAGTCAGCACTTCTACTGATCAGGGCTTCTGGGAATTGTAGTTCAAGAGCAGCTGGAGGGCCAAGGTTAGCCATCACTGCACTAGAGGATGACTGTTGGGATGGCAGTTAAGGACAGAAGGGTGCTGCTGGCACCATCTTCTTCCATTTACTGTCCCTCACCACCAAGATGAGGTGAGCCCTAGGATGTGAGGTGGCAAAAATCCTGCTATACTGTTGCACTCAGAGATATCGTTTCTGTGAGAAACTATGTCAATGGGACTCCTCAGACACATCTGCAGAACATCTGTAGGTAAAACAATCTCCTCCCCTTACTCCTTCTCTCTTTGTCTCTGCAACTGGGCCTATAGTACCATTTGATGAAATTCCTGGCATGTAAATCCAGTAAAGAGAAAAACACATTGCAGTTTTCTTTTAATTTTGTCAAACAAGCCTGTAAATACGTTTAATAACTTAATCAATCGAAATGAAATTGGTATCTCAGCCTATTTTCATTTGTTAGACTACCATTAATATTCAGATAAATCTGCAATATATGATGCAAATGTAACCAGTCTAGAGAAGAAGAAAAAACACAGATTAATAAACCATTGATTTCATAATAGCTTTTCAAGCACCATCACAGGCAAATAAAGAACATAGAGAGTCAGATGTTTTCTGTTGTGCTGGATCCTGACAAAACGAAAGTGAAAACCCTCAATAATTCATTTCCTTTTTGTGTAGTAGACTTTTAAAAATAAATAAGGTCAAATACCATCTCAACCATTTAGATGCAAGCATTCTATTTGCTACTACTAATTTAAGTTTTGAAGGTTGTGGTGGTTTAGTGGTTAAAATGCTGAGATTGAATTATCAGAAGGTCAGTAGGTCAGCAGTTGGAGACCTGTGCATGATGGAGTGAGCACCTGTTGTCTGTGGCAGCTCCTGCCAACCTAGCAGTTGAAATACATCAACCAAGAAATTGCAAGTAGATAAAGAGGTACAGTACTACTTTGGCGGAAAAGATAACAGTGTTCAGTGCACTTGGGTGTTTAGTCATGCCATGTGGCCACAGAAATGTCTGCAGATGCAGACAGTGCTAGCTATTTGGCTGTAAACAGAGATGAGCACCACCTCCTACAGTCGGACATGACTGACTTTCGAGCAAGGGAGACCATTACCATTACATAATTTAATATTTAGAAACTAGTTTAGAACGCATGCTGTCCTCACTTGGTTTCACAATGTTCTTCTCCAGCCAGAGATGGAAGAGATAATAATTCAGATCACATTTTAATATGAATGTAATTAAATTTGGTACTTCTGAAGCAAAACTCAGCTATTCAAATTTCAATTTTTGCAGTGCAGTTCTGCATATATTAAAGAAAGATGAACAGAGAAAATGCATATATTATTGAAAACAATGTTGAAAATGCATTGGAAAACTGTTACTCAAAACTACATTTTGAAAAGTCCATGTCCTCAAGGAACACACACACACAAATGTAAGCAAATTTATCATACACATTTTAAAACATTCTCAAAGGTCAATATGGATGAAACTTAACAGTGGAAATCTTCTCAATATTGGGCATGAATTGAAGCTAAGATAGGAAAATTGCAAGGAGATAAATAGGTAACACTTTGGTGGGAAGGTAAACAGAATTTTGTGCACTCTTTATCTTTGTTCTTTATTCTGTACTTGTATTTTATGTTTTACAGTAATACCCCGGATAACGCGAGTACCGTATAGCGTGAAAACCGCATAATGTGACAAGATTTTCGGAAAAATCTTGTATCGAATAACGCGATTTTCACGTTATTCGGAACAAGCGTATGCGTGGGGGGGGAGTTGGATTGGGTCGAACATCTACCCAACCCAAAAAACCCCAGCGCCCGCCCCCACGATGTTTGGAAAGGGTACGGGGATCCTTACCCTTTCGAAACTTCGAGTTGTGAAAGGGTAAAGATCCTTACACTTTCGCAACTTCAAGCATGTGCGCGTGTGTCGTTCGGGGTTAGGGCAGGATATGGGAAAGACCCCCATATCCTGCCCTAACCCCGAACGACACACGCGCGCACGCTCGAAGTTGCGAAAGTGTAAGGATCTTTACCCTTTTGCAACCTCGGGCAGCTTGGAGGCTTGCGCGCCTCGGCGGCGGTTAGGCAAGGATGCGGGGTCTTTCCCATATCCTCGCCTAACCGCCACCGCGGCGTGCGTGCACGCCCGCGGTTCCGAAGGGGTACCCTCTTGGAACCTCGGGAGGCTTGGAGGCTCACACGCTTCTGCGGCGGTTAGGCGAGGATGCGGGAAAAAAACCCGCATCCTCGCCTAACCCCCGCCGAGGCACGCAAGCCTCCAAGCCGCCCAAGGTTGCGAAAGGGTACCCCTTCGGAACCATGGGTGTGCACGCGCGCCACGGCAGCGGTTAGGTGAGGATGCGGGAAAGACCCCTGCATCCTTGCCTAACCGCCGCAGAGGTGCGCAAGCCTCCAAGCCGCCCGAAGTTGTGAAAGGGTAAAGATCCTTACACTTTCGCAACTTCGAGCGTGTGCGTGCATGTCGTTCGGGGTTAGGGCAGGATACGGAGGTCTTTCCCCTACCTTGCCCTAACCCCGAATGACACGCAATCACATGCCTACCCGGGGGGGGGGGATTTCGGACAAGCCGAGCCTTGCCTCGGCGTGGTTTGTCCCTGACGTCAGGGCTTTTTTTTAGCATTGTTTGATCAATATATCGAACAACGTGAAAAACCGGACAACGTCATGACTCGTGGAACCATGTCATAACGTTGTCCGGGGTTCTATTGTACACATATTATGTATTTTTGTTAACCTTTTGTGGCAACTTTCTTGTTGTACTCTTTCTTTGAAAATCTATAAATAATTTTTTTTAAAAAAAAAGAATTTCGTGCACTCTGGTGTCTAGTCATGCCTGCCACATGTCCACAGAAATATCTGCAGACAGTGATGGATCTTTGACTAAACAGAGATGAGCACTGAGCCCTAGAGTCAGATACAACTGGCTTTCAAGCAAGGGAGACCTTTACCTTTATCTAGGTAGCCTCTGGCTTAACAGCATGTAATTATTATTATAAACATATTTGTATGTGTACAAATACATACTGTATATGTGTTTGTTTAAATATGGGATTTTCCTGATCCTGCAGTGTGGAAACCACTACAGTATAAGCTGTATCACATTGGAGTTAAGCAGTTATCTGAATGGGTCATTTACAACAGGGCCTCTATTTTTTTTAAAAAATGCTTATATTACAGTGTAAGAAAAAAAGTGACCGTTTCTGTTTGCAGTACAACGTCCCTACAATCCTTTCAAACTTCTACAGGTGGTATACATAAGAAATGCATGAAAGTACAAGCAAGGTGGTGAGTACTGTAGAAACTGACTTGTAAGAGGAACGAATGAAAGAGCTGGTATGTTTAGCCTGGGGAAAAGAAAACTAAAAGGGAGAGAGGAAAGCTGTCATCATGTTTCTGAAGGCTTGTCATGCAGAAGGTAGAATGGGCTTCTCTGATACTCCTGGGGGGAAACTAGAATGAGTGAGTGAAATTTTTAGGAAAACAGATTTCAGCTAAAAACTAAAGAAACTTTCCAGTAGTAACATCTATTTGGCAGGAAACTAATGCCTGGTAAGCAACTGCAGTGGCTTAGTGGTTAAGAGGCTGAATTTGATGACTGTCAGTAGGTCAGCAGCAGGTCAAGACCTTAATACTCCATCTCTGTCCCAGCTCCTGACAACCTAGCAGTTCAAAAGAAATTGCAAGTAGATAAATAGGTATTGCGTTGGTGGGAAGGTAACAGTGCTCTGTGCACTCTGGTGTCTAGTCATGCCTGCCACATGACCACGGAAACAGCTGCAGACACAGACAGCATTGGCTCTTTGGCTGTAAACAGAGATGAGCACCACGTCCTAGAGTCAGATATGACTGGGTTTTGAGCAAGGACAACCTTTACTTTACCTAAGCGACTTTACATTTAAGCAAAAGAGAGACATAGATTGTAGTTGCATCCTGTGCTTGAAAGAGTAGTTGCTTGGGACTATAATTCCCATATTCCTATGCCAGCAAGGCCACTGGTTTCTGATCAGGCAAAAATAATGCAACATATTTCAAGGCCACAATTTGCTTTTTGAGGAAACCATTCTGCCCAACAGCAGGGCAAGCACTGCCTGCTGTTTGCTGCATAAGAACCGGAAGAGCCCCCAGAGAAACAAGTAGAAGCACTTGTAGCTATGGTCCCTCTTGCTTTACTAGGTAAATTCAAAATAGAGCACACCAGTGATGGGATGATAAAAAATTTAGTACCCCACCCTGACGTCATCACAGTGGGGGCGGAGCTAACGTCATGACGTCATGGGTGGAGCCAACGTCATGACATCATGACGTTGTAGGCGGGGCCAAAAATAAAATAAATAAAATAAAAATAAAACACACACACACACCCCTCAAACCCCCCCCCCACAAAACCGTTAATAAAATAAATAAATAAAATAATAATTAAATAAAAATACACCCAAACACCCACCCACCCCAAACACAAACCCCTCTTACAATGGGGATCGTTGGGGCTGGCCCCGAGCCTTGGTGCCCGGCGGCGCGCCTAGCCGGGCGGCCCAGCGCTCCCGGCTGCAACTCTCCACGGGCAGCCCCGAGCCTCGGCGCCGCGCCTAGCCGGGCGGCCCAGCGCTCCCGGCCGCAACTCTCCATGGGCGGCCCCGAGCCTTGGCGCCCCGCGGCGCGCCTAGCCGGGCGGCCCAGCGCTCCCGGCTGCAACTCTCCACGGGCGGCCCCGAGCCTCGGCGCTCCGCGGCGCGCCTAGCCGGGCGGCCCCGAGCTGCCCATGGAGAGTTGCCGCCGGGAGCGCTGGGCCGCCCGGCTAGGCACACCGCCGAGCGCCGAGGCTTGGGGCGCCCGTGGAGAGTTGCGGCTGGGAGCGCTGGGCCGCCCGGCTAGGCACGGCTCCTCCTCCTAAGCCCTCCGCCACTGCCAGAGCCACTTCAAAATGGTCCGGCTCCGGCAAAAACAAGTGCGCATGCGCAGAAACAGAATCTGACGCATGCACAATTTAAAATTGCAGCACGCATGCGTCAGATTGACTTCTGCGCATGCGCACTGAATTGGAGCCATTTTGGCTCCAATTTAAAAAAAAATTTTTTTCTTTTTTTCAGGCGTCCGGAACCGGACGCCTTAAAAATAGACTACCCTCTCGGAGAACCCTCCGAAATTGTTCTTACCGGTTCCAGGGAACCGTCTGGAACCGGGGACATCCCATCACTGGAGCACACCTCTGTCTGGTACATCATTCTTAAGTCTCTCTCTCTTCCCACCCATCAATCCTTAATTTATATAGGTCTTTCTATAATAATGTATGATGAATCAATATGCTACTTGTGATAGACTGCGTGTAGCTACAGGTGATACTGAAGTGTGGGACTGTGTCTGAAATTAAATATAACATGCAGGTGTGTAATAAATAATACAAGAGAAAGATGCAGAGATGGTACATCTAGATTTACTAGTGGCTCACACAATAATTTACAGCAAGGAATTCTGTTTTCCTCTTTTGTTAACAACAGTAGCAGCAAAATGACTCTGTCCTTCAAGTGATACCTAGGAATGCTTTTGGTTTGTGTGGGCTTTGTGTGCTGAAGGCCCATGAGCTCCATTTGTTTCTGGAAAACTCATAATTCTTGCTTTTCTTGCATGGATCTTTAATGTCAGGTTATGCTAGTTGGTGGATTTCAGGCTTCTAAAAAGAAACAACTGGGAAATACCAGACACTGGAGTAAATATATATATATTTCTTAGCTCTGCTTAAATTTACTTGCCAGATTGTCTCTTAGGTAAGCCCCTAACCCTGATATGCAAGGAAAAGTCATAATTCTAACAAAACCATCATTTGAAAAGTGTGGTTAAACACCATTCATGCTCATTGCAAGGGGTTAAAATCTTTGAATATACAGTAATACCTCGGATAACGTTTACCTCAGATAACGCTAAAATCGCATAACGTTAAGTAATCTGGGGAGGAGAATTGGATCGAATAACGTTAAGGTCCTATGGGATGGATCGGATAACAACCGCTAAAGCCTGTGTGGTTACAATGTATCTCTATGGAGCTTTAATGTTATCCAATACATCCCATAGGATTTCAACATGGATTGGATAACACTAAAAATCAGATAACACCAAGACTTGTGGAACCAAGTCTTAGCATTATCCGAGGTAT
Organism: Furcifer pardalis; assembly: GCA_030440675.1. Classification (NCBI taxonomy): domain Eukaryota; kingdom Metazoa; phylum Chordata; class Lepidosauria; order Squamata; family Chamaeleonidae; genus Furcifer; species Furcifer pardalis. The sequence continues at coordinate 227,082,669 of CP126890.1, read as the reverse complement.
TACTGTATAGGTAGCTAGATATACAGTAGCTTAGTGATTAAGATACTTACCTTGATGACTGTAAGGTCACCAGGTCAGCATTTCAAGACCTGAGTGCTCCATGATGGAGTCAGCTTCCCCTAGAGTCAATTATGACTGGCTTTTGAGCAAGGGAGACCTTTATCTTTAGCTATATACACATGCATGTTCTTCTGCTGGATAGCTCAATGAGTCAAAGTACCTGGCAGTGAATACAAGAGTCAAGAGATTGATTCCCATGACCAGAGCCAGCCTGTGTAATCCTGCCTAGTCTAACCATGCTCCCAAAAGAAGGGAGTAATAAACCACTTTTGATTACCTTGTACCTAGGAAACACTGACATATATATTTATGTTCAGGCTGTAATTTGCTCATTTACTGAAATATACACACAGTGTATATTTCAGTTTTGCTAAAATCGTTTTTAAAAATCTCTCCTGTCTGCCAACCACAGCTGTCTGCCAACCACAGGCGGGGGAAAGCGCCTTGCTGTAGCTAAAAAATAAAGAGGAGGGGCCCAGCCACCTTGCTAGCCACACTAGGCAGTGAGGTATCACACTGCACACAGGAGGGGGTGGAGACTCACTGTAGGAGAAGGGGCCCGGCCACCTGCCTATCTACTGTGTCTGAAGCCCGTGCTCTCGCTCTGTTCAGAGGGTACACCCAGTGGAGCATACTGAGGGCAGAAGGCTGTCATCAGGGCTCCCAGCACCACCCACCCCCATGGCCCGGTTCAGGACAGCCCATTGCCTGGTACCAGTCCACAGCCTGGTGGTTGGGGACCCTGCTTTATGCTGCTGCTGAGCTGGCTGTTCCTCCAAAGCAAGCTTCCCTGTCAGCTGGGATGTGGATCCTTTAGATGCACAATATTTTATCCTGCCCCTAATATGTGCATACACTGAGGAGAGGATAATTACTGGATAATTTAGATATGTCCCTCAACAGTGGTCTCAAAATGAGGCAGGTTGGACGTGTGTGTGCATGATCAAGCTACCCCAAACAGTGGGTAATATGCTCTTGTAGACCGCCTCTGGCTTAACAGTATGTAATCATTATTATAAACATATTTTATGTGTACCAGAACATATATTCATATACATATATGATGTAGGCAAATGCAATATATTTGCTTGAAAGTATTTTTGACAGCCACATGGCCCTGAAGCTTAAAATGTTGTTTTACTCTTCTAATGGATATAATAATTCAACAATATCATTGTTTCACCACCTCCTTCAGACATTTGAAAGTGCAGGATATTTTTATATATGTCAGTTGTGATGGTTCTTATGAGATTCTTTATTTATACATTAGTTTTTAGCAGCAGACATAAAGTTTTTCAGTGCTATTTCAAAGTCAGATCAAATTATGAATATACTAGATGGAAACATTTATATCAGAAGAGGTAGTAATATTTAAAATACTAAGCCTGTTATTTTCCATCTCTCACCCATCTGGGCATACTGCACTGCAAAAGTTTAAAATGTGAAAACAACTTCTATCAATTAACTACAATAATTCAAATACTCATTAATTAAGAATAACAGAACACATCCCAAGTCTATGAGCCAGGGAAATTTTACTTACAGCTGTTTTTCTAAAGATACATTTATATAGTCTTGGCAACTGTATTTCTAAAACAGTGCATCCCCCAAGAACCTTTCATTAATTATTAGGGAGTTTTGCTTAATTATATCTTAATAGCCACTATTAAGTGTCTCAAGACTTAAATACTGCACTGTTGTATACTATCTGGTTCCCTTCAGTCACCAATTCTGATACTGCATATAGAAAATACAGTACTGAAAAATAAAGCAAAGCAAAATAATACTTTCATTGCCACATATGTTTGATCAGAGAATGTCATTAAAGCTTCTCATCTAACTGCGGGAATAAATTATTTTTTAAACAAAATTAAAAGTAAATTTTGAAACTAACTAGAAAATATTAATTACATTAAAAGGTAACTGTTCCCACTTTTCTGCAACTTTTGAAGTGTAGCTTACTTATTGTTTCCTTATTCATCAAGTTATTGCTGCAGATAACTATGTTACTTGTAACCAGTTACTTCCAAGTTTTAACAAACATTAATTTTTAGAATTCCACTCAGAAAATATTTCAGCCACAATTGCCTGTCTCCATGCCGGTTGCTGTTCCCCACAGCTGTTGTTCAAAAACATAACTTTTCTTATGTCTATAATGTTATGTTATACTGTATTATAAGCTGTCAAATTGTATCTTGACTGGGACAATCTTAACACAGTATTGAAATATTTAAGGAGAGGTTTCATCAGGGCCACCTCAAATGAGTATCCATGGCTAAGAAGGAGCCTGAACCCTGGTCTCCTGAGTTTGATTACTATAGTACTGGCTGTCATCTCCACTCTAGCCACATGGCAATAAAATCAGATGACTTTTGTATCCACTTTAAATAAGAGAGAAAAAGGCATAGTATTATTGAGACACACACACACATCTTAAAGCTCAGGAAGATACAAAGGTCTTTATTTGCTATGGAAAGGACAATAGAGAACATTCCAGAAGAAGCACTCTGAGGAAAAACATTCCACATCTGGGGAACTCCTACTGTGAACACCTTTTTTTTAAGCCACCAACATCACTTCAGATTGCAGAACATGTTGAAGAGGCCCTCCATTTAACAACTTAATGTATGAGTATAGGTACTTATCAACAAAGACTACATCTCTCTCCGTGTATGTCTTCTTGTGGATATCTCGGTGCTGTAATCCATGAAAGAACCTATATGTCTCCAAGATGGGCTTTAGATCTCAAACAGACACTTTGAATTGTGCCTGGAAATGGCTTGAGAAATAGCACAGTTTCGAAGAAAACTGTAAGATGTACAAGCAATGCAAGATGAATTCAATCTACAAGGAACAAGATTTCCATTCCTGACTAGCAATGAAAGCAGGATAAATTATGGAGAAATACACATGTATATCAAAATGTCAGGTTTGCTCATCTGAAAATTATGCATACCTGAAGAGTCAAATTTCCTTGACATAGAATTTCTCTCTCTATCAGATAATATTCTAATGTGTGAGAGAAAGTTGGCTTAAGCAAGATGATAAAGTCCATGAAACCTAGATATTGAGATTCTAGGAGCGTAAACTGGCTGATTACAGTTACCATATCTGGGTTTGTGAAGCTGCATTTTCCTCAAGGCAAAAGATTCTGAGATCCTGTCACCCTTAGCCGTAGTTATACTCCTTTGCCTAAACTATTTTAATATCTTGACTTGTGGGAAAATTTAGCAATGATTCTAAACTGGTAGCTGGATGAATTTGTGCAAACATGTCAAACAAGAAACAAAGTGAAAGCAAAAAATAAACAAAAATATGGCACCTTTCCAGCTTATCACCTTTATAGAAAAAGCTTCAAAAGTAAATACATTTGTAATACATTACCCACATGTTGTCTTGGCTGTTGCTATCCACTCCCTGGGGTTCCTTTAGCCACCAATCATTGTCCTTTTTACAGAAAAACAGTTTAAAAAAACACCACTACCCCAAATCTCAAGCAGAGGTGTTTAGTCATTATTAGATGTGAAATGCCACATTGACGCATGTGATTTCCAACTTGTGTCTATTAACTAACCACCATCTCTTTATTTTTCAGCTAAGTACAAATATTTGCCATGTAATCTCACTTTTATGTCTGAGGAAGTGGACTAGATTCACTGAAGCTCACATTAAAATATAGTGGTTGACCTTTAAAGTGCCACATGGTTCTTCTTCTTCTTCTTCTTCTTCTTCTTCTTCTTCTTCTTCTTCTTCTTCTTCTTCTTCTTCTTCTTCTTCTTCTTCTTCTTCTTCTTCTTCTTCTTCTTGCTTTTGTTTTGTTTAGCAATGTTGCATCTTGCTCAGTCTTACTGTTTCATCTATTGGACAATGAATGATATGATTCTCTGGGAATTTGCAGGTATAAAAATCCCATTCACGAGATATGGGAATGACTGACCTTTTTCTAACAATTACAGTACTTTTTAAATTTTTGCATCCCATAAATTCCCCTTTTAACCAATCCTAAATGGTGGTATTTCTGCTCCCTCTGCTGGCCAGGTATGGGTAAATCCTCTTTGTCATGTTTCACTCGCCTTTGTCTCTATTAAGATTTCAAACTTACAGTACAGTATTTGCTTGCTGATATTGAAGTAGTTCCAGCTTCTCAAGAATGCAGGTCAAGTGGCATTGAAGAACATTGATGCAGGTAAAGTGATGTTGAAGAAGCATTAAAAATTGCACCTCTTTCTATAGATCAACATGAAAATGAGATGATTGATTCTTGTTCAGGAGAGGTGGCAAAAATCACTGTTGCCAGTTCTTCCATGGCTTAAAATTCTAAATTCAAGGGGTGGCCAGGGTTGTTCAAAATTAACATACTAGTCACCCGCAAACAAACACCCTTACAATTCCTCTTCTATCAAGCAGAAATCATCTTTCCTTATCTTTATTTATGCACTTATTTCATTTAGATTCCGCCTGTCTTCCACAAATGGTACTCAAAGTATATCACAGTAATGGTATTTTTTAAAAGAAGAAAAACTACAGTTAAAAATTCAAACAGGGTAGACTGTAAAATCGGAATGAAAGTAAATTTATAAAAGCAATGCAAAACAATTTGAAGTGATATCTTTAGTATGTTGTTCCTCATAGCCAACAGTTTTCAGATATATAAAGCTTTTTCTTCTGATCTCTTGTTCCCGGCTGTTCCTTTGCAAAAACAGTCTCTTTCCCATCCTCCTTCCAGCAATCTTAAGTGAACACAAGGACTGAAATCCTATTGCACTGCTCTATGTGCATAATAGGAATGATGTCAGTAGCACTGAAAAATCCCTGCTGATTAAAGGCAATTTCTGGATACCTGCAGCTCATACACAATGCAATGAAGTTGTAAGATTTCTTTGCTCGAAAACCAGTCATGTCCTACACTAGGGGTGGGTGCTCATCTCCGTTTATAGCCAAAGAGCCAGTACTGTCTGTATCTGCAGATGTTTACAGAATAACTGGCAGGCACGACTAGCACATGGAATCCTGTTACCTTTCCCACTGAAGCAGTACCTATCAACCTACTTGCAATTTCTTGGTTTTGAACTGCTAGGTTGGCAGGAGCTGGAACAGACAACGGACACTCATTCTGTCATGCAGTACTCAGATCTTGAACTGCTGACTTGCTGATCTTCTGGTAGTCAAGCTCAGCATTTTAACCACTAAGCTACCATGGTGCTAATGAAGTTATTTGTATAACCTGAAATAACCAAAGACTGTCTTTAATCATGATCTATTTGCTGTTTCTGCCAATATCATTACAGTTGGGCATGTAGAGCTTTGCAGCAGGATTTCAGCCATAGTATTTCCTTTTACCTCCATTCCCTCAAAAGAACTTCAACCAACATAAATCAACCTGATGTCTTCCAAGTGGTTCTATCACATGTCCCATAATCTCTCAGCCTCCTATTGAGGGGTGGGAACAGTGGTGGGATGTCAAAAATTTTACTACCCCACCGTGACATCATCACAGTGTGGGCAGAGCTAACATCATGATGTCATGGGTGGGGCCAAAGAAAAAATAAAAATAAAAATAACAAAAAATAATAAAATAAAAATAAGTGTGCACACACACCTCAACCCACCCACAACACAAACCAGTAAATAAATAAAATAAATAAATAAATAAAATAAAAAATACATTAAAATACTATTCTTTTGTTGCTTGGTGCACATGCACAATGGGGGAACCAGTAAAAAGGTAAGCCCCGGAGGTGGTTCCCCCCAAAAGTTGCTACTGGTTTTCTGGGACACTGGGAAAAGTTACTACTGGTTCTGGCGAACTGGTGAGAACCTGTTACATCCCATCACTGGGTGGGAATTGTAGTTCTGAACCTCCACAGGACACTCAGCTGAGGAAGGCTGAGGTACAATAACTTAGTAGGAAGAATGATGGAAAGAATGATGTTAGAAAGTTGGTGTCAGAGGAATGAAAATGATGACATGCTGAAGCCTACCATAATTTGGTAGTAACAGGAAGATGATGAGGAAGGAATTGGTGGCCCTTCATACCAGTGGATTTGGGGTTAGATTGTCAATCTAATCGGGAGAAAACTCTGAAAAGAACCAATATACTAACTAGAATGTAGTACTAGGGCTCAGGTAACCATGGTTTAAAATACCTTTAAATGTAGTGGGTAGTCTTGACCCTGGCATAATTGGATCTACTCCACAGGATTGTTGTAAGGATAATATAGGGATAAGGCAGCTATGCAGGTTTTTTCTGAAAACCTGGCTGGCAGGACAGGTTTGGGGACTCGGGAACGTGGGTTCCCATACCAAGTGGCTTATATAAGGACTGCCTCCCTGGGTTGGTATGTGGGAATACTGGTGTGTAGTTCTGTGTTGTTTTAACTTCTGATGATTTTTTAATTTTGACGCTTTTATTGATATTGAGTGTTTAGGTTTTATTTCTGTTTTTATCAGGATGTAAGCCGCCCAGAGTCGGGCCCTCCCGATTGGGGCGGGGTATTAAATTTAATAAATAATAATAATACATCATGACCTCATTGAAGAAAAATGGAATATAAAACTCTGTAACTTCTTCTATCCTGTCTGGCAAAAACTGTACCTATAATTTCACTGATGTGTATAAATTGATACCATGAAAGGGATACACAGGAAGAGCCTCCCTGAAGATTGTGGGATTTTTTGGGCCACAATCAGGCGTAACCCAGGCAACGGAAAGTTTGTGTTGTTGGCTAATCTTTCTTATACTAGGTCAGGCGAAAGGAAATGCAGAATGAACTCACCAAAAGGTGGCTTCATTTTGGCAGTTTTATGTCTGGCCTAGACATGGAAGAAGATACCGTGAAAACTCACTCTTATGTCTGATGAAGTGGACTTGATCCATGAAAACTAACATTAAAAAACAGGAGTTAAGTCTTTAAGGTGCCACAATGTTTTTTTTTCTCTTTTTTAATTCTCTGATATTCTTGCAGACTAACACGGCTACCACTTCACAAAATTTACAATTTCACTGTCTCCAAATCTGTGGAGAATTAAAAAAAAAACTAGTACAGTTGTTGGGGCGAAACCTGCCTGCCACTCTATCTGTTTTGTGCCTCAGTATTAACCAGCAAGAAACCTCATGGCAATTCAACGTGTCTCATTATCTAGAAGGCATAGAAATGCCCTGTACTCTCCCACAGACAACATCCTAGCAATGTACTTCATTACTAGCAGTAGCTGACATCTAAAAGAGTGAGAAGACAGAGACTACTTCATGGGAATAGGCTTTCTGAATCAATTTTTTTGTGCCCCCTACCTCACCATGATATTTCTCTTTGCCTCCAAACTAGGGTCTCCGTGTGGCAGGAGATAGGCCAAATTACTGTGCAGTCCCAATACCACGAAAACATTGGACTGATATTATCTGTGATTACTAGAAAGAGAGAGAAAGAAATAGTTTTCTGACAGGACAATAACTCTGGCTCCAAACTAGCTATCAGCACCTCCTGCACATTACTATTTTTGTACTCCTCTTATAAACCTCCAAGCCAATCTCATTCTTCAGAGCATGTAGGTTGGCATTAAAAGGCAGCCCTCAACTGACAATGCTGTCAATCAGTTGGTGTGTTTAAAAAAAGAGTTAAAAGTACAGATAAATTTCTAACACCTCCAGATGGAGTGGACACTGTTGCCATTTAGGTATAGATTGGCTGTTAGGCTGCGAGGTAAGAATGAAGCAACTCCAGGCTATAAGCCTGATATTATCAATGGGAGTAGTTTTCATCCAACCCACCAAATTGTGCCGTGGGGGTCAATTTGTGTTATGTGCCATCCAACATAAGACAAAACTAATATGAGATATACTATATAATGAATGGTTTTGCCATTGTCAGCTCACAGTGAGTTTCCAAGCACACCAGGAGATCCCAATCCAAATCTCTCCAGTCCTTATGGGTCACTTTAACCCAGGAGTTCTTAACCTTTCTAAGCCTGGGACCTGATCACCCTCCCTCAGCAGCTTTGGGGGGCAGATGGCCATTTTGTCCTTCCTCCATTACATGGTGCTTCCTGGTGTGGTAGAGGTGGTGTCGCAGGCCACATCCGGCCCATGAGCTGCAGGTCGACAATCCCTGCTTTAACCATTATGTCCACACCTTTTCCTTGCCCTACTGTCAACATAGGGAAAAGAGCTCATCTTTGATCTGTAATGTAAGCTTATAAATTCTTTCAGAAAAAGAATGGGCACAAAAGAGGTAATTTCAGAGATATCATTCATTCTTATACCCATAATCTCTCCTGCTTTAACACAGTCATGCTGTTAGCCTACTAACATGCATAGCAGTAGTTCATTCTTTGCTAAAATGAGCATTTTGATTCTATTTTGCACTGTGAAATGTAAAATTGCTCTACTGGATATCTCAGGATTCTTATAGTTTACTGAAACTTCTAGAAATCGATAGCTGTCATTTGTAAATGAATAAAAGCACAGAAAGGGAAAGTTTATACTAAAATACATCTACTAGCCTTAAAGATACTGCAAGAATTGTTTTCTCATTTTTCTTACTATTATTTATTTACTATTGATATTTATATGCCAGCAGACTTGCTTTAAACATTACTCTGGATGTCTACAAACACCAGACAAAAATCAATTACAATTACAAACATACTATACTCCTAATCCTTGAAGTCAAGTGGCAGTGTACTGAATATAGCATAAAATCAAACCATTCTGTAATAAAAAAATAATAACAGGTTACAAATCATAAATCATAACCCCTCTACTAGAAAAGAATGTCTGAAAACGCTTCTCTAAATAAAACTTTTTAACAGCTTTCTGAAAAACTGAAATGAAGGGATCTGGAGAATGTCAACAGGGAGACTGTTCCATCATGAAGTGGCCACTATTGAAACAGCTATCTTTCTAGTGTCACTCCTTCTAGCTTCTCTTGGGGTAGCTGCACATAACAGTGTAGCCTGGGAGGATCTGGTACTGCAGGTAAGATTCCTATAGGAGCAACTTTACCAGGTAGCAAGTTCTCAAACATGAAGAATTTTATAAGTAAGAAATAAAACCTTGAACCTGATGTCGAACACCAATGGGCAACCAATGGAGGTGAACCAAGATAGGTGAACTATGATCAAACTTACACATTCCCATAATAAGTCTTTTGAACCCATTGAAGCTTCCATACCAGCTTCAAGAGTACCTCAATGGAGAGTTACATTAATCCATTTTATAGATTACCAAAGTGCAGATCAATGTTTACATACAGTATCAGACTACCACTTTGAAAACCACTGTCATTTTTAGAAGAGTTTCAAATTAATGCTGTCTCCTCTATTACTTTGTCCAGAGTGTGATTCCCAAGAGCTACCTAAAATAATTTCTGTGAGGAACATTTCCTTCAGAGAAGAAGCATAACATATTTCCATGACTACTGTGGCTGCTTTTCATTAATTCACATAATTTAAACTGCCTTGACTCATCTGCAATATCTTCTTAGAATCCCCAGTCACTCTAGAAGGCTCTTGAGTTATGGGAATAACTGTGATTACACTCATGAACGGAGTATCTTTAAATAAGGCAATCACGATATTAGGATGGCAATGAGTTAATTTATGGCAGGTCAGACAACACTCCAGAGGTCTTTTGATCAGACAGGGCCACCTCTGCACCTTGGAAACCACTGGGGTTTTTTTTTCAGATTTTTAAAAAAAGAGCCTGCTTCTATCTTCTTGTGACCAAAATTATTTAAAAATAAATAAATAAGGGGAGTGCATGGTGTGTCTCAGGGTACAGGAGACTCTCAAAACAATGAAAATTTGCTCCCACGTTTCCCTGAAAGGTACAAAGGGAGCTCTGAGGGTCCTTATTGTGGACCTTGACTTCTATTACAACCTCCATTTGGCCCACAGGTTGCATTTTCCCCACCCTACCCTGTAGACTTGAGAAAGATTTTTGTGCCATATTTCTTTAATCTCCCTAGAATATTTCCTCAACAGATTGTACAACAATAGATTGTTTTACAGAAAGCCCATTCTCCAATGATTTCTCAAATTTCCCAATTTGGGAACTGGAATTCAATAACACCTGGAGCACTCCAACTTTCTTATTCCTTCATTAATCTTGTGCCCAGACAAACAAGAGCATAGAAATTATTCTGTAAGAAAGGGGGTGTACTTTCATACTCCAAGGCTACAATCAAAAGTAACAGCAAAAATCCACTGGAACTCTTGAGACAAATAAGTTTTATTTGACATCATCTTTCATCAGCTGCAGCCCATCCCTTAGATGCATAGATTATTCCCTCAACTGGCAGATATTTCTGCTGCAACAGGGTAACACCATAGAAATTAAAACAAGATCTTTCACTAAGATCATGTGAGGAATATCAGAATGATGGGCAGACATTTCTGCGGTGCTCAACCCTGATTTGGAAAGAGGCACTCAGATAACATCATGAACTAACCACTTCATAGCAGTAATATATACAGTTGGAATGTGAGATCACCTTTCTGTTTCCTCACTGCATGTTCTTCACCTCTGCCTTTAAGAACTTGTGGATAGATTCAGAGGAGTTAACATCTCCCTACACAATAGAAGTGCCAGTATGCATTTAGAGCTGTATTCTCAGAATCATGTGCAATGAAGTGAACATAAAATTAACATGGAAAAATGAATGTATTCCTGCTGCAGTAGAAGAAGATCCATTAAGGCAAGTAGGTACTGCTCACCTTCAGAAACAGGTTTTTTGGAAGCAGAAAGCCAGGGTCTACCTGTATTGTTTACCTGCTTAACTCCCTGGTTGAAAAAGGTTGGGGAAAACTGCAGGTAGAAATTCAAGTCTGGCCAGGTTATCCTGCTATGGTAATAGAGTAGACCATACTGCCAACAACTCAATATCGAGTGTCAGATGGCAGTTAACTAAACTGACAACCTTGAGGACTAATGGCCTTGGTGAAGCCCACAGAGAAAGGTGATGGTCCCCAAGTGGATTAAATCTCACTTGAATCCATCTTGATGGACGGCAGCAGCTTCATCAATACTGGCCTGGGGCGGAGGAGGATTTTGTGTGCCAAAAGGGCTCAGGACCAGAAAGTGACTTGAGGAACTGGATCAGTGGTACGGGTGTCACGCTGTGATGAGGAAGACAGATGAAAGGCCACAGCAATATATTACAGCAATATATTTGCAGGACAGTCTTCATGGCTGATCGCCATGATGATAGTCAATATTTGGAATCGGATATGGCACAACAAGAAATACATCTCATTTGAGGGCAAACTGTTTTTCAGCTCTGTAGCTGTCATGTGAATAAATGGGATGAGGTCGAGGCAGTGTCTGAGTTAATGCCTACCCCTGCTTCTGTTTATGTTTATTGGTGAATACTGGATTGCCTGCCTGCTCTATAGATTTGTGAATACTACTGTTGTGCCTTGTTGTGGTCGTTACGGTTGGCTGTTTTGTCTTCTGCCTTGCAATCCAAAATGTGTACCAGCCACCAATGTCTCTCCCCATAACAGGATGTTATAAAAGATGTAGAATTATCCCGTCATCTTCCAAAACATCACTGTGAATCTCTATAGCTAGGTATTATTACAAGTAGACACTCTTAATACAGCATGATATCCAAGCCTAGGCAGCTGATTTCACCTTGCGACTTCAAAGACGAACAAAGGGGAAACAGTCACTTTTGGTAAGCAGTTTATCAACATAATACATAGGGCAGAACAGCAAAATCCTCCATGGGTTAGAGACAGCATGAGCCAAGCAAAGCCAAAAAGACCTGAACAGCAGAAGAGTTATTCTCTGCTTTTCTTTGCTATGGTAATCCTGTACTGCCAACTGCCTACTCTACCTTGGAGTCTCTTCAGATACATGCCAAAGCACACAGGGGAGAGAGAAAAATCCCTGTAAATACTAAATGGTGTGCTGTTCAATCTTATGAGTCTTTTAGGCTGTTATTTCCTTCTCTGTAAAAAAGGCAAAGTGAACAAATAAAAATGGTCAGAAATAAAGCGGAAAATTATTGTTTTTGTTTAGGTCAAAGGTTGGGCAAGTGTTAATGATGATTAATGGCCCTATGGAACCTCCTGCCAACGGAGATACGTCTCCAGATGGAGTTGCTGCCCTTTAGGAAAAATTTAAAAACATGGCTGGCAAGGCAGGTTTGGGGTGCGGGAGGGACTATGACCCCAGCCCGCTGGTTGATTTAAGCCCTGCTTGCCCTCAATTAGTTTTTAGATTTTGATTTTAAAGTTTTAAATTGAGGGTTTTTTTAGGAATGTTTTTAACAGTGTTTTATTGTTTGTTTGTTTTTAATGAATTGTGAGCCGCCCTGGGTCACCTTGGTGGAGGGCGGTTGATAAGTATGATTAATAAATAAATAAATAAATAAATAAACTACGTTATATAGTACACTATGCACAACAGTATATGATAACAGTGATAAGAGAATGAAGAAAATTGCCACTTCAAAGAGCCTTTTATCTGAGAAAGGTACATTTATTTATTTTTTTAAAAAGGATCAATGCTTCTGGACATGTGCAAAAGACACCCCACCTAAAACATGAAGTCCCCCCCCCCCCACAAAGTTAATAATTCAGTCCCACACGTCAGCTCAGATGAAAGTCCCATTGGGCTTATTCATGGTTAAGTATATATGATGAGAAGGGTAGCAGTGGCTTAGTGGTTGAAATACGTACTGAGTTTAATGACAGGAAAGTCAGCAGGTCAGCAGTTAGACCTAAGTGCTGAGTGAGTGAATTCTCATAATCTACCCCAGCTACTGCCAACCTAGCAGTTTGAAAGCAAAAATTGCAAGTAGATAAACAGTCTGGCCTAGACATGGAAGAAGCAGCAAGAATGGTAACAGCATTCTGTGCACTTCGGAGTCGTCATGCCTGCCACATGACCACAGAAACGTCTGCAAATGTAGACAGCATTTATTTATTTATTTATTAAACTTACAGTCTATCCCACCCTCCTAGGAAAAACGTTCCTGTTCAGGGCAGCGTACAGCATAAAATTCAAAAATACAAACTGACACAAATATTAAATTTTTCATATAAAACCCCTCAAAACCCAAACACCCTCATAAGAAAGCCTATGTTGGAAGCAATGGGGCAGAATACAATCCCTAACAATCGGCTGATGGTAAAATATTACCAAAGGCCTCTTTAAAAAGGTAAATTTTCAATTGAAAGTACTCTTTGGCTCTAAACCGATGAGCACCGTATCCTAAAGTCAGATACAGCTGGCTTTTGAGCAAGGGTGAACTTTACTTATATATGAACAGCAGCCGCTGCTACACTCCCCCCCCCCAAAAAAAAACCCCTTTTAAAATGACGCCCCTGCACAACCACTTTTTAACCCCACTCCTCAGGTATGACAGCACTGATAAAAACTGGGGACAAGGGATGCCCCCCCTTTTTTCTTTTGAAAACCTAAAAACTAGAGGCGGCAAATACCAGTCATTCTTGTTATCTATTTTAAAAAACACAGCTATTCATGCCGGCTTTTCTGTGTGTGTGTGTTTTATATATTTTAAAAAGAGAGGGTGCAATCCCAAATAGAAAAAAAGCATCCAAATGAGAAATGCCTTTGAGATTTTTTGATTTAAAAAAAGCGTTGCCAATAATTGCGGGGTGGGGTCGGTCGTTTGCCATTTTTGCGCTGAGTGGGTGAAAACGAATCACAATGACGTCCCTCCCCCGCTTAATTGTCATTCTGAAAGAGTTCTGGTGGCCAAGAGATTAAAGTGCTGTGCTGCTGCAGCCAAAACGTTGTGAGTTCGATCAGGGGCGTAGCTACCGCCGTATCTGCCATATCAATTATACGGGGGGCCCGGGCCACGGGGGCCCCCAACGTGCGTAAGCAAAACAAATCTTTACCCTTCCTAAGGGCCCCCAAACAAATTTTTATGCGGGGCCCCGCCAAGGCACGCTACGCTTCTGAGTTCGATCCTGAATGAAGGGCTACAAGGTATTATTGATTTTGTGAACCGCCCTGAGTCGGTTTTTACTGAGTAGGGCGGTATATAAATCAAATAAATAAATTAATAAATATTATTATTATTATTATCATCATCATCATCATCATAATTCAGCCTTCCATCCTTCCGAGGTCAGAAAAATGAGTAACCTAGCAGTTCGAAAGCAAGAAATTGCAAGTAGATAAATAGGGACCACTTTGGTGGGAAGGCAACAGCGTTCCATGTGTCTAGTCATGCCTGCCACATGTCCATGGAAACGTCTGCAGAAGCAGACAGCGCTGGCTCTTCGGCTTAGAAACATAGATGAGCACTGACCCCTAGAGTCGGATACGACTGGCTTTCGAGCAAGGGAAACCTTTACCTAACATATTAGGGGCAAAATTCTAATTAACTTGTGACCCATTCAGAGAGTGCATTAAGCACTATATAGGTAAAGATAAAAGGTTTCCCTTGCTCGAAAGCCAGCCGTATCCGACTCTAGAGGGGTCAGTGCTCATCTCTGTTTCAAAGGCGAAGAAGAGCCAGCGCCGTCTGCTTCTGCAGACGTTTCTATGGGGCGGTGTATAGAAGTGTAATAATTGCGATGGCTAATTCCTCTTAATCTTTGGCCCAGTCAGGAGGAACCCTTCTCAGCCAGCCGGAACGGATGTTTCTCAGTCGGCGGGGGCCAGCCGGGCCCATTGGGGACAGGGATTCGTGTTGCTCCGCCGGTGGCGGAGGCTTCCTTGGCTGAGTCCCTGCCTGGTCTCCCTTCTTCCTGGCCAGCCATGCAGCCCTTTATGGTCAACATCAAGCTGTCCGCTCGCACTCTCACCGGGGCGCTCAACCCCCAGAATCGCGGGGCGGCGGATTGGTGAGTGGAGGAAAAAAGGGGGGCGAGTTTGCAAAACCTGGGCGAGAAGGGGAGGACAGCCTCGTCCACATCATTGTGTGTTTGTGTTGTGTGTGTATGTGTTTGCATAGCCTCCTAATAAGTGGAGCAGGAGGGCGTTGTTGGGGAATATCGGGTTAAACTTTGCAAGGTGTGCCCTGCTACCATGTGTAATATCTTGGTTTTGCCCGAACTGAGTGGTCCAGTGCGGTTTCTGAGCCGTGTTAGTCTGATTCAGACATACCAGAAGGTAAACAAAACAAAACACAAAACGTTGTGGCACCTTAAAGCAGGGGTGCCCAAACTATGGCCCATGGGCCAAATCCGGCCACTTAACACCAGTTCATCTGGCCAGTGAAACCACGGCCAGATGAATTGGTGCCGGGGGGGCTGGATTCTGCACATTTTACTTCCGCGAGCAATGAGGGCTTCATGGGCCGGGTGAATTGATGTTGGGGGCCGGATCTGGCCCATGGGCCATAGTGACTGACACCCTGAACCACATGGCCGGCCTGTAGCCCCCAAAAAATTGGACACCACTGCATTAAAGACTAACTCCTCTATTTAAATGTGAGCTTTCGTGGATCAAGTACGCTTCATCCACTGTTCTTGGGTAAAAGAGTAGGAGGAGGAGGGATCACCCACACTTACTATAAAGAAAGCCTGTCACCAGTGGTGACTCACCACTAAATTGGGGAGGCGGGGAAGATTTTGTGCTTAGAAATCCCAGGCTGGAGTGTGATAGCAGCAGAAGTGAGATGGGCATGGAAATGAAGGAGTTGAAGGGATTGGGTGAAGTAGAGCTATGTGCCATCAAGCTACTTAGGGGTGAGGGTGACTCTAAGGTTTTTGAGGTGAGTGGGACTGGTTTATCACTGCCATCCTCAGTGAATTTCTATGGCTAGATGAGCAGGAATTTGAACCCATCTGGCACGTGTCTGGCCCAGACATCCTATCCCCTACATGCCATTGACCAGGGATTCTCAACTTGCCACCCGTGGGCCAGATACGGCCTGAGGCACCATTTCATGTGGCCCCACACCAGGAAGTGCCATGTGGCAGAGGAAGGGCAAAATGGCCATTCACCCCCTGAAGCTATCTGAGGGAGCGTGACCCGGCCCCTGGCTTAAAAAGGTTGAGAACTCCCACCTTTGACTCTTGACAGCAGCATTGTGTCAACTATTTTAAATGTCTGTAATGTCCCACAGGGCAAGTTATACATTTATAAATAGAATATGCTATGTACGTCCTGTTTGAGTTTTTAGGTGTACAAATAAGATATCCTAAACAGGAATTTGGATGGTGAAAGAGGGATATGTATGTATGTATGTATGTATGTATGTATGTATGTATGTATGTATGTATGTATGTATGTATTGTTACATTTAATTTTGTGCTGGTATTGGAAAAAGTGTAATCTGTTGTACGCTGCTCAGAGGGGGACGATATCCCAGATGGGCAGGATATAAATGTAATACATAAATGTATTCCTTTATTTCTTTATATTTATATCCCACCCATCTGAGATGTTCTCCTACTCTGGGCAGCATACAACAACAACAACAACTAGAAAACAATAACCATCACACAACAGATTATGGTGATGATAGATATAAAATTACTTAAACGTAAAATTACTTAAAATGTAAAGAGTGGAGTATCAGATAAGGGCCAAGGTGTGAGGATATGGTAGTATGCAATAGTAGACCCTAGTTTTGCTGTTCAGTATCCAGAAGTTAGGAGTTCAGTTCCCCACTATATTTCCAGGGAGAAGGGCCTTGGAAAGCTGCATAGTCCAAGGGTGCCCCTATAAGAAAGGAGTGGTAAACCACTTCTGAGTACTCTCTGCTTAGGAACCACCAAAATCAGAAATAGATTGATAATGTTCAATTGTTTTAAATCATAGGAACATTGCATTGAGGGTATCAACATCATGTGTGATTTTAATACATTTTTGTACACTTTTCTGGTATTTATGTAGAATAATACAGTAATAAGGAGACTAGGATGACCCAAATATCCCTATCATACATCTAATTCTTGATATCAATTTACAGAGTACTTCTTACAGACTGTTAAGAAAAATGGAAGTACAGTAATAGTGCAATGCTATGATAAAGGCTTGTTGTTAAGAGTTATGAAGTGGTCTAAAATGTTTCAGGCACTCAAGCATAATTTTTATGTTTTGCATCTGTTCTAGTCACAAGCTGGCAGTTGCTCCAGATTTTCCTTAAATGGCTTGGGATACGCACAGCAACATTTTTACATTAATTATAAGCTTGCAGTTTATATAGTAGCGGCAAGAAGGTTTCCAGATAGGGCTGCATAATACTTCATTTGTGAGACTGTAGCAGTTGGATTTTGTATTTTCTATGAGACATCTAGTAGAAAAGAACGTGTAAAATTTTGTATGATGTGTGGCACAATGCCACATTTAGCTTAAAACTAAAACAGGGGTTGCGCACCAAGCCAAGGGATCAAAGCGGGGGGTGCCACCCCCTGCTTTGATCCCTTGCCTTGGTGCGCGACCCCTGTTTTGATAGTATGCCTGGGCAAGGGGTGCCTTGGCCGAAATCCTCTCCCCCTGCGTGGGGGAGGGAATTTCGGCCAAGCCACCTCTTCCCCGGGCACGCTATCGCAACGGGGATCGCACGTCAAGGCAAGGGATCAAAGCGGGGGGTGACACCCCCCGCTTTGATCCCTTGCCATGGCGCGCGACCCCCTCGCTAAGAGTCCGGTGGGTTCGGTAGAATAGGCTCCTGCTGGCGCGCCTTTTCGCACACGTGCGAGTGCCTCTTCTCCGGGCTTTTTTTTTTAAGCGTTATTCAATGCATGCATCGGACAACGCTAAAAATCGGATAACGTCATGACTTGTGGAACCAAGTCATAACGTTATCTGGTGTTCTACTGTATGTATAAAAGGTAAAAATGTCTCCATTATATGGGCTATTATTGAAGGTTATTGTCATTCTGTAGTTGGGGTGGGTCATGATTCTGTCTTGAAACATTTCATAATGAATTGCTGTATAACTGAAGCTTCAGATCATATTGCATTTCTGCTTTGTTTTATTCTATTTTTGTCCTGGAGCTATAGCGGATATCTAGCAAAACTGATCACAGTTACTTTTCTGTGTGTAACACTAACTGTTTTTTTCTAGGGGATGGCAAGGACTGATTGCATATGGATGCCATTCTCTTGTTCTGGTGATTGATTCCAAGACTGCCCAGACTCTACAGGTGTTAGAAAGGCACAAGGCTAATGTTGTCAAGGTAATTTTAGAGAGAAAGGTTTGAGAACTAGCATAGTGTATGAGCCCATTTCCTGTAGAAATAATATACAGTACAGTAGAATGAGCAAACTGTTTTCATCATTAAGATCAATAACAAAATTATGCCTGTGTTTTATTTTCAAAAGCAGAACTTGCAACAAGAACTAACTTGTCATCTACTGAATGAGTATTCTGTTCATTGTGCTTCTTAACCATTTCCTCTAGGCAGTGATGGCGAACCTTTTAGAAACCGAATGCCCAAGCTACAACCCAAAACCCAATTATTTATCACTAAGTACCAACACAGCGGGGCATACTCTGTGCTGGGGGGAGGGAGAAAGCTCTCCTAGTGGGCTCCTGGGCAGAGGGCAGGGTGAATTCTGTGCTGAGGGATGGAGGAAGCACTCCCTTTGGGCTTCAGGGCAGCGGTGTGGGACAAACTCTGTGCTGGGGCAATGGCGCACGATCCCACAGAGATCGTGCCATAGGTTTTCCACCACTGTTCTAGGCATTCTAGTCTATTCCCACACAACCAAAGTTCTCCCCGCCAGCCAATATTCAGTACTCTTTGTCTTCAGAATATACTCTTTCTTCAGTGTACTGTTTTAGGGTAGAGTGGGTTGATCCATTATTTTTTGTCAGCAAATGTCATTGTATGAATGCAACATGTTGATGAATTGTCCCATTTTCTGACTGGTCTTGTTTATCTCAATACCTACCACCTGAGTTTATCATCTGTATTACTAACATGTGGAAATACAGTTTAGATTTCTAAACTGTTTGTTAGTTTCTAATGTCATAAGGGAAAAATATTTGTACATTCACTAGTTAAATCGAGTATATTTATTTACTTTTCCAAGTTTCCTTACTTTTTATATTTCTGTTATGTTTTTTTACTCTGTTACATGTAAAAAAAATCACAGAGATGTTCCATGACTCTGTTTGTTCCAAGTGATAATCATCTTTAGTTTTCTTTTCTTCAGGTTAAGTGGGCTAGAGAGAATTACCACCATAATATTGGATCCCCTTATTCATTGCGTTTGGCTTCTGCTGATGCTACTGGAAAGATAATTGTTTGGGATGTAGCTACAGGAGCTGCTCGCTGTGAAATTCAAGAGCACACAAAACCCATTCAAGGTGGGAAGCTATTTTATACTAAGTGTACAAGTGCCCTTGCTGGTGGAAGGAAGAAATAATTGCAAGTAGTCTTTCAGCTCTTAGCAGTGTTTGCATTTCTCTTTCCGGCAAGACATATTCAATGTGGCTGATCAATTAAAAATGTTTAGTTTGCTTCAAAGGTAATGTCTTTTGGTTTCAAAAGTTTAAAACTAAATTTTTCAGACAAGAGTCATTTTGAAAATCTTTAGAGACTTGAAAAAGGTTTAAGCATTGTTTAACAGCTATATAAAATATTCATGTTTTGTGCTTGCTTAAACAAATAGGATTTTATTTTACAAATTGGAAGTTCTGAAATATTTATGTGAAAGTTAGTTAAAACATTTTTGCTGTTATAGCAGATTGCACAAATTATTAAAGTTTTAATGGTATGACACTGACCTTGAATTCAGTGGGGCTTCCCCCCCCCCCCAGTAGATCTGCATTGAATTGCACAGTAAGTATATTTTTAGCAATCCAATAAAGGTATTATTCAAACTAGTTCTTTCTTTCCCTGAATGGA
The DNA here is from genome assembly GCA_030440675.1 of Furcifer pardalis. Classification (NCBI taxonomy): domain Eukaryota; kingdom Metazoa; phylum Chordata; class Lepidosauria; order Squamata; family Chamaeleonidae; genus Furcifer; species Furcifer pardalis. The sequence continues at coordinate 227,062,818 of CP126890.1, read as the reverse complement.
CCACATGACTATTTTTAAAACTGTAATGCACAACGGAAGTCTTGAGAAATGACGACTTTAAAGAGATATTCAAGGCAAGTTCTTGAATATAAACTGTTGCTTGGGACATGATTCCTGTTTGTCCCTGTTCTCTCGTATTGATTGGCCCTTCATTTTTTCTATAGTCATCCTTCACTTGGTTTTTACTGTCTCATTCAGACTTTGGAGTCCATATAGTAAATAAAAGTTATTTTCAATTTTTAGCAATCTGTTACTTTTGCTCTTTAGTATTTCTTTTGATTTTCAACAAAGCAATATGGGAAAGTACTGACCACAATATAGACTAGTTTAAAGAGTCAGTGTATTGAATAGTAAACACATGGATTTCACTCAGTGGGCTTTCCGCTTGTGATGAGTATTAAGTAAAGAATTCAGAAATAAGTCAATCTGGGGGACAATCTTGGATCTGTCGACTCCAGTTCCATCTCCTCTCCTAAATTGTCTTCATTGGGCTCCATATCTACATTGGTGTTTTCCCATTAAAAGGAGTGGTTGGAAATTTCAATTTAAAAAATGACCACTAGCAAGTACAAGTAAATGTCCAACCCACCACCACTTCCCTTAGCAAAGCCAGCAAGCAGTGCTTTGGGAATGAAAGATCTTCCATAATTGCAACCCTCCCCAATACTTACACACTTAAGATTAATCTGTTACTTTATATACTAAAGAAGTCAGCGTATCACAGAGTCCAGATCATGCCATCATTCCATGACCAAATTAACTGCCATGTTTGTTAGCCGTTTACTTTTGAGAAAATTATCCACATTTGCAGAGATTATAATTGTTAAACATTTTATTATTATGAATTAATCCTAGCATGCCTTGTAAAATGAATATACTTGAAGGATTATTTGATGTGTACTTCACTTTAATCAAAATAGAAAAACTGGCTTTTTAAAACTAGGGTATTCCCTTTCACATAGAACTTAATTAGTTCCCTGGAGTGGGTATAAAATTATCTGTAGTAAGCTGAGCCATCTTCCCATTAGGCTAAATAGTTTTTAAAGGGTTTGGTTCATTTATAAGGCATGGGGAATATTCATTCCTTATAAATGAAACCTCTATTTTCTCATTTTTCTCTTATGCTTTTGCTTTTCATCTTGCTTCCTGGGTACTTCCTCTCTAACATTTTCTGGTTTCTCTCTCTGCAATCCAGTTTTCTTTAGCAGATCAAGAGAGAATAATTGCACAGAATAGTGCTACTAAGTATGAGCTACACTATCAGGTGATACCTTACTGGTTTTCAGATCCAGGGCTAGGATTCTAGCAGTGGGGTTACAAAACATGTGGTAGGCCATGTACACCTTTGATAATCATGGTGATGATGATCATCCTCTTAGAATTGCAAAGCTGGAAGGGTCGGATCATCCAGCCCAGTGCATGTCAAGGAGGCACAATGGGGAATCAAACTCTCTGGCTCCACAGGCAGATGGCTGCTAGAGCTCATCAAAGTTTGCTTTAAAGGAATAACATGTAGTGTTCGTATCCCATATTTAGTCCAAGTAACTTGTTTGATTTCAGTGCGATCAAACAGCTAAGCAAAAAAAAGAAAAAGGAGGTATAAGACCTAAAGGGCCTTTTAAACACATTGCAACCTTACATTGAGTTTGGTGATATAAATTAGACTGCGGAGTTTTTGTTTCTCAGGATTTCTGGGTATAGTAGATGCTTTTTAAAATAGGTTTGTTTCTTTTTATTTCCGCAAGTGGAGTTTTAAGAATTTTGCTGTCAGCACCTTCTTATGGGTAGAAAAACATCACATTAGGCTTCACAGTCTGGTCAGGTAATCCTGCTATGATAATAGAGTAGATCATGCTGCCAGTGAAGTGTCAGGCGTTGGTTAACTAACCTGGCAACCCAGAGGACTAATGGCCTTGGGTGCCAAAGTCCATAGGGAAGGGTGATGGTCCCCAAGTGGATTAAATCCCACTTGAATCCATCTTGATGAAGGGCAGCAGCTTCAACAATACTGGCCTGGGGCTGATGAGGACTTTGTGTGCCAAAAGGGCTCAGGACCAGAAAGTGATTTGCGGAATGGGATCAGTGGTACAGATGCCATGCTGTGATGCAGAAGGCAGCTGAAAAGCCACTGCATTATATTCTCGGGACAGTCTTCATGGCTGATTACCAATAAATATTGATAGCCAATATTCGGATATGGAAGGAGGAGGAGGAGGGTTCTTCCCCCACTGAAAGAAAAGGGGCCTTATTTGATCATCAAGTGGGCCAGATGAGTTCTCCAGGAGGTCTGATTTGGCACAAAAGCTTAAGGTTTCCTAGCTCTGAAGCCAGGGATAATGGCAGTTTGAGCAAAATGTATAGATTAGTTCTTTCTCTCTAAACACAAGCTGGTGCTTTAATGTTCGTTTTAATGTATCTGAGCTCTCTTCTAGCATTTCTTCCTCTTCTGTGTAGCAAGCTGTTCATCTGCTGTTTTTTTTTACTGCTACCCACATCCCTCATTATAATTACAGTTATATATGTGCTTTATTTCTGAAGTAAATTCACAGCGTCTTGATGAAATGAAATCTCAAGCTTGGGCTTCCATGAATAATTGATTGCTTACTTGTGAAGTTGTTTTATACAGCTCTTCATGACACGAGAGTGACCCAGATATTTTCTCCTTTGACTTCAAATGTTGTTAAAGTAATTGGATGTTTGTTTGATTGCTTTTTACGATAAAGTAGAAATGATATGGTCATAATGCAGAACTTAAATATGCAGTGATAAATAATTCTGTGTAATAAGGTGATTCAGTCCTGGACATCTTTAACTATTGCTGCCATTTATGTCTACTTCTGAAGTAATACATTTGAAAACTACTCCTAAAGACTAGCAGGATCAAACTGGCTCATTGTAGTTCCATTCCAATAAAGATTCAAGTTCTCTTGAGCATTAATTTTCTTAGTCATAAATTATTTTATTAATTTTAGCTGCTCTTTCTCCAAAACAAGGTGATGTTTTTTTCCTTAGTTGGTTGATCAGTTTGCTTATTCAGCCTTCAGGGAGAATGAAGAGACGTAAAGATGAAATGAGGCAAACAAGAATACCTTATGTTTTAGGAAATGAGCTATGGTGTGATCTCATTGTTAATAATCTTTTATTGAGTCTGTTTTATTGTTTTTATTTTTAGTGGCCCTATTTAAGTCAGATAGGTGAAATGGAATGAATGAACAAATTTTTTGAGTTGTGCATAATACACATATCTTCTTCTGCATTATCAGAATCTGAATATTGGCGATCTTCATGGTGATCAGCCATGATTACTGTCCTAAGAATATAATACAGTGGCACTTCATCTGCCTTCCACATCGCAGTTTGACATCTGTACCACTGAACCATTTCCATGAGTCACTTTCTGGTCCTGAGTCCTTTTGACATACAAAGTCCTCATCAGCCCTAGGTCAGTATTGGTGAAGCTGCTCCCCTTCATCAAGATGGATTCAAGTGGGATTTAATCCACTTGGGGACCATCACCCTTCTCTCTGGACATTGCCACCTAAGGCATTAGTCCTTAGGGTTGCCAGGTTAGTTAACCGCCGCCTCTCACTTGACGTTGAGTCACTGGCAGTATGATCTACCTTATTACCATAGCAGTATAACCTGGCCAACGTGGCTTACACACATCTACCCCAAAGAAAAGTAGCAGTGCTGTTGCCATTTCCCCCTGAATGATATGAGGTCCAGGGATATGTTAAAATAATCAGATATAAGTATTTGCTGGCCATTGGTAATAACTCTTCAGACGATGAAACATATAAGCTACACTTGTAATCTTAAACACACACAGTTAATTTTATAACGCTTCCTTCTGTACAGAGAACAATAGGATAGAATTGTGCCACTTTGAGATCTAGCACAATCATTCCTTGATTGAACCAAAAATTGAAACTGCTTCCAAGACCTTAACAAAACCACTCACCAAATATTTGATTTCCGTGAGGAAAATAGAAAATGAGAGGTTCAGAAAGCTTTGGGAGGAAGTTTGTTTGGAGATGTATTCCTTACAAAGTAAAGAAGAATGGAAATTTTTTTAGTGGTAACCCACTTCCAGCTACCCTTTGAGACTAAGGACTGTTGTTGCACTCATGTCAACTGGTTGCTCGCTGTGCTAACAGGATGCTGCAGTAGATAGGTCTTTGCTCTGATCCAGTGTGGCGTAGATAGGTCTTTGCTCTGATCCAGTGTGTCTTAGATTGTTCCTGTGTCATTTTTTTCTAATAATTCAGGAATAATTTCTTCAGGAAGTATGAGAATTTATGTAAGCCAAATAACAAAACAGTTTAGTGTGGCGATAGGACCAGTGTTTCATTTATTCTGAAACTTAGGCAAAAAAGATAATTGGTGTTCCAGTTTTTAAGTCTATTCTCTCCCTCTCTACTCCTGCTTTATTTTCATAGATATGCAGTGGCTATGGAGTCAAGATGCGTCTCGTGACCTGCTCCTTGCAGTTCACCCACCCAATTACATTGTCTTGTGGAATGCAGATACTGGCACGAAACTCTGGAAGAAAAGTTATGCAGAAAACATCCTTTCTTTTTCATTTGACCCCTTTGATCCTTCAAATGTAACATGTGAGTACAATGTTAAAGAGGTAAATCTCGTCTTTCTTCCTTTCCTTAAAAGGAAATACTACCATTGTATGAAAATGTCCTGCTAAAGTAGCAAGAAAAAATGCAACAGAAACTGGTTTAATTTATGCTGCTGTGTAGAGTTTTAAAGAGCTTGTTTCATCAGAACTGAATCTGAAGTAATTAAATATGGCTGGTTGTGGAATGAGTTGTTCATTGAAGCAGCAAACAACCAAGTCATGTTCGATGCTAGAGAGAGATTAAAAATGCAGTGCATGTTACAATACATTCCATTGCCTTTGTTTGGCCTCCTACCCAGTCCCACTATGAAGGTGCTCTGATGGCCTCAAGATGCAAACAGCAATGTGAAATACATGCTGTTTTCACACATCATGATAAAATATAGTTCAGTTCAATGTGAGTAAAAACGAGTCACAGTAAATCTCAGGATTATATGCTCCTCTCCTCTTCCTCTTGGTAATGCAATGCTAATGTTTGTGTTTGTTTTAATGTTTATTTTTCTAAATCATTTGTAAACACAAACATTAAAACAAGCACAAATATTAACATTGCATAATTAAGAGGAAGAAGAGAAGAGCACATAACCCTGAGATTTACTGTGACTCATTTTTACTCAAGTTAATAATAATAATTTCATGTCAAAAATTATTCTGGGTTGAAAGGATTTTTTGCTGGAGAAGTTCTGCTCAGGGGATGCCCGAATGAGGCTCATTTCATTTCTCCAAGATCTTTCTCCACCAAAGTGGTCCCTATTTAGGTCACCCTTGCTTGAAAGCTAGTCGTATCTGATTCTAGGGTTCGGTGCTCATCTCTGTTTATAGCCAAAGAGCCAGCGCTATCTGTGTCTGCAGATATTTCCGTGGACATGTGGCAGGCATGACTAAACACCGGAGTGCACAGAACACTGTTTACCTTCCCATTGAAGTGGTCCCTATTTATCTACTTGAAATTTCCCTCTTTCGAACTGCTAGCTTGTCAGGAGCTGGGACAAAGACGGGCGCTCAAACGGTCATGCAATGCTTGGTTCTCGAACCAGCTAACAAGGTGAGCTTCTTAACTACTGAGCCATCGCAACCCTTTGACTCATGTTGAACTGAACCAGGGTATGCCTGATTGTGGTTCAAAAATGCCATATGTTGGAATGCGGCCGTCCCACTCAAAGGCCCCTCCCTTCCAGTTCCAGAGACCCAGTCTCTTTATGGGAACTGTAGCCCTTGTCAGCTCTGTGGGAGAGCCGGTCCGCATTAACAGAACTGTTACTATGCTCAAGAAATGAAACAAATTGGGGAGAATTAGGGTAGCCAGCCATCATGTGTGGGTGGTGTCAGCTTCTGTTAAGGAAAGAGACGATCTTCAAGCGAAAGCAGTTGCTTTATTGATCAGGGTCTCAAAGGATAATCCAGAAAAGCGTAAATAAGTTCAGTAACAATAGTCAGTCCAAAAACAGTCCAGTCACTCTAGGTGATCATGATGAAAACAAAAAGAAATAGTCCCCCAGGCAAAGACATTAACCCATAGACATCCAAAAGCAAACTCCCTTTGCTCTCCCCCAAGATGGAGATTCTGCAGTCAGGTGGGGTACCTTCTAACCAATCAGGGTACGCTCCTATTGAAACAGAAAGTTTCTCAAAACTTGGAAACATGTGGAGACAGTGTCTCAGTGGTAGCCACAATAAGGCTAACTACGGATAAGAAACAGGAGCACTGAACTGAAAACAAGCTGTCTCGTGACACGCAGAGACAGAGAGGAAAGGATTTTTGAGGCCTAGTGGAACTAGGTCCCCTCCATGCTTTGGCAACATTAGAAAAGAGATGTCGTCTCATGACACCATAATCTTTGAGGAGGCTCTTTCTGTGTACCCCTACACATCATGATAAAATATACTGTAGTTCAGTTTACTCACATTGAGCTGAACTATATTTTATCATAATGTGTAGGGGTACACAGAAAGAACCTCCTCGGAAGATTGTGGTAGTTTTGAACCATCATCAGGCATACCCTGGTAATGGCAACCTTGTGTTGCCGGCTAATCTTTCTCACAGTAGGTCAGGTAAAAGGAACTACAGAATGAACTCCCCAAAAGGTGCCTTCATTTTGGCAGTTTAGCATCTGGCCTAGACATGGAAGGAGAAGAAAAAATCATTTGTAAGCCACTTTGCATCTGTCTACAGGTAGAAAGGTGAGGTAGAAGATAAACAAGCAAGCTTTTGTTAGCTTAGCATTCATAAAATAGTTACCACTACTTCTGACTTAAAAGGTACATTGCATTTGAAATGCTGTGTTGAAATTGGTCTGTGTTTTTTACTCTAACTTTAAACTTGTCTTTTTTTCTGGCCCAGTGCTTACCAGTGAAGGAATCGTGTTTATTTCGGACTTTTCTCCTTCCAAGGCTCCTGTCAGTTCAGGGAAGAAGGTTTACATTTCCAGTCCACACTCTAGTCCTGTTCACAACAAACTGGCAGCTGCTACAGGTGCTAAAAAAGCCCTGGACAAAGTGAAAATTCTCATCACTAATGAAAAACCAAGGTATGTATTAAGACCTTGTCTTCTGTTATGTTGCTAGGATTTATTCCATACAGGTAAACCAATGTAATGTCTATGTTGTGAGAGATTGCGGCTCTTGGGTGGCACAGGCCTCCAAATATTTTGGCTACATTCTCCTGGAGTCCAAAGTAGCACAACCAGTGGTGAAAGATTGTGTTCGATCCAACACATCTGATGGGTTAAAAGTTTCCTACTGTCAATTTATGGGAATTTGGCATTATCTGAGTCAGACTTGGACTTGATCCATGAAAGCGAACATCAAAATACAACAGTTAGACTTTAAAGTGCCACAACATATTTGTCTTTTTGTTTACTCTCTGATAAGCCTGAACAATTATGTTTTGATCAGTGGAGTAGCATGGCTTTCAACCGCCCGGGCATGGGCCAAATTTTCCGACCCCTGTGTGGGGCCCAGGACAGTGAAGTGCTATTTATTGTGAAATTTTGCCGCCCCCATGCCACGCCACTGGTTTCGATACTGTTTTCCTAACAGATATTGAATTTAATTGGCACAATTTTTCTCCTGTGTTCTTTTCTTTAAAAAGAGCTATAAAACTAAGCAAATTTGTGACTGGTTCATTAGATTACATTGCAAATTCATCACTTAACAATAGATGGTAATGTCATTGTAAGATCTTTGATCTTTACATTTCAGACAAAAATCTTGATAGGATGTTATTTACAAATCTTTGCAAAACGTGATCTTTTTGCATCTGTTTAAAGAACAGGGAAAATAGGTGTTTGTTTACATTCTGGAAGTTAGATCTCTCTGAGTGGTCAGATATGAAACCACTAGTGCTTTTGTATCTTTAGGGATGGTGGTTTCATGTCCTATTACAACAAACAAATAGTATTAATAGGGCATTTTGGATATTTTTTTGGACATTTCCTCGATCCTTGTGGGCCTGATACAAAGTTATAGAAGATTCAGTGGGAGTTAAGGATGTGTCTGTTTCTCTGGATAGAAACCTGCTTGGTTCGTTACATTTTGTACTATCCCTCAATGAAGCACGCATGAAGGTTTAAGGCAGGGGTACCCAAACTATGGCCCAGGGCCTGGATCCGCCCCTGACACCAATTCATCCAGCCCGCAAAGCCCTTGTCGCTCCCAGAAGTGGAAGTAAAACACGCCTGTACGGGCACATTTTACTTCTGCTTCCTGGAGCAACGAGGGCTTTGTGGGCTAGATGAATTGGTGTTGGGCCAGATCCAGCCCATGGGCCATAGTGACTGGCTCCCTGAACCACATGACTGGCCCGTGGCCTGAAAAGTTTGGGCGCCCCTGGTTTAAGGTCAGGAGACTGACACTTTATGGAAAGAAATGCAATACTTTACTTGTCTGTTGAATTTCTTTTTCTTTTACTATCAAATACTAGTTATCCAAGTATTAGCATGTGAGCATCCTGTTCTACATTCCCCAGTCCTCAGACTAAACGCACGTAAAAGAAACATCTCAGGGGTGTTTGCATATCTAAGTAGGAAGCTTCCAGTTATTACAGACTATGAACTTGACAAGGCAATTGCAGATGATAGTTATCCTCTGGAGTGCTTAAATTCAGGTATATTCTTAAAATATAATTTATGACATGATTTTCCCATGACAACTAATTAACACACATACAAATCATGGAATAACTGAGTTGGAAAGGGCCTTTTAGGCATCGAGTCCAATCCCCTGCTCAATAATTGAAGACCCCCACAGAGTAGGGTCCAGAAAGTTCGTATTGATTTCTGTAGGCACGGGTCTTACTACTCTGTGTACTTACATTTACAGTGAAACGATGTATTAGTGGTATTAATTATTTAAAAGAAAATAATATGAAATGTACTTAGTTACTATGCCTAGTTGCTTGATTATTTTTTTCATGCATTGCATATTTGTTATTCAAACACTAATCACCTTGGGATAAATAGCTCATATGTTTGTAATTAAAAGTATTTTAATAGAGCTTATTTGTGGTGTGTTTAGTGCTGAATCAGTGACACTGAATGACTGCCTTCAGTTGTGCTACTTGCCTTCAAAACGAAACTACATGTTGTTACTTTACCCAAGAGAAATCTTGATTCTTGACCTTGAAGTAAACCAAACAGTTGGTGTGATAGCTATCGAAAGGACAGGAGTCCCATTTCTGCAGGTAATAAAACCATGTTGCTTGTATGTGTGCTTTAATGTTCACTTGCATTGTGGTACACAGTTATTTCTATAAATCTTAAATTTCACTTGAACCACTTTTATGATAATTATATTTAGTTCTACTATTTTGACACAGAGGGGGGGGGGTACAACATTATTTGCAGTCTGAAATGACATCCTAATGCTTAAATTTACCTTTTGACTGGAAAGCAAGGTTCAGAGTTAGTCCTTTCAGTAAGAAGATTATTTTTTCATGAATTGGTGCCAGGGTTCATTTGCTCTGCTTTTCTTACGGAATACAGATGTTTCTGGTTATAGCCTCTAAGTATGCAATAATCATCCCAGACAACAGTTACAGCTCAGTGGGGAACATGAAATCAAAAGTTTTAGAGCAAAAATGTATGGTAAAAAAAACCTAACGTAGAAGGAACATTGTGACTGACAGCTATGATCCTGAAGTCATTTTAGCCTTCCTTCTTTGCAGCTCTTGGCTGGAATAATTTTTGACAGATTGATGTATTCAAATGGTTGAGGGCTTTATGGGTCCTTAAATAGGGAGTTGTGGTTGAGTTGGCAAAAGGGAATGGAAAGAACAAATGCAAAGAACAAATGCAACAAACACTTGTAGGGTTTTTACTCTGGGTTTGGGATGGTCATACTCCTGTAGTAGTGAGAAGCAGTAAACAAGATGGAGGGAGATTAGAGCGCAATATAGCCAAAACAGTTTAAGCCTGCTCTTTAAAGTATGATATAAATCCAGTTGCATTTTGTGGCATTATAAACTTACTAGAGTGGAAACAGTCCTGTCATTGAAGGAAACATCATTTTGTGGTTGTTTAGTTGTTTTCTCCAATAACAGAAGTTTCTTTTAATCAGCATGAGGGCTTGTCTGAACAGTTTTGATCTTCTAGGATCATTAATCTGTGTGAGCTGGATAAAAAAAGCTGTATATCACAACTCCTGCTAACCTAAGAAGTTGGAGAGCAAGAAATTGCAGGTAGATAAATAGGTACCACTTTGGTGGGAAGGTAAACAGTGTCCTGTGCACTCTAGTGTTCAGTCATACCTGCCATATGTCCACAGAAACATCTGCAGACGCAGACATTGCTAGCTCTTTGGCTATAAACAAATGAGCACTGAACCCTAGAGTCGGATCCTACTGGCTTTCAAACAAGGGTGACCTTTATCTTTACCAGCTAGCTGCAGGAGCCTTATTATGTAGCAGAAGATTTCTTTGTCAAACTACACATTTCCTTCTGGCTAGAAACTTACCTCTGCTCTTGCTTTCAAATTAAACCTTCCAAAAAGCAGAATAATTTTAAAGTTATCTGGGTAGAATTTCTAGATGATATGTTATTAAAGGGAAGAAGATCAACACCTTTCACAAGAAGCAGTGCTTTTTTGGGAAACTAAATGAAGATCTTTTCTGTGGGAGGGCTTGTCTCAGACATTCATCTAGGTCTCAAGTCAGGCACTTCAGATTTAACAATATCATTCTTCACTCTGCTTTTTTTTGTATCCACAAAAGGGAAAGAGAGTGCAAAAACACTTAATGCGAGAAAACAGAATAGAGCTTCTCATCAGCAACTATTTTTAAGATAATGGAACCCATCTTGGCTTTCACAAATGTACAATTTTATTAAACTAGTTACTTTTGCTGCATAACTGGTTTGTGTATGCTTTGAAACTGGGAGATGCTTTTGGGAGCATTTTAAAGTTACCACTCTTGAAGTCCCATGGCATCTGTTGACTATGTTAAAGTAATCCACAATGGGAAAATCACTTTCACATTTCTTCATTGCATAGAAACAATACCTTGTATTCAGAAGGATAGCTCTCTGTAAAGTGGTGTTGAGTGTAGATAGCCTACAAAACAGAGACCCTTTTTCTTGAGGGTGAATCCAGTCTTACCAGATCTGATAGGAACTTGACAGAAGCCACACGTTCTTTAGCACTGTCATATAAAGGATATCTATTGAAACACTTTTAGCTTTATGTTACTTAAAAGTTTACTAAATTGAATCTGAATGGCAAATTAGTTACAGTACTTACATTAATAATAATTTCTCTTTAGCAAGTAACCTATTACAGCTTAGGCCAGTCTGTGAATCATAGGAACGTGAAAACTGTTGGGAAAGTGATAAAGAAGTATGCTTTCTGTTTTTAATCATATAGTTTCACCTGTGCAACTTTAACTCAAGTACTGAGCCTAATCCTGTTTAATTCTAAGTGATGGCCAAATACAGCAGCAGTACTTTAAATCAGTTTCAGCCAATTGTAAATATTAATGCCTATGTGATTTGTGTTGATTTATTAATATGGAGAACAGGATTCCTTTCAGAACAAGAATGTTAACTTACAGTTCTTGTCTCTCTTTATCAAGGTAATCCCTTGTTGTCAACGTGATGGATTATTCTGCCTTCATGAAAATGGATGCATAACCTTTCGAATGTGCAGATCTGCCAATAGTGTTACACCAAATGAAGATCCAGGTGAGTGGGTTCCTCGTGTCCTAAGAAGGTAGACGTCTGGAAAAAATTGACATTACTGTCATTCAAAAATGGTGACTTCAAACATATAGCTTCACATTATGGGTAAAACATGAGAATATAGTAACATCACAGAATAGTTGAGGATAAATGATGCAGATAGTTTCCCCACAGTTCAGTCTTTTAAATTCTGATCTAAGCAAAACATGGATGTGCATTATTTAAAATAGACTGGGAGGGGATTTAAAGGACACAAGTTGTACATTTTGTATTAAATTTACATTGTTCTTTTGCCCACTAGGTTAGTGATGGATTATTGTGTCCTTTACTCAGTACTGTGTACATTTATTCTCTGACATAGGTGCAGGATGACCTATCTGCTTCTGGCACAAAACCTCCACTCAGTCTTGACTATCTCAGTGTTACAGTAGGAACGGGCAACATTTTTATATACCAAAGAGACAGAAGTGATAACCAGAACTGGTGCAGGAGCCCAGCAACTGCATCTGCTTGTCAACTGTTGATACCTCATACAGAGTATTTTGATCTTTGTAGATCCTGATCATATTCAGGAGTTGGTGTATGACTTACGAAGTCAATGTGATGCCATCAGAATTACCAAGACCGTTCGTCCATTCAGTATGGTGTGCTGTCCCGTGAATGAAAACTCTGCAGCTCTCATAGTGAGTGATGGTAGAGTAATGGCATGGGAGCTGAAGTCCACATTTTCAAGCCAAAGTCTCCGTACTAGGTAACATGATAATTTTTTTCTCCTAACTATTCCTTTTTTGTTTGCATATGAGACATAATGCAGAAGTGATTCTATTGCTACATTTGTAATGTTCATAACCCAAATTATGGCCCATTTGGCTGATGCCTGTATAGGATCAGTAAAAATCGGCAGGAATGTCATCTCAAATAAACTTTCTGAACCAAAAAGTGTACAATAATATGTGCAGTACATAATGTCTGACAAAATTGCATTTAAATGGATATGGTAGTTATTAGGTCACAATTAATAGGCACATTATACGTACTTACTATATTTATTCATAGATTTCTATACTGTACATGACACCTTTCAGAAACATTGGCTTGTTGATAATAGTGACATGACTTCTCTCACTCCTCTCTCTGTCTGCTAAGTGCTTTTGGTAGTCTCAGATATTTTGATCTCTTCTTCCTTTAGATTCAGGACAATCAATTTGCTTTTGAGTAAAAGTTATGTGAGTGAATTTATGTACATATGTGAATCTATGACAGGGAATAGTTTGCATATCAATATTATAGAGAAGTGATGGTGAACCTTGGCACTCCAGCTGTTCTTGAACTTCCAATTCCCAGAAGTCCTGATCAGCAGGAGTCCTAATCAGGGCTTCTGGTAATTGAAGTCCAAGAACACCTGGAGTGCCAAGGTTCGCCATCATGGTATAAATGAGTCAATCCAGCTCTTCTGAATCATGCAACTTTCAAACAAACATTAATGGCTATATATACTGAGAATACAATCGCCTGGTAGATCTAGTGTTTTCTGGATCTGAAGAAAGCTTAGTAAATCAATGTCCAAAATGTTTTCCTGGATCAATGAATCCTGTTCCTTACATTTTAAAAGGACTAGTGTACCCAGGTGCTTTCATATATCTTCTGGGAATAAATAGTATTCCAGCTTCATTAAGTATGCCTGGTTGTTCAGAAATTGGGATGTTTGGTTATATCAGATTACCCACTAATTAACATTTTATTTCTGTCAGCTATCAAGTTCTACCATGTTCATTTCTACCATGTTCTGGAATACACAGAGTGTAGCAAGAATGACACAAAATTAAGCTAACCGTGGAGGGGGAGACTTGATAAATTTTACCTAGTCATTAAATATTTTAAATGGTGGAAATCCAATGTTTATCTTCAATGAATTATTGCATTCTTATCAAATTGCATATTATCTGGTTCATATCTTTCTTTTAATTGATTTATTTTGGTAATTGTTATATAATATCGCTTCTTACTGGCCATGTCTGCAAAGGGGAGTTTGTTTATTGCCAGAGGGCATGAAGCGTGTGGCATAATAACTTCATGAGACAGAAAGAATTTACAAGAGAATCTTGTTCAGTGAGCACAAGAAGGAGGTGATGTATTGTTGGAGCAAGTTTCAGCTTTATTACAGATGTGCCCTAATTTGCTCTGTTTTACTTCTTCCCATAAAAATGAATGTCATCTGTGTCATGCACTTTTATAGGAGAAAATAAAAGACTACATCCAGTTGTATTACCAGCATGAAAACTAAACCTGCTCCCCTTTGGTGCCAACCTCTGAAAATCAATTCTGCTCCATAATTCATTGTGAAATGTGTTTGTTATTTATGTAAGGTGGAGTGTCACATTGGAAACTCAAACTTTGCTGTGTTTGTTTGTTTGTTTGTTTTTGCCATTTGCAGCAATCCAAGCATATCACCTTTGTATTCACCCATCTCATTCTGTGGAATCCCTGTAGGAATATCTCAGAATAAGCTTCCAGACCTATCGCTGGATAATATGATAGGTAAGAGAATCTGTGCCAAAAATATATCATCTGCTAAAGAGAGCAACTTTGACTGTTGAGGAAAACAGATCACCCATGGTTCAAAACATGTTCAAGAATGAGTTAGCAAGACTTTTACTTTGTCTGTATGGAGATTCTGTGTTAAGCATTTTTGTTCGTTTGTTTAAGCCAGGGGTTCCCTGTGCCTATACCAACTGCCAGGGGAGGAAGAAGCCAGGGCAGGATGAGGACCTTGCCGCCCCTCCCCCTGTGCCCACCCCAACATATTGTATTGTAATGTATTGTCTGTAAGCCAGTTCCTGCCATGGCCCTCAGCTGTGGGCGCCGGAGGCATGGCTGCACCCTCTACTTACGTTTGCATTGTCATCGGTAGCAGTGGCGGGAATTGTGCCATTTTAGCGGGTTCTTGGACAGGCTCCACTGCTTCCCAGAGCTGCAGGAACCTTTTTGGAGCATAATAGCTCTGGTTTGGGATTTTTCCTACACTTTTCGGCTCTGCTTCAGCAGCTATAGCGCAACCATGGCTGACTTCCTGGTTCCACACTGAAATCCCAGGCACTGATGTAAGCTCCACCCAGCAATGGAAGTTGTCCATGGTCACACTGTAGCTGCTAAAGCAGAGCCGAGAAGTTTTGGAAAAAACCCAGACTGTAATAATTATGCTCCAAAAAGGCTTCCACCGCCCTGGGAAGCAGCAGAGCCTGTCCGAGAAGCAGGGAAAATGTTGCAATTTCTCCCGCCGCCATGGCATGTGATGTATCGTGATTACCGGTGATGGGGAGACAGCCGGTCTAGAGTTGCTCAGGTGGCCACCATGGGCTGGATTAATTATATGCATGGGTTTATTTATTTATTTATTATTTATTTATTTAGATTTATATCACCGCCCACTTGCCGTGGCGACTCAGGGCGGTTTACAATCAGGAAAAAAAACAAAACAATAACAAAACAACAATAACACACACACAACACACACAACTAAACAACTAACTACTAACCACCCTGGTTTAAGCACACAACAGAATAAGCATTCTTATTAGGTAGCACATTGTGAATTAGCTCATCCTTCTCAACTAGATGAGTTTTTTTAGTTGAATCAATTTTTGTTAAATATATAGACAATATGATTTAAAGGTCATGCATGATATTATTTTGCTTCTTCTGTTTTACAATAAAACAGGGCAAGGCATGCTTTCTACAGAAGAGCAGCTAAGAAGCTACAGTTCACAAGAAGTGCATTTAAAATTCCTGCTCACAGGCCTCCTTTCAGGACTTCCATTGCCCCCGTTTGCTATCCGTATGTGTCCACCTCTTACTACTAAAAATATAAAGCAGTATCAGCCACTCCTTGCTGTTGGTAAGTGCCTTAAACAATGAAATTCAGTTTAAAAATATTCAATTTAAACATTTGTAGCAAGAAGGTTTTTTTTGTTGCTCAGTCGCACAGTTGACTCCGACCCTCTGCGACCCCATGGACCACTGCCCACCAGGCATTTCTGTCCTCCACTATCCTCCTCAACTCGCTCAGTTCTGTGCCCATTGTCTCTACAATACCATCTAGCCATCTCATTTTTGGCCGCCCCCTTTTTCTTTTGCCCTCCACCTTTCCCAGCATCAAGGCTTTCTCAAGTAAATCCTCTCTTCTCATTTGATGTCCAAAGTACCTTAGCTTCATCTTTACAATTTGACTTTCTAAGGAGCATTCTGGGTTGATTTCTTTTAAGATTGACCTATTTGTTCTCCTCGCTGTCCAGGGGACTCTCAAAACTCTCCTCTAACACCACATCTCAAAGGCATCTATTCTTCTGTGCTCAGCTTTCCTAATGGTCCAGCTCTCACAACCATACATTGCCACAGGGAATACCATTGCTTTGACTATACGAATTTTTGTTTGTAATTTGATGTCTCTACTTTTCACTATGCTCCCCAGGTTTCTCATCACTTGCCTCCCAAGAATCAGTCACCTTTTTATTTCATGGCTGCAATCACCATCTGCAGTGAGTTTTGATCCCAAGAAAGTAAAATCTGTCACTGCTTCTACTTCTTCCCAAGACGCATTGGAATACTGTATAGGACTCACTCCATTTTTCCAGTGTATTTTAAGGGGGGAAAGTGCATGTATATGCCAGCAAATGTGGCATTTGCCAATCAGAGCATAAGAAACTCTGTTTTTCTGGTGTATTATAAGGGGGGAAAGTGTGACTTACTCTGGCAAATACATTAAGTTGCAGCCTCAGGGACAACATTTGTCTACAATACTGCTATATTTGTATTGAGCTGCAGTACCCCTTGAATAATTTTCAGAATAAATGGTGACTTCAAATACAGATTAGAAGCTTTTCTCTTAAGTAAATCTGTTTATATTTACTCTCCTAATTCTAGGGTCTTTCTGCCATATATTTATTTGATTTGGGCCCCATTCTAAATGTGGTAAAAATGGATTTTTGTATAGCGTTAACAGATATAATTCTGAAAATGCAATGAATTAAAATGTCCCCAACCAAATCCCTGTTTAACTCTGGCTCCAAAATGTTGGCGAGCCCTTTCATGGTTTTAATGGACTATGTCTTGTCATGGTCTTGTTTTAGCTTTTTTGCAGTGGGATAAATTTCTGGCAAGTTATCTGGATTTTTTTTTAACTAACAATCTTGGGTGCCGAAGTTTAAATGGAAAGGTGGTGGTCCCCAAGTAGATTAAATCCCACTTGAATCCATCTTGATGGAGGGCAGCAGCTTCATCAATACTGGCCTGGGGCTTTGTGTACCAAAAGGGCTCAGGACCAGAAAGTGACAAGCGGAATTGAATCAGTGGTATGGGGGTCATGCTGCGATGCAGAAGGCAGATGAAAGGCCATGGTGTTACAGTATATTCTCAGGACAGTCTTCATGGCTGATCACCATGAGGATTGCCAATATTTGGATTCAGATATGACAGAAGAAGACATCTAGAAACTACTTTTCCTGGCGACTTCCTCATTGATTGTTTTAAGCAAGCAAGTAGAAGAATTGAGTCAGAAGAACATAGGAGAATCTGCCTGCTCCCCATAGATGCATTTTCTAGAATAAATTGTCAGCATTCTGCCTAGGAGGGAGAAGTCATCACCTATTTTGCTGATCCTTGGCATTCTTTAAAAATATTAAGTGTTTTCCATATAAAATGGGAGTGTTTTCTATTATAAACACCTACCTACTGCCATTTATATTGATGGTGTTTGCTCCAGCTTTTTATTCAAGTCCATAAAAATCACTAGCCTTGTAAGGCTAAGAGATATTTCTATGCTAGCTGTAGCAGAGAGCAGTATAAAAGAGTACAATTCCACTGCAGGCAAGGCACTGTTAGGTTCTTAACTAGTTAATAAAAAAGTTTAATGCTTTCTAATGCCTCCTCAGCCAGTGCGCTGTGTTTTGGTGCTGGACATAGAAATATAGGGCTTTCCTTTTTTTTTTTTTTTTTTTTGGGGGGGGGCAGCTATCATGGAAACCAGACAGTCTCGTGGAGGAGGAATGGGACACGCTTGCACCGCCAAGAGTTGAAACTTTTTAAATTGCAGGCTGGCATAGGAGGGAGTGTAATGGGTTATCATAGAACTCCATGCACTCACCTGCATTTAATTCCTTGTCACTTTAACAATCGGGAGTTTTAAAAAGAAAAGTCTAGGTCAGTGATGGCGAACCTTGGCACTCCTGATGTTCTTGGACTTGAATTCCCAGAAGCCCTGATCCACAGGAGTGCTGACTTGGGCTTCTAGTAATTGAAGTCCAAGAACACCTGGAGTGCCAAGGCTCGCCATCACTGATCTAGGTTAGCTACAAATGTTTACAATAGATTGGCTCTGTCCAGGTTGGTGTAAAATATCGCTAGTGCCTAGCTCATCTCTTGAGAATCGATGAAGAAAGCAAACTCAGTGAGGGGGAAACATGTTTCCCAAAGTCACAATAAAAACATTTACGGTACTTCTGGCAGATTTATAAATCTATAGGTCTTTCATTGCAGGAACAAGCAGTGGCTCAGTCTTGGTGTATAACCTTACAAGTGGGTTTCTACATAAAGAGTTAAGCATTCATTCCTGTGAAGTCAAGTGAGTTGTTTTTAATTGTTATTTTTCCTTGGAGAGAAGAAAATTTAAATGATTAATGGGCCAAAAGAAATGCAAGCTTTTGGCTTACTCATAAGTATGGTGCAGAAAGATTGTTCAGGATGGTAAATGTACTTTGTAGAGAAAGGCACATTTCTATGAAAATATTGATTCTTTGTGAAAATTGTTTTGCATTATTTATTTATTTTACTTATTTTTTACTCCCACTTATATTCTACCCATCTAACTACAGAGGTACTCTGGAAAGTTAACAAGTACATAAAAAGAATACGTAACTAAATGTAGAATCCTCAAAAGACCTATCTCATTTAATATAACCAACTAAATCCATAACAAATGGACATTAAATGAATAGACATGAATCAAACAATGATGACTACAAGAAAGAACTTATTTCCTTGGAAGGCAAGATCTTCTAGGGGCAGCAAGTCCTGCCAGTGACTCAGTGCCAATTGTCAGGCATTGGTTAACTAACCTGACAAACTTGAGAATTAATGGCCTTGGGTGCCAAAGTCCACAGGGAAGGGTGATGGCCCCCAAGTGGATTAATTCCCACTTGAATCCATTTTGCTGGAGGGCAGCAGCTTCATCAATACTGGCCTGGGCCCAATCAGGACTTTGTGTGCCAAAAGGTCTCAGGACCAGAAAGTGACTTGCGGAACTGGATCAGTGATAAGGATATCACCCTGTGATGCAGAAGGCAAATGGAAGGCCACTGCATTATATTCTCAGGGCAGTCTTCATGGCTGATCACCATGAGGATCGCCAATATTTGGGTTTGTATATGGCAGAAGAAGTAGTTCTTTACACACTGTTATATGCATATTATGTATAACTATTATTTTTTCTTTGTTTAATAATTGATTTTTTAGCTTGGCTTAACTTAATTTTTCCATTCACAATACAGTACCTTAAACCATTTTGAACATTTTGGATTTAAAATTTAAAATTAAAAGTTTTCTTTCGGGTCTCTGTGAATCACATGCAGGTGTTTGAGTGCCAGTGTTGAACTCCTTGGAATGCTCTAGCACAGGAGTGTCCAAACTTTGCAGGCCGTGGGCCACTGCTGTGTTTTAGTGGGCCAGTCATGTGGTTTCTCCCACCAGAAGCAGAAGTAAAAACGCACATGCGCAGGGACATTTTACTTCTGCTTCTGGGAGTGGCATGGGCTGGATGAATCGGCGTTGATCTGTCCTGTGGATCGTAGTTTAGGCAGCCCTGCTCTAGCACTTAAAGAGAGAATTGCTAGGATGGAAATACATTTTTTTTAAAGAAGAAAATTGAGAAATCGAAAGGTTAGGTGAAATTCCATAGCTGCAAAGAATATGCAAAGTATATTTTTAATTCTGTATGAGCTAAAATGGGAAATCTATTTTGGAAAACACTTATGAATGCTTGATTCAGTGTCTGGCTTATATCCTTTTGCCTAAACAGCATACCCTCTGCTCTAACACACTTTTTGTTATATGACCAGCTGCATGTGATGTTGCAGCTGATATGACAGTGGAAATACAGCACAAAATGTGCCAAAGTTGGAGGATCAATCGCCACATTAGCTTGCAGCATTTTCCACCAATTTTTTTTATAATTTGTTGTGTATGATTTTTGACAGGGGCATTGAATGGACAAGCTTGAGTGGCTTCCTTTCCTTTGCCACATCAACACCGAATAATCTGGGTCTAGTCAGGAATGAATTGCAGTTGGTTGATCTTCCCACAGGTGAATATTGAGATAAGATGGGTGAGAATTACACACAAACTCATCTGTCCACTTTACATTCATTACATTTTTAGATGTGGAATAATTTGGCAGAAGACATAGTGTATTTTTTAATCAAAATTTGGAGCATTTTAAATGATCATAGCTTAGCAAGTCCACTGAAAATTCATTTAATGAATCATCTTCAAGGTATAAATGAGAAGAATGTGGTATTGTCAGCATAAGATTGAATGCCATTAAATTGCTGTATATTTTATTAATTTTGTCTGGGAAAACAAATTCAGCACTAGTTTAGTAGTCCAATTAACTGGAGTTCTTTAGGTTTTTTCCAGTACTCAGCACTAATTAATTGGTTAGCTGTGGTAATTGTGAACCAACCATTTGTGAATTAATTTAGAATTACTAAGAGATTAGTTTTATATCAAAAAGGCTTACGCTGCCATGCAATTAAAATTGGAAGTTTTGTAGAAGGAAGGGGGGAGTGTGTTCTGTGAGATGCTTTTGAGCTCAAATGGCAGTAAGGCCTTATATTCTACTGGTATAGCGTGAACAGTGTTCCTTTTGAAGACCAACTTTTTCCATGTCTAGGCCAGACGTGGAACTGCCAAAATGAAGGCACCTTTTGGTGAGATCATGTTGCAGTTCCTTTCGTCTGACCTAGTGTAAGAAAGATTAGTAAAGGTAAAGGTCACCCTTGCTTGAAAGATTAGCTGCTCATTGTTAAGAAATTACCATAGACATTGTCAACTGTGTAATGAGTTGTAACAGCTGCTGCGATTTCCTGACTTGGGGCAAGATGTCTCATAATGTTATATCATTTGCATAGCTACACAAGAAGGTGAGATCAATATCTCGATGAAAGCAATGTCCATAGTAGAGAAAACTATCTCTGTGGAGCCAAAGATTGATTTGGCAGGTTGAGCCTGAGGGGGGGGGGGGATGTAAGGTACATCAGAATAAAGAAACAAGGTTGTATCCAATGTTAGGAAGCCAAAAAAGAGCAGGAACATTTGCAAACTATCAGAGGAGTCATGTCAAAGTTTGCTAGCAATGCCTGACTTAATGAAGTTGTAATGTGTTGTGGAGCAGCTTTTGTAACAGGTTTAGCAAGTGAAACAAAAAGACTTGATACTTCTTAACATTTAACAATATTGAAAATATTGTTTCTGCAGTGGTTGACGTTTTGTATTAGTGGAAAGGAATCACTGGGCATTACGCACAGTATTCAACAGATGGATTGGTTTTGCATGTGATTTACATCTGTTATGTGTCTCTCCTGTTATAGGTAGAAGCATTCCCTTTCGTGGGGAACGAGGCAGCGATGAGCCAGCTATTGAAATGATAAAGGTGTCTCATTTGAAGTAAGGAGATCCATGGAGAAACCCAGACGTATTCTTTTGTATTACATTTTCTGAACTCTTTTAAGACCAGTTACAATAATCCATGGCTTCCTATATTAAAGAGTTGATTTGGCATAATATTTATTTCAAGCAAATGCATATAAATAAGAGATGGGCAACTGATTGGATATAGTTTATCCACACTACTTAAACATAAGGAATAGAGTGATATCATTGTAGCATTATCACTGTAATATAATATCATCTTCTACTGTGCATTTCATATCATCATCATTCGCTTCATGTTTCTACCAGAATTTACAAAGTCATTTTGAGCTGCTACTTACACGGATGTAAAACCAACTGATGTTGGAGTTATATATCATAGTTGATGCAATTGTCTCATGGTTTTGCATCCTTCTCTCCCACGTTGATCATGAATAAAACAAATCGAGGAACATAAATTTCTCAAACCATTTTGTAGTAAATTAACAAATGATATGAATTGTATAGAAATTTGGAAGTAAGTCTCACTGAATGTTATGTTCTTACAAAGCTTTTCAGTTCCTACTTTAAGATCTGTGATTGCATAGGATTTATCATTGCATTTTAAATGTTTTATGAAAGATGTCTACTCACACTGATATCTCCGGTGCTAGAACTGCCGAACTAATATTCATTTACTTAAATGTATGTCCCACAACACAAGGTGGGATTAAAACATAAATAGAAATGTGTTAATTATGTTTTCAATTAAATTTTGGTGATGCTTTAATAATATGTTTGTAAACGTAATCATTATTACCTTAAATAGAAGAGGAAATTAAAAATGAGTTTGCAGGACAAGAAAAAGAACAACTTTGATGCCAACCAGGAAACCTTTGGTGCCAATAGGGCATCAGTAAATGGGTAAAATCCATTAGTAAGTTATGACTAAAGAGGTAGATTGAATCAGTGGAGATTTGGTGAGCCAGTTCCTCTGTAGGTTTCATTGATGCAATGGGCCTACCCTAATTGTGACTTACTACCGACTTTCAGCCAAAATACGTTAATTTTTAATATCACACACACACAATTGCACACACACAAACACAAACTGCAGAAATAATGTTCTGTGCAGCTCTCATCAATTCACTAGGATTTACAATTAATTAAGAAATTCTCTTGAATATTTCTGCTGTGGGAAGTGTCTCAATTACCTTCTTACTTATTTTACTGCAGGCAATATTTGGCCATTGTATTTAAAGACAAGCCTTTGGAATTGTGGGATATCAGGACATGTACTCTTCTCAGAGAAATGTCAAAGAACTTTCCAACAATCACTGCTTTGGTACGGAATTAATTCTATTAGCTTCTCATCTGACATGCTAATAATCACTAACATATCTAGCATAAATCATAACTGTTTGCCTGTAGAATAAAGGGTTGTATATCTTATAACATAGAAAGTTTTCACTCACTTTTTTCTCTCTCATTGCAAATCTGACTCACATATGGCTGTATTTTATCACATTTTTCTTGAGTAGAATTATCAAATTCCTTTGACATAACAAGTTACAACTTTTCTTCTCCCAGGAATGGTCACCTTCTCACAATCTTAAGAGCTTAAGAAAGAAACAACTTGCAGCCCGTGAAGCTATGGCTCGGCAAACAGTGGTATCGGATACAGAACAGAGCAGTTTGGAGTCTTCAGTAATCAGGTTTTGCCATCATTCTAGTTATTTGGGATTTTTTTTCTGAGTGCTTCTTTGCCAAAAATTGTTCTCCATTAGCATGCTTGGTTTAATATTTGGATGCATTGAAGTCAATTGTTTATCTCTGTTGTGGCTTCAGTCGACTGTCTTTTGAAATCCTTGAACACAATGGAAAGAACTGAGCATGGGCCAGGATTACTGCCCAGCATTAATTCTCGTGCTCGCTTTGTGAAAAAGAGAGGGAGAGAATATAGATGCTTGAATAGCAAGTCAGCGGGAAGATAAACATCAACAAGCATTTTAAAGAACCAGTAATATTCACATATAGGTAAATGCGGTTGCTTATTTATTTATTTATTTATTAGTTCAAATTTATATTGCCGCCCACTCGCCGTGGCAACTCAGGGTGGCTTACAGACAATACATTACATTACAATACAGTACAATGCAATATGTTGGGGTGGGCACAGGGCGGCAACGTCCTCAACCTGCCCTGGCTTCTCCTTCCCCTGCCAGTTGGTATAGGCACAGGGGGAGGGGCAGCAAGGTCCTCATCCTGCCCTGGCTTCTTCCCCTGGCAGTTGGTATAGGCACCGGGGGGGGGGGGGGGCGGCGCAGCGGCGGTAAGGTCCTCAACCTGCCCTGGCTTCTTCCTCCCCTGGCAGTTGGTATAGGCACAGGGGGAGGGGCGGCAAGGTCCTCATCCTGCCCTGGCTTCTTCCCCTGGCAGTTGGTATAGGCACAGGGGGAGGGGCAGCAAGGTCCTCATCCTGCCCTGGCTTCTTCCTCCCCTGGCAGTTGGTATAGGCACAGGGGGAGGGGCGGCAAGATCCTCATCCTGCCCTGGCTTCTTCTTCCCCTGGCAGTGGTTAAGATGCTGGCTTAGTGGTTAAGATGCTGTACTTGATGACTGGAAAGTAGACAAGTCTGTTGTTCGAGACCCAAGTGCTGCATGACAGACTGAGCTCCTGTCTCTGTCCCACCTCCTGCCAACCTAGCAATTCAAAAGTAAGAAATTGCAAGCAGATAAATAGGTACCGCTCAGGTGGGAAATAGGTACCGCTCAGGTGCACTCCGGTGTCTAGTTCTACTTGCCACATGACCACAGAAATGTCTGCAGATGCAGACAGTGCTGGCTCTTCGGCTGTAAATGGAGATGAGCACCACACCCTAGAGTTGGATAAGACTGGATTTTGAGCAAGGGGGACCGACAATTTTTTCACATGTACACATCATACACTATATTTGACTTGATCAGTTCAGAAGGTCTGACACTTGAACATCTCCCTAAGAGCCCTGTAGAATTCTATAGACCACTAGGAAAAAATGAGATGCTGGCATTTATCCCAGAAATTATTACTTGCAGAATGAACAAGAAAAATATTTTATACCTTTGTATACTTCACTGTCTCCTTTTGAGTGCCCTCTTGAGTGTTTGTCCCATAGTGAATGTCTGTCTGTCCAGACATGACCTTGACCTCACTTTTTTTCAGTATAGCTGTTGAATCATAAATGTTCAAGTTGTGCTTTTGGACTTGGGGACAAGGAACTGAAAATAGTTATTTTCTTTTCTGAGGGACTTTTTTGAATTGTTGGTTTTGCAATTTAATTGTATTTGTTGTCTGTTGCTTACCTTAAAATGTCTCTTTTCCTAGTTACGTATGCCATGTTATATGTGTACAAACAATATAGCTGTAAGTTGAGTGAAAATATGCCTTCTGTCATGAAAAAGAAAATCATTTCTTGCTTTATCTTCCAAAGCTTGTTGCAGGAAGCTGAGAGCAAGTCTGAACTGAGTCAGAACATTTCTGCTCGGGAGCATTTTGTGTTTACAGACACTGATGGACAAGTCTATCATTTGACTGTTGAGGGAAATTCTGTCAAAGACAGTGCAAGAATTCCTCCTGATGTAAGTTCAGTTTTTCATGTCTCTTTTTTATTTATATTTGTTCAGATTTTTATTAATGTCTTACAACAGAAACATATAATGCCTATTATAAATCTCCTTCAGTGACTATCCATATTGCATACATCTCTCCTCCTCAGAACATCTGCTTCAGAAGTACTGAGGAAACAATTGGGAACCTGTAGTAATATTTGCTTTCTCAGTCAGTATACAACTCTGAATCATTGTCCTATTTTTCTGTTGTTGCTTCCTATATCTTTACTTCCCCTTTTTTATTTTTATTTTTTGCTCTCCCTGCAGAACAGATCCACCTTTACAGGAGACAGTAATCAACTTAAATGTTAGACTGTGGAGTCCATAGGTGAAGTCTTGGGCCTGTTATTATTATTATTATTAATTCAAAATATTTATACATCACTGCTCTCCTCAAGAAGACCCAAGACTGCTTACAATATTTATTTATTCATTCATTGAGATGTAGTTTTTAATGCTAACAGTTTTGCAAACCTCAGTTCATTAATTTCCAAACCTTTGGGACTGAGCCACTTATCACAGGAGGTGCCAAATTAAACAAGCGGATAAACCTCTCACTCAGCTGAGGGCTACTCTTGCAGATAAAATGGAAATTTCAGTGGAACTGGCAGTCCTTTAAAATGTTGATAAGAATGTTTTTGTAACTATGAAATCTAGATTTATGGTTAAAATGGAGATAACGTGCTTTTCTTTGGGCTTTACTCAACTTGTTAAACTATTTTGATTTTCTGTGGAATCCACTAAAGTTGCAAACCCAATTAAATTACAATGTGTTTTGCTAACTTTGCAGAGCCAATAGCCTTTTACATATATTTTGACCTAGCAAAATTTGCTATTTGCCCTGAAGGCAGCCTCCATGTGGCTGTGCATTGCTATTCAAACCTCCCAATTATGATCACCTCTCACACTTCCAGAGTTGCATTTCTTATATCCTCATTAATCATTTTATATATCATTTATACAAAAAAAATCTTTTTGAGAAAACTTTTTAAGAAATTCATTTTGAAGGGTTATATTACTGGATATTCTGCTATTGAGTATCATTAGTCCCTCTCCTGTATGTCAATCCCAATTTTATTTCACCACAGCCAGGTATAGTGGAGTACAGTAAAACCCTGACTTACATAAAATTTGACTTAGATAATGATTTTTGCACTAAAACCATGTCCCGATTTACATAAATGTCCCAATTTACATAACACAGTTTCCTATGGGTTTGTTTTGAGTTATGTAAAAAAAATTATTTTTCTTATGAGTTTGCTTCGAGTTGCATAAAAATTCCTTTTTCCTATGGGTTTGCTTCGAGTTAAGTAAAAAACCGATTTATGTAAAAACCTACAGAACAGACTTTTTACATAAGTAGGAGTTTTACTGTACTTCACTATCTCCGACATTTTCCTGATCAGTGGATTGGCATCCCCATAGTGCCTATCTCTAATTCAAGCCTCATTCCATTTGGACCATCCTTATTTAAGAGTATCACTAGGCTACTGCTTATTCCAGCTGCACTTTTTAAGTAGTAGCAAGGGATTTTTTTGCAAATAAAGAATAATTTATAATCCTCTTTCATCATTAGATCTCTCATAAGTCCCTGCCCCACCAGGCAGCCCTCCTGAGTAGTGGAAGGTGCGTCATGTGAGAAGGAGAGTTGTTCCAAACTGGACAATCCTCATTGATTTGGGGGACTCTATTTTATATAGCTCTGTGTTTCTGTGTGGTTTTGTGATGTTTCTAATCTCTCCTTTTGAAATCCTTGCAGGGAAGCATGGGCAGTATTACATGTATTGCGTGGAAAGGTGACATCTTGGTACTGGGAGATGTTGATGGAAATTTGAACTTCTGGGATTTAAAAGCCAGAGTATCCAGGTAGTAATTTGCATAAGTTTCTGCTTTGGTCCAACTCATTCATAATTTGACGGCAGGGTGATTTTCATTCAGGGGTCAGCTTCCAAGAACATCAGTGTAGCAAATCAGTTTGTCTGATTTGGATCCGACCTACAGTGCTTATGCCCATTGAACGTTACAAAACAAACATTTTAGAAATAAAAGGGATTGCATAGCATGTGTTAGCTGAACTACCTGGTCAGCATTTCACAAAATGGCTTACCTCACAAATTGATTGTCAGTGATATTTTGATTTCCCTTCTCCTCAAATGAGTTAGGCCCAATTAGACTCAGATGTTTGAAATAATGGCTGTTGCTTAGTATAGTATAACAATACATAACAACTAGTTGAATCAGTGGGGATTTAGTGAGTCAACTGCTGTTAAGTTTTACTGGGTCAGTGGGCTTATTCTAGTTGCACCTTACTACACTAAGCAACAAAAACTCAACCAATGTCTGCTGCAGAAGGTTACATGGAGATTATATGAAATCGCATGAGCATATGTGTAAAAATATACTAAATATTTCACAAAAGTTTACTGGATTAAGTTCACCATAGTGTGATGTAACACTGTTTTCTTTATTCCTGTAAGTCGCCCTGAGTCGCCTCGGCAAGTGGACGGCAATATAAATCTGAATAAATGAATAAATACTGTGTTTGGAAAGACTATTATATCAGAATTACAACAAGTTGATACAGCACTGTTGCCATCTAGTCCTTTTAATTCTATTTTGTTTTTAGATGTGTTAGTTTTAGCTTTGTATGTTATTATATGCTCATGGTGCTTCTGACACGAATAAAGAAAGAAAGCACTGTTGCCTTTAGTTATGCTTGCTGTATGTCATCTAATGATAGTCTGCTGAACTACATACAGTACGAAAGAATGTTATTAATTGATTAATTCCTATTTTCTTAAGCTTTTAAAACCATCACCTCTAAGCAGATGGTCTGTAATTCTTCAATTTGCGTGATGTCAAGACATACAGTTTTCATGAGAAATGTATAAAATTCATGTCATTCTAGAGGAATCCCAACACACAGAGGGTGGATAAGGAAGATACGTTTTGCCCCTGGGAAAGGAAACCAAAAGCTCATAGCAATGTACAGTGATGGGGCTGAGGTTTGGGACACTAAGGAGGTAATAAGCTAATTTTGCTTTATTTTTCTGAATGTGTTGTAAATGATGAGGTTCAAATTACATTTATTTGTGTTTACAGGTAATATATATAGTTGGTATTATAGAGCTAAATAATGTCAAATTTTCTGTTGCACAGCTTTGCTTACACAGTAGGAATGATGTCCTCATCAGTAGCAGGTAACTATTAATTAAAGGCCTCTTGTTCCAATTTAAGGTATACTTATACAATGGCTGGAATCCTTTTGTTTAGGTTAGTAAGCTGCAGTAGAGTGGGACCATTGAATCAATGGGGATTTGGTGAATCAACTTCTCCATAATTTCCATTGATTCAAATGGGACTAATGCTAGTTGTAATTTACAACACTAAAATAAGTCAGAACTAGAGTAAGCCCATTTGAATTGATGGAACTTACCAGGGAGCTGACTCACCAACCTCTACTGATTCAGTGGGCATGTTCTAGCATTGCTTACTGTGCTAAGCAGTCAGATTCCAGGGAGACAAAAGTTGTGAACACCCCGAGATTGAAAAAGGAAGCGTTTAATCAGCAGTATGTGTGTTTTCATGTTAGAGATTACTCTGGGTTGAAAGGATTTTTGCAGAGGATGCCTGAATGAAGCTCCTTTCATGTCCCCCCATCACACAGTTCTCAGGGAATTAAGTCCTGTCCTTCCAGTCTCCAAGCATATTGCAGTAACCTGCTTCTGATGATTATGTCATTCTTATTAGGCAGGATTTTGGTCATTTCACTAATACAGTGGTGCCCAAACTAAGGCCCAGGGGCCGGGTGCGGCCCCCGGGCCTTAGTGACTGGCTCCCTGAACCACATGATCGGCCCGCAGCCCAAAAAGTTTGGGCACCCCTGCACTAACATATATGGAGATCAAATAACCTGCTTAATTTGTAACAAATATTGATCACGATGATGATGATGGCAACTGCAACAGGAGAAAAACCAACAAAAACATTACTGAGCATAAGCATGGCAAAAATACTTTTTGCAGTCAGCTACAGTAGATACACATAATGTTTACTTGACTATGGTAGCCTTTCTAATATTTAAAATATGTTATATTTTTAAGGTACAGATGGTAAGCAGTTTAAGAAGTGGAAGAAATGTCACCTTCCGAATACTTGATGTTGACTGGTGTACCTCAGATAAAGTGATTTTAGCATCTGATGATGGATGCATCAGAGTGCTAGAAATGACCATGAAATCAGCATGTTTTAGAATGGATGAGCAAGAATTGTCAGGTATGGGAAGGGTCTAGCAATACTATTTATTTTGTTATAGATTGCAGTATGTGGCACTTAGAATGATAAATATTAGGAGTGTTCCCATTTAAACAGCTACAGAAATATATTACCCACCATTATGATGCAAGTTTCAGAATGTAGGCAGGCAGAGGAACTGAAATGAATTTGCTTTTTATCACACACACACAAAAAAACCAACAACAGAAAACTATATTCAATCCCAAATTTGTGAAATACGAGAGCAAAAAAGGAAGGATATTTCTCCCCTGAGTTACTAGCAATACTTTTTATGTATGATGTACTGAACAAAGAGGGGGGCTTCTTATCCATTCCTAAGGTTATACAGCGCTCAGACACCTCTGAATCTAAGCCCCAGAAATAGGTAAATAACATAAAAGATTAGTCATTTTCTCAGCAGTTCCTGACAAATGATTAACAGCATGCATCTACCTTGAATCAGGCATGCAGATGTTGGCTTTGATCCTCAGTTCCACATTTCCAAATTGGGAAGACCTCAGTACAAGCTGCTGAGGAAACTGCAAGTGATTTTCTGGCTATTTCCATCTGTGCCATAATGCATGTTGCATCTATTATGACAAGTATGACAAGTTACAATAGGGAGTTCAGGAAATCCCTGGTACATGGGCAAAAGTTTGTGAGAAAAATGAATTGAATTTTTGCAACCAGTAGTTTCAGTTATGTAGCTGTCTCTCAGCCTCACTATACACACATTTTTCCCGGGGTTGTGGTTCTTTTCAGAGGATAGTAATTAAAGGGAGCACTGCCAAACTTTCCAAGTAGACTTGCATACTTAACTTAGTAAGCAAGCAAAGATTGCAGGAAGATTTACTTTTGTTTGTCATTATTGGTGATTCTTCCCTTATCTTTTTAGGACTGCATGCTTTTCTCTTCCTTGTCCTCCTTTGATCTTCCTCGTTTTGTTTCTAGAACCTGTCTGGTGTCCATATCTTCTTCTTCCACGAGCTTCCTTAGCTTTAAAAGTGTTCTTGTGGCACCAACCTTGGAATAATAAATATTCTCTGGATATTTCACACGTGTAAGGTTCCATTTAATATTCCAGTTTCTAGTTTTATAATATGCATGCCTGGGGTTTCGGGCCGGTGTTGGCATATACAGAGTGTGCTAAAAATGTATGCACAATTTAAGAGAGGGAAAATTGTATTAAAATTGTAATACTCAAAATATACCAATAACAAAAGATGGATACAAGTCACATTTGACGTCTGCAATTACAAGAGGTGCTCAAAGTGGTTACCATCAACGTCCAGACATTTCTGATTGTAGCAAACTACTGATTGAGCAACGTTGACTACAGTGTCCACTTGTATTGCTAAGCATGCCATTTCAATTCCTTCCTCAAGTACTGCCATTGAAGCCAGTTTTCTTCAGGACCTCACATCCTTTAAGCCCCCCCTAGGTAGAAGTCAAGGGGTGTTAAGTCAGGAGAAAGTGGGGGAAATACAACCACACCTCTTCATCCTATCCATTGTCCTGGCAAATTCTCATCAAGGTAAGCTCTCACTTCTCAGTGGAAATGCGGAGGAGCACCATCTTGGTAGTAAAATCAATCATTCCCCAAAAGTGTTCAAATTGCTAGCACAATTCAGATCAACTTCGAAAAGTAAGACATAGATAACATCTCTTAAAATGCGTACACATTTTGGCACCCTCTGCATACAGCACTGGCTCTTTGGCTTTGAAACAGAGATGAGCACTGAACCCTAGAGTCGGATACGACTGCCTTTCGAGCAAGGGAAACCTTAACCTTTGTATATCATGGGAGAACACATGTCAGCAGTAGATGAGATGAAGGTATTACTGGACAAGGACAAAGTGAAAGTGAGCTAGTCCCTTTCTTTTATTTGATCTTTCATAGCCGCTTTTAGGATAGAGGAAAGAAGGATAATGTACTTAAGATTTCTCAACATTTACTTTCCTCTTACATGGCAAGGTCCCATTTGCATTGCATTACAGAGGGAAATGATTTTATGCATTGGACATCTCTTTGCAAGGAGATCTGCCTAATAGATCATGGGTATTGTGAGAAGTTTCTTTCTGAAGTTTACATCTCAATATTAATCTGAATAGAAAACATTGCCACATGTGTCTCCAATCAGACTTATAGGCCTCTAGTCCAAACTACTTTTCTTCAGTACCAGTTGTTTTTTTGTTTTAACTCTAGGTTAGCACTCTGATGTATGCTGTATACTAAATGAGTGTTGGGATACTTTATCTCCGACTGGCAATATTTGAATGTTACATCCTAATGTTTCTTTGTAGAAATTATCCAGAGAATGAAAATGTTATCGATCTGCTGCAAGAACAGTTGAACGCTTTGTCCAAGTAAGCATATTTCAGTCTATATATTAATACATTCATTTTTAAAAGTGTTGATTGTTGTAGTGTTAACCATTCAATATGCATGTTTAGAGTTCGCTACAGTGATCTTGTAACCTTCTATTTTGGAGTAAATCTAGTCAGACTGGTAATTTTATACATCTCTAGTAAGATTACAGAATAGTTTCAATGATTCTCAGCATTGGTTTGATATTTTACTGTACTTATTTGCACTTTTGTGATATGGCTATCATATCACCTCTCAGTCTTCTCCATGCTACCACAAATGTGTGCCTGTAAGAGTGATAATTCAGATCTAGATGTGTGATTGACCTCCATCTGATGTTAGTAAGCCATTGGTTGAAGAATATTTCTTGATAGACATGTCACTCTAGAAAGGTGTGATTACAATGCAAATACTGTAACTCATTTCATTACCTGCCATGTTTCAGTTGCTGTAATTTCTTCAGAAGTGTGTGGAAATAATTTCTTTTCCCAATAAAACACTGTGGGCATAATCCTGCTGGCCAATTCTTCTTACATGGCACTACGTTGCATTAGTGGTTTTGAGTTCTTCTGAGCTTATGCAAGGAGGTCTCTAGTACCTCTTTGAGCAAATGTAAGTTCTATTCATTTCAATAGGACAATCAGTGGCTCACACAACATCAGATAGACATTATATAGAATAATGTGGGCAGAGTGTAATGCTCTATTCACATGCAATGATATTCTGGCTTGTTTTTGTTTTATAATTAGTAATATGTTTTTGTGACTTGCATCATATGTGTCTGAGCCTGATGCTTAGCAAGATGGTTTTATTTATTTTTTCCTAGTGACATCAAGAAACTTTTGCTTGATCCAGATTTTACCATTTTACAGCGATGCCTGCTGGTTTCAAGGTAAACTAGACCACATAATCTCAGGCTTCCAAGTAATTCTTATGTACCTTTAAGACTGAACACATTATTTCTTTGAAAACACCATAGGACTATGGGGACCTTGGATTAATCAAAGTACAATACAGCATATTTTCTGCACTGAAACAATGCTACCAAGGAAATGAAAGGTTCAAGAACATTTATTCTATTAAAACAGGATTGGCCAACCTTTTAACACCGTGGGCCTGACAACTGAGTGGGCCGGACCTCGTCCCCAGAAGCGGAAGTGGGCACATTTACAGCTGTCGTCAATAGACCCATTTCCGCGTTTACAACTGCCATGGGCATATTTTACAGTTGACGTAAACCCCTTCTTCCACTTCCAGGTGTGGTGGATGTGGCGACTGGCCGGATAGAACGGTGTCGTTGGCCAGGTTGGGAACCCCTGTATTAAAACGTGTCCTGATGGTATTGGTGTTTGTAAAGTATTTAGATAAGGGATTCTCAACCTGCCGTCCATGGGTCGAATGTGGCTTGTGGCGCCATTTCACGTGGGCTCCCACTGCCTCCATCACACCAGGAAGTGCCATGTGGTGGGAAAAGGGCAAAATGGCCATCCAGCCCAAAGCTGTCTGAGGGAACATAACCTGGCCCCTGGTTTAAAAAGGTTGAGAACTGATTTAGATATTTCAGGCATTAAAAATGGAAGTATTCTATCCATGGACAGAAGGAAATGTTCTGCCACCTCCAGTTCTGCCACCTCCAGTTAAAGTGTTGGTGCCCTTCTATGTATGGAAAACTTATCTGAAGAGGTAGAGTTCTGCTTTCTGTGAAGGCTTTTCATATGAATTGGGAAAAAATGTTTCTGAATCAGATGGAGCGTGTACATAAATCACATCAGAGCTTTACTTCAGACTTGTTGATCTCCAAGTGCTAATTGGGGCTTCCTTATTTGTGGTGATTTGCAAATGAAAAGACTTCTAGTATTTGTGTTAGTTGTGTTTGGACAGTTATATGCCACTCATTTGCATTTGTTGCTAACTGCCCTACTGGTTGTGAGCAAATTAAGGACATCCAGTTCACTTGTCATATCTCTTCAAAGCTTTTTGCTGGTGCATATTTGCTCTTGTGCAATGATTTATGTCATTCTTCACACTATCTTAAAATGTATGGGTTAATCCTTCCACTGTGTGTGCAGAGGGAATTATCTTTGAGAAACCAAAGTCTTCCAGGTTGGTTGAATTCTTTGCTCCAGTTCTTTACATCACCAGAGAGCAGTTTGTTGCACTTTTCATGTTCTCTTTCTCTCCCAATATTAGACATTGATGACAGTAACAATGGAAACAGGGTTCACTTGCGTGTAATAACCAATTGATTAGGATTTTTGTTTTCCCTAGGCTATATGGAGATGAATCAGAGCTACATTTCTGGACTATTGCTGCTCATTATTTGCATATGTTTTCACAAGGAAAGACTCAAAAAGATGACACATTTGCCTCCCCAGAAAAATGGATCAGTCCACTAGATATTTGTTATGATACACTCTGTGAAAACTCCTTTTTCCAGGTATGACAAAACTTTTACCTAGTAAGTTTAGCACATAAAACAAAGCAGGCTTACTTCCACATAAGATTGTTTTTACTTCATTATTAAGTTCATGTGTTCATATATGTGTCCTTACTTTTCTTACTTGTATTTAGGTAAAGCCCACCCTTCCTCAAAAGCCAGTTGTATCTGACTCTAGGGTTTGGTGCTCATCTTTGTTTATATCCAGAGAGCCAGTTCTGTCTGGTTTGGCAGATCTTTCTGTGGACATGTGGCAGACATGCTTAGACACCGGAATGCACGGAACACTGTTTACCTTCCCACCGAAGTGGTGCCTATTTATCTACTTGTAATTTCTTGTGTTGAGCTGCTAGGTTGGCAGGAGCTGGGACAGGGACGTGAGCTCACTCTGCTGTGCAGTACTCAGGTCTCGAACTACTGACCTGCCAACCTTCCAGTTGTCAAGTTCAGTGTTTTAACCACTAAGCCACCACAGTCCCACTACTTGTATATCTAAATGTGTCCAAATATGTTGATACTGCTTGCTTTACTATTGACAATCAGCATCTCCTCAAAATGTAGGGCTTCTGTAACTGGAAGAAGTAAGAATGGATTCGTTTTGAATTTAATTTGCATTTATACCTACACTATCCAGTAACCTGAGGTTGCAACACTTTTGCTCCAAACAATAACTGAATCACTATCATCAAAAGGTTCATCTTTAATAAATTTGACTAGTTTATAGATACAAAAGGCATTATGGTATAACAGTAATGATTGCTTAACTTCAATAACAGGTAGGTTTATAGCAAATTCCTCTTGTCAAAAGTTTCTTCGTGAATTTAACATGTTCAGCAGACCATAGTCTCTGCACATGATGGCTGTATTCTTACATATTCATGTTCAACACACTTGTGTTCTTCAGTAAAGCCATAGATTCCTATCTATTTCCACATCAAGTATCATGTCCTTCCTATATACTTTCCTTATTTTTTTATCTAACTGCTTGCTAGCAACTTTTGAATTTTCTCTCTTTTACTTTAATGTCCACTGAAAGTGTTTAGTTTTTTGTGAACGTGATTCTGGTTTTTGTTCCCTGTTTGCCATGAAACCTGGCTTTTTATCATTTGTACTCTTCATGCTTCAGCAGAATGATTTTTTAAATGAAAAATAGCCTACATCTTTGTTCTATCTTTTACTGGTGAGTGTCTCTGTTCTTTTTTTGTCCATGTTTCCTTTCCTTTCCTAAGGCCAACTACCCTGTAGGGGTTTGAAGGAAGAATATGCTTTATGTAATTTATTTATTTATTTAGTCGTATTTGTTCATCACCCTCCTCCCCGAAGGGACCCAGGGCGATTTACAGCATATCATATCAACCACAACAATTTTAAATCGATTAAAAGACTAAAAGACTAAAAGATTAAAAGAAGCTTAAAAATAAAAAAACTAGGCATTTGTAATGTAATGTAATGTACAAACAGTGGAACTGATCTGCATCCTGTGTGAAAGCGACATGAAGTCATGAGGAATTTGCATCCTTGAAACCTAATAATGGAGTTTTGGTTGTGACATCTCTGGAAGAGATACTGTCTGGGTGTAATATGGCAGTAGAACTCACATTTCTTTAATCATAACTGCAAGCAGGAGCGCTAACTTACATTCTCAATTTCTTGTTTACTTGTGAATCTCTATAGAAATTCCAGCTTGAAAGGGTCAACCTCCAAGAAGTTAAAAGATCAAATTATGAACACACCAGGAAATGCACTGACCAGCTCTTACACCTTGGCCAGGTTTGTGCTGCCAGTTTAAGTGCTTTTATATGTCCATATCTGATTAACACTGAGGTTTATCAGCAAAACTTAAGGAGAAATTAAGTTATACTGGTGGTAAAACTGTCTGGCTAGGCTATCCTGCTATGATAATAGAGTAGACCATACTGCCAGCGACTCAATGCTGAGTGTCCGGCGGCAGTTAACTAACCTGACCACCCTGAGGACTAACAGCCATGGGTGCTGAGGTCTACAGGAAAGAATAATGGTCCCCAAATGGATTAAATCCCACTTGAATCCATCTTGATGGAGGGCAGCAGCTTCATCAATACTGGCCAGGGGCTGAGGAGGACTTTGTGTGCCAAAAGGTCTCAGGACCAGAAAGTGACTTGCGGAACTGGATCAGTTGTATGGGTGTCATGCTGCAATACTGAAGGCAGATAAAAAGTGACTGCATTATATTATCAGGGCAATCTTCATCGCTGATTGGCATGAGGATCACCAATATTCAGATTCAGATATGGCAGAAGAAGAAGAAGAAATATTGTAGCAAATAAGATGTTCTTTTGACTTTTTTAAAAAAGAAGATTCCTTCAGCCTGATAGGAAGATTTACCATGCAGAAAGGATGCGTAGAAATCTGAGCAATTTTTACTTTATCCTTTCCTAGACTGATAGAGCTGTCCAGCTGCTTCTGGAGACAAGTGCTGAGAACCCCTATTACTACTGTGATTCACTGAAAGCATGTCTGGTCACAACAGTCACATCTTCAGGTCCATCCCAAAGCACCATCAAACTGGTAGCAACCAACATGATCGCAAATGGAAAACTGGCAGGTGAAATGGTTATTCTTTTTCTTGAGGCAAAAATACCAGTTGCAAAATTGAATGGAAATCCCATCCAACTAAGTCAGGGGGTTCTCAACCTTTTCAAATCTGGGGCCAGGTCATGCTCCCTCAAATAGTTTACAGTCCCGACTGGTGGTCTAGACGACAGCACCAGAATCAGCCAGGGACTTGTTTATGGCTGTTGTAAATGCATTTACAACAGCCATAAATGAGTCCGCAGCTTTTGTAAACACGTTTACAACAGCTGTAAATGAGTGCAGTTGTCATAAATGCATTTACAATGGCCATAAATGAGTCCACAGCCTATTATGGTAGCAAGAAACAGACCAGCTCCAGGAACCAATACAGAACTGCCCCCCAAAATTCCTGTCCAACCCTATCAGCAACCCAATAGCATCCCCTGATTATGGGACGGGTGAGTGGGAAGAATCCATGATCCAAGAGGCCAGCGCGAAGGTGAGCTCCTGTTTTAAAAAAACATGTGTCCCACTCCTCCACAGTGACAACAAGCATAATCTCCTGCCAGTCTCCTTTTTGCATTGGGGAATGGAAATACAGTAATACCTCGGATAACGTTTACCTCGGATAACGCTAAAATCGCATAACATTAAGTAATCTGGGGAGGAAAATTGGATCGAATAACGTTAAGGTCCTATGGGATGTATCGGATAACAACCGCTAAAGCCTGTGTGGTTACAATGTATCTCTATGGAGCTTTAACGTTATCCGATCCATCCCATAGGATTTTAACATGGATAGGATAACACTAAAAATCGGATAACACCAAGACTTGTGGAACCAAGTCTTAGCATTATCCGAGGTATTACTGTACTCCCTTTTATCTGAGGCGTTGCCCAGGCTTGGAGGTAAACTTCTGTATTTACATCTCATCTATGTGACATCTATGTATATATTTCATTTTGGGCAAGGTGTGAGGCTGAAGTGGTCAGCTGCTAGGTTTGAACATTTTTAGACATTTGTAAAATTATTTCTTTGGCATTCAGGCTGAGTAAAATTGACCCAATTGTATCCTGTTTGAATTGTGCTCTGGCCAACAAATATATACATTAGGATTATCTCCATATACTGAATGACAGGTAGCAATAAGAAGTCTGAGTCTCATATTGAGGGGGAGGACAGTTTACTGCTCTTAGGATTCTCTGGGGACCATGTAGATTATTAAAAGTGAGAAGAGAAAAAGGCAGGGAAGGTCACTAGAAATTCATTTACTATTTTGAAAAATTCATATTTTAACTGCTAAACATGATGTACGGGGATGAAATGACTTCTCTTTGAAGTTGTGAGTTGCTGCTGCTGGAGATTTCCAAGATTGGCAATTCTTCCTTTTTTAGCTGAAGAAAACTATTTTTGGTGACAGGCCCTCAGTATTGGGGCCACAGAAAAAGTCCTGTGAGATGCATGTGGCCCCAACACCATATTTTCTCCACTCCAGTATATCAATAGCTTAGTAGCTCTTACTGTTTTAAAATTATGGCTAATTGAACTTAGAGAACTCTCTCCCCCCCAGAGGGTGTCCAGTTGCTGTGTTTGATAGATAAAGCTGCTGATGCCTGTCGTTACCTGCAAACCTATGGTGAATGGAATCGAGCGGCATGGCTTGCCAAAGTAAGCACTTTTCTCTATATTACTTACTTTCCTGTGTGATCTATTTCTTGCGTAGGTTTTTAACCATATAAAAAGGTAGGAAGGTGAAAGCTGGTTTAGTCATGCGTTCTCTTAAAAAGAGTTTTGTGGGAGTGTGGAGGTCACACAACTTTAGAATTTGAAATTCTGGGAAGAGGGCAGTATCTCAACTATAGACTTTGAAACGTTGATGACAAAAACTGTTTTGGAGTGGGGATGGGGTGGGGAAAGATCTTGGGAACGTGAAAGGAGCCTCATTTGGGTGTCCCGAGGGGAGTTTCTCCAGCAAAAATTCTTTCAACCCAAAATAATTTCTGACACATTATTATTATTATTGTTATTACTACTACTACATCCCCATAATGCTTAGTGCACTCCATATCAAGAAGTGGGAGGGGTGTGTGTGTGAGAATGGAAAACCAACATGCCATGCCATCAGCAGGTCCTTTGTTTCAAATACAGCTTAAAAAAAGTGTGCAACAAGAGGATACATAGCCAGGTGATTTCTTAGCAGGTGGCATATTTAGGAGAGTTCCAAGAATTAGAAGATTTTGCTCATCATATTTGCAAAATTCTAAAAGGAATAAAAGGAAAATAAGAAAGCTAAATCATGTTATGGGTTGATTTCGTTTTAAAAGCATGATGGAGTTGTAGCCCAGATTCTAAAATTTGTTTAATTATTTTCACTCTTCTGTAGGTTCGTCTGAATACAGAGGAGTGTGCTGATGTTTTGAAGAGATGGGTTGATCACCTTTGTTCTCCACAAGTCAACCAAAAATCCAAGGCCATCCTAGTCCTCCTGTCTTTAGGATGTTTCATGAGAGTTGCAGAGATGTTACACAGGTCAAATGAAGCATTTTTCTTTTTTCTGTTTAGTGGAAAAATCATAAGCTATTTTTCCACACTGGTACTGCTTGGCTCAGTGGTTAAGACACTCGACTTGACCACCGGAAGGTTGGCAGGTCAGCAGTTTGAGACCCGAGTACTGCACAACAGGATGCGCTCTCATCCCTGTCCCAGCTCCTGACAACCTAGCAGTTCGAAAGCAAGAAATTGCATGTAGATAAATAGGTATCACTTTGGTGGGAAGGTAACAACATTCCATGAATTCTGCCACATGTCCATGGAAATGTCTGCAGACACAGACAGTGCTGCCTCTTTGGCTATAAACGGAGATGAGCACTGAACCCTAGAGTCGGATACAACTGGCTTTTGAGCAAGGGCGACCTTTACCTTTACTGCCATTGTAAGGTTAAAACAAGCAATACAGTCAAACGTCACTTAGCGAGCAACTCGCTTAGCGAAAAACTTGCATAATGAGCGGGTTTTTAAAAAAGCGATCCGACTCACATAACGAAAATTTTTGCTATGCGAGTCAGGCTTTCCCTATGGAAAAATTCGCATAATGAACATTTCTATGGGGGAAACTTGCTTAATGAAAATTTTTCACTATGTGAGTTTTTCCATAGAAATGTTCGTTATGCAAGTTTTTCCATAGGAATTTTCGCTATGCAGAAAAAACCTTGCATAGTGAAAAACTCGTATAGCGAGCAGCCTCGCAAAACGAATTAAATTCGTTTTGCAAGGCTTGACTGTAGAATCATAAACGGGGGAAAAACCTAGCCATATGTCACAACTGAAATTAAAATAGCAATGATGCTTAATATGGCATATAAATGTCTTCTACAATTTGTTATTGCAAAATATATGCTTATGACTTTTTCTGAAAGGGTATCTTAATTCCTAAAGCTCTGGCTTAGGCTGCACTCCTATATCCATTTACTTTGGAGAAAGTTTCATGAAAATCCAGAGGTCAGTTGCAACCGTATTGAGATCTCTTTAATATCCTGTCTTCTCTTTGACAGCTTGCGATATTTTGATAGAGCCGCCTTGTTTGTCGAAGCTTGCCTCAAGTATGGGACAATTGAAGTTAATGAAGATGCAAATATCCTTTTTGCAATTGTGCGGACAGTTTTAAAAATGGAGGCCTACTAAATAAGGAAGTTATTTGAGAATCTCAAGCTAAAATAATTGTTGGTACTTAAAATGAAAATATTTGAGAATATATTCTAGAATAATATTTTCCAAGGTAATACCTATAAACAGATAATCCAATTGATAGTACATTCAATAGGAAAGAGTACAGTTAGTATCAGGTATTTTCAGTTCCAAGTTCAAAGTGTAAGTAATGCTTAGCTTAACTATTGGTGTAAGATAAACTGTCCCACCTAAAGATGGGTTATGCTTGAAAGCGGGTTGATAAATAGATCTGATACCTAATATTCTTTGGTTGTTCACATCTGTTTCCTTAACTTACACTTTACAAAAACTAATCCATGCAATATTTGCAGATTATGCCAGAAGCTTGAAGTCACTTGGGTTTAATCAGGCTGCTGTTTTGTTTGCTTCAAAAGCAGGACCGGTTGGTAAAGATTTACTGGATGAACTTGAACAAGTGAAAGAAGAAGGATTTAAAGAGTGACCTAAAGGTGACAGTTCTGCACAAACTACTGGGAAAAAAGGTTTCCATTAACTGAAGTCATCAGTCTAGTAATTTTTGGGAAATGGTGAAAAAGCCTTTCTTTTTAATTGAAACAATGTAGTTTATATTGCAGTGAAAATGGCAAATGCAGAATGTATGCATCAGCCTTGTTGTCTTTCAGAATTGATAATTTTTCTAGTGTTAAGTAAGACTTCCATGTTTCTCTTTAATCAAAATCAATTTTGTAACTGTTTCGATGGCCACGATCTTGTTGACAAGAACTACTTGCACAACGGATGTAGGATGAATGGTTTGGCTTCCAAACTCCTTGTACCTCTTTGCACATGTATAAGGTGGATTTTTGTAAGGGGGATTCCTGTTGCATACTGACAGTGCATGCACAAGTGGGAAATCTGTGCTACTGTCCTGGTGGTGCCTTACTTTCCATCCTAGGGTCTCCAAATAAATGTAGAATTCAAAAATCCAGGTCCAATCCAATATTTTGCTTTCTCACTCAGCTCTACCATATGGTCTGAGAGCAGTAATCTTGCCAAAGCTGCACTGAAAGTAATGCTCAAACTACTCAGAGCTCCACACAATGTAAGAAGTGTATCTAGTTGTCCAATATGACATTGAGAAACAAATTGGGCTTCTAAAATTATATGGTTATTCATTTGCGCTTGTAAAAATGTTGCTCCGCCTTGCAACCATTCAGACTGCTTGTCTATTTGGCAGGGAAGCTGAGTTAATATTTCACGTTGAAATAACATTGAAATGGTCAAACCTTTTGAAATGCTCAAAACCAGACAGCTTTCCCTCCTCTTCAAAAATTGATACAATGTTCATGCAAAGTTTTCCCAACCTTCCCCCCCACACACACACACACCTTTTAGGGAGTGTACAAAGATCTCCCAAGGTTGCTTCCAATAGTTTAATGCAAAGAAAGAGTGCATTCCCTAAGCCTGTCTTCCTATACTTGAGAAGTCTGATGTCACTGTTAAAATGTAGACAGAAGGAAGGCTATGGTGGGATTTTCATTGTTCTGCAAAAGATAGTCTTGCAAACAGGGTAGGTTTTAGCTCATTTTCGCAAAGCAAAGGTTGAAGGTTTACACAGACTTGATGACCAAACCCTGAAAACATCCTTTGGAATTATGACTAGGTTCAATGACTTAAGCAAAAATCTGATAAAACGCGGTTAGGAGCTTTGTGACCCCTTAAAAAACAGCTTTGAGGGCTTTTATCATCTAATGTTTAGTATTTGGGCAAGAGATGTACTATCAAGAGAGGAGTAAGAACATAGGAAGCTCCCTATTGGACAGACCAAAGGTTTAGCTAGTCCTCTTTTCCCCAGTACATGATACAAATGAAAAGGCCCCAGGAAATTGTTAGGGTAATTGGAGCCTCCGTCTATTTCCCAGGATTTGCTATTCAGAGACATGCTACTTCTGATTCTGGAGATGCTATGTAATAGTCTAAGTGCTTCTTATTAATGAGCCTATCTTTCATTAAGTTTTTGATCCTTCTTAAAGTCATCTGAGTTGGTGAGCATAAAGAATGTTCAAGTGAAGTAAATTATTGTTTTGGCCTGGCTCTGTCTACAATGTGTAGTATTTAGTGCTCTTGATTATAGACATGAAACAGACCAAACCTCTGTCAGTTACTTGATACTGTTTATGTTTCTACTACTAGAAATTTTTATTTGTCTTTTTCTACATATGTCACATGTAATCCATGCATACTGAAGTATATTGTGTTCACATTGTCATGTGGTATAAGGACAATGGTGTATTTGGCTTCTGGGAATTGAAGTCCAAAAACCAAAGGTTGGGATACACTGGTCTAGTGTATTTGAAGTACATTCCACTACGTTTAACAGGATCTACTGTCAAGTAAATGTGTTTGGACTTACAGTATTTGTTTGTATACTTTGAAAAACAAAGTGATTCATTTCAATTCCTTGTACAAAGATAAACAAAGAGTTACAATTTTTCCAGTTAGGAGAAAGTTATTAAACTAGTTACAAAAACAGTTGTTTGTAGTGATTGATTCAGAAAATGCTAAACGTATGAGCATTCTTATGTTTATGTTTTGTCACATATTATGTTGCTCTTGACTGAGTTACAATTCTAACTCTGCTCCCAAACTTACATTTGCCTACAGATTCACAATTTATGAAGCAACACAGAAAAGGAAAAGAGGTTGAGCAAATGATGCTATTGTGTTAGGTTTTAATCAGAATAGATGGAATTGAATGATGAGAAATTAAGTTGATCCACGTTGAGAGCACAAAACACAGCATATTAATAATGTGGATGCATTGGCAAGCCCTTGAAAGCTAAAAATGCAATCTAGTTAGCATTTTATTAAGAAAATAAAAGCTGTGGGAATACTTGCATCCAGTGGTCATGGTGATGTGAGAACTGGATTTGCGAAGGCCAATTGGACCTGAACATGAACCAGTGCCCCCTATTCTTTTTCTTTCATGTCCAGACCAAACTTTAAACTGCCAAAATGAAAACACCTGCTTGGCTTTGTCACTGGCCAAAATTAAATCCTCATCGGTACATGTTTCCAGTAGTAATCAGCAGACCAGCAAATGAGCCAGATTCTATATCAGTCCACATTTACAAAGCAAGAGGAAAAGGATACAAGATCATATGGACAAATAGATCACATATTTTAGAGCAGGTTTGGATGATCTATTTCTTGGCAATCATATGACTGGTTCATGTTGAATAACGTCAAACAGAAGGGGTGTCTTTAAGGAAAATCACTCTCGTTCAAACATCCTTTCCCCAGGCAATCAAATCAGGCACACACTTTTGAGCCATCTGATCGTACCCAAAGTGTTTCTTTTGTTATATTGGACACACCAAAAGGGTACACTTACTGCAAGAGAACACTGATACAGCCGAGAAAGACAAGAAAAACAAAAGGGCAGCTCAGGAAACTTGGAAGTGTGTACATTAAGGCTGTTTGTAACAAGAGGGATGTATAGCAGCAGCAGTAGGAAACAGTGTTAAGCCAGTTGCTCAGTGTGTCAAATGTGTGAAGCTGGTTCTGATAAGTATATTACATAATGGTGGTAACCTAAGGTTAAGAACAAAATGGTCCCTGTCCCTC
Source organism: Furcifer pardalis (assembly GCA_030440675.1). NCBI lineage: Eukaryota > Metazoa > Chordata > Lepidosauria > Squamata > Chamaeleonidae > Furcifer > Furcifer pardalis. The sequence continues at coordinate 227,018,766 of CP126890.1, read as the reverse complement.
CCAAGTCCCATCGCATATACAGAAGAAGACCAGGTTGGCAGTGGAATCTCCCTTTTTTGGTGACAGATCAGCATCCTCTATTATTCCAGAGGAAAGCAATCTCAGTTATGCGGAGTGTGGCAAACTACCTGGCATATGCAGCTCTGTCTTCTAAGACTTCATCATTGCTCCTTGCGCCTCTGTCACTTGCTGTCTGAGGAGGCTGCCTCTGTTTAATGGTAAGCTTGATCCTAATGCAAACGTGGGATACAGTAAAACCTCGGATAACGCTAAAACTTGGTTCCAAAAGTCTTGGTGTTTTCTGATTTTCAGTGTTATCTGATGCATGTTAAAATCCTATGGGATGCATCGGACAACGTTAAAGCTCCATAGAGGTACATTGTAACCGCACAGGTTTTAGCGGTTGTTATCCGATGCATCCCATAGGAGCTTAACGTTATTCGATGCAATTCTCCTCCCCAGATTACTTAACGTTATGCGATTTTAGCGTTATCCGAGGTATTACTGTACTTTATAGCAGGGATGCCCAAACTTTTTGGGTGGTGGGCTGGCCACGTGGTCCCTCCCACCGGAAGCAGAAGTAAAATGCGCCTTGCTATATGTTTTGCAACAGGATGAAATTTTAGGCTGCCATTTTCTCTGTTCAAACCAGGGGTACCCAAACTATGGCCTGTGGGCCATATCCAACCCCTGACACCAATTCATCTGGCCCACACCACCCTTGTCGCTCCTGGAACTGGGAGTAAAACATGACGGGACAGGCACATTTTACTTCCACTTCCAGGAGCAACTAGGGTGGCATGGATTGGTGTTGGGGGCTGGATCCAACCCACAGGCTGTAGTTTGGGCACCTCTGCTTTATAGTTTGTTCGTGCAAAAAAAAAAAAAAAGGACTTGTGGTTGTCTTCTTTTGTGTCCAGATCAAACTTAAGACTGCCAAAATGAAACTATTGGCTGTTTTTGTTGTTGGCAACAATTAAATCCTCATTGGCACGTTTTTCCAGTAGTAATCAGCAGATCAACAAAGGAGCCAGTTTCTCTATCTCTCCACATTCACACAACATGTTGATGTCCACCAGCAGCCCCCACTTAAACATGTTTATTTGCATTTAAGGCACTCTGACCCTGAGCCTATTCAGGGTTCTCCAGGTGACATAGGGGAGGTCATGTTCCTCAACCATATCCTTGTATCTTCCATGTCACTTGTAGTGACATATTTTGATTGAATAATGGAAGGTATGTAAAAAATGTGTGAATTCAAAGAAGACCATCTAGATCTGCATTTTGTTGTTCAGTCGCACAGTCAATTCCGACCCTCTGCGACCCCATGAACCATTGTCCGCCAGGCACTTCTCTCCTCCACCATCCTCCTCACCTCGCTCAGTTCTGTGCCCATTGTCTCTACAATACCATCTAACCATCTCATTTTTGGCCACCCCTTCTTTTGCCCTCCACCTTTCCCAGCATCAAGGCCTTCTCAAGCGAATCCTCTCTTCTCATTTGATGTCCAAAGTACCTTAGCTTCATCTTTACAATTTGACTTTCCAAGGAGCATTCTGATTGATTTCTTCTAAGATTGACCTATTTGTTCTTGCTATCCAGGGGACCTTCAAAACTCTCCTCCAACACCACATCTCAAAGGCATCTATTCTTCTGCGCTCAGCTCTCCTAATGGTCCAGCTCTCACATCCATACATTGCCACGGGGAATACCATTGCTTTGACAATACGAATTTTTATTTTCAATATGATGTCTCTACTTTTCATTATGCTCCCCAGGTTTCTCATCGCTTGCCTCCCAAGAATCAGTCGCCTTTTTATTTCATGGCTGCAATCACCGTCTGCAGTGAGTTTTGATCCCAACAAAGTAAAATCTGTCACTGCTTCTACTTCTTCCCCATCTATTTTCCAGTGACTGATAGGGCCTGTTGCCAAGATTTTGGTTTTCTTGATATTGAGTCTCAAGCTAGCTTTTTCACTCTCTTCTTTCAACCTAATCAGGAGCTTCTTTAGGTCCTCCTCACTTTCTGCTATTAGGGTGGTATCATCTGCATATCTCAAATTGTTGATGTTTCTCCCAGCAATTTTGATCCCAAGTTGCGATTCCTCCATCCCTGCATTGCGCATTATGTGCTCTGTGTATAAGTTGAATAAGCAGGGTGACAAAATGCAGCCTTGTCTTACTCCTTTTCCTATTCCAAACCACTCTGTCATTCCGTATTCTGTCCTAACTGTGGCTTCTTGATTCATGTACAGATTTCTCATGAGGCATATAAGGTGCTCTGGTATTCCCACTTCTTTAATTACTTGCCACATTTTGTTGTGGTCTACACAGTCAAAGGCCTTAGTGTAATCAATGAAACAGAAGTAGACTTGTTTCTGATATTCCTTTGTTTTTTCTATGATCCATCTTATGTTGGTGATGTGGTCTCTAGTTCCCCTGCCTCTTCTGAACCCCGCCTGCACTTCTGGTAATTCTCTTTCCACATGCTGCTGCAGTCTATCCTGTATTATCTTGAGCATCACCTTGCTAGCGTGTGGAATGAGCACAATTGTTTGATAATTTGAACATTCCTTGGTATTTCCCTTTTTGGGGATTGGAACATATACTGATCTTTTCCAATCTTGTGGCCATTTTTGTGTTTTCCAAATCTGTTGGCATATAGAATGTAACAATTTGATTCCATCATCTCCTAGGGCTTTGAAAAGTTCAACCTGAATACCATCATCTCCACTGGCTTTGTTGTTTTATAAATTTATAAATTTGACTATTTATTCTTACCTAAGCTTGGCAGATTTGTGATTTATGAGCATAACAGCCTACTGACAGATTTATGAAACTGAAAATGAGAAGGTGTCCCTGCATGTTGAAGAATAAATTGATTCTGGTATGTTGCTGTTGGAAAAATAAGATTTTATTTAGAAATGGAGGAATGGGAGGAATTTGGCAAGCTATCTAACAAAAAGGTTGAGCAATTTATTGGAACATTTGTGTTCCAAATTCTTAAGACCATGATTATGGTCACAGATAATCAACTTTCCTGGATACGTCATATATACAAAATTTTATTTACTTGCTACTATAACGTCCTTTCAATTGCCTCATAATACAAAGTTTTGAAGAACAAAAGTAACAACAGTATTTCTAAACTGAACAGTGTTCTCTTTTAATAAGTGCACTATAATCATGTCAGGAAACCCATTATGGGTCAAACTATATTTGCACATTAATATAAGTTTTTTGTCTATGATTTAATAATAATCATCAAGAAACAAAAAATACAGAAGAAATGAATAAAATATTAAATATATATGGTAGGTTATTTTCACTATGCAATATATTCTATATACAATACTGTAGTTTAGTATGAGGATTGATATCAGTGAAATACTATGCCATTCCATTGAGACCTGCCATCTGAATTCGAAACAACAACTTCACAATTTAAAGATTTGAACCAGTTACAGAGGAAGTGACATGGGCTGGTCACTCTGGAAATCAACTTTGTTTTTGCAATAATATTTATTTATTTTAATAACAAACAATAACATATTTGGTTCTTCAATTTACAACTTGATCAAGATTACATAAAGGAAAAAAGTTATTTCTGTAATTTCTATTTTCCACCAAAATAGTACAATTTTCCTTCCATATATTATACATCCTTGTAAATTAATTAGTGAGCTTTTATGCTTCTTATTACCAAAATTTGCCTGTTACTTATCCTTTTGCAGACTGTAGCAGTCAACCTTTTACATTAAAAGTAATCTGTAAAATTTATAATCTGTTATTTCAATTGATCATCATTAATTCTTGTCATCCTGTGCTATACAACACCGGAATTTGCCTTACTCCTTCAATTTATTTCTTCACTTTTCCCAGAAACATCTTGCATCGGGTACAAGTGTAATCTTTTTACTTTTCCATAAAGAATATTCTATGAAAGGTTTCCAAATATCCCAAAATCCTTTGTGGGGGGTTATACCTTCTTCCTGTTTCATTTCATAAGTAAGCTTTTCATTTAAGGCCATTTGCTGTACTTCATTGTACCATTTATTTATCACTATATCCATTTTTTTCTTCCAATTTTTTGCTATCATTTATCTTGTAATGGATAACAAGATGGTTAATTCATCTTCATTTTTATCAAGTTTTCAACTTTTTTTGGTACAGTAAATCCTAAAAAAATTGAATCCACAAAAATATATTTCACAGTATTATAGGCTCAAATATCTTGTATCTTTGAGTCCACAAAACTGGTTCTTGAGAAACAAGGTAATATTTTCATTAATCATACTTCTTAAATTTGGTTTATTTGCATATTATTCAGTGTTTGTTCTTTACAGTCTGGTTTATCTTTTGGATTATATCCACAAAATAAATTTCTGAGATAAAAATCTCTGTAGGTGGCTGCAAATCCTCTTCCTCTCTGAAATATTTTCTGCAACCAACTTGTTTTCCCATCAGCGTTGTTACACTCAAGTGAACTACATTTGGTTTTCGGAAATCCTGCTGCTCCTATTTTCCAAAACCACAAGCATTTTTTTTAAAAAGAGCAATCTAAACCTTTCATCAAAAAGTCAAAACTAATTTCAGCAGCAGCATTTATTTATCCTTCCTGGAAGATTGCTTCATTTTTATTTTTTTGTAAACAGCCTTCCAGACATGAAGGAAATAATATGCCAAAACAGTATTCTTTATTTTTGTTTTTTATGCATACCTTCCTCCCCCACCCCTACTTGCATATTCACTCTGGAATTTTGTAGCACAACGTGATAATTTTAGTGTAGAGGCACAACACATAGCTTTTTTTCCCTACTTGGACTCATTTATATTAGCTTATTTGAACTGAAAACACTCCAGTTCAGACTAATTACTATAAAGATATGAGAACTCACAAGATTTAGAAAACAGGATATTAATAACAAATCCTTCCAAAAGTAAGGTAAAGGTCAGCCTTGCGTGAAAGCCAGTCGTATCTGTCTCTAGGGTTCAGTGTTCATCTCTGCATATAGCCAAAGAGCCAGCACTGTCTGTGTCTGCAGACGTTTCCGTGGTCATGTGGCAGGCATGACTAGACACCGGCGTGCACAGAGCACTGTTTACCTTCCCACTGAAGTGGTCCCTATTTATCTACTTGTAATTTCTTGCTTTCGAACTAAGTTGGCAGGAGCTGGGACAAAGATGGGAGCTCATTCCATCCTGCAGTACAGTAAAACCTCAGATAACACTAAAACCTGGTTCCACAAGTCTTGGTGTTATACGATTTTTAGTGTTATCTGATGCATGTTAAAATCCTGTGGGATCCATAGAGATACATTGTAACCACACAGGCTTTAGCGGTTGTTATCTGAAGCATCCCATAGGATCTTAATGTTATCCGATGCAATTCTTCCCCCCAGATTGCTTAATGTTATGCGATTTTAGTGTTATTCGATACTAATGTTATCTGAGGTATTACTGTACTTGGGAATTGACCTGCTGACCTTGCCACCCCACACCCGAACAGTCATATGGATACTCTGATTGAGATAAATCAGGGCCACACTTTATTATTGGTTAAGGTAAATTATCTGCAGAGGGGCTGTAGTGCGGGTACCTGAGATGGACCAATGGGATTCCTCATTACCCATCGTCCTTTTCCCTCGGGACAATTCCCAGTCCCTGGTGGCCAGTTGGGTTCAAATGGCAGCCACTACCCCCACGGCCCTTCAGCTTTAGGCAGTGAGCGCTGTAAGCGGACAGCCAGGGCCCCCCCCCGCCCCATCCAGGGTGTGAACCTCGATTCTGTCACCCTGGATGTTAAGCACTCTGGGGTCTGCATTGTGGAAGATCACCAAACTAAGTTTTGCCCCGCACCACCCGCCAGTGTGACCAGGAATGAATTCCACCTAGACATAAAGTTCCCATCACAGCAGTGAGGGGTAGGCAAAAAACCCACTGCTCCTGGGCGTCAATCTGGAACAGTGAGGAAAAAATCCTACATGGCCCCGAAGCAGCCTGCCAGACTTCCACTGCTACTAGGGGGTGGTGGGTGGGGTGTTACCTTTGGAATCCCGCACTGAAAAGGCCGGGTGAGGCAGGCCGCCCAGCCCTTAAGGGGCCAGACAGGCTCCTCCCTTGGCTCTGAGGGACTGTCCTTCCGTCATGTCCGGGGGGGGGCAGCAAAGCCCCCTTCCTTGGCATGGAAGCGTTGGGCAGGGGTCCCTTCCGGTCATTAAGTTCAGCATCTTATCCACTTCAGCCACTGCAGTCCCCCTTCCAAAAGTACATGCTTACTAACAGTTTTTCCTAATTTTGTCTTTGTTCATTCCTCTTTCTACTATCATAGACTTATGACAACGTTTGTTCTGCATATGCTCTGATCCATACCAAGAGTTCTTCATCATCCAGAATGGGAAAATCTTTATAGGTGGGGAAATTAAATGTAAGTGGATCACTGGAACCCCAAAGCTAATGAGAATTCCTTGCAGTGTAACATCTGTATGCAAAGGGAGAGATGTGGGTTTTAATTTGACACTTCCCATCATCTTCTAACAACTATTGAATAGGAATAGGTAGACTTAGGTTTCTGATTAAATAATAATGATTTATAATGTTTATGTCCATCAAGTGAATGTTTTTGATACTCTATGAGTTTATTTTGTTTGTTATTGCTAGGACCTCTCAACATACTTCTGGAGGGGCATTGCCAGGCATTATGAAGAGTTACATCTACTTGTTTGGTATATGTTAATGTACAGTATAATTTATATACTTTTGGCTAGGGCAATGTGCCAGAATCTTGCCTTCCCAGCTAATCTGGAACTTCCTGTCTACTTCTTCTTGAAAAGGAAGGCATAAACCAGTATTTTAAAAGGGTTTGGTTTCAGCTGCTTATTTTCATAATAAAGTGGTACCTCGCTTAAAGAGCATAACATGTTCCACGGGATTGCTCTTTAAGCAAGTTTGCTCTTTAAGCGAAACACCATTGTAAGTGACCAATTGTGACTTTGGGGAGGGGGGGATTGTGAAACCTGGTTTATTTGTTAAGCGAGTTTTTGGTTAAGCGAGGCGAGCATTCAGAGAAAATTCTGCTCTTTAAGCGAGTTACTCTCTAAGCAAGGCACTCTTTATGCGAGATTTTACTGTACAGTAAAACCTCAGATAATGCTAAAACTTGGTTCCACAAGTCTTAGTGTTATTTGATTTTTAATGTTATTCGATGCATGTTAAAATCCTATGGGATGCATCGGATAACATTAAAACTCCATAGAGATGCATTGTAACTGGCACAGGCTTTAGTGAATGTTATCCGATGCATCCCATAGGATTTTAACGTTATTTGATGCAATTTCCTCCCCCAGATTGCGGTTTTAGCGTTATCAGATGCAAACATTTTCCGAGGTATTGCTGTATAAGGAAAGATCTTCCAAAACAGAAGTTCCCCTATTGCTTGATGGACTCAAAGTTTTCCTCCTGGACTATCAAGACAAGTTCATCAGCATAGATTAAACCCCTGGAGTATGGGAATGTTGTGGATCATTTCTGTAGATGTTAAAAATTAATGCTTTGCCAGGACACTGTCTTGTGGAAGACCATTCCTTTGATTCCTTGAGTTCCTCCCCTGGAATTCAACAAAGAATCTTTGGTTTTGAGGTCAACAAATGCTGCTACAATTATATTATGTGTTTCACATAATGTTGGATTCACTCTATCTCTTTGATGTTTTCTTTTTAGTATGCACTGCATGGTCTTCCCTGCCAAGAACAGTTGGTATGCTGTTTGGTTTGGATTTATATTTGCATACGGTGACCTTTTGTTTGGATCACTGTTCAGCCTTTTCAGTAGTATCCATACTTTCTGGTTGCTATTTGCCATGCCAAGCACTGTTATAGTGAGGGTTTTTTTTTCTCCTAACATTTATTATATGGTTTATTGTATTGCATGGATTTTTCTTCAAAGCACTGATCAGTAAGGAAGTTCCAGAAGGTTAATCTATGTTTAGATTTTGATTGTATTAACTGTATTGTTATGATGTTATATTTATATTTTTCTCCTTCTTACTCTCTTCTATATTTGTATGTTTTCTGTGAGCTGCTCCTAACTGGAATCCACTGACTACCAGCGTAGTTGTAGGTTTTGATATTAAGGAGCCATTTTGGTGGTTGGAAATACACACAAAAAATTTACATTTATACTTCCTACTGGTGCCATGAGCCATTAAAAAAAAAACAAATCCTGCCTAGAATGCACCAAAATATCTGAGTCGGTTTTTACTGAGTAAGGCAGCATACAAATCAAATAAATAAATAAATAGTTACTTGCAGAAAACAACAAAACAACTGAGGTGAGTTTAAAGACGATCATTGATTAATACAGACCAGAGCCTAGAATGTAAAAATAGAGTGGAGAGAAAAGATATTTTGTGAACCTTTTCATTGGGAACCTAGGACTTCAAGAAGGGAGAAGATTTCACAAAATGGAGTACCCAATGCCATTCCAAATCCAAATCAGGATCTCACACTGCCAGTTTATAGACATTTGGTGCATTCTAGGCAGGATTTGTTTTTTAAAAAATGGCTCAAGGCACCAGTAGGAAGTGTAAATGCAAAAAACCTTTGTGTATTTCCAACCACCAAAATGGCTCCTTAACATCAAAACCTACATATACGCTGGTAGTCAGTGGATTCCAGTTAGGAGCAGCTGTTTCATAAATCGATAGTAGACCAGAGCGATGTGTGTGTGTGTGTGTGTGTGTGTGTGTGTGTGTGTGTGTGTGTGTGTGTGTGTGTGTGAGGCATTTGCTCAAACTTACCCAGAATTCATTTGAAGATCTCAAGAATTTTTAAGTGCAAAACTGCTGGACAATAATTTCTTAAAAGGTTCAAAACCATCTTTTGTGGCTTAAAGAAAGACAAAGGGTTTTCATCCCACCAAGTGTTTGTCCATCTCCAGTATCATGATGTCTGTTTCACACCATGGAGCAATTCATCTCTGAATAGGCAATGTTTACAAGGCAATTACTGGTCTCTAGACTGTCTCCCATTTCAATTACCTTTGAGGTTCACTGTGTCTGACCCACCTCCATCTAGATATTCCTATAACCTGCAAGATAACATTCCATACTTCTGATGTACATACTGTACAAGCAAAACAAAAAGGTTTGTTAGCTTTTACAGTGCTTTGTTTTTCACTTCTGTGTATAATATTTTTTTTCATCCTTGCCAGACAGACCATGTGATAAAAGAAATATCTAAATGCTTAATAATAATCTTATCCCATCTCAGTATTTGCTGTTTTTGTACTAGGAATGTTTTAAGATTAGTCTTCATTTCATGAGAGTTCGCCCCTGTTTTCAATTTATATTGTATGTCCCAGAGATGCAAAAGCAACATCTGGTTTGCACTTCGTGTAGCATTTTTGGGAGTGAGGATTAATACATCCTATAGATCAGAGTCGTAAAGCATGGGGGGAGGGTTCCTTCTGAACTAGTGTTTCTAACATTGAAAGGTATCTCTCCCATACACACACATTTCAGAACCAAGACTTTATTTAAGCTTGTTGGTAGATATTGACTATATATGAAACTTTATGTGTAGTCAATACTATTGGGGCAGGGGGAATTATAGTTGCTAACCATGAGATTTATGTGTGGCATAGATTTGGTTATGCAAGCATTACAATATATGTGTTTCATCTTTACCCAATGTGTAGACTGGTGGCTGCTAACATTGCCTTCTCCACTATAGTTCTTGTCTTTGGGGATTCTTCTCTGAGTAGCTTCATCAATATTCACTCTAATTCAGCTTAAGAACCTACACTAAATATCTTTTGTAGGTTGTTTGGTTCATCAGTTCTGCTCCTCTGAGTCATGTCCCTAGTCTGCACGTATGCATTTCTTATTCAAAAATTGATCACTTCGTTTAATTTTTTAAAAAAAAAATACATTAAAAAAACCCCACAGCCTGTGAAATTTTGATTGGCAATGCACACAAGCACACAAATACATTTTTAAAAATTTAAATGAAGTGATGCATCACTTCAGAGATGTCTGCCTTACCCCAGACAGGGAAGGGAGGAAGCACTCCCATTGGACTGCTGGGCACAGGGGCGGGGCAAACTGTGCTAGGTCAACGGCACACATTCCCACAGAGAAGATTCTGAGAGTGCCTCCTCTGGCGCGCATGCCATAGGTTTGCCACCACTGATCTAGAAGATGTAAAAATTCATTTCTGTTGACCATTTGGAGACAATCAGGGGAAGTATTGAAGTAAGATTCAAAGGGACAGTTCCCATTATAACAAGAGGAGCACATTGAATGGCATATCACTTATCCTTCTAAATTGGAACCAAGTCTGTTATAGCTGATCCAGGCAGACTGTCTTGACAGGCTCTTAGATATGTTCAAAATAGAGAAAAACTATAAAATTAGGTAGTCAAGACTAATTCATCCAACTGATTTCTGTGGTTCTACTGACATCGTGTTATGGCTCCAGCTCACTGGTTTAAATCCAGATGTAGTTGAAGCCCACTGAGTCAATACAATACACATTTGAGTTAACTTTTTATAACAGCTCATTCCACATCTCCAATGTCTTGTCGGCTGCAACTCGTTTCTGACAATGCATTTTTTCCTGAAGCAGGAAAAATGCCATTGGCGTGAATTTGTTTAAGGTGGACCCCAGCTTGCCATGAAGTGGCACATATGAAATGAAACATGCAGGATTTAACCCCAGGACTGCAATGGACTACCTCAGCCTTTAGGATATTGACAAGGTGCGCCTTCACAGCCAGTCCATCAGGCATGATCTCTTTCGTCTCCATGACCTTTGGGAATCAGAGTTCCTCCTCTGCTGGGCCCAATATGATGGTTTCCAGTGGCATTTCCTCCACTGAGGGGAACCCTCACTCATCTGCCCATAGCCATTGGCCCCTTTACGGGAGCCAGTTTATTTACCACCACCCAACACTCAGCGTTGAGTCCCTGGCTGTACGGTCTAATCTATTACCGTAGCAGAATGTCAGGCCAGACAGTCTTGACAGGCTCTTAGATATGTTCAAAATAGAAAAAAACTATAAAATTAGTTAGTCAAAGCTAATTCATCCAACTGATTTCTGTGGTTCTACTGTAATAGTGTTCTGGCTCCAGTTCACTAGTTTAAATCCAAATCTAGTTGAAGTTGAGGCTCACTGAGATAATATGATGTGTATTTGAGCTAACTTTTTATAACAGCTCATCCCATATCTCCAATGTCTACCATAGCACAATCTGACTTTCACTTTACCCATTCTAGCTTCTACCACAGGCTGTCCAAAAAGACATTTTATAATAAATATATTGTCAATAAAGGTACATTTAGCTACATTTTCCCTATGTGTGGCAGCTTTGGGACACCCTGAATGTACAATTGATAAGGAATAAATAATTATTGTCTCCTCTCTCTCCTGTATAGTACATGTATTGAATAAAATATTGCAGTTTTCAATGAAATTAAATTGCCTATAAGATAATCAAGTGCTCTTTGTGTAAAATAATCACAGGCATTATTTCTTACACATTAAATCCAGCAGAGGGCAGCAGAGATCAAAAACTAATAATAAAGACTCTATTTTAATTCTATGAAGGAATACTGATCATGTAAGGAACAGAAATTGGGCAAAGTGATTTAATCCCTTTGCACTGAGAAGCTGCTTCTCTCCCACTCCATTAATAATACATTTTAGTGAGTAATAGCCATTTTCTTGGAAATCTTGTGGTTTTGTTTTTAAAATTTCCTTGAGAGCAAAAGAGACCCTAAATGTTTAACTAGTTTAATTCTGCCAAAGAAAAAATGATGAAGAAAACAAGGGGGGAAAACACAGAAATGTAATTTTGAAATGCTTTTCTCAACTTCTCAGTGTCATGGCACCTCTCTTACTTGTGCAGCGTTTTGCTGTGCTACTATGTTCCATTCACTGTACAGTAATACCTCATATAACATTAGTATCGAATAACACTAAAATCGCATAACATTAAGGAATCTGGGGGGAAGAATTGCATCAGATAACATTAAGATCCTATGGGATGCTTCAGATAACAACCGCTAAAGCCTGTGTGGTTACAATGTATCTCTATGGATCCCATAGAGGATCAGATAACACGAAAAATCATATAACACGAAGACTTGTGGAACCAGGTTTTAGTGTTATATGAGGTTTTACTGTATTTACTTCTATTATTTATTGCTGCTGCTACCACTCCTTCCTATTGAGTATCACCCACAATTAAATTGCTAGTCTTTAGAAAGCCTAAGAAAAGGTCAGGAATTCTCAGTGTATTTAATTAGCTCCAGAGGGTCTGCTCCATTGCATGAACTAAGAAACTGACAAGTAAAATATGGAAGCAGCCAATGAGGAGTGTTGTTTTATTTGTGTACAGTAAGAAACCAACCCACAATCCCTCAGTCTTCAGACAGCATGGGACATAATATATGAGGGACTTCTGGCTGTACGCCTTTCTTCCCCCTCTCTGAGATTGGACCTTTCTCTTACTGTGTCCCCATGAAAGCAAAGTTGCGTTTATGAGTGACTGCCAATAGATATGGACTACTTGCATTCTCTCCTTGTCCACCTTTTCATTTTCTTCTTTTTTTCCTCCGACCCTCATTATTGTAATTTAAAATATTAGCAAAACATTAATAATGTATCACCAAGTTATACCAATCATTTATAAGGTCTTTATACTTGCTGTCTACTCAAGGGCTTACTTCTCTGTGTGTTTTTTTTCTTCTGGGTAGGAAAAAAGACTTTTTAGAGGAGAAAAGGGTGAATTGGAGATTACAGGAATAGAGTATCACCTTTTAAAATAAATGATATGATTCATCCTCCCCACACTGTTTATCATATACAAATGCCCATTTTTCAAATCTGGAAATGGACACAACCTCTTCCAGATTGCGGTTTCCTTCCTTCTATTTTTGCAGATTGTTTGGCTTGAATAGACCCTGGGGCAATTGAATTCTAGACCTACAAAAGTTTCCCTACCTTGACCTGTAGATATCCATCCCAAGTTCTTGCATTATATGCTATTTTGTGCATCATGTCTTACCCCCACATGAGAAATTTATCACACTGAAGTAGTTGTATATGCACAGTCTTTACCAATGGTCTTTGGCTCAATTCATCCTTCATGTGTCTTCCCTTAGTCTTTGATGATGTAGTTACCTCTTAATTTAAACATTGAATCATCTTTTAAAGAAATTCCAGGTGAGAACTTTGTTAACAAACTCCTGTCAAAATTCTAAAAAGAATAATATCTTAACTTTACAATGAAGACAATGCAGGTATTCAGTCCAATTATTCTCAAAGACAGTGATTTCTTGATTCCCCATTCAAAAGCCAATGGTTTCAAATCCATTTGAACCAAGTTAGGACAACACTACAAGATCTGAAAAGGTGCATTACTTAGATCAGTTTACACATCATACTAAAAGAAGAAAGGAAGCGTTGAAAATTTATGACAGGAAAGACTTGGTGTGTCCCAGTTTTCAAAGGCCTAAGACCAAACTTGCTCATACATGCTGGTCTGTATGTTCCCCCACCCACTTCTCTTCTGGTAAATAATTCCTTCAGTGACTGATTACAGTTTTAGGCGTTTCAATAAGCTGTGACAAGGTAAGAGGCCAAGTGACCTCAGGTGAAAGAGACCGGTTACTGCTGGGAGATATATTTGTTCAATAAATCATCATTTCAACAGCCGGGCTGCTTGAACATTGCAAGCACTTACATCACCTGCTAAGCACGCTGCTTTGGCTGTGCAAAGTCATTTCTGAGGAGAAATTCAACATGCTGTTGCTGTCTTCCTCTTCCTGTCAATTACAACATACAATGTGTTCTTTGATGCATTGAGTAAAATTGTTTAGAGGGTACAAGAGGTGTAGAAAAATATATGGAACGGAGGGGCAGATTTTTAGCGTTCCAATGGAAAAAATATAATTTAAAAGTGTTCCAATGGAAAAAATATAATTAAGGAGACTCCATTTTGCTTAAAGTACTGATTATATATTTTCTCCTCTTGTCATTTGAGCTCTCTGTATTTCACTTAAACTAGAAGCAACTGGGAGAAAACCACATCACTCTGATGGGGGGGAAATCTCCAAAATAGCTTTGGAAATTTTTGAAATCAAAAGCATATTGGAGAAATCTAGTTACTGACAGTGTGAGTTATAATGGGAAACATATCTGATGGCCTATAAGAGAAATTTGATGACTGAAGCATTTCATTATGTTTCTTAAAGTATTTTAGTCACCAAATTTGCTCTGGAAAGTTTTCACCTAGTGTTGCTAAGATTATTTCTTTTTAAAATGCCTTTAAACCAGCGTTTACCAACCTTTAGTTTTTGTACTTCAATTCCCAGAAGCCTAAGTCAATTCGTCAAAGCACTGACCAGCCAATGTACTGACTTAGGCTTCTGAGAATTGAAGTCCCCCTGTGGGGCATGGGGCCCACCTTGGGAACCACTGCTTTAAACCCTCATCATCCCTTCAAACTAAAAATCAGAACCAAGAAGTCACATCTTCCTCCATGACAGGAGAAGCATATTAATTCCCTAGAACTTCAGCCAGAGGTGACATGGTATTAACATTTACTTCAGTTAATGATCATCTCCACAGAAAGGAGACAGGTGCTGTATGTCATTCTACCCACGGCTTTAAAAGGTAGAGAACTCCGCTCTAGTATCTACCAGTGTCTACTTTGAGACAAAGAGCTCTTCTCTCCTCCTTGGTCTCTGTAATTTGTGAAAAATTATTCCAGTATACCTTCTCTTTGAGAAGCAAAGTACATGCTTCTGACATCTAAATAGTACCTGCATGCTTGTCCAATTGCATTTCTCTGTTATGGTGGCTAGTTAATGGCTTTCAATAACTTGCATCTAAACATGGCTAAAGAAATGTCAAGAAATTATTCTGGAAGGGCAGTGCCATTCTTGAAAAATAGGCATGTGTGTTTATTCCCACTCCCACAAGAGACGGCATTGCCTGCTTCATTCCCGTAAGACAGCTTTGTAGTTCAAATGCCTGCGTGAAACTGTCTGTAATTCTTGGATTTGGAAGCAGCTTGCAACAGACTGAAAACAGGATCTTAATGAAAAATGAAAGAGACAGAATTCAGCCTGTTGGCTGAAGTCTTGAGCTACTCAGTCTGTATCACTGTAAATGCACTGAAATGCTACCAAATGTTATACTGTACTCCTCATATGATTGTGTTTTAAAAGGCGCCAAAACCAAGTAACTGCCAAAGCCCTGAAATTTCTCACTTGTTGGAGAAACAGGAAGTGTGCAACAGTAAAACATTCACTATTAACAGCTACCATAAACCTTAAAAAAAAAAACCAAGCTAGCCTCTTATTACACTTGCTCTTGCACAATGCGAGATGGCAGGAAGAATGGCCACAGTCAGGGCAGGGAAACTTTGAATCAGTTTGTTGAGAGGATGATGATTATGATTATGATAATATCTTGTCAAAGATCACTCTAGGTTGAAAGGATTTGTTTTGCAGAAGAAACTCCACTCAGGGAACACCCAAATGAGGCTCCTTTCATGTCCCCAAGAGTTGGGACAGAGACGGGTGTTGGGATCATATCATTACCTTTAAAGATCCTTTTCATGACAAAAGCTTATAGCTTTGAAATCCTAAAATGACACAAGATGGCAGTATTTCCGAGTGTTGCTTTCAAAGAATTAGCACGGTTGTATTTCCAAAAGTTTCCACTGATTCTTCTCAGAAAACCCCATCAAGTTAATGATTTGGGACACATCAATGCAGCTGGATCACTACAATGTATATAAACAGAATAACCCATCAGAAAGCCACATAACTGAGATTCATGCATGATAATTGCATCAGGCTGCAACTCAGTTCAGGATCCCTGAACAGTCTCCATGCTGGCTGAGTTTTATGGGAATTATGTTCAAAACACTTGGAGGGACCCTGTAAAAAGGCTTTTCCACCTCTTGGGGTACACCCTGTTGAAAAATAAGAGCTATCTCACAGCAGATGAATGGTGTAGTTTTTCCTCTAGTAAAAGCATTATTACCTCGAACCTTTAATAGTCGTTTAAGTAAGAATAATGCTGAATGGATTTTTAAATTCTATACCTTTCTATACTTTGCAATCCTTTCATTAGATTTCTTTACTTCTCTTGTAGCATATATTTTCCCAAAGGCACTAGAGCAAATTATACCATTTAAAACAGATAATTAAATATGAAATAGGCTAAATTTACCCAAGCATTTTTACACTCACTCAGCTTCTAAATCCCATCTAAAATAAATTATTCGATCTCACTTTGGTTAGGGGGCATAAGTTTATTCTTTTGTGCATCTTCCAGGAAGGGTTACTCTTCTATTACAAAACAGATGCTAAGAAACTCTGCAAGCCTTCTTTGTAGAAGCAGATATTTTCATTTTGAGATATGTTGTTTTGTTAATGTCACATTCTTTCTCAATAGTACACAGATTGTGCTGGAAAACATCAAGCCTTACATGTGCATCTGCTTTTAACCCCCTGTGTGGAAGATGGTTTGCAAGTTCCATGAGCATTTTTGACCACACACTACATCAACAGCACAACCCCTTCATCCCAATGGGAGTTTTGTGTATGTTTAATTCACCACCACCCCAATTTAATTTCAGAAATCTTAACAGGCTGCAAGTGCTCTTCTTGTCTGCCAACTCCCACCACAAAAAGATAGCTCTTGACTGACAAAACTCTTATTATTATTACACCCATGGTTAATTGAACTCCTTAGAAACATTATCACTATTATGCTCTCTGCATCTGCTTAACCCACTTCTGTAGTGAATTTATTTATTTATTTATTTATTGTTCGTATTTGCTACCCCGCTCCAATCGGGCAAGCCCGACTCTGAGCGGCTTACAGATAAAATATCGTCTTAATATATTATTAATTCAGAGCAAAAGGCGAAGGGGGGAAACAGAGAATAAAATGGTTGTTCTATAATCTGGTTATGCTATATGAACTGATTGGCTGAACAGCCCACAGTACTGAGCTCTGTAACCTAGGGACCTCTAAGAATATAGCGGCCAACCGTCACGGATTCTCAGGGACAGTCCCGATTTGAGAGGGGGAATCCCGAGTTACCATTTTTAGGAAAATGGTCACGGAATTCCCCCATGACATCCCGGCTGTCCCGATTTCTCTTCGGCAGCAGGCATTTTTTTTAAAAAAAGGAGCAAAAAATGGCTCCAAAAATTCAGCGATGTGATTGGATCTCTATGTCAGCTGACATAGAGATCCAATCACATCGCTGAATAGGTGTTTCCCCTATTCAGCGATGTGATTGGATCTCTATGTCAGCTGACATAGAGATCCAATCACATTGCTGAAATTTTCCCCCTTCCTTGTTTCCCTACCGGAGTTTTAAAAAAAGCCTCTGAGTCTGATCAGCTGTTAGTCGGGAGAGAAAATAAGCAGAGCTTGAAGGTAAGCAGAGTTGGGGGGTGTATTCTCTGTGTCCGAGCAGGCTGCCTGCTTATTTTCGGGGGGTGGCTTATATTTCTATATACTGCCTGCTGCAGGCAGTATATAGAAATATAAGCCACCCCCCGAAAATAAGCCATCAGGCCATTTTTGGCCATTTGGGGGGGGGGAAGAATATAAGCCATGGCTTATAATAGCCTATTATAAGCCATGGCTTATATTCTCCCCCCCCAAAATGGCCAAAAATGGCCTGATGGCTTATTTTCGGGGGGTGGCTTATATTTTTAGAGCCCCCCGAAAATCGGCACATGGCTTATTTTCCAATAAACTGTGCATGCGCAGAAACTCAATCTGATGCATGCGCAATGCATCAGATTGAGTTTCTGCACATGCACAGTTTATTGGAGCCATTTTTTGCTCCTTTATTTTTTGGCCCCGCCCATGACGTCGTGACGTTGGCCCCGCCCATGACGTCATGACGTTGGCCCCACCCCACTATCCCGGATTCAGTTTTGTAAGGTTGGACGCCTTATCTAAGAAGTCACCTTTTGTGTCTCAACCATCTCCACAATATTTGCTGGAGAGGCTTGAAGGCAGGTATCTGTCCATCGTTGTAATGTGCTGGCAGGTTCATGGGAAGCATTGGTGCAGCTAGGCCTGGCCCTCAAGGCTGAATTCTAGTGCCCACTCAAATGTCAACCCAAAGTTTATTTATTTATTTATTTATTTGATTTGATTTCTATCACAGCCGCCTCACTTAAGTGACTCTGGGCTGCTTACAATCAACCAATAAAAAAAACACTGAAATATAAAAACATCCTGACAGCAATTAAAGTAATAAAAACATTAAAAATCCATTAAAATACACACACACACACACACATTCACCATAGGTTAAAACTAGAACTCAGATGGCCAATTTAGGCAGTACTGTAATTCTACCTCTGTGGTAGAAACTCCTCTTATTATTTATTTATTTATTTATTCGAATTTCTATTCCACCCTACTTGCATGGGTGACTCAGGGCGAATTACAACCAATCAAATAAAACATATAAAATACAATTAAAACTCTAAAAACAACATAAAACAGTGTCTCGTTTCTTTAGATAAAGTAGAGGGAGGGTGGGTATAAGTCATAAGATGTTAAATAAGCCAGCGGGGAGGGGTCAATGAACCCTCACTACCTGGCACCATTCCCGCCTGTTCCCTCCAGCCTCTGCTCCCCCTCCACTTTCCTCCTTGTTGGGAGAGAGGAAAGGGATGAACCAGAAGGGAGGCTTTTCAGAAAGAGACCATTTCCTTTTCCCTCCAGCCTCTGCTCTCCCTCCACTTACCTCCTTTACTCTCGCTCGAGGGAACATTGCCCTCGGAAGGTCTTTTGGTAACTCAGCCCTCCAATGCTTCCAACTTTTAAAAAGTTGGCTTTTTCCTGCTTCTGGAATTAAATTCTCAGGTACTGCATGACAATGAGCTCCCATCCAAATCCCAATTCCTGTCAATCTAGCAGTTTGAAAGCAAGAAATTGCAAGTAGATAAATAGGGACCACTTTGGTGGGAAGGTAAACAGTGTTCCATGCACTCAGGTGTTGAAGCATGCTTGCCACATGTCCACAGAAACGTTTGCAGACACAGGCAGTGCTGGCTCTTTGGGTATAAACAGAGATGAGCACTGAACCCTAGAGTTGGATAGGACTGGCTTTCAAGCAAGGGCGGCCTTTACCTAATAACAGAAGATCCCTGATTGGTATTCAAATTTGCTGTGAAGTTTGGTCCTGTGGTTAGTAAAGGTAATGGTTGCCTTTGCTCAAAAGCCAGTTGTATCTGACTCTAGGATGCAGTGCTCATCTCCATTTACAGCCCAAGAGACAGTGGAGTCTGTGTTTGCAGACGTTTTCATGGTCATGTGGCAGGCATGATTAGATCACCCAGTCACATAGCCACACCCATAGAGTAGGCCATACCCACAGTGTGGTAGAAATTTTTTTTTTGAGCCCACCACTGGCCAGTATTCTGTTCAGTTATACACACTAGCATAATTCCACTGGCATAAATTGCAGCAGTAAATTGCCCAAGATGGGCAACCAATAAAGCCAGACCTGTCTTATTAAACTGACAAACATTCAATTCAAATCAACTCAAATCTTTATTATTTCGGTCCAAGACCAGCATAGAACAGCAAAGGAAACAGAAGTTAAAATGTGGGTACTAAAAAATATCAAGAAACAAAAGTTAAAATGAGGGTGCTTATAAAGGAGCATTTGTGCTCCAGCATAAAACAGGAAGGGAAACCGAAGTTAAAATGGGGGCATTAAAATATATCAAGAGACAAAAGAGGCTTAAAAAGGAGCATTTCTGCTCAGTGTTAAGGAGTAAAATTAGTACATAGGTCACTAGTGTTACAGTTATTACTAGCCTATGCTGTGGTGCAAGTACATTATTTGGTTGATGGTCCTGCCAGGATGGTTTCTTCTGATCTTACATGCTGTGACAGAAATTCACCACTGAACTTTATGTTGATGAAGTTACATTGACAGAATTATGTAATAAGATTCCAGCTATAGACTGTAAAAGCAGATGTAAAAGAGTTGTAATAACACAGTACCTCAAAGCCACTTAACTCTGGACAGCCAGAACCTTTTCTTGCAGACGGTCAATGTTTTAAATTATATAGAAAGATGACCAAAGGTTTACAATGCAATAGGGAGGGCCTTTACCTTGCCATTAGTCCTGGACTCTGATTTCTCTGTACTTCATATTTAGACCATATTTTTAGTGTGCCTTACTATTGGATCAGCTGACGATGTTGCTTCAGGCTGACTGTGGATCCTACAGGATAATATACTTCAGACGGCTTTGTAATAATTAGCTATTCTTTCAACCCCTAAAACTGGGGTGCCCAAACTTTTCGGGCCATGGGCTGGTCACGTGGTTCAGGGGGGTAGTCACTATGGACCACAGGCTGAATCCAGCCCCCAAAGCCAATTCATCCACCCTGTGAAGCCCTCCAGCCTGCATTGCTCCACTTCCAGGAGCAGCAAAGGCTTTGTGGGCCAGATGAATTGGTGTTGGTGGCCGGATCCAGCCCACGGGCCATAGTTTGGGAACCTCTACCCTAAAAGATTGTTTTTTTCTCTCTCTCTTTTTAAAAAATTGAATGCCTAAAAATTTGAGCTGTTTTCTGTTTTAAAACATTTCAAAATATTTCTCCATTTAACACAAGACATAATATAAATGATTATTGCGATATGAACCGAAAATTATTTTCTACAAAGTCTTGATATCATTATTTCTGGTCAAATGCCAAACCAAGCATTGTGCCCAGTGACAGTTTTAAGAAGAAAAGGGGGGAAAGCTTTAAAAGACATAACACAATTAGAAACCGTAGAATCCCATGAGTGTATAAACTTCCTTTCTAGGACTGTTGTCCTCAGAAACTATAGCCTCTACATTACATCATTCCGGTACACAATCTCACTTTTGTCCTTCCAGAACTCCCAGCCCACCTGGTGTGGTATAATATTTGTTGTTGTTCATTTTATGAACTACTACTGCTAGAATGCAATGAGTCCTTAATTATAGTGTAAACTGCCTCTCTGTTACAATACTTCCTGTCTTTCTCCTCAGGGAATATGTAGCTTTTTCACTGAGACAAGCAATTGACTTGTGAGTCTGTGTTTATTCATGACCTATAATAAATATCTGTCCCTGTGGACTCCTGTACAGAAGGCTATGGGTCTTTGTGTTTCCCTGTTCTGCAGCCAAATAGAAACCTGCAGTTTCAAAACATGGCTATCTTTAGGGGGTCATACACATATACCTGATTTCCTTTGTTTGAGGAAGGGGGGGTTGATATCCAACCAACACTTACCTGGTGTAGTTTGAAAACCACACCTCCAATGCAGCCTTTCCCGTCCCCAGCAAATCATCTCTAGAAAACAGGGCTTGGCATGGACATCTACCATGAACTTTTCAGACTCTCATTTATAATTGTTCTATACTGGTCATGTCATGTGTATTTATATGCAGTACAGTAATACCTCGGATAACGTTTACCTCGGATAACGCTAAAATCGCGTAACACTAAGTAATCTGGGGAGGAGAATTGGATCGAATAACGTTAAGGTCCTATGGGATGGATCGGATAACAACCGCTAAAGCCTGTGTAGTTACAATGTATCTCTATGGAGCTTTAACGTTATCCGATCCATCCCATAGGATTATAACATGGATCGTATAACACTAAATATCGGATAACACCAAGACTTGTGGAACCAAGTCTTAGCGTTATCCGAGGTATTACTGTACTCTAGATGTGGTCTAACTAGTGCTGAATAGAGGAGGACTAATATCTTGTGGGTTTTGGAGACTATACTTCTGTTAATGCAGCCTAAAACAGCATTGGCCTTTTCTGCAGCCACATCACTCTGTTGATTCATATTCAGCATGTGCTCTACAACAATTCCAAGGTCTGGCTTGCTTGTAGTATTACTGAGCCAAGAATCCCCCTTCTTGTATTTATTTTATTTATTTATTTGTTCGAATTTGATACCCTGCCCCACTCGGGAAGACCCGACTCTGGGCGGCTTACAAAATGTATTACCGCAATGGGTAATCTATAAACACACAACACCATAAAACATTAAAAATTCACGAGTTCATCAGAAACAAAAATTTAAAACATTAAAACGTTAAAACGTTAAAAACCGATAAAAACAAGTGATGACAGGTACAAATACCAGGTGGTGGGGGGGATGGCTACCCTTAAATTAGCCACCCTGGATGGGAACCTACATTGTTGGGTCCCCACACTTGACCTGCCAGCCATGTCTTTAACCCCTTTCGAAACGGGAGGAGCTCCGTCTGCAGGCGCAGCTCTGTCGGAAGGAGGTTCCAAAGGGCCGGGGCGAACACGGAGAAGGCCCTCTTCCTAGTGCTCATAAGACGAGCCTCCCTAGCCGATGGAGTCACAAGAGAGCCCCTTGTAATTGTGCATTTGAGTTTTTTTCCTAAGTGGGTTAGAGGCTATCTCCTTGAAGAAGGAGGAGGAGATGATGATGATGATGAGACTCATGACATGGTTTTTCCAATATTTGATCTCTCTTGCTGTCAAAATAATTAAATGATTCTTACAATGTAATTTAGAAACAGACTACTGTTTTTGATATACAGGCATTTCTATTTGATGTCTAATTCAGAAAACCAGCAACAATCCATTGTTACATTTGTTGAGTAAATTAAAAATTCTAAATTCCATGTGATATCCTGATGTGATACAATTTGAGTTCTCTCTTACCACATCAGAGTTTCACACCAGTTTGCCAGAACTGGTAGCAGAAATTCTGGCTGGCCCTGCCCATCTATGTTTTGAAATAAAGTTGTTCTAATTTGGGTACGACGCAGGGCTTTCCCCCTGGCCATGCTCACCATGCAACGCCCAAAGTGTGGTAGTAAATTTTTTTGGAGCCCACCACTGGGTAGTTCATATTCTTTGCTCTATTTGCCAGCATTGAATGTATTTTGTTCTGAAAGGTGTGATTTTGAAGAGACCAAGGTGACTATTGCTCATCAGTTTGTGTCTGATTGTAGCCCAGTGGTGGGAAGCAACAGATTCGCACCCCCATGGGGGGGTTAGCAAAATTGGGAGGCCTCTGGGCAGGGGGTGGCGAAATTGGGTGGCCTTTGGGCAGGAGGGGTAGCAAAATTGGGTGGCCATGCCCAGCTCCCTGCCTTGCCCCATCAGGTTTTGTTCCTGCAAGTGGTTCAAGGTCTCCCTTTCTCAAAAGCCAGTCATATCCGACTCTAGGGTGCAGTGCTCATCTCCATTTACAGTCAAAGAGCCATATAGCAGGCACGACTAGATTGCCCATGATGTAGGCTCCACCCATGACTTAGGCTCCATCCATGACATAGGCTCTGCCCACGGTGTGGTAGCAATTTTTTTTGCTGCCCACCACTGTTGTAGCCTAATATTATATCACAGCCACAGAAGTCTCCTCTGATTTCCTCTTCACTGAATGATACCAGTCACTCAGGAATCATAACAAGAGTGTAACAATATCAGACTATGACAGGCCTCATCACATTATCACGACATGTGCATTAGGTATCACCCCAAGCCTTCACATTGTAATTCAAAATAGGAAGGTGCAAGCATATTTAAATTTCCTGTTCATTATTGGCTGCAGCTTCATTGCCAGTCTGCACAGAAAAATATGTCAATAAAGAAAGCATATCCCTATCTGTGGTGTAGTGGTGGTAGGGCTCACAGGATCAAAAGCTTGGGACTCTCTGAATAGGAGGGAATATGACATCATCCTCCCAAAATGCCTTAGATGCTGTCATCAGAGAAGCTGAAACAGAAATGTATTTTCTCAGGAATAATATATTGCACACTAGCCCCATTGCAGTGCAACTTATATGGGGATTGTTTGTTGCTGAATGGGCAATTAAGAGCTTTTAGTTAGATCTACAAATGATCCACTCCTGATTTATTAATATGGATTAACTGAGCTGCTGCATTTTTTGACTCATTTTGGGATGGAGATTGGCTAGGAAGAGAGGTATAATAAGTAACTGCACTTCTAAATCTACTATCACCTTACTGATCCCTGTAATACTAAGGCAACCATGGATCCAAAGGACGTGGAAATTGTATGGAACTAATGTGTGTTTTTAAACTGTCTTTTATTTTTGCAAATGTGGTCATCATTGCCTGCTAGTAAATCAATGTCATTCAACTTCTCTCTTGCTAACGATCATGTTTTCACATTATGCACTCAGCAGGATCCTTTCTCCATGACAGTCTTCCAAATTAAACTTTAAGATTCCAGGAAAATTCTAGCAAATGTTTAAATCACTCAGAAGCTAAGGCTAATGAGAGGAAAACAGAACTGTCTTTTGCAGGAACTACACAGCAAAGGAGAGCCATTTTACTCTCCAACAACCAGGCATTAGTTCTGAGGAATCACAAATGGCAAAATGACAGTATAGTAAGGTTAATATATAGTAGGGAGATATTTACCTCTAAATAGATGTGATAAAAGACTGTTGTTCTTCATAGAAAGATTAGCGAGAACCTCTGAGTTTTATAGGATCCAATATAGAAAGAATGAAATTACAAATAAGTGCTTGAACTTAACCAACAGAGCCTATATACAGAAGATTGCTTTTGGAGGTATATTTTGGCATGTTTTAACTGACAGAAATGGCTGAACATTTTGTGCTTCCATACCCATTTCTGTTCCACCAAAATCTTTAGCCAGGACATCATTCTTGAGGGGGAAAGGACAAAAATGAAAGGTAATTGTGGTGGTTTGGAATTACTGGTAAAACAGAATTAGTATTAGACCTTCTCAGCTTCCTAGAATTTGCTAGTCAAGATGAAATTTAATTCCTGATATTTTAGAATGTCTTTGTTCTTTGAATACTAGCTCCTCTGAAGTGGTTGTTGCTGTAACAAAGAAAAAACATTGCTACTATTTGCTTCCTGTGGCACACCACTTAAACCACAGGGCTAGGGAATATTCTTTTGTCCAGGGTCCAAATCCTGATTTGGGAAAGCTGGGTTTGTGTGTATTGGAGCAGTAGATGGGATTAAGGATATAGAATGGGGCTAAATCAAACTGGATATGGCCACAAATAATTCTTAACGGCTTGCACTAGTACAATAGGTTTCAGGAATATAACGGATGTCTAGTACGTATGTGAATCAGAGTGATTTCTTTCAAAATATTCCTGGTGTTCAACACCAAAGTTTTATTTCCATTAAAAACTTTTCCAACCTAAATACAGAGTTTCTATTGCATGCCAAACATTCACAACCTACAATACAGAACCCTGTTTAAAATTTCTGTTTTACCAGTTTGCATGGAACAAAGCTCCTTTTTTTAATGTGAAACTTCCAGGGACAAAAAGTCAGTGTTGGTTTCATCACAAGTCTTCTGTGCTTGGTCTCTTATCAGTGACTGGAAATAAAGGTAGAAGAAGCCTCAGGGGACCAACCAGATGAGGAGGCAGGGCCGTAGCCACCGTGGCCCACCCTGAGTTAGCAGTTTGCCCACCCTGGCAAAGTGTGGTTTCCCATAGGAATGCATTGAAGAGAGGCTTTGTTGCCCATCCTGAAAAATTATTTGCCTGCCCACATCTAGAATCCTGGCTATCGCCCTGTGAGGAGGTTGCCTGGGCTGGATTAGGACTGTGAGCATGAGGTTCTTTTTGCTTTATTTCAGCAAACATCCAACCAGCATCTACTGGCCACAAATCGACAATTTCAAAGAAATCAATCTGGAGAAAAGAGGAAATACAAATCCTTTGTGCAGTCGTGCCAGCACAGTAGACTTTAAAGAGGAGCATGTTTTAAACTTTTAGTCCTTACCACCCAGAAATATTTTAATTTTGCCTTTACAAATCTCTCCTCCCTGAAACCATTTGGGAGGTAATTTATCAATACCAGCTTCAAGCTAATCTAGAGCAGAAGGTGGTTTTGGAGTGACAACTAGGTCCTTTCCACTGACATAACCAAGGCACACTTCATTTTCCTCTTTCCCAACAACATTTCTGCCATCAGGAAAGGATCAGCTAAGAATGTTGTCACTGTGATGTGGGATGCTTCTGAGGTCTGATTTCCTCGTGTCTAGTGCTCCACTGTTGCGCTTTTAAGTCCACAAAAGATTTCAGTTACAATATTTTTCAAAAGCCATACCCTATATTTATTTACAAATTTGCTTCCAGTGCATTTTATGAAATCTGCTTTTGCCATCCTAAAAAGTTTGGCATTCAGAGTACAGGACTGGGACATCACCTATAATTACATTAGTAAAATAGTTGAGGAGGATGGTGGAGGATAGGGGTGCCTGATGTGCAATGGTCCATGGGGTCACAAAGGGTCAGACTCGACTATGCGACTGAACAACAACAAATCTTGATAACTAGATCTGTGCTTCTTAAAGTAATTCTCATCTAGGCTGCAATCTCTTTAAGTGTAGACCTTGTTTCATAATCTAGGTGGGCTATTCAAAAGACATGAATCCCTGGGAGGGATTGTAATCCTCACAGAGATAAATTAAATACCAAGCAACAGAGTGGGAATTGAAGTTTGGGAATGGTTTAAAATATCAAGTTTTGTTTGCTCAGTGCTGACCTTACTTCTTGCTGTAATTCGGAAATTTAAGACCTTGCTGAGTTTGTTAATTCTATGGACTTTAGCCAGAACACCGGAGGCTTTAGGAACGGCCTCTGAAAAAGCAATGCAAGCTAAGGTTAGATCACTCAGTATTGCCTTCTGGGAGAAGCATTCCTATATCCCATGCTGCAAAACTGTACAAATCAAGGATAAGGGTAGGTTAAAGGCAGTGATGGGATGACAAAAATTCTACTACCACGCCATGACGTCACGGACGTCATGGGCGTGGCCAATGGCATGACGTCATGACGTCACGGCCGACGTCATGACGTCATGACGTTGTGGGCGGGGCCAAAATAAAAATAAATAAAAAATAAAAATAAACATACACACACACCCCTCCCTCTCAGCCCACCCACCCAGACACAAATAAATAAATAAAATAAAAACAACCACCCACCCAAAACACAAATAAATTACCCACCCACCCCAAATAAAAACCCCTCGCTTACCTTTCTTGGGACCCGGCACCCCGATTGCTGTCCACAGCCGCCGCCGCCGCCGGAGCTGCCTGCACCCCTGTGGCGTCCTCCTTGGGCCGGTACCTTTTTAGCCCGGCTCCGGCCATGGCGAGGGGCGACGGGCAGCCGCGGCTGCCGCGCCTCCCTGGGCCGTCCCCATGCCGCACCGCCGCCGCCTACAGCTTCCTCCTCCGCAGCGCGTGGCAGCCGAGCTCAAAAGGGACCGACCCAAGAAGGAGTCCACAGGGATTCAGGCAGCGGCAGCTCCGGCGGCGGCGGGCGGCGGCTGTGGACGGCGGGTGCAGGCACCCGGCCCACAGGCGCCCGGCGGAGGCGGCGGCAGCGGTGTACCCCGCCGGGCGTCCCCAGGGCATGGGGCTTGTCAGCAGCGGACGGCCGAGGCAGCCCTCAACGTGCCGCGGGGAGGCGCCCCCCTCAGAGGGCTGCTGCCGCCGCCGCTGCCCTGAAAGTTCTAAATGTTTTGAAAATCGGAGCAAAATGGCTCCAATTGACTGCGCATGCGCAGAAACTCAATCTGACGCATGTGCAATGCGTCAGATTGAGTTTCTGCGCATGCGCAGTCAATTAGAGCCATTTTCGCTCCGATTTTAATTTTTTCTTTTCTTTCGGTCAGGCGTCCGGAACCGGACACCCCAAAAGTGGACTTCCCCTCACGGAGAACCCTCCGGGATTGGTCTTACCGGTTCCAGAGATCCGTCTGGAACCGGTGACATCCCATCACTGGTTAAAGGCCTTCTTCCCAAAAGACCAGATATTAACCTGCAGAGAGTTGCCCCTCACATTTTGAGGCTTATTGTGATGATCATACTTCTCAACTTGTGTGTTTGTGGTGGCATGATCCCATGAGGAATAAATCTCATAATCTGGCAAAAGTTTCAGTCACATCTAAAGGAGAACATAGGGCATGTAGCTCTGTGGTAACTATGTGGTTTGCATGTAGAAGTTTGCAGGGTTTGATCCCTATCCAAGTAGAACTATAAAAGAGTTGCATCTGGAAGCCACTGCTAGTTAGTATCACTTTGATAAATTTGTTGGGCTAGAACAGAGATGGTGAACCTTAGCACTCCAGCTGTTCTTGAAGTTCAATTCCCAGTAGCCCTGGGATCATCAGGACTGCTGACTTGGGCTTCTGTTAATTGTAGTCCAAGAACACCTGGAGTGCCAAAGTTTGCCGTCATGGGGCTAGAAGATGGTCCAGTTGTCTGAATCTCTATAAAGCCACTCCAAGTTCAAAGACACTTTGCCTCTTGCAATTTATCTTCTTCTGTGTCTAGGCCAGAAACAAAACTGCCAAAATGAAACCAACTTTTGATGAATTCATTCCATAGTTTCTTTCACTAGACCTAGTGTGAGAAAGATTAGTCAGCAAAACAACGTTGCCCGAGGTATATCCGATTATGGTTCAAAACTACCACAATCTTCAAGGAGGTTCTTTCTGTGTGTCTCACAATTTATCACGAAACAAGTTAACTCAGACTACACCAAAGTATTGGTCAAGCCAGAGCTTGATAGTTTAAGGAACTTCACAAGGAAAAGTAAGACTTTGCTCCAGTACTCTCGTACCAGTAGATGTGTCATCTCATAAATTCTATGGATTTCTGTACATTAAGGATACCTTGCCCTCTTGTATCAGCCTGTCTCATAAAATTTACTGTCCTCCTCAAAGGCCTTACTGTATGTCCCATGGCCAACAGAGGTCAAACGGATGACATTCTCTGTAATGTCATTCTAATTGGGTAAACTGCTCTTCATGGAGATCAGACATAGCCAATTTTTGCTTTAAAGACTGCTTTGTTCAATATGGTTTAGTAGTTTCAAGCTCTTCTCTTTCTGTCTTTTGATGATGTCTTCTTTGTTGGCTTTTAAAAAATATTTGTATGGTTTTCAAAACAATGTATCTCTTTGTATCCCCTTTATAAATTTAGCTTATAAATACCAATTTAAAAAGTAAATGAATGTTGAAAACATACTATAGAGCATGGACTATAAATTATGAAGGGTAACTGATTTAAAGAATTGTTGGTTGACCTCTACAAGAAGCACAGCCAACAATGAAGTTATATCAGATGATGAGTGAAGCTAGAACCCAGGGTAAATGTAATCCATAGCATTTCAGAACAGTATAGTGTTCTCTTATTAGTGAAGCAAAGCCAGGGCTTGCAGGGTCAAACCCCTGGGATTTATGATGTCAGCTGCCACTTCCCTCTGAGCTTGGTTCTATCTCTGCAGAAAAATCTATTGTTTCCTGGACAGGTATATTGTTCCAAGGCAATTTTTACAAGGTGATTTGATTGTGAGTTGGCAATTAAGAATCACTAGCTTTACAAAAAGCCTCTTCATTTGTTGCTATGGATTGATCAAGCAGCCTGTATTTTTTGGGCTATCCTTGGAAGAGCCCAAACCCAAACCCTAATATTATCAATTTCTTCCAGCCTTTTAATTTAATTGTCATAATGAGCACCACACTTTCAAATCTATCACTACACTGCTAATGTTCTTGTGCTCTCTCTCACTAATATCAGACAAACAAAACAAAAGCAGCAAATAAACAAAACACTAAGAGACAAAAAGGTTGTTGCATCTTAAAGACTAAATGCTGTATATCAAGTATTAAACAAAGAGCATGATTCGCAACAAATACTAAGAAACACATGGGAAGACGATTTAGGAATAAAAATTCATGAGAGCTCATGGAAAAATAAATGGACTCAGAGAATAATGAAATCCCTTTCAATTAGAGAAAAAGAACACAACTTTAAAAACTTATGGAAATTGTATATGACACCGGTCAGGGTAAATCAAATGAATAAAAATGCGGCCAAAGTTTGTTGGAGATATGGTAAAGAAATGGGGACCTAATTACATATGTGGTGTGGCTGCTCATATACCATTACATTTTGGAAAATAATAGAAAAATAATTGGAAAATATTATGGTAACTAAAATGAAACTAAGTGCAAAAATTGTGATCCTGGGGGAAGTGGACAAAATTAATATAGAAAAGAACAAGAAAGAATTGTTGCTCACCTTGTTATCTGTAGCAAGACAGTTGATTGCAAAGGAATGGAAAAACAAATTTGACATAAGGAAGAATAGATGGTATAAATAGTTATGGCAATTAGCCTTAAACGATAAATTAACATGTGAAATGAAAGTAAAAAAGGGTATAATTGGGTATAATAAGTTTTGGGAAATCTGGAAGACCTATGTGAAATACACATTAAGGAATGATAAAGAGATTTAGCCAAGGCCCAAAGTGTTCACATTCTGGAAAAGGTGAAAACAAAAAGAAAGGGTAAAGCAAATTCCATATATGTACAGCACTGGGTGATGTGATTGCAGCATATAATAGAGAGTAAAAGAGGTTAAAGAAATTACTTAAGAGGCAGAAAATTGGAGAATTGTATAAAAATAGTTTATTTAATAGGACACTAAAGAGTTTAAGAGAAATGTATTTGTTTGTAAGTCAGAAGACTGGAGCCTTCTGTTTTGTTTTTGGTTTTTTAAAAACGTCTTTTCTACTCCCCCCCCCCCGGTGTGTTTAAGTTTTAAAATTTAATAAAATTTTATTAAAAAATAAATGCTGTATTCTTTAAGGTGCCACAACATTTTTGCTCTCTTTTTTATTTTTGTTTCTTTCTCCTCCTCCTCCTCCTCCTCCTCTGTCTTCTCCACTTCCACTCGCCCTTCTTTCTTCACAACCCCATCTTTCTCTGTTTGCACATTGTAGATTACAGTGGTACCTCGCTTAAAGAGCATAATGCGTTCCACAGGATTGCTCTTTAAGCGAGTTTGCTCTTTAAGCGAAACACCACTGTAAATGACCAATTGTGGGGGGATTGTGAACCCTGATTTATTTGTTAAGTGAGTTTTTGGTTGGTTTTATTTGTTAAGCGAAGCAAACATTCAGAGAAAATTCTGCTCTTTAAGTGAGTTATTCTTTAAGCGAAGCGCTCTTTATGCGAGGTTTGACTGCTTAGTTTGAGAGTCCATCTGTCATACAGGAACCATATTCCTGAACCTGGTTGTAAATATTTATTTCTGGAACCAATTCTAAGCATATGTATGGAAAGTAAACCTGGTAAAACCATGTTTATGGAGAAGATCGTTCTTCCACAAGAGATTGGATCAGAGTCATATTTAAAGGAAACTCACTGGAGACATGATTGAGAGTCATGTCTACATTCATGCCTCAATTCTATTACTCTTTTGGAATCATAAGGTTTTTTTTTTTTACTGATACAGCTTAGCTGTTGCAATAAAATTCTGCTGACTCATTGGTCAAAATCCCATTGCTTAGATGCACTAGAGATGGCCCATTGAAACAGTGAGGATTTGGTGGGTCAACTTATTTGTAAATACCATTGATTCAAATGGGTCAACTCTAACTGCAACTTATTTTAGCATAGTAATTTGCAGTTGGATAGGCTCATTTGAATCAATGGAACTTATAGTTAAATTGACGCATTAGTGTAGGCAAATGAAATGTAATTATGAGATGTGGTATGTGTAATATTTGTTGATATACAGTCAAACCTCGCATTTAGAGCACCTCGCTTAAAGAGTAACTCGCTTAAAGAGCAGAATTTTCTCTGAATGTTTGCTTTGCTTAACAAATAAAACCTACCAAAAGCTCGCTTAACAAATAAATTGGGGTTCACAATCCCTCTCACAATTGGTCACTTACAATAGTGTTTCTCTTAAAGAGCAAACTCCCTTAAAGAGCAATCCCGTGGAATGCATTATGCTCTTTAAGTGAGGCACAATTGTACTTGAATGTTCAGGAAAATTGTGTTTGGTGCTCTGTATTTTGGAAAGAAATCATTTTCTCCAATAATGACAAAACTCTATGTGCCACTCTGTGTGCTGCTGTTTGATTTTGTATTGTTGTGAAGCCAAGAACAATGAGATGTATTTATTTTAATAACGATAGAACACAAAGGTTGTATTTGGAAAATGGATAACCTAGCAGGGAGTTGAGTCAAGTGTTACTTGACTGTTTTGTGTGTGTGTATATTGGATTTGTGTTGTTGTTGTTGTTGTTGTTCAGTCGCACAGTCGACTCCGACCCTCTGCGACCCCATGGACCGCTGTCCGCCAGGCACTCCTGTCCTCCACCATCCCCCTCAACTCACCTAGCTCTGTGCCCATTGCCTCCACAATACCATCTAGCCATCTCATCTTGGGCCATCCCCTTCTTCTTTTGCCCTCGACCCTTCCAAGCATCAAGGCTTTCTCAAGCGAATCCTCTCTTCTCATTTGATGTCCAAAGTACTTTAGCTTCATCTTTATTATTTGACCTTCTAAGGAGCAGTCAGGGTTGATTTCTTCTAAGATTGACCTATTTGTTCTCCTCGCTGTCCAGGGGACTCTCAAAACTCTCCTCCAACACCACATCTCACCACTATTCTTCTGCGCTCAGCCTTCCTAATGGTCCAGCTCTCACAACCATACATTGCCACAGGGAAGACCATTGCTTTGACTATGCGAATTTTTGTTTTCAATGTGATGTCTCTACTTTTCACTATGCTCCCCAGGTTTCTCATCGCTTGCCTCCCAAGAATCAGTCGCCTTTTTATTTCATGGCTGCAATCACCATCTGCAGTGAGCTTAGATCCTAAGAAAGTAAAATCTGTCACTGCTTCTACTTCTTCCCCATCTATTTTCCAGGGACTGATAGGGCCTGTTGCCATTATCTTGGTTTTCTTGATATTGAGTCTCCAGCCAGCTTTTTCACTTTCTTCTTTCAACCTAATCAGGAGCTTCTTTAGGTCCTCCTCACTTTCTGCCATTAGGGTGGTATCATCTGCATATCTCAAATTGTTGATGTTTCTTCCAGCAATTTTGATCCCAAATTTTGATTCCTCCATCCCTGCATTGCGCATTATGTGTTCTGTGAATAAGTTGAATAAGCAGGGTGACAAAATGCAGCCTTGTCTTACTCCTTTTCCTATTCCAAACCACTCCGTCATTCCATTTTCTGTCCTAACTGTTGCTTCTTGATTCATGTACAGATTTCTCATGAGGCCTATAAGGTGTTCCGGTATTCCCATCTCTTTAATTACTTGCCACATTTTGTTGTGGTCCAGACAGTCAAAAGCCTTAGTGTAATCAATGAAACAGAAGTAGACTTGTTTCTGATATTCCTTTGTTTTTTCCATGATCCATCTTATGTTGGCGATGTGGTCTCTTGTCCCCCTGCCTCTTCTGAAACTCGCCTGCACTTCTGGTAATTCTCTCGCCACATACTGTTGCAGTCTATTCTGTATTATCTTGAGCATCACCTTGCTAGCGTGAGGGATGAGCACAATTGTTCGATAATTTGAACATTCTTTGGCATTACCCTTTTTGGGGAGTGGAACGTATACAAATCTTTTCCAATCCTGTGGCCATTGTTTTGTTTTCCAAATCTGCTGGCATATAGAATGCAATAATTTGATTCCATCATCTTGCAGGGCTTTGAAAACTTCAATTTGGATACCATCAACTCCACTGGCTTTGTTGTTTGCAGTGTTTTTTAGGGTCTTTCTGACTTCACTCTCTAGAATGTCTGGCTCATGTTCAATGTTCTCATCATTGTGATTATCAGGGGTGTTGGGGTCCTTTTTGTAGAGCTCCTCTGTGTACTCTTTCCATCCTTTCTTAATCTCTTCTGCATCTGCTAACTCCTTGCCATCTTTGTCCTTTATCATGGTCATTTTAGCTTTAAATGTTCCCTTAAGTTCCCCAATTTTTTTTGAAAAGATCTCTAGTCCTAACCTTGATGTTGTTTTCCTCTATTTCTTTGCACTGTTTTTTCAGGTAGATTTCCTTATTTGTGTTAACATACAATATTTGATTTCAAATAGATCAGGGATGATCATAACAAATGGTACATTTATTTTGGTTAACAATGAATAACTGTTCATTTTGAAGAGTTCTTAAAACATGATCCTTTAATTTCAAACAAGTAAAAGATACAAAAAATGAACAACATATTTTGAATCATTTTAATCCATCTGGGGAATTTGTCCTAGTTTATGGATTTTATAAATAGATTTCATTTCCCAGGATTGCATTAAATTTATATCTCATTACAATCATTTATGATAAAACTTTGATCTTCTTTCCCCACTTGCCCTTCAAAATTATTCAGAAACACAGAAGCAATCATGGAGGTCATATTTTATAATTATGAAACTAACAAGATTCACAGTGTGGTTCACATCTTAATTATCTGAGATGTAAAATCACATTTTCCTTTTGGGAATGTGAAAGCCATATAAACTTTTCTTTGCCACTGTTAAAAAAAGAGATTCAGTTACTCTTTGCTGAGACTTGACCTCTTAAAGTCAAATTTGCTGGGTCTTAACCTTTTAAGTCAAATTAACACCTTTTTAAATAAAAGATTTATTTTGCCATAAGGTTTCCTATTTAGTATACCTTTATATCCTTAATTTAACAATTATATGAAAAAATGTAACTACTTACCCTCTATTTGATTCTGAAGTATGGCAACCCCTGCTGGATTTTTTTAGGAGTAGAGTACTCAGAAGTGAGGGACTGTGTGGTGTAGTGGTTAAGATGCTGAACTTGATGACTGGAAGGTCGGTTGGTCAGCAGTTTGAGATCTAAGTGCAGCACAAAGAGTAAGCTTCCATCTCTGTCCCAGCTCCTGCCAACCTAGCAGTTTGAAAGCAAGAAGTTGCAAGTAGCTAAATAGGTACCACTTTGATGGGAAGGTAAACAGCATTTCATGCACTGATATATAGTCATGCCTATCACATATCTACAGAAACATCTGCAGACACAGTGTTAGCTCTTTGGTTATAAACAGAGATGAACACTGAACGCCTAGAATTGGACACGACTGGCTTTTGAGCAAGGGCGATCTTTACCCCTACTCAGAAGTGATTTACCTTTCTCTTCTTCTGGGGATACTCTGGGACAGTGTGGCTTGCCTGAGGCCACATAGGCTGAATTTTTTTTGTGGGCACACACTGGAAAATCAAGTTCACTGTCTGTGGCCCTACAGTTAGCTTTTCAATTCACTGAGCTATCCAATTATGTTATTGTGCCTGCATTCCTCAACCAAACATTAGGTAAAAGTAAAGGTTGCCATGCTTGAAAACCAGTCATATAACTTGTGAACTGCCCAGAAAGTGTACTGAGCGCTATGGGGCTGTATAGATGTGTAATTACTATTGCTATGGCTCAGAACCTGTCTCCTAAAGAGCTGATACAAAAAAAGTAAACCAGATGTAGCTAATATTATCAAGAAGAAGAAGAAGAAGAATTTCCACTTCAAAACTGCTTATTTAAATTTCTTTTTAAAAAAATGTTAATTATTTTAAGATGTACACATAAATTTTTATGGATAGCATACTAGTGTAATAAAGGAAAGGAGTGAGAGAAGGAGGAAAAAGCAAACAACCTTATTTTTACAAAGGGAAAATTATAAATTATATATGACTAATTTAAACCTGCACCAGCAGTATGGACGAGGGCTTCTTATAAGTTCTAAACAAGAAAGTATGTTTCCATCTCTGTTTTCTTTCATTACAAGTGAAATCTACTGAGTGGTTTAAAAACATGTTTCAAATGCTTTTGGGATAACGAAGATCTATCACACCTATTTGAAAAAGAGGCACTAAATCCTTCTGAATGTCCATTTCAAAGTAGGTTTCACTGAATTTAGTTGACCTACTGCCAAACAACTGTACAGAATATAGGATTAGATCCTCTAAACACAGATATTATAAAATAACATTGAGGGATTTGCCTCTCACTTTTCCATTTCCAGCTAAATTTAGTATTTTTAAAAGATATAGACCAGGGGTTCTCAACATTTTCCCACTGTGGGCTGGACCACGTCCCCTCAGACAGCTGAGCAGGAAGGACATGTGGCTCATCCACTATAAATGCTGCAGTAAACTGCGTTCGCATCTGTTGTAAATGAATTTACGATAGCTGCGGATGCATTTACAGCATGTTTTTGGCTGCTTTCACCGCTTCCCCATTTCTGGCGGCGGCGGCAGCAGGAGCAAGGGTGGTGCATTTTTGCCTGTTTTCACCACTTCTACCGCTTGTAGAAGTGGTGGGAGCGACGGTGGTGAGCCACATGAAATGGCAACGTGGGCTGGGGCCAGCCAATAGGCTGCAGGTTTCAAACCCCTGAGTGCACATATACAGTACTAAGAAACAGATTGATTGCCAGGAATATATAACTGTTTTTCAAGTTCTTGTGACTTTTTGGGTAGTTTCCTGTGATGCATTATGAAAGAGAGAGAAGTTGACTTCTTGATATCTCACAGACCCATTAAACACCAGCAGCTTCTCTTTTATCTGGACTAGGCCCGATCAGTTATATCTTCAACCTCAGCTCCATTTGTTTTCATTTTTCCCTGTCCTGTTCTGCATAAGGTAGCCCAGACAGAGCAGTCTGGCACAACATGGCTTTCCCCCTTGCCCTGCATCTTGCTTATCTTAACAGAGTCCAGGCTGGATGATTTCATAGAATCCATCTTACTTAGCCTTTATCTACATTATGCTTCTATATTTAAACAGGGAGGGCTTTATGTTGCCAAAACAATATAAAACATAACGCTACTAGGTGGCTGGCTTGGGAAGAAAGGGCATCTTTCACTTTTATGTGTCTGTTCAAAGAAGAAGGCATTTAATAAAAGCTGAAAGAGCAAGCTAGGGGCCTCAGTTAATATAGAACCAAGAGTTTAATTATTAACGGCTCTGAGCAATAAATCAGCTTGTGGGAGGACAATGCCAAAACATTACTAGAGTTTGAACAGATTACATGTTGCCTTGGGGCAAAAGGTGTGTACAATGGCACAACATGAGGCTGCGGTGTTTTGTTTTGCTATGTTACTCATTGATGCTTCCTGTTACCCAAAGGAAAAAAAATAGAAGTAACGTGGAAATTGTGTTGTGATCCTTCTTCCCTTTCTCCTACTTAATATTTTGTGAGCTCTCTTGAGACAAGTGAGTAAATAACACAGAATTCCTTTGAAAAGAACAAAACTAAGACATAATAATAAAAAGGTCTCCCTATCAGTTATAGGAGAATGAGAGATACGCCATTACCATTACATTCATCTCTTGCTCAAGGGTTTCTCCAGAAGCACCTGCACTGACCAATGTATGAACAGAATATTGAAACTATGAAGCTGTTAGTCTGATATGATATGGCTGTTTTATGTTTTTATAACAACTTGGCTTCGCTGAAGAGAGAAGCATATTGTCACATCCAAGCCAGTTAATTGCTGTAACTGTGGAACTTAGAGGTTCCTGTGCTGAAAACTATCCAAAATACTCAAACCATCTGAAAGCAGGAGGGAACAGGAATACTGTTCAAATGGGTGTAAGGCCATATGAGTGTGGAGAAACTTTCAGGACACTCACCAAATATCTGAGAGAGGAAATTCAAAAATCATATCATAAAGGCCCGTCATATATAATTCAACTGAGGCTAATAGCTCTCTAGCTATCTATATATAACTAGCTATTAGCATAGCTCATCTGTTATTCCCAAGTGAGGCCTTTTTAATTATTGAAATCATATAATTAACAATAATACTGGGATAATTTCCACATTACATGTTTATTTATTTATTTTACTTTGGATAACAAGAAGCATGAATGAATAATGTGCCATTATTTCAGCCAAGGGAACGTCAAAACATTTAATTTTATCTTTTGAGCTTCTCATTTCTATAGCTAGTAGATCCCACCCCCATGCTGCTGTACTTCTTGATGCTGGCAAAAGAAAGGAACCGGCATCTTTTTGAATGAGTGAATGCATCAGTTATATACACCTGATCATGTATCACAGTCATGCACTTCTGTGTTTTGTTGTCTATCATGCCTTCCCCAGGTATATACATGGTAACTAAGTGCATAAATTTTCTTAACACACACAATAATGAGACTGTATTCCCCTCTCTCCATGCCCTTCGGTAGCCTACAAAGGGAAAAAACTGAAGTACAGTAATACCTCGGATAACGCTAAGACTTGGTTCCACAAGTCTTGGTGTCATCCGATTTTTAGTGTTATCCGATGCATGTTAAAATCCTATGGGATGCATCAGATAACGTTAAAGCTCCAAAGAGATACATTGTAACCGCACAGGCTTTAGCGGTTGTTATTCGATGCATCCCATAGGATCTTAACGTTATTCGATCCAATTATCCTCCCCAGATTTATTAGCGTTATGCGATTTTAGCGTTATCCAAGGTAAACGTTATCCGATGTATTACTATACTCCAGTCAGTAGCATTGGGTGGATTTCAGCCGCCCAGGGCTTAAGCCAAATTTGCCCCCTACTGGTGGACATTGGCACCCGCTCCCACTAGGGCTTCTGGGAATTGTAGTCTAAGAACTCCCATACACCCCAAAAGTGCCACCCAGGGTGCCGTCGCCCCCGCCACCTGCCCCCGCCCCCATCCCAACGCGACACTACTGACTCCAATGAGTTATGTCTTCGTTTTGGTCTTTTCAAATTAACTCTGTGTAATTTACTCACTTGTCTCAAGACATCTCACAAAATATTAATTAGGAGAAGGAGAGGAAGAAACACAAAACACTGAAATACAATTAAATAAACCATAAGATTAAAGATACACATTCAAATTACAAGTGGAGTATGTGTTAATGTGTTGTCAAATCATTTCTGACGATCCTATGAATTAATAATCTCTGTAAGGTCCTATCATTGATTGCAATGCTCAGATCTTCCAGAAAAAGGCATCATAGCTTCTTTCGAGTCGAACGATCATCATTTTTACTGACTGCCATTTCCCCAGCACTTCTGCCTTTTCCAGTAAATCTTGCCTCCTCAAGATACACCTAATCTAACTTAAATTGTGTTACTTTAGTAAATTTGAATATGAATTCACATTTTATCCAACAGTGTGTTTCATGAAATGATTACCAGGGCCGTAGCCAGGGGGTGGGCAGGGTGAGCAAAGCATGGTTTCCCATAGGAATGCATTGAAAAAAGGCTTTGTTGCCCACCCTTAAAAATATTTGTCCGCCCACATCTAGCATCCTGGCTACAGCCCTGATGATTACACGCAACTGTCATTTAGTTTCAGAGTATGTGTGTACCATAATTAATAGTCTATGAGTGGAGTCAGAGAATGCCAGAGAGAGAGAGAGAGAGATTATATTCATAACAATTGCATGTTTTGAATTAGTGTTACGGGTCCGTCTCCATGACTGTTGGGAATCAGAGTCCTCCTCTGCTCATTTTGCTGCTGGGCCCAATATGATGGTTTCCAGTGGCATTTCCTCCACTGAGGGGACCTGTTTATTTATTTTATTTATTTAAGCAAACTTTTATGCTGCCCTACTCAAAAAGACCGAGAGCGACTAACACAACTCTCAACACCTAAAACACAATAAAAATATAATATAAAATCAAGATTAAAAAAGCTAAAACAAGACAAACAGAGAGAGGGGGATCAAATGAGCCAACAGACTGGGGCAACTGTCGGGCCCATACTCCACACATCCTCTGCCAGCCAGGACTTGACCCCCTTCCTAAAGGGCAGCAGCTCTGTCTGGAGACGCAACTCACTTGGCAAGAGGTTCCATAGGGCTGGAGTAGACACAGAGAAGGCACTCCTCCTTGTGCTAGAGAGGTGCGCCTCTCTAGCTGATGGTACAACCAGAGTGCCTCTCTGCTCTGCTCTGGTGGGACAGACAGATGCCCTTAAGGCCATGCGGTCTCTTAGGTATACTGGCCCACTACCATATAGGGCTTTAAAGGTAATAACCAGCACCTTGAATTGCACCCGGAGGCATACTGGCAACCAGTGCAGCTCCCGCAGCAATGGTGAGGCATGAGCATAATGCCCACACTCCATCACAACCTGGGTAGCCACATTCTGGACCAGCTGCAGCCTCTGAATGGTCACCAAAGGCAGCCCCATGTAGAGCGCATTACAATAATCTAGTCTGGAGGTGACCAAAGCGTGTGTGATCATGAGCAAGGAGTCTCGGTCTAGGAGCGGGCGTAACTGGTGTATTACACAAAAGTTGTGCAAAGTTGTAAAAACCTGGCTGGCAGGACAGGTTTGGGGACCCAGGAACATGGGTTCCCATACCAAATGGCTCATATAAGGACTGCCCCCCTGGGTTGGATTCTGGGAACATTGGAATATAGCCCTGTGTTGTTTTTAATTTCTGATGGTTTTAACTCTGACGTTTTAGTGTTGAGTTTTATTTTTGTTTTTATTTTGGATGTAAGCCGCCCAGAGTCGGGTCCTCCCAATTGGGGCGGGGTATTAAATTTAATAAATAATAAATTTAATAAATAAATAAGTAAACCAAGAGCTGTTGAAACAGGTCTTGGTTTGGACCTGGTGGGAGTCCCTGAAACATCAGGGCAAGCTTTGAAGTGACATCCTTCCCTGTTATAGGCTTACTGCAGCTGGAATTGGTTGTGTACTGTAGAGTTGCCTGCAGATTTGGGGAGATAGAAATGCTGAGTTGGGTTTTGGGGTGCTGAGAAGAACCTTGCAGGAAACTGGCATAGGAAGAGGAGATGAACTAACTGAAGACAGATGTACAGGAATTGGACAGGCATTTGTAAATCCCTGAACTTGGCCTGCTGTCACTGTCAAGATATTCAATTGATGTTTTGCCTACATCCAGTTCAGTTCACTAATCCATTGGTTCACCTGATCCAGGTGGCTTTTTAGTCCAACATCTTGTCTCCTCAGATGTGACAGTTGCAAGGTGCTCAGAGTGGCTTCCAGGGGCTGCTCCTTGCACATCTGAACCTAGCTGTCCAGGGCCAGGGCCTGCATGACCAGGGTGATGCTCACCAGCGCCCGCTGCTTCTCCCTCAACACCTGCAGCTCTTGGAAGCTGGTCAGGGTGGCTTGAAGCCTCTTGGTCACCCTGCAGTGGTCCCAGCTGCCCTCCTGCTGCTGCTGCTGTTGCTGTGTGTGTGTGTATGTATGTGTGTGTGTGGACTGCCGCTGCCGCCGCTGTCTGAGGAGCT
Organism: Furcifer pardalis; assembly: GCA_030440675.1. Taxonomy (NCBI): domain Eukaryota; kingdom Metazoa; phylum Chordata; class Lepidosauria; order Squamata; family Chamaeleonidae; genus Furcifer; species Furcifer pardalis. The sequence goes on along the minus strand of CP126890.1, from coordinate 226,977,633 downwards.
TCTTCTTCATAATACAATTTATTTGTATTATGGTAGCAATAGCAATTATATTTAAATACTGCCTCATAGCATTTAGAACACTCTTTGAGCAGTTCAAAGATAATTAGCATTATGCCCTAAACACACTGGGTATTAATTTTACTGACCTCAGAAAAGTGGAAGACTGAACCTTGTGCTCATCAGGACCAAACTCAAACTGTGAGCAAAGTTTTGGCTGCAAGACAGCAGCTTAACCACTGCACTAAAAAGTATTTATGATAGTTCTTATAATCTGTATATTTTACTTTATTTGTGATTTCCTCAATAGGTTTTCTTTTTCAAAAAGGAACATTCCTAGGTATAGTGTCTCCTTACAAAGGCCTTCATAGGTGAGAGGCTTCATTTTAACTCCAAACTACATGTTAAGGCCAGTCCAGATGTGTTTTCTGTCAAATCATCTCTCAAGTTTTGATGCCTATGGTTTCTGGCTAGTATTTTTAGCTATTCATATGCTAAATCCTATGCCCTGGGGTTGGAGCTCCAGTCTAGTATGTCATACCTGTAAAATGATTTCACCAGTCCCTCTTGGGCAAGTCTATTCGACCACACACACATGTAAAAAAAAAAAATACCAGGTCAACAGCAAATTTTTAATTGCCATTATTAAACTGTCTTGGAAATATGCAACAGTCCTTTACATGTTAGTAAAAACCCAATTTAGCATTTACCTGGTCTCTCTCTTTCTCCCTCATTTTCTATAAATGTGTCCAAACAACTATGTGAGTGTTCCTTCTGAGATCTCTTTAATGGGTGGGCAAGAGGACTGTTACAAGGTCAAGCCCCCTCAGTTATGAAAGGCACCTTTCATTTGCCTGACTGGGCAGCCACATAGCACTGCGTAACATTTCATATCGACCTGTCTCTCCACACACCAGAAATTAGGTAAGATGTTTATGGATGGAAACATAACATATGGTCTTGCAACCCTGTACATGAAACACTATTTCTTCACTTGCCTGTCAGGAACTAAATTGAGAGTACCATACAGTAAATTTCATCTGAGGAAAAATCCAGAAATGTTTACTCAAAGTTTAATTATTTCAAATGTTTGACCTCTAATATATGGTGCGTGTTTTAAAAAACAAAATGAAATTAATGTCTGGAAACTATGATAATATCTGTAGTTCATATGAAGAACTGTCAGTTTCTCAGGTGAAAATAAACATGTTTACCAAAAAATATGTCACATTAAATTTAATTTACCGAGAGATTAGGTCTATCAAACCAGTTTAAATGTGTCTAAGATGTTCTATAGATTTCAATGTTTATAACCCTAGGAGCCTCCCTGAAGAATATGAGGAATATGAACACATTTGAGTATCCCTTGAGCAACAGCAGCTTCCTGTTGGTTGATTATTCCACCTCACAAACATCATTGGATTGCTTCTGACATGATTGATGATGACTTAAAATAGAGACAATAAAACTTTTTTTAAAAAACCTCTATACATGTTGATGCCTATTGTATTGAACAGTATTGCGTACACTCTTAGGCATTAGGCATATCAGAAAATAAACAAAAAACAAAAATAAAATAAAAAACACTAGCACTTTAAAGACTAACTGCTTTATTTTTATTGTTAGCTTTTTTGGATCAAGTCCACTTCTTCAGACAAAGAGTGAAACTTACAGGCATGGTTTTTATACACCAAATTCGGAGGGTCAAAGCGAGATGGGTGTGGTCAAGCAAGATGACAGACAAGCAAGCACAACAATACAGCTTCACACAGCCATTAGCAACACTAGATTATTCAGATTAGTTCTAAATGACTCCCTTTCAATCTCAAGGTTGCTGAGAAAGCCCATTCTGGTCTCTGATATATGAAGCTGTATTATTGTGCTTGCTTGTCTGTCATCTTGCTTGACCACACCCATCTCCCCCTGAATTTTGGGTATAAAAACCATGTCTGTAAGTTTCACTCTTTGTTTGAAGAAGTGGACTTGATCCACGAAAGCTAACAATAAAAATAAAGCAGTTAGTCTTTAAAGTGCTACAGTGTGTTTTTTTTTTGTTTTTTTTTTTGTTTTCTGATATGTCTGAACCACAGATTAACATGGCTACTATTCCAAAAATTTCTTAGGCATTAGACAAGTTTCTTTCCTATACTTGTTTTGTTGTTATGTGCCATCAGTTTGCATCTGCTTAATGGTAACTCTGCCTGGGTAGCTCAATGGTTTATGTATTTGGCAGCAGAACTCAATGTTGAAAGTTCAATTCTCCAATGTGCTTCCTAGGAGAACCAGCCTATGTAGTCATGGTCAAGCTGTACAATCCCAGGGTGCCCCCAGAAGAAGGAAACAGTAAACCACTTCTGAGTATTCCCTACCTAGAATGAACTGGAAATCATAAATCAGAATTAATTCATGAATGGATATTCAAAGAGTAGTTTGTCATTGTGAGTTTTTATTGCTAACTGGTAATTAGAAGCTAAGTCAACTGAGTTCTAGTCTGGCAGTCCATTACACAATTTCTCTTCTTTTTTTATGCAGTACTGTATTCAGGTTGAATGATCTTTTAAATGGAACATCACATTTTGATTTAAGAGAGAGAAAATGGAAAGATATGGATGATTGTTGCAAAATTTTCTGCTTTAAATCATTTGTATTATTTATTTATTTATTTATTTATTTATTTATTTATTTATTTATTTATTTATTTATTTATTTATTTCTTCTTATTTGCTATCCCGCCCCAATCGGGTAAACCTGACTCTAGGCGGCTTACAGTATTGGCTAAAAAATCACTAGGATACACATATAATAATACAAATAATACTCAAACTAATGCTTAAAACTTTAAAACTGATGCTTAAAACAGAGCAAGAGATAAAGCTGAAAAGAGATTAAAACCGGAAAGGGTGGCTGTCCACTAGATCAGCCACCCTACATAGGATCCCGCGTTCCTGGGTCTCCACACTTGCCCTGCCAGCCAGGTTTTTAAGCCCCTCCGAAAGGGCAGGAGCTCTGTCTGAAGGCGCAGCTCAGTTGGGAGGCGGTTCCAAAGGGCCGGGGCGAACATAGAGAAGGCCCTCTTCCTAGTGCTAGAGAGGTGAGCCTCTCTAGCCGATGGAACAACAAGGGAGCCCCTCCGATCTGCCCTGGTGGGATGGGCAGATGTTCTTAGGGTGACGCGGTCTCTTAGGTATCCTGGCCAAATACCATATAGGGCTTTAAAGGTAATGACCAGCACCTTGAATTGCACCCGGAGACATACTGGCAACCAGTGCAGCTCCCGGAGCAGCGGTGAGGCACGAGCATAACGCCCGCACCCCATCACTACCCGGGCTGCCGCATTCTGGACCAGCTGCAGTCTCCGAATGGTCACCAAGGGCAGCCCCATGTAGAGCGCATTACAGTAATCAAGTCTGGAGATGACCAAAGCATGTGTGACCATGAGCAAGGTGTCCCGGTCTAGGAGTGGGCGTAACTGGTATATTACACAAAGTTGTGCAAAAGCCCTCCTGGCCACGACTGCCACCTGCTCTTTGAACAGTAGTCGTGAGTCCAGGAGGACCCCCAGATTAAGCACCGGGTCCATCTGGGGCAGAACTGCCCCATCCAGAACCAAAGCTGGTAGCTCCCGTGATAACACAGGGCCCCTTACCCATAGCCACTCAGTCTTGCCGGGATTCAGCTGTAGCCCGTTTTCCCCCATCCAGACCTTAACAGCCTCCAGGCACCTGGAAAGGACTTCCACTGCACCGCTTGGGTCCCCACGGGCCGAGATGTACAACTGGGTATCATCTGCGTATTGGTGATACCTCACCCCGTGGGAACAGATGATCTCACCCAGTGGCTTCATGTAGATGTTAAATAGGAGAGGAGAGAGTACCGAGCCCTGAGGCACCCCATATTGAAGGGGCCTAGGGCTGGACTTCTCACTCTCCAGCCACACCAACTGGGTCCTGCCCCTCAGAAATGAGGAAAACCAGGACAACACAGTGCCCTGGATCCCCAATCCTTGGAGCCTTCCCAGAAGGATACCATGATCGACGGTATCGAAGGCCGCTGAGAGATCGAAAAGAGCCAGGACAGACGGATGACCTTCATCCCGCTCTCTCCAGAGATCATCCACCAATGTGATTAGTGCAGTTTCTGTCCCATGTCCGGGCCTGAATTCTGACTGAAAAGGGTCCAGATAATCCGTTTCATCCAGGACTTCCTGAAGTTGCTGCGCCACAGCCTTTTCCAAAACCTTGCCCAAAAAGGGGAGGTTGGACACTGGTCGATAGTTGGTAAGTGCCGCATGGTCGAGGGATGGCTTTTTCAGGAGGGGACATACCAAAGCATGTTTGAAAGGTGCTGGAAAAGACCCCTCCTTTAATGATGAATTTATAATCGCCTCGACCCAACCACCTGCCACAGTCTTAGGTGTTTTAACTAGCCAGGCAGGGCATGGGTCCAGTACACAGGTTGTGGCACGAACAGATCCAAGAAGCCTGTTCACTTCCTCAGGGCCAACTGGATCGAACCAATCCCAGTTAACATGGCTAGACTGTGCTCCGGTCAACCCCAGCTCCATACATTCCACGCCGGGATTAAACTTCGAGCGGATCTGAGCGACTTTCCCCGCCAGATAATCAGCAAAAGCCTCAGCCGATCCCTGCCAACCAGGGCCCGGGTCCCCTCTACCAAGGAGGGACCTGGTCACCCGGAACAAGGCGGCTGGGCGGTTATCAGCGGAGGCAATAACGGCGGTGAAATATTGTCGTTTCACCGCCCCCATCACCACTAGGTAGTCTTTAATTGCTGCTCTAACCAGTGTTCGGTCAGACTCACTCTGGGTCTTCACCCAGCGGCGCTCTCGGCGTCTCTTTGCCCGTTTGAGCTCCCTCAGTTCTTCTGTAAACCAGGGGGCAGAACGATCCCCACGAGCACGGAGAGGCCGTAGTGGAGCGATCACATCCAAAGCTGCCGTCACTCTCTCGTTCCAAGAGTTGACAAGGGCTTCAGACGTACCGCCTTGCAGGTCAAGAGGACAACACCCCAGTTCCCTCTGGAATCCTTCTGGATCCGTTAGTTGCTGGGGGCGGGCCCATTTAATTGGCCCTGCCTCCCTACGGTGAAGTCTTGCCCCCAGGAAGTCTAGAGTCACCAGGTAGTGATCTGACCATGGCACAGGGGTGATGTCTAATTCCTGTAATTTCAGATCACTCTGCCACAGCTCCGATAAAAAGATTACGTCTGGGGTGTAGCCACTGCTCCTGGTAGGACCCTGAATTACCTGAGTCAGGCCCACGGTTGCCATGGAAGCCATGAACTCCTGAGCCACCTCCGAGTCGGTCCCCAATGACAGCAGATTGAAGTCCCCCAGGACCATCAGCCTGGGGGTCTCCAACGCCAACATTGAGACCGCTTCAAGGAGCTCAGGCAGGGAATCTGCTACCCTGCAGGGAGGCAGGTACATGAGCAAGATTCCCAACTGACCCTTAGGCTTAGGGCCCACACGTAAGAACAAGGCCTCACAACCCGGAATTTGTGGCGCCGTGGCCCTGCGACTCCCTGGCTACTACGGCGACTCCACCGCCCATTCCCCTCTCCCTAGGCTGGTGCCAAATACCGAACCCAGCCGGGCATAGTTCAGACAGAGGAACTCCATTCTCTGGCACCAGCCAGGTCTCGGTGATGCATGCAAGATCAGCCCGCTCCTCTGAGATGGTGTCTGAGAGCAGAGGAGCCTTGTTACAGACTGATCTGGCATTCACCAGCAGCAGCCTAAGGAAGGGGTCACTCTTGACCGGTTGCTCAGGACCCAGAGTTGTAGCCGGGGGGGGGGCAGAACAAGGGACAGCAACCAAACATCTGTCCCGTGTTCTCCAAGTGCAGCATGCCCCTCGGCTCCCGCCGTAACACCCCATGCCCATCACCACTTGTAGTCTATGCAGTGTATGTCTTTCTTTGTCAAAAAATAACTACTGGGTTGTTTTTTAATCTTTGCGTGGAATGTAAAATTGCCTGAACTAAGGTATCTATTTCTCCAAGATGTCTGCATTGCAGGATCTATGTCTATATAAATAAATATCTCTATTAGATGTTTTAAAGTTGCATTTTCCCTTCCTGAACTACCATTTGATGTTCAATGAAAAGACTTCTGAAATAGTAAATAATGTCAACTATACTCTTATTTTATATTGAAAAACAAGAGCAGAAGAAGAAGGAGATCCAACTGAGTTCAATATCACTTATTTCTGTGGTAATCCCAATATATCATCTTGTCCAGAAGCAACTCCTGTTTGTCTCAAAGAGACTTACCACAAATTTCATTGGTGCATAGATGCATAGGCTCTTAGCTCATGGAAATATCTTATCTTAATCTTATTTTGACTGACTTTAAAATACAGTATCTTATTTTGACTGACTTTAAAATACAGTACCCCAACACTGCTGTATCTAAATACTTGAGAAGGCAAGAAAGAGTGGAGAGTAGAGAAAGAGTTGTTTCTGATTGCTGTGGCCACGAAGCATTCCTGATCCTTCCCTCTTTCATTCTCGAATTATGTATTCTCTGTCCTCTTGCTCTCTTCTCTCTCTTTCCTCCCCTGTTCATTGATTCTCTTGCTCCCCCTTTCAGTCCTCTCCCTCCCTCCCTCCCTCCCTGCTACTCTTTCCCCTTTGATCTTCTTTTTCTCACACAGAGTTGTCCTATCCTCTATATCAGGAGTTCTCAACCTTTTTAAGCCAGGGGCCAGGTAATGCTCCCTCAGGCAGCTTCGGGCTCTGGATGGCCATTTTGCCCTTCCTCCACCACATGGCACTTTCTGGTGTGGTGGAGGAGTTTGGGGCCCCCACATGAAATGACACTGTGGGCCACATTCGGCCCATGGACCACAGGTTGAGAACCCCTGCTTTATACTCTGTAACACAGTTGAATGGAAATGTCATTCAAAGCTTTGGAATAAGATGCCACCAATAATCTGAGGACACACAGCGGTGTTGTTCCTTGTTCACCTGCCACTAAACCTGAGCATACAATCAATCTCAGAAGGTTAGATAAGAACAAAAAGCTGTATGAATGGGCAGGGTCTCTGTAATGTCAACAGAGAAGGAAACTCCTTCTCAAAGTTATAGGCTACGGTTGCATGATTGTCAAAAACTATGGCAGCAGAGCCCTTACATAGTACCTGATCTCAATAATGAGTTGAATAAGAGTAAACAAACTGAAATTCAGTCTGGGCAAGATATTGGTGCTGCTGATCAGCTGAAAGTCAGAATTTGTGCTGAGTTGTTATTCTGGGGGTGGGTGGGTCATTTTTATAGTGATCATGTGACTTAAAATATAACCAAAAAGAAGCCATCTACATAGTTTTGACAACATAAATTGAACAGGAATTTTCTGCTAGCATTGACCTATGTGCTGGTAATCTCCAAGATAAATTATTGTAACACTCTCTACATGGGGCTGCCCTTAAACTTGGTACAGAAACTTCAACTGATACAAAATACAGCAGCCAAACTTGATTTGGGTATTGGTCACTTTTATCCTAGTCTTGGCTGATTTGCATTGGTTGTCTGTGGTGTTCTGTGCTAGATTTAAAGTGTTGGTAATGATTTACAAAACCCTTAACAATTTAAGATCATGCTATTTGCAGGAGTGCCTCTTTCCAGGAAACTCTACCCAAAGTACACAAATAATGAAATTGCAGGTACCTTTGCCAAAAGAAGTGAAAAAATCTTCCACAAGAAGTAGAGCATTTTCGGGTGTGGCCCCACAGTTATGGAATACCTTGCTCCCTGAGGTCAGAACAGCCCCTATGCTACTGGTCTTCCATTAAATGTCGAAGGCCTTTTTATTTACCGAAGCATTTCCCAAATAAAGTTTATAATGAATCATGATTCTGCGGAGCTCTATTAATTCATATTAATGAAAAATTAGAATTAATTTGCATGATCCTGGTGCCTCTAAGATTGTTATTGTTGGCTGGTGGAGTGGTGGTTTGTATTGCTGCATGATGTATTGTTTTTGTTATGATATTATTAATGTGTATTTGGGCTATGCTGTTTTATTGGGAACCACTTAGAGTAGCATTCCATGCTAATTATGATGGGTTATAAATCAAATCAAGCAAGCAAGCAAATGTAAATAATTGGTTTCAGAAAATTTCCTTCATTTGTCTTGCATCTTCTGTACTGTGAAGAATATAATGATATGCAAAATTATATTCTTCCATTTTACAAGACTAATCAGCTCAAAACAAGCTGACTTTTGTGTAATGTTTTTATTTTATATACAAATGCACAATCTTGGAAAGCAAGAAATTGCAAGTAGATAAATAGGGACCACTTCGGTGGGAAGGTAACAGCATCCTGTGTGCTCCGGTGTCTAGTCATGCCTGCCACATGACCATGGGAATGTCTGCAGAAGCAGACAGCACTGGCTCTTCGGCTTTGAAACAGAGATGAGCACTGACCCCTAGAGTCGGATACGACTGGCTTTCGAGTACAATCTATAGGCAGGTGGTAAAGTCTATACTTCCAAATACCGTACTACAGAATTGACTTCTCAAAGGTGAAACATTTCTCAAAAGAGGAACAGAAACAAATTTGACACTGTGTGTCTTTGCTCTCTTACAATTTACTGAAGAGAAACCTGTTCATTCAATGGCTGGCATTGTACCCATACCTATACTATAATTTGAAGCATGCCTAGTATCAATATGGGTGGGCAGTTAAAAACAAGGTAAATAATTGACTTGCCAAACTCTGTTTCCAGCATTGCACCAGGTGTTCTGGTGTAAAAGCGGCCAGGAGGACATGGAGAAGTCAAGAAGCATTTGTTTAGGCAAAATTCCCAGATTCCATGAGCTAACAACTGTGTTCCTTTAAACCTTGCATAATTAAGCTTAGCATAAAAATGGAAACCATTTTACTAGTTTAGGGTTCTGCCTAATCTAACACATTAGGCCAAGGCTCATTTTGCTAAAGCAAAGGTTGGTAATTAATAGTTCATGACATTGGACCAGAAGAGCAGTGGGCAGCTACTGAGAGGTAGGGCACCCCTTTTGTGATTGCTCAAGTGCTTAAAGGCAGAACAACAAAATAGGTGTGGCCTAAGTAGGAGGGGCCAAGTTTAGTTGATGCTTTATTTGGTGTTTTAATTTATATTTTGTAACTAAATAGTTTAGTTCAAACTATACCGTAAGGAGCACTGGTGACCAGATAGAAGCTTTAAAATTATATTTGAAATAGTGTTTTTAAATGCTGTAAACATGGACCTGTCCAGTGGTAATGTATTCAAAGGGCCATTTTTTACCTAGATAGATGCTTCCTTAAAAATGTCATGTGATGATTTCATCAAAGCTGTCTGGCTTCAGTATTATGGTGAATGTAATAAACAAAAGCTGTAATATGTAATAAACAAAAGCTGACTTTTCATCAAGAAAGAAAGAAAAAAGGAACAAAAAACATTATTGTTCAGGCATCTCATGTCTACATTCCCATCTGTTTTTTAAATTTCCATGTAGGGGAGGTAGAAAGGAATATGGCAAGTTCAATCCTCCCATTGTTGTCTGGTTTCCATTCAGATCTTGGCTCTTTGCGTTGATTGATGATGATGATGACGACAACGACAAACTTAAATTTAATTGAATTATGATTGAGTTATATTTTGGCTGTGAATAGAAAATGTAGGTTATTAAGACTAAATTTATTAATGCCATCTAAGTATATATGCATTTTATTAATGTTTATCATTTATTTTATCCTATTTTGATTGCTCTGATTTATATTTTTGTTTTGTGTGTTGTCTGTTTCATTGCTTTAAGCCACCCAGAGTGGTGCTTGCACCAATTGGAGTGGGGTATTAAACAAACAAAACATTCAGGAAATTGAAAGGAACCTTTTCACACTAAGTATTTAGTGTGAACATGGAGCAGGGGAGTAGGAAGGGATGTTGTCTCATAGAGCTGGTGCTAGGTGCATGAGTATCTATATGCAGCTATCATAAATAATCATATTTATTTATTTGGTTAAATTTATATTGCTGGCCACTTGGCAAGTGACTCTGGGTGGCCCACAACACCAATCATACATAACATTAACAAAACCATTAAAAACATTTAAAAATACCCACCCCACCCCTGCTAATTAAAATACAGTAAAACCTCAGATAACGCTAAAACTTGGTTCCACAAGTCTTGGTGTTATCCGATTTTTAGTGTTATCCGATCCATGTTAAAATCCTATGGGATGGATCGGATAACGTTAAAGCTCCATAGAGATACATTGTAACCGCACAGGCTTTAGCGGTTGTTATCCGATCCATCCCATAGGATCTTAAAGTTATTCGATCCAATTCTCCTCCCCAGATTACTTAACGTTATGCGATTTTAGAGTTATCTGATCCAATCGTTATCCAGTGTTTTACTATATAGCTAAACCGGCCTTCATTATATCAGCCAGCAAAAAATAAAAAATAAAAAGGGGGAATGTTACCACATTACCAGTGCCCCACACCTGCTTTGCCAGCCAGGTTTTTAGATCTTTCCTGAAGGGCATTAACTCTGTCTGGAGACGGAGCTCGGTCGGCAGGAGGTTCCACAGGGATTACTATGTAATGGATAAAAACAACTTTTGGAGTTCATTCTCATACTACAGTATCATACACATTCTGTTGTAAAATATATAACATCAAATTAGGTGTTCAAAAATAATATGAAGTCAATTTTGATTTATGACAACCCTTTCCAGGGTTATACTACAAAAGTGGTTTATAATTTCCTTTATCTGGGGGCATCCTGGGACTTGCTCAAGGTCTTGTAGCCTGGCTCTTCTCAAAGGAAGGAATCGAACTTCCAAACAAACTACTGAGCTATCCAGCCACCAAGGTATTCAATAGAGGTAAAGAACACCCTTGCTTGAAAACCAGTCATATGTGACTCTAGAGGGCGATGCTCTTCTCCATTTATAGCCAAAGAGCCAGCGTTATCTACGTCTGCAGATGTTTCCGTGGTCATATGGGCCAACATGATTAGACACCAGAGCACATGGAATGTTGTTACCTAGCACATCACAAATACTTCTAAACACTAGTTAAATGATTGTATGCCTCTCTGGAGACTTTCATCTCCCAAATTACCAAATAATTTAGCAACATGTGGAAAAGTTAGTTCCTTGAAAAACTGCCCACTGGCCATGTGAGTTGGACAATGTTGAAGGTTGTGGCCCTAACAAGTAATTGTTTTAACTTTACAACTAAGTATACAAGCCTATTACAGTTTTCATTACAATTTCTTCATTTAAATAAACAATGGTGAGGGAGATGGGCTCTCCTCATAAATGACATTTTAAAAAAATATTTATTGAGGAAACTCAAAACAAAATAGAAATCCAGCATTGCAACTACGGACTTCCCATAATGTCTTACTTTTCTTCTCTTCACTTATTACCAACTCCTTGTAAAGAAAAGTAGGTTGAAAACATTTGCACAAGCCAGGCATTGTTCAGACCCATTAAACATTACAATACATGTTGATTAGGCACTATTTTGGCCTCCTCCTTCATGACATTTTATATGATGACATCACTTTCTCATAATTCCTCGAGCCATGGCAAATAGAATGGCGGTAAACGCCATAGAAAATAAAACTGTTGTAGAAAGTATTTGAAACACAGTTCCAAGAAGGGAGGGGGGAGAATAAAATGTGAAAGGAACAGCCAGTTCTCTATGGTCTTCTTAATGTTCAGGTTTGCATAGAGAAAAATCCTGAATTTTAAGAAGCTGGAGGAAGTTGTCTCACAACACAATTTAGGATCCCAAAATAATTCATAGGCTGAAGTCCTTCAGTCTTACCTTGACAATGTACTTCTGTGTCTGTGATATCAGGCTCTCATGAAAATTCCAGGCCAGTTACTTAATCCTTATAAAAGCACCACAGTTATACACTTCAATGCCATGGCTTAAATATCAATGTGATGATCACATTGTACACGTGTTGTGCCATTTATTATCTAAAGTACTCTTTTTCTGCAAGTTTTTCTGCAAGTCTGACGACTGCAAAAGCCAAAATAAGTTACCAGTACTTACCACTGGCACTCTACTCTCTGTTGGATAATATCATGCTAAAACTACTGAGTAGGGCCCATCTACACTGGATATTTTGGTGCAGGGCAGCCCACTGTAAACAGAGTTGCCATGATTGGGGGAAGGAGGAACCATTAGGTACAATCCTAGCATCTAAATGGCATATCAACTTCTTGCAACCTCTCAGCTACTTCCCCTATTAGTTCAACATTTCCCCTGCTCATTTGTGGAGAGGTTGGGGAAGTGAAATTGTGGGTTGTTGTTTTAAAAATTGCTTCTAGTAGATAGTTGCTGATGTATTGAATCAGTTAAAGTATTTTTTGTTCATTTCCTTTCTCTGCATTGATGATTGAGACCATAGCTGCAGTTAATTTCATTTCCCTTGCCACTCAGCAGATCCACAGAAGAAGTATTCACTTTTTCAGTATTGTGAAGGGGTTCATAACCTTCTTCATAATACAGTAATACCCTGGATAATGATTGTACCTGATAGCGCTAAAACCGCATAACGTTACAAGATTTTTGGAAAAATCTTACCTTGGATAACGCGATTTTTAGCGTTATCCGGAACAATCGGGCGGGCGCTCGTTCAACCCGACACTCAATCTCCCATCGCAAAGCACCTAAACAAGGGTAGGCTTTTCCGAATTTCCCCCTCCCCGGGGGAGGGGGGAATTCAGAAAAGCCGACCCTTGCCCAGGCGCGAAACGGGGATCGCACGTTAAGGTAAGGGGTCAAAGTGGGGGGTGGCATCCCCCGCTTTGATCCCTTGCCTTGACTTGCGATCCCCATTGCTATACCCGTTTGGTAGAAGAGGCTCCCGCTGGCGCGCCTTTTCACGTGCGTGCGAGCGCCTCTTCTCAGGTTTTTTTTAGCATTGTTCGATGTATACCCCAGACAACGCTAAAAACCGGATAACGTCATGACTTGTGGAACCATGTCATAACGTTATCCGGGGTACTAGTGTACCAGGAATGTACACCGGAAACAACATTTGATAGCTGCGAGGCTCTAGCTCTAGGTCACTCTGTTCCAAGTGACCACACACCTTGGAACAAACTAAACTACAGCCCACCAACCTATAACAAAATAGTAGAACCACCTGGCAGGAGCTCAGAAAGGTCTAGGTTGGGGAAAATTGGCCCACTATTGTGATGAGTGGGACAAATGTGTCTCAGGACGGCAATGTAATTAGGGATCACACAATAGTTTTATATTAAATGGCATGTGACATGACTATTGGCCTTGATTTCAAATGTTGATTCAAATTTTGAAGGCAAATCTAAGGCAGAAAGAATAGGTCATATTCCAGTCTGGTGTTCTAACAGATCCATCACTGAATAGTGCTATTATATAAATAAGTAATTGGGAACACACACTGCTTGATTTACTTCTACAACACTGGACATGGGTGAAGGAAAGATGAGTTAAAATCCCATTTAAGTCAAGGAATCTGTAAGCAAAGATAATTAGAACTGGATAGTCAAAATATGAATTTTGGCAGCAATGTCAGTACTTAGCCACAGTGTCAGTATCTACAGGTCCACCTATCCATGGACCCAAAATATTCATCATCAAAAACCATGAAATAAAAAAAAATGAAAATTTTGAAGTGGCAGCCATGTTAATCTGGACAAGCATATCAGAGAGTTAACAAAACAAAACAACAAAAATGACCAAAAAGTTGTGGCACCTTAAAGACTAACTTGATCCACAAAAACCCACATTTAAATATAGGAGTTAGTCTTTAAGGTGCCACAACTTTTTTTGTCATTTTTGTTGTTTTGTTTTGTTTACTCTCTGATAAGCTTGCACAGATTAACATGGCTGCCACTTCAAAATTTTCATTTTTTTTATTTCATGCTTTTTGTTGATGAATATTATGGGTCCATTGTGTTACATGAAACATTGTAACCTTTTTAAATTTAAGGGAACGTTCCACAGGCAGGGTTGAAGCAGAAACCAAAGACAAAATTTAGAGTAGAGTTGGCTTCCTTTTCTCCCCCTTTTGTCAGACTGATCCCATTGCCCATAGATGTGCACCTCCATGGGCAAGAATATCCAGTCACCTGTGGAAAATCCCACTTCTGGCACCAAAACTGTTACCTAAAAATCGCTATCTCTTTTTAGCGTGGAGATGCATTTTAAATTAAAAAGTTCATCTGCTAGCAGAGCTCCCCAAGAACCACAGATATTTTAATTTCAGACAAAAACAAGACCATTTTATTGACAAACATAACATTTAAGCAACAGAGGGGCCCCACTGCTGGACAACAGCCATGTCTAACCCATTTTTGTCTGTTAGAAAAATCTAATGAGCTTCCCTGTGCAATTTGGTGGGAGAGCTACCTTGCCCTCCAACGCAGGACCAGTTATACTCTTCTGCTAATCCAATTACCTATTGCTACATTGAAGATTACACAATGGAACAAAAAGCCTGCAGTGGGGGGTTTCTTTCATAAGTAAAAATTCAAAATTTTATTACAATGGTTTGTTAGCACCTCAGATTCAGGATACAATGATGCAAAAAATGTTTGTTGGAAATAATTACAAAGTCCGGAAAAAGGTAGAGGGAAAGGGGTGGGGATACATGTCTTTTTCTTCTCACAGTGATCAAGAAGGTGACAGTAATTTTCAATAGACAAGCAAGAGATGATAGTCCTTTTGTTTCATGTTAATGGTGGACCAGACAGGATGGATGTTATCAAGGAAATCTCTAGGCAGTTTCCTCAGGGTGTGAAATGGATTATGCTTAGTTGGTTTCTAGGTGAGAGGTCACAATATCCTACTTAAGAATACAAGCAGAACATGTTAAGAATCAAAATATTACAGAGCAAAGGAACTACCAAAAAGAGACCATTTTCTTAGTATAAGGCAGTGGCGTAGCGTGGGGGCGGGGGGGCGGATGCCCCGGGCAGCGCCTTCCAGGGGGCGGCAAAATGTCCCCTCCCCACCCTTTTGCTGGCGAGCACCCCACGTGCGCTTCGCCGCTTGCCACACACCTCCGTCCGCTCGCACCTCCATCCGCTCGCTCGCCCGGCTGGCCGTCGGGGGCTCTCCGCCGCCTGTTGCCCCTGGCAGCGGCTTTCAGGGGGAGGCAAAATGTCCCCTCCCCACCCTTTTGCTGGCGAGGAGGAGAAAAAGGGTTTTTTTTTAGGCGGACAATTCAAGGAGGGGCACGCCCGGTCGCCCGCCCAGCTGGCCGTCGGGGGCTCTCCTGGCAGGCGGCCCGCGTGTGCGCGGACGCTGCTCGCCTCCGCCCGCCCAGCCACCCACCCAACTTGCTGTGAGACGGGGGCGCTCGTCGGGGGGGGGGGGTGGCGGCGCCGTGGCGGGGAGCCCCTGGGGGCTGGCTGGGCAGGAGGAGGTGGGCAGCGTGCGTGTGCACGCGGGCCGCCCGCCAGGAGAGCCCCCGACCGACAGCCAGCCCGGCGGGCGGGCCCCTCCTTGAATTGTCCGCCTAAAAAAAACACTTTTTCTCCTCTTCGCCAGCAAAAGGGTGGGGAGGGGACATTTTGCCGCCCCCTGAAAGCCGCTGCCAGGGGCAACAGGCGGTGGAGAGCCCCCGACGGCCAGCCGGGCAGGCGAGCGGATGGAGGTGCGAGCGGACGGAGGTGCGTGGTGGGCGAGCGGACGGAGGTGCGTGGTGGGCGAGCGGATGGAGGTGTGTGGTGCGCGCGCGCTAGTCAGCAGGGGGCCGGCTTCTACCTGGGTCGGGGGGAGGGGGCGGCGGCAGCGGCGAGCTGGGGGGGCGGCGGCGGTGGCGAGTTTGTTCTTCGCCCCAGGCGGCTGAAGACTGCGCGATGCCACTGGTATAAGGACAATTTAAGAACCCCATCCATGACCTGCAGCTCCAGTTCTTCCAAGCCATTTATGTTAATAGCTGGCTCCTAAGGCAATTAACACCTTTTCTTCAAGGTAAACACTCCCAGGACAATCGGAGGGTGTGAAGAGGAAATTCTGGTTTGAATTGAAAAGTTTAAAGTACATTCCTAGGTAGAACAGCAATTTGAGATCTTTATGAAATTATTAAAAATCAACTCTGGCAGTTATTTTACCTGCAAGTAATCATGATATAGTGTGGTGTTTGTGGACATTTAAAACTAACCTTGAAGTGGATGGCAAATTAAAATAAAAGAGCAAATATATTTTATTGAAAATAAAAGTATATATAATACTAAACATATTAATTTCAAAATTATGGTTACAATTGTCTATTTTGTTGTTTTGTTTACACTCTGATAAATGTATTTCCAAGGTGCATAAGCACAGCTGGTCACTAGAGGCCAATACTGTATTTACAATCTAATGTTGAGAAGAAATGGATTGTGTTTCCAAGGGAGCTATTTAATGAGTGAGTGTGAATGACTTAGGTGTGTATTCTGTAATAGAGGATTTGCTGCTTTCTGCACTTTCAGACGCCCATGGAAGATCTTGGAAAATATCCTCTGTAGATACATGTAATTGTTGTTATTATTTTAGTACTAAGAACATTACTGGAATTATCGTGTGGTGTAGTGGATATAGTGATAGACTCAGAAGACTTGGATTCGAATCTCCACTCAGCCATGGAAGTTCATTAACAGTGCGTAAAAACCACTCTTTAAACATCCCATCTTGAAAGCCCCATTAGGCTCTCTATAAGTTGGTTCTGACATGATGGCACATAAAAACAATAAGGAACCATCATGTGGCTGTATTAGCCAAGGCCTCTTACACTAATGTTATGTCTGACTCTTTCTGTGTGGATTAAATTACAGAAACTGAAAGGCAGTTTTCCTAACTTGTACTGAATTATAGGATGTTCTTCAGGCAAAACTTTGAAGACTGTAGATCAAATAACCAATTTGTTCTGATTTTGGCAATTAAAAAAGTATATTTGAGCCAAGTAAAAAAATAAAATGCATAGCAACCATCCTTACTGATTATATATCATTTCTGTTCTTTCCCTCCAGGACTTTTCCTATCCTTCACCCCCAACCCCCTACAATTATTCAAACCCACCTTTCATACTGAAAACAAGCTGAGGCACAAGCAGGATGCAAAACAGTAGCTTTTAAAGCTGAGTCTCAGAGCCTCTAAAGTAATCTGAGTACAGTTGTACCTTGCTTAAAGAGCATAATGCGTTCCACAGGATTGCTCTTTAAGCAAGTTTTCTCTTTAAGCGAAACACCATTGTAAGTGACCAATTGGGAGGGATTGTGAACCCCGATTTATTTGTTAAGCGAGTTTTCGGTTGGTTTTATTTGTTAAGCGAGGCAAACATTCAGAGAAAATTCTGCTCTTTAAGCGAATTACTCTTTAAACGAGGTGCTCTTTATGCGAGGTTTGACTGTACTGTTGAAATTGGTGGATTTTGCAAGGAATTACTACCCAGCACCTGGTGACAAGGAAGGGTGCCAAGAAACAGTAATTTCATGATTGTTTTGCCAAGAGACAGTAATTTCATGATTGTTTTGTTTAAACTGAAAGCCATGTAGAGCATGAGACCTCAGTTAAGTTTTAAAGTTTTATTTACATTGTTTGGTGTTAAACACCCTTACATCTTTCCAATAGAAATCAAGGGGGTATTATTATTATTATTATTATTATTATTATTATTATTATTATTATTATTATTATTATTATTATTATTATTATTATTATTATTATTATTATTATTAGTTCTTCTTCTTCTTCTTCAATTTATATGGCGCCCCACTCAGACAGGGACTCTCGGTGGCTAACAAAGAAACAATATACAGTATCACAATTACAAGATATCATATCACAAAAAACATTTCGGAGACATTTCAAAAGAAAGAAAGAAAGAAAAATCCCCAATCACAATTACACATGAAGTCATCATAAAAACACTTCCAAAAACTTCAAAAACAAAACACAAAAACCTCACAAACTCAACCCCACCCACTATGTCCATTTCCCTCCAGGCCTAGGTGGCCAAAGGAGCATCCGGTGGCGGCATTGTTTTTAAAGCCGGCTAGGGCCTTGCAGCTGCTGTTCCTCTCCTCCTCAGCCGGGCTGGCCGAGGGGGCGTCCAGTGGAGTCCAGCGGTTGTGTAGTTTTTAAAACCAGCTGGGGCCATGCAGCTACTACTCCTCAGCTGACCCGGCTGAGGTGGCATCTGGTGGTGTCCGGTGACGGCACAGTTTTTAAAGCCGGCCGGGGCTGCACAGGCCCCTCTCCTCCTCAGCCGGGCTGGCCGAAGGGGCGTCCAGTGGTGGTGGTGGTGCAGTTTTTAAATCCAGGTTAAAGATTACTTATGTAGTAATCTTTAACCTGGGAGCATGGGCTGCTGAACTGTGACATAAAAACCAGACATAAAATAAAATAAAAGCAGAAGGAGGTTGTTGCTGTTTTCTGCAATCTCCAAATCCTAACCTGCTATCCCGCATGCCTCCAAATCTCCCAGTGATCAGAAATTGTAAATTATTTGTTGTACTGCAACTCCACAAATCTCCCAACTAACATCCAGTAGCTAATGATACTGTATGTTGGATTTACTTTTTGAAGGTGATTTAAAAATTGGGTGTTAACAGAATAGTTTATCCAAGGAGAAAGCTTTTGCAGAGCACTGCCCTAGAGTAGCCAGTGTGTTTGTGGCAGAAATGCTTATTACCTTGTGAACTGCTCTGACCTGGGGTAGTTTATAAGCGTAATTGCTATTGCTAGTTCTATCACAGTGATGGCGAACCTTGGCGCTTCAGGTGTTCTTGAACTTCAATTCCCAGAAGCCCAAGTCCCTATGAATCCACACAAATGGGTTTACTTCATGTACTAAAGTCCAATAACACCTGAAGTGCTAAGGTTCACCATCACGAATTGATCAAGAACCGCAAAAACGTATATCTGCCTTTGCAGATATACAATGACCCACACCCTCTTAGTTATCAGTTGATAACAGAAACAGACGAATACAAACTGAAGTTATGGAATTTGATCAGTTCTTAAATCTTACAGTAATAAATATCCTATTTTTTAATGAAGAATTGGATCCCTGTTATCACAGTGTTCGAACAGTTTTCATTCAGCAGTGTAACAGTTCTGCTTCAGTACAGCCCTTTATCATATGAAAGACAAGACATGATTCTGAAATTCACCTCACTTGAGATGTCCCACTTCCTCTCCTTATTTTGTCATCCCAGTGATCTTGTTTCTGAAGTTGGACTGGCCCATTAACACCTCTCTGTTGCACTGTCCCCATCTCTATTACATGTGCACTGTGCTTTTTCAATGCATATACACTAGTACCTCGGATAACGATGAGACTTGGTTCCACAAGTCTCATCGTTATCCAGTTTTTAACGTTGTGCGATGCATTGATCGCACAATGTTAAAAAAAAGCCCTGTTCCCCTGGAGGCTCCAGCAAGCCATAACATCGGGATTTGAATCCTGACATTTTGACTTGTTGCAGCCTCCAGGGAGGTGGGGAAACTTTGTAAACAGCTTGGATCGGGTCCCCTGACCACCCCGAGCCAGCAGGGGGATCAGAGAACCCAAAATGGGTAAAAAAGCCAGACCTTTTTTTTTTTTTACCAATTTCAGGCTCTCTGACCCCCCCCCCCCCCCGCCGCCAGCTCCAGGGAGGTCGGGGGACCCGATTAAAGCTGTTTCTGGACTTCCCCCACCTCCCGGGGCAGTGCAGCAAGCCAAAACGTAAAGATTAAAATCCTGACGTTTTGGCTTGTTGCAGCCTCCAGGGAAGTGGGGGAACTTTGGAAACAGCTTGGATATGGTCCCCCAATCTGCCCAGAGTCAGCAGGGGAGTCAAAGAGCCTGAAATAGGTTTTAAAAATGGACTTTTTTTACCCATTTCGGGCTCTTTGCCCACCCTGCTGGCTCTGGGCAGGTCGGGGGACCGAGCCACAGTGGCAGGGTGGCTGGGGAAGCTGATGGGGACTCCCCATCGGCTTCCCTAGCCACCTGCCCCTGCCTCCGCAGCTGTGGGGTGGCTGGGTAAGCCGACGGGGGAGCTTTCCAACCACCCTGCTGCTACAAACGACTGTATCGGATAACGCTAGCAGATCATTATCCGATGCAAAATTTCTAAAGAAATTTTGCATCGTTATCCGATTTTAGCGTTATCCGATACAGTCGTTATCCGAGGTATTACTGTATGTGTATCAATAACTTAGAACTGAATGAAAACGTATAAACAGCATGAAGCAATGTATGTTCTATTTCTAGAACTAGATTTAGAAATCCTCTTGATTTAAAATGAGATTCAGGGGTGGAATGCTGGGCCAAACAAACCATTGGAGCAATAAAAGTAACCGGAGAAACCCTCTATGCTCAATAATGAAAGTTTACATAGGAGAAGGTTTAGACACTTTAAAAATAATGTTAGCATTAATATGTTTACTATCTTATAATGGTGATTTATGACTCAACATGAATACTTTTTTTATTATTCATTCATCAGATTTATGAACTAAGCTTGCTCTGTCTAACCACAGCTATTCCCATGGAGCATCTGGTTGAATAACAATTAAATTTGTTCACTGCCAGGTGTCCTGCTGTGCTTTGTGAACATTTGTGTCACAAGTATCACAACAGTGTTATGTCAACTGTGCTGAAGCAAGTGGAGATTTGCCTTGTGCTGAACCTGCTGTCTCTTGTTACTTTGGGTGTTGAATGCTTAAAAGTGAATATGCAGCTACACACAGTGGTGAAATGTAATACTTGAACTCGTGTGTCTTGTTCCTCTGTTTGGCAACAGGACCAGAGTTATTGTTTGCAGAAACAGCCAGCACAAAATGCTACAAGCTCCTGGTGCCAAAGTAAATGGAGGCGTATTTGCAGACAAGGAGCTTCTCCTCCCTGTTGTGCCAGTTTTAAAAACAGACCTATGATTTCTACCCAACAGATTTTTTTCACTCATCTAAACCTATACTGCCTTTACTTACAAAAGTTAGAAGACCCTCCGTATAAATTTAAATAAAGTTTGTGGCAGAATTTAAACAAGCTTTGGATTCATGTCTTCCTTTTGGACAGCACTTCCTTTCCACTGGGGCATGCAAACATTTTGTATTAGCTCAAAAGCACTCTTTCTCTTTATTAATATATTCTAGGGCTCAACACTTGGAACAAGCCCTAGAATGAATCTGCAAGACAATTAAATCCCATTAAAATTAAATGCATTCTCTGCCAATCCCCATGAACCAAAAAGTTAATCTTCTAGGGCAATTGTCTGTTATTGCAGAATTGACACAGAACTACAGTTTAGGCCAGTGTTTCTCAACCTTTGGTTTTTGGACTTCAATTCCCAGAAGCCTAAGTCAATTCCCCAAAACACTGATAAGCCATTGCACCCACTTAGGCTTCTGGGAATTGATGTCCCCATGTGGGGCATGAGGCCTAAATTGGGGAACACTGGTTTAGGTTCTACAGAATTTTCACTTGAAGGATTTTAAATGATATTCTCATATATCAACAGATTGTCACCTCTGGGATTGTTTGGTTGCAACAAATCGGTTGCTTTCTGATGTTGAGGTACTTTCTGGTCCAGGCCACATAGCAATCTCAGCAAACCTTGATACAGTGGTGCCTTGCTTAAAGAGCATAATGCATCCCACGGGATTGCTCTTTAAGCGAGTTTGCTCTTTAAGTGAAACACCATTGTAAATGACCAATTGTGTGTGTGTGTGGGGGGGGGGATTGCCAACCCTGATTTATTTGTTAAGCGAGTTTTTGGTTGGTTTTATTTGTTAAGCGAAGCGAACATTCAGAGAAAATGTTGCTCTTTAAGTGAGTTACTCTTTAAGTGAAATGCTCTTTATGCGAGGTTTGATTGTATATAGAAGCATAAACTATATGTTCCGTTCATTAATAGTTTGCTGCATGGAACAGAGGAAGACGCTTAAAATCGCTGACTGGGAGAGGTTTCCTTCTGATATCAATTCCTGGTATCATGAATAGACTTAATAAACAAACCAATTCATAGTATTAGCAATTGGAAAACTCTTCAGCTCTTCTGCAGTCAATTGAACAGTAAACTATTATTATTTGTGCTAGGCTATTGTACTGAATCACTTCACTGACATTTTTTTTTAAAGTCTTAGTGTGAAGTGCTGATTGAAACTGTGACTGTGTTCAGTTTCTTAATCAAGTACACACCAAGAAAAGTAAACAATAATTTAATCTAAGTTATTCAGTGATGGTCTAGTACAGACAAAAATAATTTCACTTCCCCTTGAGGGTCACTTGAGGTCGATGTGCCAATTGGTTATGCAGATCACACCAAAAGGCGTGTATTTCTCCTCTTTCTTAAATGACCATATTTATAATGCACCAGCCAATGCAGTCCCAGTATTTATTTATTTATTTATTTGGAGGAAAGCAGATCCTGATCCATACTCCCCTTGAGCTTTCTTGTGATAGAAATATATAATCAGTAGCACAGGACCTTGGAAAGAACTGCCTAGTAGTGGAAGGCTGAAATACATCTGCATGTGTTACAAATGCTACAGATGAGGCTTTTCAGGATGCAAGAACTCATGGAAATAATGTCCTTCAGTTGTTGCATGAGCCAGGTTCCAAAATGTGTTTCTTCCTCAAACATGTGTTACCATATTATCTCTTGGCCATGTTTTATTGAGATTCTGAAAAATGGTGGAAGCACAGTTGTCGTTCAAAGAGCACAAGACCATCTTGAAGTCGTATTTGGAATTTGAGAACAGTATGGAAGTACAGTGACAATGGAGGTGTGAGTATGCAACAGAACCTCCAACTCTTTTAACAATTGCATGCATTTATGATAAGTTCAAGACAGACGGTAGTGTATGTGATATGCACATGGGAAGATGTGGGAGGCCTTGAGGAGCAACAAGTCCTGTTATGGTGTTGAACAGTTTACACCCTCACTACCGAAGTCTACCAAACAATGTGTGCATGAGACAGGCAGCAGTTAGCAAAACAAGCAAACAACACATTCTTAAAACAGCAAAATAGAAAGTTTTCATCCCAAGATTATTACATGCACTAAATGACTACAACCCTGATTAAACTGTGCAGTATTGTGAATGGTTCCATAACATGATATGAAAGGATGAGGAGTTTATGGGGGAAATGATTTGGTCTGATGAAGCATAGTTTAAACTGGATGGAGCAGTGAATTGACATAATTGTGTGTACTGGGTGCTAAGAAATCCACACGTTCATGTGGAAAAAGTCAATTTACTAGACTTCAATGTCTGGTGTGGACTGTCATTAAGGGGACTAATTGGTCCATTTATTTTTCAAGATACTATTACTGGTCAAGTCATGCTACACACATCCATTTTATCTGTAATTCATGCACTTTTTGGGGATGATTGATTTTACTTCCAACAAGATAATGCCCTCCTGATTACCTTGATGAGAATTTCCCAAGACAACAGATAAGATAAAAGATGCAGTTGAGTTCCCCCCACATTCTCCTGACTTAGCACTCCTTGACGTATGGGGGACCTTAAAGGATGTGATGTACCATAGAAAACTGGATACGATGGTGGTATTTTGGGAAGGTACTGAAATGGCATGTGCAGCGATACAAGTGGACACTTTGGTCAATGTTGCTCAAGCAGTGGTTTACTGTAATCAGAACTGTCTGGATGCTAATGGTAACCACTTTGATCACCTCTTGTAATTGCAGAACTCAAACATGACTTGTATTCATCTTTTGTTATTGGTATATATTGAGTATTAAAATTTTCATAGTTTTTTTTCTTTATTAAAATGTGTATACATTTTGGCACCCTCTGTATTTTAGATCTTATTAGGTACTTGATCTCATTTGGCAAAATCTTATAAGCAGAATATAATGCTGTTTAATAAGTGACAATCACAAGGTAAAACTTCTTGCTTTCACAATAGCTCTTTGTCTGCCCTGGTTATTTTTATCTCTTGCCATGAGAATATCTTGGATTAAAGTTTGATAAAAGTAATGCTGTTGGGATGAAGACAAGGAAAGGCCTGGAAAACTAATGGTTTGAATCAATTTATTGCAGCATTAGTTTGTTTCGATAAAATCCTGTTGTACTTTATTTATTAAACTCTTTAGTTTAGAAATACTCTCTCAAGCACGCACTCTGCTTTCTCCAATGAAAGACATCCGGTAAAATTACTTATTCCCCTTGAATGGTTCCTATTTAATTCAAGCTCCTTCCTTCCTCCCATGGTTATTAAACTGGTTGTTTTATTAATTCTTTGTTAGATGTCACTCTTCTTTAATTATAATGTGGTTTATGTCTCTGAAGTTTTCTTTCATTTGGAAAAATAACCAGTCAATTGGACCAGTTCAATATATCATTCTGACAGGGTTAGAAAGTAAGGCCAGCAAAAGGACTCAAAAGGCTATACATTGTTAACCACAATAGTAATGGATGTGCTGTAATACACAATTGCTATTTCCCATCTGCTGTATTAAACATAAAAATGAAAAGAAATTAAACCAAATGTTTTTTAAAAAAATCACAGAAATGTTGCTTACTCAAAAGCACAGCTCCATAAGAATTTTCTTTCATTCAACAAATGTATTAAATATCATGCAGAATATGAACCCCCATGTGAGAGACAGATGGTAAATAAGAGTAATATACCAAGACTAGCAGAATGTAAACACCTTTCAGAGATGATGAATAAATATTCATAGCATGCAAGCAACAAAAGCAGGTTAACCTTTTTTAGCTTTTGATATTTGCTTCAGTCATTGAAACTCTAATTTGGAAACTTCTTAACAGTCTTTTAACTCATTCATTTTTCAGAATCTAGAGGGCATGTAATTATTCAGTTATCACGTAGGTGCAGGAGGCAAACACATTCCTGCAGTATCTTATTGTATTTTCCAATTTAAATTTAATTAAATGTCAAGTGTGCATTATCTGCTGCACATGCCAGTCATTTCTTATAATTTTGTTGGAAAAAAAGGGAGGCCCATTTTTGCCAGAAGGAATTTGCCAAATATTTTATTGCAAGCTTACTTTCTTTGGAGCCATCTGGTAGATTAACCTTTCAAAAAGAAATCTTCACAATCAGGGTGTCACCAAAATGTTAAGTAAATATGATGCTGGAATAAAGTAGGGTTGGAGGCATGTTAGCTTATTGATATACCTGGGCAGTTCATAGAGACGATAGACATAGGCTGTAGCTTACAAAGCTTTAAATTAGCTTAGGTGAGGTAATTCTTGAGTAACATAATCTCTGTCTCATCTTGTATTTGTGTAACCATACTAAATTGAAGATTTTTCTTAACAAAAGGAAGCTCTGTTTGCATGTCTTTTTCTAGGAAGAGCATCAGTTAGGAAACAAATATTGATACAAAAGAATCCTGTCAGTTCTTTCTCAAACCTTTGAACCAGTATCATCCACTGCCTGTTTTGATAGGTTTATATTTTGTAATGTTATTCTAGCAAAACTGGGGTTATTCCTTCTGAACATCAGTTGCTGATCAGCTTCCATGTAAAACACAACGGGCCAGCTTGGCTGGTAGATGTCCAAACAAGTGATTTTTCCAAGCTGTTGCTGAATGTGAGATCTCATCTGTTCATCTGATGCCTATAGATACAAGATGACATTAAAGTTGAAAATTAGGAGATGTGTAGAAACAGGGGAGAAGCAAGATATTTATTTGACTCAGTTTGTTTCATTTGCTGAGTCAGCCAAGGGTTATTTGCTTTTAAGGCTTTCAGTTCCAGCACCGCGTTTGTGGCCTTACTGTTCAATGTCATTCTGCTTCCTCAAGAAGAGTGGGAAATGATACTCCTCAAACTATAGCCAAAGAACATAGTACCAACTCGAAGGCTAATTGTTTGACATATGCAACAGAAAATCCCACAAACATCTTTCCCTGTTACGGACAGTAAAATATAATAATATTATTTTTTAAAAATTCCATAGCTAAAGATAATCTGTCCCTTCCTGACAGCCAAAATACAATATGTTGTCCAAGAAGGCCTCATTCTGCTTCATGATAGGGCTGGCCATGCGTGCTATCCACTGACCTAATTCCAGGATTGCATAGTTATTCACTTTGAGCTGCAGGGTAGAAGGCCCTGTGAAGCATTCACTCAACATGCCTTCTCTCTACCTCTGTGAACAATTCCCTGAAATCACAACACCACCTCTACAGTAAATTTGGATTTGCCACTTCAACTTGTGACAGGGTCTCATTCTTTTGGATACCCCTTTCAGTCACCAACTCAGGCAAACAGCCAGTGTTTCCTTTTATGCTACTGGAATAACTTTCCCTTAGTGGACTGCAGTGGCTCAAGTCACTAAGACGCTGACTGGGAGGCTGAAGGTCAGCAGTTCGATTCCCGAGTACTGCAGGACGGAATGAGCTCCCGTCTCTGTCCCAGCTCCTGCCAACCTAGCAGTTTGAAAGCAAGAAATTGCAAGTAGATAAATAGGGACCACTTTGGTGGGAAGGTAACAGCGTTCCATGCGCTCCGGTGTCTAGTTATGCCTGCCACATGACCATGGAAATGTCTGCAGAAGCAGACAGCGCTGGCTCTTCGGCTTAGAAACAGAGATGAGTACTGACCCCTAGAGTCGGATACGACTGGCTTTCGAGCAAGGGAAACCTTTACCTTTAGTTAAAGACCAATTTCATATTTCAGTTTTTCAGAGTGAGCCTGTTGTTGGTAAAAAAAAACCCCACTCTTGTTTACTTTTATGACAATATACTAGCCACAAGCAACAGCATTGAAAAGCTGGTAGGGATTGGACCTTAGACTAATCCACACACACATACATAAGAGGTTCTTAAGTTTTATTTTTCTGTTTTTTCTTTTAATTTCAAAAAAGGGGTTCTTAAACCCAAATGCTTCGAATGCTTTCATGTTTCATGTTTCTCCTTTCATTTGCACTTTCCTTCATAATTTATCTCTCACATCACCTAGCAAAATTTAATTAAACAGCAATGTGAAGGCTATTGTTTGCAGTCAACTGGAATGTCTCAGCATGTTATTATTATTTTTGAGTTGTTGAAGGAAATCAATTGATTGTGGAACCCAGTGAATAATATTCTTTTGCTTCAGTCTTCCCTTCTAGATGAGACCTGTGTGTTCCTGGGTTCTACAGTGCCCTCCATCTTGCTTGTGGTGTACATCTGTGCCTGTAGATCATTTTGGCATTCCACCCCCACCAACCCACCCTGGAATTTTAAGAGGACTTTCTCCACTATTCTTTCTCTTTTTGCATTACCACAGTGGGGCCAACTAGTTCAGGAGGTGGAGAGTGCTCCAATGATGGAGACATTCAAGAGCGAATTGTATCACCAACTGCCAGATCTATTTTGATTTGCATTCTTCAATTGTGCCAGGGGTTGGGCTTGATGACCTAAAAGGCCTCTTCCAACTCAGTTATTCGATGATTCTATGAAACAATCCTCAGTTTCCATGTATCACTAATCTGAATAGAAGCATAAAATAGGCTGTGAATCAAATAACAATAAAGTTGAATCACCAGAAAAGTCACAGACTAAGTTAAGTAAGAGGACAAAGAAAAAGAATATTCCAGAACACAAAAAGCTATTGAAACAGGAATACAAATATCATATATACTTGAGCATAAACCAATCCGAATATAAGCTGAGGCACCAAATTTTACCTGAGAAACCAGGAAAACTAATTGATTAGAGTATAAACCTAGGATGGGAAATGCAGCAGCTACTAGTGAGTTTCAATAATCAAAATAAACCAGCCTCGTGTATGACAAGCGTTTTCATTTTGGTCCAAGATTATCCATTTCTAACAGGAAAGGCACAGGAGAGCCTGGTATGTGCTACAGGCATCGTGGCAGGTGGTGGGTGTTATGCCCACTATAGAAGTAATCAAGGTCAACTCTTCAGCTGCCCAGATCACTTCTATATGAAAGCCCATCACTGGCAGAAAAAAAAATAAGATCATGGCTGCAGCCATGATCCAATCTAACCACTTCCTGACCAGGATGGGATGTAACAAGTATGCACCAGTTTGCCAGAACCAGTAGTAACTTTTCCCAGTGTTCCGGAGAACCGGTAGCAGCTTTTGGGGAGAACATCCTTTGGGGCTTAACTTTTCACTGGTTACCCCACTGCGCATGCATGCCAAGCACTTGGTGTGCATACATGCCTACAATGCTTGGCACGTATGCATGGCCTCCTTGCTGTCCTCCCAAGTGGGGAGGAGGAAGAGAAGTTGCTAGCCAGAAGCTCCCTATAGCCTGCTCCCAGGGTAAGTGACTCACCTTGGGATGTGGTGTGTCTGTGTGTATTTTAATGTGTATTTAATACCTTTACCTATATTGACATACTACTACAGTTCCTAAAAAGGCTTGGCTTGGGGTTTTTAAGCAAAGTCTTGGAGTTACCTCATCAATAAGCTACACCTGTGCTGTTCCAATTGCTGTTCCAATTGGAGAACCCTTAAGGAGGTACAGCTGTTTTACATTTACATTAAGGCATATTATCCTAGAGAACTGGTTAGACAAAGACTTAGTACCTAACTTCTTTAATTGTTGAAAAGTTGGAAAGTGCCAAAATGAAGCCATCTTGTGGTGAGTTCATTCTGTAGTTCCTTCCATCTGACCTAGTGTGAGAAAGATTAGCCAGAATAAGCCTTAAGCTCTGGTTTAAAAGCTCTGGTTGATTTGTGTTTGGGGTGGGTGAGTGCGTGGGTGTATTTTAATGTATTTTTATGTTATTTATTTATTTAATGTATTTAATTTATTTATGGGTTTGTGTTGTGGGTGGGTGGGTGGGTGGGTTGAGGGGTGTGTGTGCTTATTTTTATTTTATTATTATTTTATTTTTATTATTTTTTCATTTTTTTCATTGGCCCCACCCACAACGTCATGACGTTGGCTCCGCCCATGATGTTGTGACATCATGACATTAGCTCCACCTACACTGTGATGACATCACGGCGAGGTAGTAAAATTTTTGACATCCCACTACTGTGTCTATCTACATTCAGTGGTCAGGAAGTGGTTAAAATAAAATCAGCCTATGACAGAATGTTGTTGCTTCTCCATGATGAATTGTGGTAATACAACTCAGGGTAAAAATGTAAATTTATTTTTAAAAAATTCAAAGGGATACTCACATTCTGCTAGTGCTCATCAGCTCTATGAATCACAGAATCAGATGGTCTCAAATGTGCAGATCTCCATGTAGCCGGGAAAATAGAGCAGATGACTTGAGTATAAGCAAAGTCTGGTTTTTTTAGCATATTTTTGGTGCTGAAAAAATCAGCTTATAATCGAATATATACAGCAGTGGTGGTGAACCTATGGCATGTGTGCCAGAAGTGGCACTTGAAGCCCTCTCTGTGGGCACCTTTGCGGTTGGCCCAGCACAAAGTTTGCTCCATCCCTCTGCCCAGAAGCCCAATGAGAGCACTTCCTCCCTCCCCCCAGCACAGAGTCCACCCCACCCCTCTACCCAGCGGCCCAATGGGATTGTTTCCTCCCTCCTTTGTTGCCATGTTGGCACTTTGCGATAAGTAAATGGGGTTTGGGTTGCAGTTTGGGCACTCGTCTCTAAAAGATTCACCATCATTAATATACGGTATTTCACAAAATGGTTAGTAGAGCAGCGGTAAGGGACTACATCTTTCACAACCTTAGTCTGAGCTTGTGGTTTGAAGGTCTGCTTTGGACCTGTGGTGTGGTGTGGTGTGGTGTGGTGTGATGTGGTATGTGTATGTATTTGTAAATAAAAGCATGCTCTTGATTGAACTTGTGTCAAAGGAAGTTTCTCTCTGTGTCTCTGTATGTACTGAAAGTGTTTTAATTTATATAAAAAAGGAAAGGCTTATGAATAAAGTGAAGAACTGATTGACACATTTTTCTGATATTTTATTCTTATCTATTATTTCAATCTTTTTATTCCTTTGTGTTTTCTTAAAAACACAACTCTTTTTATCTTGCAAGCTCTGCTTATTTCTTTATAGATAATAGAGCAAACATATACAAAAACTTCACAACTTCTACTTGTAGAGATGTATGTGCAAGTGTAAATCTTTCAAATGTTATCATTGTTGGTTCTTTCTTTAAACATGCAAAGGACATAGCAAATGGTCAAGAAAAAGCCACCACAATTCCTTTCACTTTATATGTTCAGCTATATCTAAAGATCCAGCTACTAAACCACACATCTGTCTGAACACCACCAGATTTTACCAAATGTTCTGACTGGAACTTCCCATCTTTTAGCCCCAGCAGTGCCTCTTCCATTTTGTTGAACAGGTCAAATAAACATGTGCCTCTTGAAATCAGGGGTTCCTAAACACATCCGGCATTGCCTGACACCTGTCCTCTTGTTCTGAGGTATTTATACAGTTAACAACAAGCTGTCTCGAAAGGTTGACTGACACTCTCCAGCTTAGCCAGAAGCCTCAGCAAACTCTGCATATCCATTTATCTGCTTATCTCCCCCACAGAATTTTACTGAAGACATTTTTTTTACCTCAAAGCATTTTGTAGGGCAAGATTGTTTTTGTCTTTGCTTTGTGCTCTATCCTCACCACCACCAGCAGCAGCACTATGGAAGGTAATGCAGGTGAGAAGGATTTAGGAATAGCCTGTTCCCCACCCCACCCTTACATTCTAATTCCACCCTTCCCATCCCACATAATCAAGTTTTAATATCTCACTTGAAAAAAGGGGAAATGACAAAAAATGCTTTTGTGTGCCTCTACACAATTTTTGTCCTTTTTATTGTCCTTTACAGTATCACCTCAATATCATGTTTGAAGTGTTATTCTTATTTTGATAAAAATAATTCTGTGCTATCAAGTTAATTCTGATTTATAGTGATCCTTTCCAGGGTTTTCTAGGCAGAGAATTCACGGAAAATGTTTGCCTTTCCTTTCCTCTGGGGGCACCCTAGGATTGTGCAGCTTCCCCATATAACTATACAGTGGTGCCTCGCTTAAAGAGCATAATGCGTTCCACAGGACTGCTCTTTAAGCGAGTTTGCTCTTTAAGCGAAACACCATTGTAAATGACCAATTGTGGGGTGTATTGCAAACCCCAATTTATTTGTTAAGCGAGTTTTTGGTTGGTTTTATTTGTTAAGCAAAGAGAACATTCAGACAAAATTCTGCTCTTTAAGTGAGTTACTCTTTAAGCAAAACGCTCTTTATGTAAGTTTTGGCTGTAAATGGAAAAAAGTGACAGAGTTTACTTTTTAGGGGTCCAGAGTTAGCTTGGGACATGAAAGAAGAAAAACAATAGGAAATCAGGGAAATGACTATAAAAATAATGTTTAAAAATTGAATTCAAGAAATGTGATCTGCTTCAAGCAGGTATTATCTTAAGGATGGTACCTCTAAGCTTGATTTCTCACCTAAATTGTACAACACGAACAATTCAGATTAGATCCAGCAGAAAATTGAGGCCGGTGAACTAATGAAAAGGGAGTGTTTGAGATGGGGGAGGGGGAGTCCCTGAAAAATGTAGGTGAAGAAGTTATCTGTGCAACTAATGAAACTTGGGAGAAACTAAAGTTGTAGCAGGTAGTTTTAAAGGTGAAGAATGATCCTTATTGAGATCTGTAGATCATAAAAAGAAACAGCAGCCTCTAGAGTTAGGAAATGAGGATGTGCTATGAATTATTCAAAGGTTTGGAAATTAGTTATTAATCATTTCATGACAGAGGAGACAGAAAACCTAGACAAAGTAGTTATTAAAACAGATCCATTTTTATGTTTGTTCAGGCAGGTTTGGGCAGGAATCTGGTGAAAGCCAATTATGATGCCACTCTCAGCTGTGTGGGATTTAGATATTTTTGTTGGTGAATTTGTTGTAGTACTGCTATTCTGCTTTCTATTTACAGTATATCTCTTCTTTGTATCTATAAGCCAGGGGTGCCCAAACATGGTCATCCCACCAGAAGCAGAAGTAAAACGCACCCGCGCATGTGCAAAACTCTGCCATACATGCACCTCCAGCTGTCATAAATGCTTCTGGGAGCAACATGGGTGGTGCAGGCTAGATTATTAGGCAGCATGGGCCAGATTATTAGGCAGCATGGGCCAGAAGTTGCCTGCCAGCCATAATTTGGGCACCCCTGCTATAAGCACTCAAGTTGATACATCTACTTAATATTACTTGCTAGAAATTATACTTTCAAGAAATGGAAAACATAGTGATACAGTCAAACCTCGCATAAAGAGCGCCTCGCTTAAAGAGTAACTTACTTAAAGAGCAGAATTTTCTCTGAATGTTTGCTTTGCTTAACAAATAAAACCAATCAAAAACTCGCTTAACAAATAAATCATGGTTCGCAATCCCCCCCCACACACACACACAATTGGTCACTTACAATGGTGTTTCGCTTAAAGAGCAAACTCGCTTAAAGAGCAATCCTGTGGAACACATTATGCTCTTTAAGTGAGGTACCACTGTACTTGGGTTGAGTGAACCCAAGTAGACTAGAACAGGACATTTTCAAACAGATAATTACAAAGTATTTTACTCTGGAAACAATAAGTTCAGAAAAAGCAAAGCAGCTCTAATAGGTGAAACATAACACAAGTAGTTGGAGGGTATAATATAACACAACATTCTTCAGATTTCATGGTGAGCCTATCAACATAAGTATCATTGAAATCTGAGCTCCTACTTAGATGCTATCTAAGAAGAAGCCAAAGAGCCTTTATTCAAGTGTCCTAAAGGAAACTGTTCACATACCAATACAGAATGTACTGATAATAAAGGGCAGCTGGACTACAAAAATAGGGGAGGGAACCAGAAGGAAACATTATCACAGAAGTTGGCATAGGAATCAGAAGCAGGAGGGTGATCCATAACCCAGGGATTTAAAAGAGCATAAGTGTAATTGTGTATACTGTGGCAGCATGATGTCATTACAATATTTAGAAAGTAGCTGCTTTCATTCTTTGTGGCAAGCCAAGTCATGTGACTGGCACATGACAAGTTTTGCAAGCAGCAACTCATTTATTAGTCATAATAATAAAGACTCCGGGCGACGGCAGCAGCTCACAAGAAAAACAAAGACGAGTCAACAATCTAAAAGCCCATCAAAAGACACTCACCAAAGCCAATAGATTAAAAGATTGCCAGGTTACAAAATTAAAAGATTAAAAGATTAAAAAATTAAAAGAGAAAAAATAACATTTACCAGATTAACCAACAGACCGGGGTTACCGTATTGCTGGAACCCCACACCTGCCCTGCCAGCCATGTCTTTAAACCTTTCCTGAAGAGCAACAACTCCGTTTGGACTGGAGGCACAACTCAATTGGCAGGAGGTTCCATAGGGCCGGAGCAGACCCTGAGAAGGCCCTCTTTCTGGTGCTAGAGAGACGTGCCTCTCTAGCCAATGGAACAATTAGAGAACTTCTCTGGTCCACTCTGGTGGGAGGAACAGATGTCCTCGGGGTGACACAGTCTCTTAGGTAGCCTGGCCCACTACCATATAGAGCTTTAAAGGTAATCACCAGGATCTTGAATTGCACCCGGAGGCATATTAGCAACCAGTGCAGCTCCCGAAGCAGTGGCGAGGCACAGGCATACCGCTCACACTCCAATACCACCCGAGCAGCTGCATTCTGGACCAGTTGCAGCCTCTGAATGGTCACTAAGGGCAGCCCCATGTAGAGCACATTACAATAGTCAAGTCTGGAGATGACCAGAGCACGCGTGACCATAAACAAGGAGTCCTGATCTAGGAGTGGGCATAACTGGCATATCACTCAAAGCAGTGCAAAAGCCCTCTTGGCCACGACTGCCACCTGCTCTTTGAGCAGTAGTCGTGAGTCCAGGAGGACCCACAGATTATCCACCAGGTCTGTTTGGGGCAAAATAGCCCCATCCAAAACCAAAGATGGTAGCTCCGGGATAACACAGGGCCCCTGACCGACAGCCGCTCAGTCTTGCCAGGATTCAGTTGTAGCCTGTTGTCCCCCATCCAGACCCTAACAGCCTCCAGATACCTGGATAGGACTTCAACTGCATCGCTTGGATCACGATTCACCACGGGCCAAGATGTATAACTGGATATCATCTGCATATTGATGGTACCTCACCCCGTGGGTATGGATGATCTCACCCAGGTGGGGATTTTCCCCCAAGCACAGCTACTTCTTGTCCTCTTCTTCATGCCTGGTAGGATCAATAAAGCATGCTGTTGTGCCTATGTAGCCTGAGAACAACTATCTCAGATATGTGTAAAGAGTCACTCTCATCCCATCCTGTCTCCACCTTGCCCAGTAGCATCGCGGGGGGGGGGGGACTTGCCCCAGGTGGCATTTTTTTGGTGTATGGGAGTTCTTGGATTTCAATTCCCAGAAGCCCTAGTGGGAGTGGGTGCCACCGTCCACCAGGGGGCGGCAAATTTGGCGACTGAAATCCATACTATGTTACTGACCTTGCCTCTGGAACATTTCTATATATTAATCCCCATTAGCACCAGCTTCTAGAAGATAAAAGATGGCCCTTAATGGCCCAGTCATGAAACTGATGGTTCTGAGATGGACCTGCTTAAGTCTGTGAAAGGAGGGGCAGCACACAGGAAGGAGATAACTGTTGAGTATTGTAGTCCAACCCCAGTGGGTATTAGCACAATAATCATAAAGGCAGAAATATGAACCTAAACTAAAGGAAGTTGTTTCATATTGCTAGTCCCTAAGTAACCAATTGGAAAGTTTCCTGTCTTCCTGCCTATAGAGGGCACCCAAACTATTTGCATGTATGAAGGCCTTGCATGTTCTGGCCTTTTCTCTCTTGTTTTGCCTTTTGAAGAAGAAAGATGTCTCTTTAAGCAATTCCATTTAGCAGGCCACATGGCAGGCCTAAAGGACTTAAAAGACCTAGACTTTACTTTAACTATACTTCTTTCTAAAAACAATCTCACCAAGAATCCTGAGCACATGTATATTTCTCTGATCTAATAGTGAGTAAATGATATTTTGTTCTTTCTCTAAGCATTTAGTGCCAGTGTATTCATTGGCTAAACAGGGGGAAAACTTGGAAGAACTTGGATTCAAACTAAGATTTGCCTAAAACCTGCCCATCTTTACCATGCTGCTGCTACATATAATATAACAATAATAAAGGAAGGTGTTTCTCTAAGTACCCTGACTGTCTGTTTATTTTTTAATCTATAAAACTGCCTGTACTCCTGAAATGCTTGTTTTCTTTTCTCTTGCCTTCCTCTTGGAAAGAGGGTAGAGAGAAGAGCCCCTTTGCAAAAGATCTCTTTTCTTTGCAATAAAGCTTTTCTCTTGCTCTGCAACCTTTTCAAACCAAGGGCCGGGTCATGCTCCCTCAGGCAGCCATTTTGCTCTGTCTGCCACACACGGCACTTCCAGGTGTGGTGGAGGCAGTGGGGGCGGGGCACATGAAATGGTGTCACAGGCCACATCCAGTGATAAGATGTAACAGGTTCGCACCAGTTCGCCAGAACCAGTAGTAACTTTTCCCAGTGTCCCAGAGAACCAGTAGCAGCTTTTGGAGCTTACCTTTTCACTGGTTCCCCCAATGTGCATGCATGCCAAGCACTTGGTGTGCATGCACGCCTACAGTGCTTGGCACGTATGCACGGCTTCCTTGCTGTCCTCCCAAGCGGGGAGGAGGAAGAGAAGCTGCTAGCCTGAAGCTCCCTATAGCCTGCTCCCCAGGGTAAGTGACTCACCTTGGGATGTGGTGTGTCTGTGTGTATTTTAATGTGTATTTAATACCTTTACCTATATTGATGTACTACCACAGTTCCTAAAAAGGCCTGGCTTGGGTTTTTTAAGCAAAGTCTTGGAGTTACCACATCAATAAGCTACACCTGTGCTGTTCCAATTGCTGTTCCAATTGGAGAACCCTTAAGGAGGTACAGCTGTTTTACATTTACATTAAGGCATATTATCGTAGAGAAATGGTACGATGACCATATCCATCTTGGAACATGGTGCTGCCCAGGCACTTATACTAATAGATAAGTGACGGGTTTGGGTTTGGGGTGGGTGGGTGGGTGAGTGGGTGTATTTTAATGTAATTTTTATTTTATTTATATATTTATTTAATTTATTTACAGATGTGTGGTGTGGTTGGGTGGGTGGGTTGAGGGGTGTGTGTATGTGTACTTATTTTTATTTTATTATTTCTTTTCTTTGGCCCCACCCATGACATCATGACGTCAGCTCCGCCCACACTGTGATGATGACACGGTAGGGTAGTAAAATTTTTGACAACTCACCACTCGCCTCATCCCACCACCCACCACCCCCGGGCCATAGGGTTTTATTTTTATTTTCTCTCCTCTCTGCCACCAGAACTGTAAATTGCCCACTTTGGCAACAAAGGCAAGGGAAAAGATGAGGGCTAAAGGCAGAGTGGAGAATGGAGAGGGAAAGGGAAGGGGGGAATAGGAGGAGGAAGGGGAAGGAAGAGAAGGTGCATGCCATCAGCATAGGAAAAACTGCATTAGAATGAAGGACTTTAGATATGGACTCTTGCATTGAGCAAATTCAGATCAATGGGGAAAAGGGGCCACAGTTCCAACTCACATCCATCCTAGCTACATAGCTTGTTTGTAACTAGAACTAGATTTTGCATGCTTTCAAAAAGGATGGAGCTTCAACTCCTAAGAATAAGCTTCCAATGGAAATGTTATCCAGTTCCTGAGTGGCAGAAACTTTTCCTTCTTCAACTTGAATTTCACTCTCATACTGCAGGGTGTGCAACATGTGGCACCCAATGCACTTTTGAGGTCCTCAGGGTCACTAGGGAGCTAAAAATGTTTTAGGGGCCTTGCTTCCTCAAAAGACCCTATTTCTGTTCCCAGAGGTCCCTGTGAGTGGTGGTTTATGCAGTGGGACATGTTGGAAGGGGCTCAAAGAGACCTTGACACCCAAAAATAACATGAGGGGAAACAGACTGAAAACAGCCATTTCTGGTGCTGTGGAGAACAACTTTGGCTTGCTACTTCAACATATGTCTTAATTCTAGAGGATAGGATATAAAGTAATCGATTTAAATTACATAAAGAAAAGATTTGCCCAAATTTTAGGAAGAACTTTTAAAAGTACTGTTTGATACTACAGGGTGGCCTGTAAATCCCTATTGAATCTTTTGCTAAATTTGACATTTATTTGATCCAGGGCATCACCAGTATTATTGTGCTCATGTACCCACGTACTTGTCACAATATGCTCTTCAAGTGTAAATGGACTTAAATTAGCCATATTTCTCAGGGAGAAAAGTATAATTCAGTGCTACCTTGCCTAAAGAGCATAATGCGTTCCATGGGGTTGCTCTTTAAGCAGGTTGTTCTTTAAGTGAAACACTTGGAAGAAGCCCAGACACTGCCATTGTAAGTGAACGATTGTGACTTCGGGGGGGGGGGATTGGGAACCCCGATTTAGTTGTTAAGTGAGTTTTTGGTTGTTTTTAG
This sequence comes from Furcifer pardalis, assembly GCA_030440675.1. NCBI lineage: Eukaryota > Metazoa > Chordata > Lepidosauria > Squamata > Chamaeleonidae > Furcifer > Furcifer pardalis. The sequence goes on along the minus strand of CP126890.1, from coordinate 226,940,205 downwards.
TTGTTAAGCGAGGGGGACTATTCAGAGAAAATTCTGTTCTTTAAGCAAGTTAGTCTCTAAGCAAGGCACTCTTTATGCAAGGTTTTACTGTACATATGGATGGGTAGGGGCATACAGGCCAACCTGCAGAATGGATTGCCTCGGAGGGCAGTGGACTCCCCTTCATGGCAAGCCTTTACACAGAAGTCAGAAGGCCACATACCAGGGACCTTTTAGCTATCAACTTCTTGCCTTAGCCAAGAGTTGGAGCTTACCTTAAGGGTTTCTTCCAGCTTTAGATTTCTACGAGTCTATAATTCTTACATGGAAAGTTATCTTTCTTTAACTCTGCAATCCCTAACAATTGGTGTGGTAGTTGCAAGAAGCATGGCTAAGTAACAGTAGAAACCATAATCACTCCTGCCCTTTAACCCATCTCCATACTGAGAGTACTGATTAAATGCTAATCACAGATTGCCCTGGAGAACTGTAGTTATGTAAGAAGAGCAAGTGCCTGTTACTGTATTTGTTCTTTGTGTTTGGGTGCTAGTTATAAAACTTGTGTGCATAAGTGCCGGCCATCTGCACAACTCGTGAAGCCTGGAGATTAGACTCAGCAATCATATTTTTGCCATTATAAATGATAGTAAAGCAATAAGGAGCCAAGGCAGCTGCTGGGTTCCTCTGCTCCCCAGGTGTTGTTTATATGCGGGCAGGCATCTTGCAGAAAATTGTGTGCTTTAAGGTCAACATGATTGCAGGCAGAGACTGAAGGTACAGATGAATGTAAATAAAACATAACTCTCGCTCTTGTTCTCCTTCGATGTTATATTTATGGCCCACACAGCCTTGGCATGATGTGGTCAGCTCTTATCAGTCTTGCAAAGTCACAGTTCACAATGTTGACCGTTAAGGAATTTGGTACATCAGTTAATTACCCACTAGAAAGTTGGCCATGACATTTTCTTTGTTTGAAATATGCATGGCAATTGTTTGGAGTAGTGAAGAAGAGGAGGAGAAAGAGGAGAAGAAATAGGCAGAAGAGGCAACGGCAATAATAAACCTCCATTCCAAATCCTCAGAGTTCTCGCTAGGGTGGAGTGGTTATTGTTTGGATGTTTGCCTAGCATATCTCATTATTTTTGCCATTTATTTTAAATTAAAAGTTCCCATTATGGGCTGTTCTGTTCTGGCTTTTATCAAGTCTCACTTTGGAGTGAAAGTTTGGGAATTCAATTCCCCTTGGTGCCTTCTGGGAGAACAGCATGCACAATCCCAGAATGGCACCAAATGAAGTGACTGATAAACCACTTCTGGGTACTTTGTACCTACAAACCCCTGAAAAGAGTCACCATAAGTAAGAATCAACTCAAATGAATGTAATAATTTTTATACACTGTGAAAGCTAGCTAGATTCAGATCTAAATCCAAAGAAATGTTAGAGTTTTGATTATTTAATTAGTTGCACAAGACGTCAAATATTTGTTCCTGGAGCACACAGATAATTAACTTGCAGCCAGGAACAACTTTGAATACTCCTCTTATGGAAAGTCCAAAACATGAAAATGAAATAATGCCTAAAATAAATATTATGTTATTTGTATCAGATATCTATTAGCATGTGACAACTGCAGTGAACATAGAGAAACCATGACTCCTCAGTCTACAGTGGCCAAAATCTCAATGGGAAAGATGTCAGATTGCTGCTGATTAAAAACTTCCTATTACAATTTTGCAATCCTTACAGTGTGTACTCAATGAGATTAAATCATTTGCACCACAAAACTGGAAAAGGAATGTGCTGCTGCAACTGCTGCTGTCATTTCTGTTGTGTAGGTCAGACCTGTCCAACAAGATTTTGGCCAGCAACTCAAAGATTTATGCTATTAAGAAGTTCATGAATTATGTCGTTTGTATTTGAGATCATCATTTTATTACCTTGTCTAACATACGGTAACCTTTTATTTTTGCTAGGCTACATGATCAAGAGAGCTGTAGCAGCTAGGAACAAAACAGTAGTATGTCAGAGTGGGTGTAATGACTGAGGGTATTACTTATTTAAAATGAACAGACTAAACAGGAACAGTGAAGGAGTAGCATTGTATGTCGAAGTGGTGTGCATTTGTGAGGTGATACATGAGTTGGAACTTTGCTGGTAGAAATTGTTTGGGTAAAAATCAAAGGAGGGAGAAATATTAGTGATGTTGTTATGAAGGGGTCTTCTAAGTGTCTCCTAGTCAGGTTGATGATTTGAATGACCCCCTTCTAGATCAGATTGCCAGACTATCAGAAGAATGGCACAGTCATAATGGGAAACTTCAGCTATCCCAATATCTGTTGGGAATCCAACTGTGGCAAGAATTTAAGGTCCAACAAATTCCTCATTGGTCTTGCACACAAATTGTCTTCCAAAATGTAAAAGAGGCAACAAGGGAATCAGCTATCCTAGATCAATAGGGGAAATGGAAACTTTTGAATGTGTGACTCTGCTCTCTTGAGATTTGTTGTACTGAAAACACTGTAGAGATTCAAGAGAAAAGTGGACAAAAATATATCAGATCTTCTTTGACTTGTATTCTTGCATTGACTAGGGGGTTGGACTCAGTGATCTCACAGATCTCTTTCAACTCAATTATTCTATGATTCTGTAAGAAAGGAAAGTTTAGAATAGTGCAACATACACTCTAGACTTGAGGGAAGCTAATTCCAATAAGATCAAACAAATACTGAGTGAGGTTTAAAATACTCAAATTGAAGGGAAGCTGTGATATATGAACATTTCTTAACAGTGAGATACCGAAAGCACAATCACAAACAATTCCTATCAGGAAGAAATGTAGGAGATAAATAAACTGGGGTGGCTGTGTAAAGTACTATCAAATGAGCTACAATTTGAGAGAGACGTTTATAGGAGGGGATGGGGACCACTCCATTTGGAGGGGATGGGGACCTCAGGGACCACTCCATATTCTCAGCCTAACATTTGGTGTTCACAAATGGGACAAGCTAAAGCTTGGCAGGAAATGCAACCCAATTCTGAATTTTAAGACCGATTAGCAGAGAGAACACAACCTGGGTAAACCTCATGATCCCTTTTGTTCTAAGAACTTTTCTGTGAGAAGCATGGATTTTGTCATGCTTAACAAGATAACACTCAATTAATCAGAAGGCCAGGAACCTCTGGAAGGCTGCTGTTTATTCTCCCAGGATCATTATTCTTTAGTTTAACCTCATCTTGATTATGGCCAACATCACTGCCTCCTTCGTGCTCTCTGTCTGTACACCCTAAATGCCAGTGAATCTAATTTTTCTTTGAGCAACCTTATACACTTGGAGCAGTCTGCAAATCCTTGAGATCCTTGTCCAGGAAATCTGACACACACTATGAGTCTCCCAGGATCTTCAAAACACAACACTCCAAGTCCTCATTATTTCTTCTTTGCTTTGGTTCATGACTCACAATGTAGGAACCAGAGATCTTTTCTTTTGATTGCACTACCTTGCCTCCTTTATACCCAGAAAGATCTGATGCCTTCTTTATGTGAGTAGAATTTTATACTGTGAGTCTCCCACTGTGGCATTTTGATTTAATCCAGTTCCTGCACTCAGTCACCTACATTGGAAGTAGATTAGTTGACTTTTTTATTTATTGTGATGCACAACAAGAGCAAAATTCATAGTGAAGTTCTTCTATATTGGGAATAAAATGACAAGAATTTACACTCTTTATTGTTAAATGTTAAAAATTTTCCCAACTCTTTCATGAAAATGAAAATGTAGCTAAGCACATGAGATTGTTCTCAAATGGAACTTTCAGATTAGCAGAAAGGATTTACTCTATTTTACAAAGTGGAACATAATTCTCTTAAACGATGTTGGCTGCTGCACCTCCGAGTGTTATATTCCACCTTATTCTGGCTGGTCTTCCAGCTTTCAGGAGCAGTTTCTCACTGGTGTCATGGCGCCATAGCAGCCAGGATTGGTTAGTGAAAATTCAGTTCTGTGTTTTTATAAACAGAAGTATTTTTTTCCTAGCCAAAGCAACTCTTGAGCATAATCCATGGTTCTTAGACTCCTAACATAATAAACTAATCCTCTATTACTAATAGAATAAAATAAAATACATTATTTCTTCCCCTTGTCTTGCAGAAATCCATTGTAAACTAATAAAACTGATTAAGCAAGCAAATTATTTTAAACAAATGTTTAAATTAAACTTACTATTCCATGTTTTTTTTTCTTAAAGCTTCTTCTGCTCTAAAGTAGCTTAATTCTGAAAATGTCATACTCTGGGGAGTAAAGAGTTTAAGCCCCATGTAATTCAAAACATCAAGTTATATGGCCATGAAAAATTAGGGTTTCTAATGGAAAAGACAACGGACGGTCAACTAAAAGCTATAACGCCAATGCAGCTGTAGAACATGATATGCCAGACTTTGCAGGCTATTGCATATGGAGAAATAAATTACACAGTTAAGAGAATTGTAAATGATGGCCCCAGACCATAGCAGATGTGCATGAATAATTACTGCAGATTCAGATGAGATTGGCCAGTGTAAGTGGGTCTTCATTAATGCTATTAAATCAATGTCTATCGAAGCACATTTCTAAACAAGAAATAAATTAAGTATTAAATTTAAACACTTTAATTTCAATTCAGTATTAAAAATAAACCTAGACTTGTATGTATTGATCAGTTTAATTCATACATGGGCAGAACTATCCTATAATGATATTTCTACATGGGAACAGATATACCACTGTAATGCAGATGATAGTTCTACAGTATCCTATGCTTGCTTAGGCCAGGAGAAAAGAGGGGGGGAAATCATAGAATAATGGAGCTGGAAGTGGCCATTGAGTCAGAACTCCCTGATCAATATAGAATCCAAATCAAAGCAGATCTGACAGATTTTCAATTTTTATCTTGAATGCCTCCAGTGTTGGAGCACTTGCCACATCCTGAGGTAATTGGTTCCATTGTTGTACTGGTCCAATAATTGAGAAGTTTTTCCTGATAAGTGACCTATATCGGGCTTTCTGTAGTTTCAGCCTCTTATTATGTGTTCTGCACTCTGGGATGATTGAGAACAGATCCTGCCCCTTTTCTGTATGCCATTTGGAAAATTTAATATGGTGGAGGAATACCTGGCACAGCTCCAGGTGAAGCATGAATCTCCAGCACAAGCTATCTATCAGGAATAGAGCCATAACAAATTGCAATACACAGGCAGCAAATAATAGAACGATAATTTTGTCACTATCCCCACTTCCATCTCTTTTGTGGCACAACATTAATATAGCACATAGTTCATACAACAATGCCATGTCACCTTAGCATGCGGTTGCATGCTTCATAGGATGTGCAGTGAGGGAGCTGTATATAGGATTTCAAAGTAGAGGGAGAGAGATGGCCCACTTTCCTCTCTTGCTTGGCAAAGAGATGGGAAACAACACAAGTTCAATAGAGAAAATGGCTAGAATCCAAAGCTAGAAGTTAACATTGAATAGTTCTCCTAATCCATTCTACAACAGTAACCAGGAGTAGGCACACAGCTCCTGGGAAATTTGACTTCCATCCCATCTCTAAACCCAATGCCTTGTTAAAGATAGAAGGAAATCAGGGAATTTAGGAAGTGCTGACTGGATAGCTCAGTGAGTTGGATTCCTGGCACCAGAGTCAGTGGTTAGGCAATCAATCCTCCACTGTACCTCCTGGGAGAAGAACCAGCCTTGGACAACCCACACAGTTCCAGTTCTGGAACATCACCAGAAGAATGGATTGGCAAACCACTGCTGAGTACTTTATACCTAGAAAACCTTAGGAATTGACTTGATGATACACAACTATTACTTGTGGAAGTTGGGCAATCATCTTCAGTTTGATATTTTGGTGGTCTCTGTTCTAACCCAAGAAATGAAATTATACACTTGCATGATGATCAGGCACAGCAGGAACATTGCATGGATAAAGAGCTTAACTCTTGTATAGTGCATTCAGCTTTTTAAAAATTATTTCGTCCCCTCCCCATGATGACCCATTTGGACTAAGATACTGTATTGCACTCTCAGTATACATTGGTAGATCCTGACAGAAATAACAGACACCACCTATTTCCCCAACTCTTAAAGAATTCCTTTACAAAAGCCCATTTCTCACCTCCAATGCTGCATAGATCATAGACCAGCACTCATCCATTTGGACAATTCAAAAGAGGTGCTTTCATACAATTTAGGAGCACAGAACAGATAGTGCCATAGCACTCATGCCCATCAAACTCCTAGCACTGCCCCCCGCCCCCCGTTCTTGATTCTGTAGCCATAGCAGCTGGAAGTTATAGCCCAGAAAAGTAATATTTTGAAGTTCTTGATCTTTCCTTCCAGAGGTATCTCAAGGTGGGACGGGACGACAGGAGAGCTTTAGATATTATGGATCCACCTCAGAACACTCCTTGAACACCTTATTTTGGAAGCTTTGACAGTAGAATGACAACAGCAGCTTCTAAGGACAGACTTCTTTTTCCATCCACGGTCATCCTTTTGCGCAAAGGGAGATACCCAAAGACCCTTAGGTTGTCTCACTAGGAACTGTAGGGTTTCACTCTCATAGCAACCTATCTCAGCTTTCTCTAAATGGAAGCTTTCCAGATATTTTGGATTTCAATAGTCATAAACCTCAGCCAACAAAGCCAGTGGCCAGGAATGTTAGAGGAGTTGTGATCCAATACATCTGGATGGCATCAGTTCTCAGAAAGGCTAATCTAGCCAGTAGAGGTGAAATCACATAAATATTCAAATGCAAAGCACAGAAATAAGTTCTTGCTTGCTTTTTCTCAAGACAGCTGCTTACAGTGAATATTCTGGTAAACGGTAAACCCTGCTATTACTGTGTACCTACCTAATAGCTTTAACGGTACAACAATAAAGATATTATAGATAAGATAGCTGAAAGTAATTATTGCCTGATCTGTTTTACCAGATTGATTTTATTCTCCTGAATTAAAACAGAAAACATTGACACAGGTAGCATGGCCGGCTGGAACATACTTATAGATTTTGCTAAAGGTTGTTGATCTTATGTTTTATGAATCAGCCTTACCTAGTATCTTAACCTTGGGAATGTTTGCCTTTCTAACCAATATATCTCTGCAAAGTTCATTTTTTCAAACTGTTTTCATCAAAGTATTGCCAGAAACCTATGACTAGCAATCACCCTATCACATAGAAAAAGTTAGTTCATCATCAGCTTGTAAAAGTTACACTTTAGGACTACAGTGGAACCTCAGTTAACATAATTAATGTGTTCTCTGGGACGTTTCTTACAGCAAAAATTACTTTAACTGAATTCCCATAGGAATGCATTGAATGCAATTTCCCATAGGAATGCATTGAAAACCAAAATACTTTGACCAAAATGTGGTTTACCATAGGAATGCATTGAAAACCAATTAATCTGTTCGGGGGGGGGGGGAGATTCTGTAAACCGAGCCACTATTTTCTATGGATTTCCTTTTGTTATGCAATTTTTATGTTAACCAAACCGTTTGTTAACCAAGGTTCCAGTGCTTTTTTGAGCTATAACCAGTCATGGTTCTAGGAGGAATCTGGAAGTTGTCGTTTTTTAAAAGATACTTTTTCCAAGCTTTGCTTAATGGGTCATTCCCTATTTTAAAAAAACATTTTTAGTCAAATGGAGTTAGTTTCCATAATGAATCTTCTTTAGCAGAGGGGAACTAAGTGAGTTGGGGAAGGTCAGAAATCTAGGTCCTTTCTCTGTAAATTGTTTAAACTGTCTCAACTGTTTTCCTTGACAAAGTGGGAGGGGAGTGGGGGGGGAGAACAAGTTTGTTAATAAATGTTGGGAGGTTAATAGTTCTAGGATAAGGATTTGATAAGGCACAAGCTATTTGAAGTGATGGTTTCTTTGATCTGCCAGAGCCTCTGGCACAAGAAGAAGGGTCATGGTCTACCAAAGGCCTGCCTTAATCTTTCTGGTGCTGAAGTCATGAAAAAAATGCTTTAGATATGAGGGAGGGCAAGAGGCTTTTCAATGCAGCTTGATTGGTGAGATTTTATACCAAGAGACTGACCTTTCATTTAGTGCTGTTTGAAAAGCAGCTGTTTGGCTTAACACTAATTGACAGGGGAGCTCTATAAAGGACACTCCAGTTCTGTCAGTACAATTATATTTTGAATTTTTTTGCAATGTAAGTCTCCTCATTCCCTTCAAGAGCCGCCATCTGTGAAACATACAGGAAAAATAGTAGATGATCATTCTTACCACCAATAACCAGTTCCTTAGGTTGGCTGTCCATCTTCTCTTTCCAAGTGATAGCTACATACTGATCTATGTCTTCTTCAAAATCCAATGGATTTTTATATGATCTTTTTCTTTAACTAATAATAATAATATTGTGTCAGAAATTATTCTGGGTTGAAAAGATTTTTGCGGAAGAAACTCTGCTCAGGGAATCCCCAAATAAGGTTCCTTTCATGTCCCCAAGAGCTAAGACAGAGACAGGTGCTCAATCCGCCATGCAGTACCCGGGTCTCGAACTGCCAACTTGCCAGCCTTCCAGCTAACAAGGTGAGCTTCTTAACCACTAAGCCATCACAGCCCCTTTTCTTCAATTGGCAAAGTACAATTTTGTCAATTATTTTTTCTTCAGTAGACAAAACAGCACAGACAGACAGCAGTTTACTCATCCAGCACTTATTCAGTTTAAAATGCCAAGAAGAGTACCTAACCTGATGGTTTAAAAGTGGACAGTGACATGACAGACAGAGAAAGATGCCAGTTTTCTTAAAACTTATTCCTTCACATAGTTTGCCTTGTCCCAATGTAGCCAGTTGTGTGCATTTTAAAATCAGTTTTGAAAGGCAAATTGAAATGTCTCTTATAAAATCAAATTTTGGAACCATCAGTTTTGAACGGCAAATTGAAATGTCTCTTATAAAATCAGATTAGGAGCCATGGAATGAATTTTTTTCTTTCTCTTATTTCAATTGCCCCAGGTTTGTTGTACATTGTGTTAGTGAGGACCTCTGAAACAGATGACTGATCCAGATTAAAGATTTGTGAAGAGAAAAGTGAGAGCTGACAGATGTGATGAAATTTTCTTTGCAACATTATCTTCTCTGTCTTCCACTGTTCCACTTTGGCCTCCCATGTCTATTCAAAATAGGTCTCCCTTCCCCAAAAGCCACTTGTAGGGGTGGGGTGGGGTGCCCATCTCTGTTTTAAGCCAAAGAACCAGCACTGTCTGCATCTGCAGATGTTACTGTGGTTGTGTGGCAGGCATGGCTAAAGATGGAACTCAGTAACCTTTCCTGCTGAAGCGATTTCTACATACAATATCTAATTGCAATTTCTTGCTTTCAAACTGCTAGGTTGGCAGGATCTGGGGAAGATAATTGGATTTCAATCCATTCTGCAGCACGCAGGTCTTGAACTGCTGATTTGCTGACCTTCTGGTCGCCATGCTCAGTGTCTTAACCACAAAGCCACTGTGGCTCCCAATTCAAATTATTGTTGTCCAAACCATTTATTTCTTTTGTCACTTCTTACATCCACACATTGGCTCCTTGTTCTCATGTTCAGCACAGATTCATCTTCCTTACAAGCAAAGTCCTCCAAAGCTGCAGGAATTTTTGTCCTCCAATCTTTCTACTCTGTTCTCTGTCCATGAACTTCACCTAGACAAGCATATTGCTCTCAGGCATCTGAAGGTTTCCTGTACCCTGAAACAACTCCATGTGCTTCTCTGGCTACCTTTTATATAGTACAGATACTCTTAAGGCAGTAATGGTGAACCTTTTAAAGACCGAGCGCCCAAACTGCAACCCAAAACCCACTTATTTAACACTAAGTGCCAAAACGGCAACAGGGGAAGGAGGAAACGATCCCATTGGGCTGCTGGGCAGAGGGGCGGTGTGAACTGTCTGCTGGGGGAAGGGAAGAGGCACTCCCATTGGGCTGTTGGGCAGCGGGGCAAACTCTGTGCTGGGGCGACAGCATGGGTGCCCACAGAGAGAACTCCGAGTGCCACCTCTGGCACACATGCCATAGATTTGCCACCACTGTCTTAAGGCATGATGCTACCTCTTCAAATCAACTTGTTTACCCTTTAGCACAATATCTTAGACCTCATAATGTATTAGGTAAAGGTCACCCTTGCTTGAAAGCCAGTCATATCCGACTATATGGTTCAGTGCTCATTTATTTATTATTTGTTTCCACTTGTATTCTGCCCACTCGCCTGCCCACTCACTCATCTCTGTGTACAGCCAAAAAGCCAGCACTGTCTGTGTATGCAGACATTTCCATGGACATGTGCCAGGCATTACTAGACACTGGAGTGACTGGAACACTTCCCACTGATGTGGTACCTTTTGATATACTTGCAATGAATGTCTTGCTTTCAAACTGCTAGGTTGGCAGCAGCTTGGACACTCTGTCGTGCAGCACTTAGGTCTCGAACTGCTGACCTGCTGACCTTAAAGTCATCAAGTTCAGCATCTTAACCACTAAGCCACCGCAGTCCCTCATAATCTATTACAACCAAGCAAAACATATGCAACTGTAAACAAAGTATGTAGTTCTGCCAACAGTATTTATTTATTTATTTATTTATTTTAATCATATTTCTATGCTGCCCTCCTCACGAATGACTCAGGGTGATAACAACAGTTAAAACATAATCATCAGTAAAACCAACAATAAAATACCCACCCATCTCAAGAAAAAGTTAAAAAGTTAAAATTTAAAGATTAAAAGATTAAAAAGAGAGAGAAAGATTGAAAAAGTTTACAGTGTTTCCTCCACTATGTTGAATTTTAGATATTAAGTACCACCACCACCACCACCACCCCCATTGGGATATCTAATTCTCCTATCTTTTAAACCTATCTTTTTAAACCACCATGAAATACTATCATATGAACAATGGGTTGTATCTACATTTAGCCATGCTTAAGCAGATCCTTTGAAAACAATAGGAATTAGCATGGGAGCTTTGATCTGAAAGCTCCCAGAGGTTACAATCTTATTTTAAATTCAGCTGTCACTGTTTCCTTGGAAAAGTTTGGAAATACTCTATTTAAAGAAAAAATGCTGGATTTTGTTTTGTTTTATTGGTGCTGATTTCAACTCAGCCTTTGACTGGCTTGCTCCAGTCATAATTTCCTTTGGACATCAGCTGTTATTGATGGTATCCCTTTGAAATACCTTGGGACACCTTGTAAGAATGAGCTTCTGAAATCCTTTTGTGTAAATTGTGTGTGTGTTTGCTAGTGGAATAGTACGAACACTGAATCCTTCTTATCCCCAAAATTCTTGTAACACACTTGGCTGCTAGAGGAGAATGGGGCAGATTTTTAAAAGCACTTTAAAAATAGGTGTGTTACTTGATCTAAGCATGGCACACTTGTTTGAGGAGGTGAAGGTAGTGAACATAAGCAACATGGAGGAAGGATAGATGGAGGACAGAATGCAGAAATAGGTAGTGTGCACACCCACAAGGTGGTGTATGCAGTGGTGGGATTCAGCAGGTTCGCCCCAGTTCGCCATAACCCATAGCAGAAATTCTGGCTGGCCCCAACCATCCAAGTTTTGAAATAAAGTAGAGTAGAACCCCGCATAATGGAAAAGTTCCATTCCACAGAGCTCTTCGCTATGCGGATTTTTTCATTATGCAGAGTTCCACTGTAGTCCTAATTCGGGTGCAACACAGGGCTTTCCCCCTGGCCATGCCCACCATACCATACCCACAGAGTAGGTAGTATTTTTTTTAATCCCACCACTGGGTGTATGTCATTATCATGGAGTAATGATGTTATTTGTTTTGAAGCACTGGAACATCCCAGCATAAAATGCATTTTTGGTATGGATTTGGGAAGCAGTAATTTCTACAATTTACCCTTGACGGTGGACATAAGAAGAGTAAAACAATGTCATTCTTTCCATCTGTCTGAATGAGCTCATTGTCACTGCAGGGAAATGAAGCTTGGCCACCAGGAATATTGATATAATTTCTGGAAGGATGTATACTGGACTGGGAAACCAGATATCTTGGCTAAAGCTGAGGTTCAGCCAGCAGACAGAAAGCTTGGTTTATTCTGTGGGCCACTTAAATTGCATGCTGCCCCTTCTCTGATGACAATTGATGCATTTTCTGGATTTTATGGAAAATGCAATGTTTAGATTGACTCCTCACTTCCTGTGCATGTGAAGGTTCTTATGGTCTGAATATCTGTTTCTCAGAAACAGCTTTCACCCACCACCCAGGAATATTTAGAAATGTTTATTTGTCTGCCTATGTATCAGTAATGTCTATGACTGTGTGGGTGTGTGTTTGTCAAGTTTAACAAAGTTTAAGTAAACTTTTAAGTAAAAGTTTAACAAAGTTTAAGTAAACGTTCTCGTTTAATGCTGATAAGGGTCAATTTAAAGTAATCACCAAAATGGCTGCTTTAAGCTATAAGCTTTGTTCATAAATCCACCCCTCCCCTCCCTGTAAAAACAGTTTTGCATTGACATTCAAATATCATATGAAGAGATGCAGAAATAACTATGTGGCAGCCAATTGCATTTGTAGCAGTCAGAGTTTAATTATTGGTAAACAATCAGAACTCAAGGGGGAGACAGTGACAAACTCCAAAGAGTATACTGAATGGTAATTGTGGCTTGGCTCAGGGTGACCCTTTTTTATCCAGAAACCTCCAGAAATATACATCCTTGCTAAACAAAAGACAAGCCATTCCTTTCCTATAACCTTTTAAGAGCAGCTGTGAAAGGACAAATGCTAAGGATCACAAGCAACATCTGTTAGACAATTATGGCATAATAGATCCAAAGTTTTAAAAAGAAGTACAGTAATACCTCGGATAACACTAAGACTTGGTTCCACAAGTCTTGGTGTTATCCGATTTTTAGTGTTATCTGATGCATGTTAAAATCCTATGGGATGGATCGGATAACGTTAAAGCTCCATAGAGATACATTGTAACTGCACAGGCTTTAGCGGTTGTTATCCGATCCATCCCATAGGACCTTAACGTTATTCGATCCAATTCTCCTCCCTAGATTACTTAATGTTATGCGATTTTAGCGTTATCCGATCCAATCATTATCCGGTGTTTTACTATAAATGTATGATCAAGCCAAAGTTCTGGCTTTTCCAGGGAATGGCCATTTATTTTTATGTCCACAGGACATGCAGGGTTAAAAAAATCACTCCAGGGGTAATACTTGGACCAAAGAATACGTGGACTATGGAAATGTTGGTGGTCAATGTTCAACTGAAAAATTATGAATGTTTTCTATCTATAGTTTCTACCATGTTCATAGCAGGGCTTTTAATAAGCACTACTTGGGAGTTACAAGTTTCCCTGCCCTTGAGAAGAAGGCCTCCCTAGAAAAGACATGGATAGTTTGTGTGTCAGATATCTCAGACATGTATCACTTAAAAATTTGTGACCCTGAAAAGACAACACGAGAGGAGGAAGGAATAAGTGAGTTTTATGAAAAGCAAATACAGTAATTTAGCAATATTTTAACTTTTTTCAAATTGTGTCAGAAGCACATGAAATTGCTTTCTGGGTTGAAAGGATTTTTTTTTCTGGAGGAACTCTGCTCAGGGGATGCCAGAATGAGGCTCCTTTCATGTCTCCAAGATCTTTTCCCCACCAAAGTAGTCCCTTTTGATCTACTTACAATTTCTTGCTTTTGAACTGCTAGGTTGGCATGAGCTGGGACAGAGATGGGTGCTCATTTCATCATGCAGTACTCAGGGTCTTGAACTGCAGACTTGCCAATCTTTCAGCTAACAAGGCAAGCTCTTTAACCACTGAGTCACCGCAGTCCTGCTAATATTTTAATTTGCAAAATTAAACAACATTAAAGGAACAACATTAAGGGAGGATATGGCAGAGCAACTCAACCTCCCCTATGCCACTTGGAGGACCCTGAATAGGATGAATAGTGCCTGAATGTAACACCAACATGTTCATGTGGGGGCTGCTTGCAGACAACAACACACTGTGTGAATGTGGAGATACACAGCTCATTTGCTGGTCTGCCTATTATTACCAAAATCGTGTATCAATGAGTATTTAATTTTGGCCAATGACAAAGCCAAAAAGGTGGCCTCATTTTGGCAGTTCAAAGTGTGATTGGATATGAAAGAGGAAGAGGATTTGGTATCTGTGCATTCTTTCTCCCAGGACTTGCCTTTTGTGCCACAATAACCTGGCTATCTAAGGTGCACTGTTATCCTTGACTCAGCTAAAGGACATCGGCCATCCTAGCATAGTAGAATATGCTCAGGAAACTATACTTCCCAACACTTGTGGAATGTTGAATGGAAAGCAGTGGTTCTTACAAACAATGTGTCATTAATCTAGTAGCCACCATACACAATTTTCCAGTTAGTCACTGGGTACTGAAGTGGTTGTGAGAGTTGGTTCTATTTATTTATTTTTAAGGGAGAAACTAACAGTGAGATTTTACTGCGTTAAAAAAAATACCAAGGTTTGGCAAAAGGGAAACCCACAACTGGATTAACACACCAACGATCATTACATAGCTTTAAAAAAAGTAATAATCATGGCTACATTCATGAGAGAGAAAAATATAGACATATGGAAATAACAACTTCTCCACTGTAATTATAAAGTCGAATGTATATTTTAGTGGTCAGCCCAAAAGCATGGGTGCCAGAGGTTCCTGGCATCTAACACCACCAGAAAATTCTGAATCACTCCAAATGCCTTGACCACTGATTTATGTGTCTGTAAAAGCAAAATACTGAGCCAGCTATCTTGAGATGCCTATACTGGATTTGGTGTATGATCATTTTGAAGACACATAATAGATCCTAAAACTATGGTGATCTATCCAAGCAAGGAAAAAAACCACATTCTTTCATGCAGACTCACACTCACATATCCCTGCTAGTTTAATTCAAAAATATTATTTTTTTTTAAAGAGAGAGAAATTCCAGAATGCAAAATCTAGTCTTAAAGTGATGCAACAATGATCCACCAACCCTATCTAAATGCAAACTGGCTGTACAAGCAGCTGCAAGGAGGTGTATAGACCCAGGCAATCTCTAAACCAGGGATTCTCACCTATGGCCCGTGAGCCAGATGCGGCCTATGGGGCCATTTCATGTGGGCCCCCACCACACCAGGAAGTGCCATGTGGTGGAGGAAGGGCAAAATGGCCATCCGGCCCCTGAAGCTTGTCTGAGGGAGCATGACCTGGTCTCCCAGCTTTAAAAGGTTGAAAATTCCTGCTCTAAACCCTCTTCATGATCTCGGGAGTTAAATTGCTCAGAAGTGCTCTGGGGTTCTACTAGTGTCTCAGCTGTCAATTTCCTTTTCCTGTGTTGCTTCCTCCTACTGCTAATGTTTTAACCTCAATTCTGCCAGACTGAATTTGTAGTGGCTGTTGTGGTGGCTGGCCCACCTCAGAGGTGATTGGGAGTGTAATTGGTGCAGAAAGATTTAAACACCCCAAGTAAATACATTTTTCAAATTTTCCCCAAAGGCAATGCATATCCCTAGTGATGAATCATGTATCTCTTATACCCACAACATTACTGGGAGTCATTTTGGGCAATTATGAACTAAACAAGCATTAGTACTCATTCAAAAAATGTAATGAGTTACAAAAACATTGCTTTTATTATATAAATCTCAGGTGTGAATGTATTTGGTGAAATGAAATCAGACGAGGAGGGAAGTTATACTACATATTACACCTGGGAACTGTATGTTTTTGGCAACAACCCAATGTAAATAGTGGCATCTTATTTGTCGCTCTGAGGCTCTCATACTTTGGGTACACTGTGAGAGGGAAGATTCTCTGGAAAAGACAATAATTCTGGGAAGGTTTGAAGGCAGCAGGAAAAGAGGAAAGAGGAAATTATGAGATTGATTGATTCCCCAAATAAACCAAAACCCTGAGTTTGCAAGACCTGAGCAGGGCGAAGTTGATTTGGCCCTGTGAATTGGGCAAATAGAGTCAATTAAAGAGTTTTCAAAGAAGCAGTCACATTGCACAGCAATAACAAGAACCAAACCAACAGTATTGTGAAACCTCAATGTCTTGCAAATTTATTTCAGTTGGAAATTTTGTGGATTGCAATCTTAAAATTCTTAATCCACCATTGCAATCCACTTCTTCAGGAGGTTCCAAAGGTGGATCAATTTGATTACCTCAAGTAGTTTTGCACTGAAGGTCATATTTGTCTGTTTCATAACACTGCTGGCCTTTACATCTATTTGTGTACTTTATTTATTGTTTACTCTTTGATGATTTCATTCACTGCTTATTTTATGCAACATTGTTTAGTGCCTTTGACCTACCAACCTGAATGAGTCTGGGAGGTCCATACTGTTGTTTGTACATGGGATCCAGTGATAGGATGTAACAGGTTCGCACCAGTTCGCCAGAACCGGTAGTAACTTTCCCCAGTGTCCCGGAGAACCAGTAGCAGCTTTTTGGGGGGAACCACCTTCGGGGCTTACCTTTTCACTGGTTCCCCCACTGCGCATGTGCGCCAAGCACTTGGTGTGCGTGGGTGGCTGTATTTTAATGTAATTTCTATTTTTTTATTTAATTTATTTAATTTATTTACAGGTTTGTGTTGTGGGTGGGTTGGTTGAGGTGTGTGTGTGCTTATTGAACAACAAAAATTATTATTATTTTCTTTGGCCCCGTCTACGATGTCATGACATCATGATGTTAGCTCCGCCCACACTGATGACATCACGGTGGGGTAGTAAAAAATCTGACACCCCACCACTGATGGGATCCATTTTCAAGTCCAGGTGTAGACAAATATAAATAAGAGGCAGTTAAAGATAATTAAAAAAAATAAACCCACAAACATTTCTGGGCTATGAAATAATGATTAAGGAATAAGAAAGACCCAATTAAATGTTGAGAACTAGATATATTCATAATTTTTGAATTACAAGGGTTGAAAGCAAGGAAAATGAAAATAATTTACCTATTCTTTGTATCATCATTAGCCAAAAGGACAATCCCTAACAAAGTGATGGCGAAACTTGGCACTCCAGCTGTTCTTCAACTTCAATTACCAGAAGCCCAAATCAGCACTCTTGCTGATCAGAGCTTCTGGGATTTGAAGTTCAGTAACAAATGGAGTGCCAAGGTTTGCCATCACTGCCGTAACACCTGGGCAGGGATGAAGATCAGGCAAGGCTAGCAGGAACTCATGAGAACTGGAGTAAAGGGAAAACATAGAGGCATAGAACATTTAATTGAAGAATAGAATGTTTCAGTTTTCATTTGCCAAGAGCCAGGAGCTACAGATTCTCCAGCTGTTATGGGAAGGAAATGCTCCACCCACTAAGACCAACACATCTGGAGCTATCTGGTCCTGCTTGGAATACATGAAGAGACAGACTTTTCTGCATCCCATCCAAAATCAGCAGTTGAAGCAGCCACAAAAGCCAGGAGAGCAATATTTAAGGCTGGTTGAAGGATCTATGACACTCCAGATGTTGTCTGAGTGTACTATACAGACTCCTTGACCATTTGGTGGGTATGGTTGATCAGAGCTGGAGTTTAATAATATCTTGAGGGGCAGAAAAATTCATGTCCCATAGTTTAAATCAATTCTAGAGAACCTTGATTTACACCTTTGGAAGTAGATTTCTCTGGAACAGAGTTGAAAATTTATAAAGACATGGCATACCCATCTCAGATATTAGAAAATTACATGTAATCCAACTCCACCCCAAACAATCATTTTCTATTTACTTTTATAACTGTAAAAGGTCCTTCTCAACATTTACTGGCATTTTTAATTATCAGAAACCGTAGGAGCATGTGGGGACCTCTGAGTGCTGGTGTGTGTGTGTGTGTGAGTGTGTGTGTGTGTGAGAGAGAGAGAGAGAGTGTGTGTGTGTGCCTCTGAGTGCTGGTGTGTGTGTGTGTGTGTGTGTGTGTGTGTGTGTGTGTGTGTGTGTGTGTGTGTGTGTGTGTGTGTGTGTGTGTGAAGCATAGAGAAATACCTCTCATGAAGCCAGCAAAAATGTGTGTGTAGTGGTGGTGGGAGGGAGCAGTTACGTTAAGGGAATTTTTACCCATCCTTGCCCTAGAAACTTTGTAAGTTGCTATTTTCTATCTTTACATATATATATTTTAAATCTACATTTATAATGTACACATTCACTGGTGTGTACAATTTTGGAAGACTGTTGTCAGGCAGCAGTGACAGATGATAAATATTTCAAATAAATAAACAGGTCCACAGGAAGGAAATCGTGCTCTGGTTTCTCTCAATACTCTCTTTCCCTTGAATGCTGGGCAGAAGAGAATTTTAAACAAATTATTATTGATTTTTAGTGCATGCTGTTAGGGAAGGGAAAAAAAGAGTAGAAAACTTAATCAGAAATGCAATCTGACCTCTGAAGTGTCATTGGGCAGAAAGCAGATCAAAGCAGATTTTCTTCTAAAAAGTGTGGCATGTAACAGACATCAGAAGATGTTTTGGTGCAACCCTCTTAAAAGCAAGCTGATGATGATGAAGAAGAACTTTCCAGAAATGCAGAAGAAAAAGTGCCTGTCAGAAAATAATGATTGCATCATTTGTATCCTTTGGAAAGAAGATGGCCGATGAGAACGTCTCTTGGATGAAATCTCTCTTTTTCTCTCCAGCTCTGTAATACTCAGTCAGTCCGACTCTCTTTATCCCTTTAAACCCCAGGATAAGGATGAGATTTTTTTTAATGTTACTAGCATAAAAACTGTTTTGACTTCCTTTCGAGCATGGCAACATATAGTTTGAACGGGAACATCAAACAAATAAACAAGACCTCAAAATGTCACTTTAGGTAAAACAGCAAATAACGCAGGCCCCTGTTAGACAAGTGGAGCAACTGATTCAGGTGGCAAAAGTTGTGTGAGAGAGGAAACAACAGTTGCATCCAGCTGTTTATCCTAGAATATCCCTCAGCTACTTTATTCTCTTCAAAGACAGATCTATATCTGCCCTTTCAATCTGCCCTGCATTTCCTAAGCAAGTCTCTTGAGTCAGACATAATAGAACCTGTCCCATTGTGACTGCTGAAATAAGAGTCAACTACTGTATTGTAAATAAATGGAGGAGGTGAAATCTTTTTTATTTTAGGCAGAAATTTGCTTATGGCCAGCATTGGGCTAATCAAATTATTGTCATAGCCACAAACCACAGTAATGTTTGTACTCTGAAGATACGATTCTGGCAGACCTGCACATCTGAACAATTTTACATGCAGACAAAGCCCATGTTTACCTTCTAGCAACCAAGCTCAAAGCAAAGTAAGCTAATTGGGAAAGTATGGGAGATATGAACAGTTCATGCTGTGACCAACAGCCACCTTTGAGCATATGAGGAATTCCCCCTTCTAATAAAACACCATCCACAATAAATAGGAAATGTAGAGCACAGAGAGCTCAGGGCCTGAGCAATGGGCCAAATTTGGAGCTGGTACACCTCCATGGCACCAGCTGTGAATGGGTGGTGGGCCGACTAGCTGTGACACTGCTGAATCTCAATCACTATCTCTTAATACTGCATAGTTTAATAATACAGTAACTGAATTTGCTTTTTCACAGTTTAGAATACCTTATGCACCTTATGATAGATATGAGAAGTAACATCACACCTATTTTTAAGATCAGGTTTGTAGGGTGTTTTGGATCAGGTTCTGGGTGGGAACACATCTTTCTTTTGTCTAAACAGTGACTGAAAGAGTCTTTGAGGTCTTGCCATTCAAGTAAACATGACATCACTCCACAATGTCTTAAATCTTTTACTTCAGGGCAAGAATGGATTAGTTTATAGTCTTGTTTAAAGAGATACCAGGATTTCAAACAAAGTTAAAAGCTTTATGTTAGACTATCAGCAGTTTCAATATATACATGTAACATCATTCATCACATTGGTGATAAAGCAGAGAAGTAGAAAAGACAGTTTTGATTCAATACTTGATATTGTTGTTGATGAGGTATTTCTTTTGAATTTAGGAAGTACAGAAAGGCATTTCATAGCATGGGGGTTGAATAGGCAAGTTCACCTATCAAATGAATTCTATTTCTTTCTGTTCCTAACAATCATTGTTGTTGATAATTAAATACCATTTTCCATAACCAAAGTCCTGTGTAAAACAGGTGCTTTCATGGTAAGGTCATCCATTCACCTCATTGGAGGACACCTGTGTGCATTTACATGATGTTCATGCTGAGGTCTCTCATCATTGAAATATGTTGGGAAAGTGATATCAGGTTGGTCCTAATCGTCACCAACTCATCTTTTTTTTCTCAGAGATATGCTGGACAGGTAGTGAATGTGGAGGACCAATCTCCAGGTTAGTTCTCCCCAGAGGAGGGTTTGGTATGGGTTTTTAAAAATACACTAAGAAGCACTTGTTCCATGCATGCAAAAGTCCCATTGTGCAAGTAACCATCTCATTGGAACAATTCATTTATTTGCAATTATGTAATAATTGCTTAGCAAGTCAAAGGACATATAATTCTGCGCTGATGAATGACTAGGCTAGCAGAGGTGGGTCACAGTCTCCACCATCTGCACCATTTCCATTGTGTGCTGGCAATGCAGAATCGAGAGTCCCATCCATTGCAACCAGGATGGATACTAAGCCTGATGTGAGATGGATAGATAAGTGATGACTTATGTATGGTCTGAGAACACATTATGGAGCCTCTTGGTAAAACTAAGCACATTGGGTCCAGTTTCTGGAGGGAAACCACTAAACTATAAATGTTTTCAAAAAGTAAACCCTAACTGTACAATCCAATATAAGTCCAGTCGGAAGTCCTATTGAGACATACAACCAGATATTGGGCTTTGTTTAATTTACTTTTGTTCAACCTGTATCACATTCACTGATGCCTCTTCACTGATGTATCTAAACTTGAGTTCCAGTCTCCAGTCCCTTACCTGTCTCCACAGTCCCTTCTATCCATTGATGGGATGTAACAGGTTCGCACCAGTTCGCGAGAACTGGTAGTAACTTTCCCCAGTGTCCCGGAGAACCGGTAACACCTTTGGGGGAAACCACCTTCGGGGCTTACCTTTTCACTGGTTCCCCCACTGCGCATGCATGCCAAGCACTTGGTGTGCATGCACACCTACAGTGCTTGGCGCATATGCATGGCCTCCTTGCTATCCTACCAAGCAGGGAGGAGGAATAGAAGCTGCTAGCCTGAAGCTCCCTATAGCCTGCTCCCCAGGGTAAGTGACTCACCTTTGGATGTGGTGTGTCTGTGTGTATTTTAATGTGTATTTAATACCTTTACCTATATTGACATACTACCACAATTCCTAAAAAGGCCTGGCGGCTGGCAGGCCTGGCAGCTGGCAGGCCTGGCGGCCGGCAGGCCTGGCAGCCGGTAGGCCTGGCGATCTGGCTTGGGGTTTTTAAGCAAAGTCTTGGAGTTACCTCATCAATAAGCTACACCTGTGCTGTTCCAATTGCTGTTCCAATTGGAAAACCCTTAAGGAGGTACAGCTGTTTTACATTTACATTAGGGCATATTATCCTAGAGAACCGGTACAATGACCATATCCATATTGCAACATGGTGCTGCCCAGGCACTTATACTAACAGGTAAGTGACGGGTTTGTGTTTGGGGTGGGTGGGTGGGGGGGTGCATTTTAATGTAATTTTATTTATTTATTTATTTATTTTAGTTACGAGTTTGTGTTGTGGGTGGGTGGGTTGAGGGGTGTGTGTGCGTGCTTATTTTTATTTTATTTTAT
Source organism: Furcifer pardalis (assembly GCA_030440675.1). NCBI lineage: Eukaryota > Metazoa > Chordata > Lepidosauria > Squamata > Chamaeleonidae > Furcifer > Furcifer pardalis. The sequence goes on along the minus strand of CP126890.1, from coordinate 226,918,426 downwards.
TATTTTATTTTTCTTTGGCCACGATGTCATGACATCATGATGTTAGCTCCGCCCACACTGTGATGACACCACAGTGGGGTAGTAAAATTTTTGACAACCCACCACTGCTTCTATCCCTCTGGCTCTCCTCCCCACTTTATTATTAAAACAAGCTTGTAAGGTAGCAAATCATTCCTCATACAGGGAATGTATAAATGAATGAATGAGACTAAATCAAATAACTTAAATCTACTAGCATGTCATTTAAGAATAGTGAAGGAAAGAATAAAAGGACCACCATGTATGTTCCCAAGGTTCTAACAAATGTGTCTGTGATTTCAGATCTAGAATTTTACTTCCTGGAACAAATATATTCCCACAAACCACACACTGATGAATGCTGGGTGCGTGGATGGCATCTCTTCCTTCACTTTGCCTGTAGCTCTTTCTTACCCCCAATGAAAAGTGACAGGGAATTGTAACCCTTTCAAAATGGCCACATAATCATCATTTCTGTCAGTATGTGCTGCTCTGCTCTGTGCATTTACCAGAACAGAGATTTCCACAGAAAGTGGTAAGTGAGGGGTACAAGATATAACTGCTTACCCAGCTGAGAATTAAAGCCTAACACATCCTTGGAATATATTCTAGCCAGCATACCTTGTAATTCATTAGCTTTTTACCAGCATGGATTAAAGGGAGGAGATAGCATTTTTGTTGGTACTTTTAAGTGTTACACTCTATTCTGCCATCTAAGCATTATGCCACTTCATACCTTCTAATAACATATGCAAAGAATACCATATACTGTATTGGAAGTATTATGTAGAGCAGTGTTTCCCAACCTTTGGTTTTTGGACTTTAATTCCCAGAAGCCTAAGCCAATTCCCCAAGCACTGATCAGCTAATGAACTGACAGGCTTCAGGAAATTAACGTCCCCCTGTGGCCATGGCCCCCACATTGGGAACCACTGATGTAAAGGGAGAGAAAGAAATAGTAAAATGGACACCCCTCTTCTTAGACCTACCTCTTTAGCAGAGAGGAGAATCTGAGTGGCATTTTACCTCTCAATAAAGAGGTCTTTCTAAGGGCCATGGTTTTTTGAGAGAGGGTGGAATAAAGAAAAGCTTCTATTTATCCATCTGTATATTTAATCATCTATCTAATTTGTCTGGTTTAAATTTTCCTCCATTACCGTTCTAACCTCTGTCCCGCTTGCTTGAACACTACAGCTGGCCAGTCTTTGGGTTCTCACCACAATCAATAGAGCTGTGAATTATTTGCAACTCATTTTAGAACTAAGGTGGAGATCATCTGTTGGGTTCTTAATACCACAGCCAGGATTAAAGGGAACCAAATTTGAGGGACCCTAATCTAGGATGCTGCACAGAGAAACCAGGTTGAGAGATACTCACTGCTATTTTGAAAATTTCCAAAAATAAGAGATGTTCTTGGGAAACTACCCCCTCCCCTCCTGAGAATATACCATATTACTCTATCTGTACCCTTAACATCTCCTCTTTCTCCGTTTGAAGGAGTATTGCTTGTCATTTTTATCTCCCACCAACTGCTTTGATTCATATCATCTTTTAAGACTCCAATCCTACAGACAGCTACATGCAAGTAAGCTCCAATGAAACTTATCTTTGAGTAATGATGTATACAAATATTGGAATTTTTTCCCTTTTGGTTATAAGGTGCATAAGGTAGAAAAAACATCAGCACAGAGAAATGTGGAGATATCAGCCCAGTCTCATCAGCTCATCCCTCCTTCTTGTTGTTGTTTTGCACAGAAATTAGCACCTTGTACAGTACGATAAAAACATTCTAGAAAAAGTTGAAGTAGAAAAAAGGTATAAAGTTACCATTTGTAGTTATAGTCAGAAGAAGAACAGGAGAAATGGAATTTCCAGCACATGGAAGACCCTCCACATTTGTTGCTTGGAGAAAGCTCAGAGGAAGAAGAGTTGTCAAAAAAAAAAACCACAAAAAAACAACAACAACGAAAGGAAGCAAGAAAAAAATAAGGAAGAGAGGACAAGGGCTTGCCTCAAATGCCAGAGACAGGAAAAGAACAATCAAATTAGCAACAAAGGACAATCATATTCGGCCACAGAACTCCTTCTCACTAATACCCAGTGTTAGTGCATGTAAGATTGCTATTATTCCAACAACAATTGAACTGCTGCTATTACAGAGGACTTTCTAATTAGGATTCCCCCCCCCCCCGCTGTCACCTAGCAAAAGGAGAGGTGGATATTTCATGGAGAGTTAACTCAGAAGAATATAGACATGAATAGACTCAACCAACTGAAGGCAAAAGATCTAAGCACTCTGTGCCATGGAACTTGATGAAGCAGTTATCTTGAAGTTTGAAAACTCTGTTCCCTTTCTCCCCTCTCTGGTTCCTTTATTAGCTATTTGTCTCAGACTTGCAAGTCTACACTAGTGAACAGGAAAGTGAGAGAGAAAGACTCAAGTAATTCAAATTCCATTATGAGTTGAAATAAGTGTGTGTATGTTTGTTTTGTTTCTATTCTATCCTCCAGGTAGGACTAGTTTTTCATGGTAAATGTCTGGTGCAAGAATGTTTTTTCTGGTAGGGACCTTGAGCTGCAAGCTAATTGCTCATGGTAGATTTTTAAGTACATTTTTTATTGTGCAGGACCTGGTTCTTCAAGAGACAAGCATAAATAGAAATATGCTCTCTTGTGAGTGGATATAGTTTCTTTATATAGCAGACAAGCAAAGTTTGGGGAAAGTTGATGAGTCTGTGGTGGTATCTAGTTGTTGACTTAGTTTTGTTTATTTAGATGATGTCTTTGAAAATTTCTTGAGTTGTTCAGTAAACATAGGCTTTCTTTACATTTATTTCTATTTTTTTTACATTTAAAAAAAACCTAAGGCCATTAGAGGCAAACAGTTGTGACTGAAACTACACCCAATGAAAATAAAGAAATTTAGACCACAGACGAACCCAATAACTGAAAATATGAACACATGAATGTGCCTTAACATCCACCCTAAGTAAATACTATTGTGTATTATTTATTTATTTCATCAAATTTATATTCTGCCCTACTCGCACAGGCGACTCAGGGCAGATCACAGACACACAACCCCCAAAGTGAGGGAACGGTTAAGGGTTGGGGAAATCTTCTGGATAAAAGTCCAAATTCAATTCTTAATAATTCATTGGGAGATGCATTTTGTGGACGGCCATCAATGGTAGCCAATGCCAGTGTCAAATTCCTCAGATGGAGAGATATAGACGTGGCCACTTGAGGGTATTATGGGGGTCGGATCTCAAGAGGGGGAACCTATTTGACTATTTAACTCCCAAAGTAACATACTCCCCTTATGGGCCATGACTAGTGATGTGGAGGAAGTGAAATGAAACAGGTTTTTATAGTATCTGTGTCTACAAACAACAGGTTATATAATATGCTGTAAAATCTAATATAAATTATATAATATTTAGTAGCACGTGGAGAGAGAATTACCAGAAGTGTAAGCTGGGTTCTGAAGAGGCAGAGGAACTAGGGACCATATTGCCAACATATGTTGGATCATGGAGAAAACAAAGGAATATCAGAAATAAGTCTTCTTCTGTTTCATTGACTACACCAAGACCTTTGACTGTGTGGACCACAACAAAATGTGGCAAGTAATTAAAGAGATGGGAATACCAGAACACCTTATATACCTCATGAGAAATCTGTACATGAGTCAAGAAGCAACAGTTAGGACAGAATACAGAATGATGGAGTGGTTTGGAATAGGAAAGGAGTAAGACAAGGCTGCATTTTATCACCCTGCTTACTCAACTTATACACAGAGGACACAGTGATGGGATGTTCCCAGTGTGCACCGGTTCGCCCGAACTAGTAGCAACATTCCCAGGTAGTTTGCCAAACCAGTAACCACCACCCGGGATTTTTTTTCTCGAAGTGTCCGGTTTGGACACCTCACTGGCAAAAGAAATAATTAATAAATTTGGAGCCAAAATGGCTCCTGGGTACAGTGCATGCATCAAACCTTCATTTGATGCATACGCAGTTCTATTTTTTAGAGGAAAGGAGCAGGGAGCACCTGAAGAAGCAGCGGCAGTGGCCTTTCTTTTTTAATTTTTTTTTAATCTTTATTAAATTTTAAAATAAAAAACACAATCAAAAGGTAACAAGAAATACAGCATAATTGTCCACATTGAAAAAATCAACAAAACAAAAAAAAATTCAGTATCACAAAACAACACAACAACAGAAACAAATAAATACATTCCCCCTCATCCAACCCCATACTACCCAAAATCCCAGAACAACACAACATAAAACAGTATCATCCTTCACCCAACCCTTCATCTTCTTGTCGTCTTCTCTCCCCTATCCTTCCATTGAAGAACCGCCTCCGAGTGTCGAAGAAGGGGAGGGGAGACCGGAACTAAGGCGAGTTCTCATTGATGTTTAAAGGCATCAATTAAGCCCTATTATTCATAACTAAACAGCTGCTTTCTTTCTGGTTTCTTTCAACCGTTGGTTGTTTACCATTCTCTTTTCATTGCTTTTCCTTTAGCGTATCCTAATCAAGTTTTCAATCCTTATAAATCTCCAACCTTCGTTGACCATAGTCATTTTCTTTTTCATGACCTTCTTATAAAAGTTCCCTTTTACCCTTCTCCTTCTTAAATTTCCCGCTTCTTTTATATTCTGTGCTATAATAATGTATTTTTCCTTGAAATTTTAACTCAACAGAAAAGGTATAAATTGATCAATCAACATTTCATAACATTTTAGACATTAAATTGACTTAATGCATACCACAAAATAATTACATTGTCAAATTTTCTTATTGGCTATATTACCGCAAATTTCTTTTCCTTAACCAAGGCATATCTGTTAACAGTCCCTTTTCTTCTCTTCCCCAATCTATATGCTACTAATATAACTTTCTATATACGATTCTCCCCATCTTTACCTTATTCAGTCCTTTAATAGTTCTTTCCCTCGATCTACATTTCCTCCGCTTCGTTTAAAAGATAATAACAACTCTTCATTTGCATTCCGAAATTCACAATCCCTTACATTAAGTTTCATTTATACAAATTAATTAGTAAACTCTTCATGACAATTCAGAAGTTGTATCCACTTATAAAATGATTTATCAATTTATCTTGATAAATGGCCTTTCTGCGCCTGGCCCCGCCGCCCCACCAGGACACTGTGCCGTTGCGGCGGTTTGCTGCCATGCCGCCTCCTCTGCTGCTTCCAAGGGTAAGTAAAGGGTTTGTGTTTGGGGTGGGTGGGTTTACTTGTGTTTGGGTGGATGGTTGTATTTTTATTTAATTTTTTATGTATTTATGTATTTATTTATTTTATTTACGGGTTTGTGTTGTGGTTGTTTGGGTGGGTGGGTTGAGGTGTGTGTGTGTGTGTGTATTTTTATTTTATTTTATTTTATTATTTTTGGCCCCACCCACAACATCATGACATCATGACATCGGTTCCCCCCACGACGCCATGATGTCATGACGTCGGTCACACCCACAATATCCGTGACATCACGGTGTGGTAGCAAAAATTTTGTCATCGCTGCTTATTCAACTTATACACAGAGCACATAATGCGCAATGCAGGGTTGGAGGAATCACAATTTGGGATCAAAATTGCTGGGTGAAACATCAACAACTTGAGATATGCAGATGATACTACCCTAATAGCAGGAAGTGAGAAAGACCTAAAGAAGCTTCTGCTTAGGTTGAAAGAAGAGAGTGCAAAAGTTGGCTTGAGACTCAACATCAAGAAAACTAAGATAATGGCAGCAGGCCCTAACAGTCCCTGGAAAATAGATGGGGAAGAAGTAGAAGCAGTAACATATTTTACTTTCTTAACATCAAAGCTCACTGCAGATGGTGATTGCAGCCATGAAATAAAAAGGCGACTGATGCTTGGGAGACAAGCTATGAGAAACCTGGAGAACATAGTTAAAAGTAGAAACATCACCTTGCAAACAAAAATTCACATAGTCAAAGCAATGGTATTCCCGGTGGTAATGTATGGTTGTGAGGGCTGGGCCATTAGGAAAGCTGTGCACAGAAGAATAGATGTCTTTGAATTGTGGTGTTGGGGGAGAGTTTTGAGAGTCCCCTGGACAGCGAGGAGAACAAATAGGTCAATTCTAGAAGAAATCAACCCCGACTGCTCCTTAGAAGGTCAAATAGTAAAGATGAAGCTAAAGTACTTTGGACATCAAATGAGAAGAGAGGATTCACTTGAGAAAGCCTTGATGCTGGGAAAGGTAGAGGGCAAAAGAAGAAGGGGGGCGGCCCAAAATGAGATGGCTAGATGGTATTGTAGATGCAATGGGCACAAAGCTGGGCAGGCTGAGGAGGATGGTGGAAGATAGAGGTGCCTGGTGGGCAATGGTCCATAGGGTCACAAAGGGTTGGAACTGACTGTGCAGCTGAACAACAAAATTCAGTAGCCCAGTTTGTTCAATCATATTTTGCAAATGGCAGTCTCTAATGGTTTAATCAATTTTATACAAGGTAAGTAGGGTTTTTTTTACTCACTAGAGAATCAAAGAGTGGAACTAACTTTTGGTATTTATTGGAGTAGGAGTTTAAAAGGTGTATCAATGCTTTGGGGAAAATAATTTAAACCGTACCTTTTTTTTCTGTCTCTCTTGGATAAACCTTCTTATTAATTTGGAGTAAAATTTTAACAGAAGTCTTGTAACATAACAACGAGCATAACCAAGAACAGGTGAAATATTTAAACTTGCTTAGACAAGACAATATTTAAGTTAATTTGTTTTTAAAGGCATATCAAAGTGACCTAAATCTCCAAAGGATAAATACAGAGTTAATGCCAAACAGCCTGGAGACAAGATATTTTTCTATGTATCCTTCAATCCTGTACGTAATACATCCAGATATTCCTCCTGTAGACCTAGTAGTATATCTCTCTATATACCTTGCCTGTATATCCCAAAATAATGTTTTATAGTTATTTTTTTCCTCTGCATTAGGGATGTGTCAGGATGAGCTTAAATTGTATCACTACTATTTTCAGGGCTAGGGCTCAGAAATGAAACTTCTGAGGTAAGGATGATCTAGAACAGGGTCCTCAAAATTAGCTCTCCAGATGTTCTTGGACTTCAATTCCCAGAAGCCCTGATCAGCAGGTATATTGATTTGGGCTTCTGGTAATTGAACTCCAAGAACACATGGAGAGTCAAGTTTGCTGACCCCTGATCTAGTACATAGGTCCTCAAACTTGGCTCTTTAGATGTTGTTGGACAGGTGTGCTGACTTGGGCTTCTGGTAATTGAAGTCCAAGAACACCTGGAGAGCCAAGTTTTAGGAACTCTGATCTAGAATGTTTTGAAGCAAATTGTATCTGAGCAGATGCAGAATATATTTTTGTCACTATTGCATATGTCAGAGATGAAGGAAAAGATATTTTTGTTGTTCAGTCGCACAGTTGATTCCGACCCTTTGTGACCCCATGGACCATTGTCCGCCAGGCACTTCTGTCCTCCACCATCCTCCTCAACTCGCTCAGTTCTGTGCCCATAGTCTCTACAATACCATCTAACCATCTCATTTTTGGCTGCACCCTTCTTCTTTTGCCCTCTACCTTTCCCAGCATCAAGGCCTTCTCAAGCGAATCCTCCCTTCTCATTTGATGTCCAAAGTACCTTAGCTTCATCTTTACAATTTGACTTTCCAAGGAGCATTCTGGGTTGATTTCTTCTAAGATTGATCTATTTGTTCTCCTTGCTGTCCAGGGGACCCTCAAAACTCTCCTCCAACACCACATCTCAAAGGCATCTATTCTTCTGCACTAAGCTTTCCTAATGTCCAGCTCTCACATCCATACATTGCCACAGGGAATCCCATTGCTTTGACAATACGAATTTTTGTTTTCAATATGATGTCTCTACTTTTCATTATGCTCCCCAGGTTTCTCATCGCTTGCCTCCCAAGAATCAGTCGCCTTTTTATTTCATGGCTGCAATCACCGTCTTCAGTGAGTTTTGATCCCAAGAAAGTAAAATCTGTCACTGCTTCTACTTCTTCCCCATCTATTTTCCAGTGACTGATAGGGCCTGTTGCCATGATTTTGGTTTTCTTTATACCAGAATGGATTTTGCAAAGTCCAGAATTGTACTCCAGGGTGAGAATAGTGCCCCCTATGCACAAACGTACAGTAGACACTTGTCTTATAGCCATATAAACCTGATTCTAGGCCAATGTCAGGCCACATCAACAGCATCTCTTCTTGCCAACATACAGTCCTCAGTGCACGTTGAGGGACATTGTGTACATTGTATCATGTGGGAGATAGTTTGTTGTTCTCTGCATTCACACAGGCTACCAGCTACAGGGAAACCCCACTTTCTCAGATTAGCCTTTGATCTTCCTACCCTTGCATGCAGTCCATTTAAAGCAGGTATACACCTTTTACAATTATTGAGAGGCAATGGACATGGCAAGGGAAAATTCCTTTTTAACATATATTTGACCTGAGTATGTATGAACATATATGAATATATGACCCGAGTATAAGCTGAGAGTGGGAAATGCAGCAACTGCTAGTGAGTTTCAGTAATTAAAATACATTAAAATACAGTAATATTAATTATTTTAGTGATTTTTAAAATGTACTTCCACCACCCACCAGTGGTGGCGCTGCAACTAAAGTGGGTGTGCAGGTCAATTGTACTGAGGAAGGAAGTGTTGCTCTAGCCTAGGCATCGAAGGTAGGCTGGGATCCGGGCCTTCCTTTGGCATGAGTTGGCCTGACTCACCCAAAAGGAAGGCGCTGAGGTGAGGCTGGGGTCTATGCCTTCCTTTGGGGTGAGTCGGCCCGACTCACCCCAAAGGTAGGCGCTGAGGGGTGAGTCGCATGGCGGCACCTTACTCACCCCAAAGGAAGCTGTGGATCCAAGCCTCCCATCGGCGCCTTCCTTTGGTGGGAGTTGGGTCAACTCGCCCCCAAAAGAAGATGTGGATTCAAGCATCCCGTGAAATAATAGCTAAGCCCTATACAAACTCTTCTATGTGTAGGGATAGTTCCTCTGATTGGAGGATCTGGTAAGCCTCTCTTTGCAGTCCAAACATATCCAGCATCCGTGCTGGTTTATGGCTTCATTGAATTTAGATCCATATCTTTGTTTAGAGAGCTCACTAAAGCCTCTCAGAAAACATTTCAAGCAGTAAACATGGCAGGTCCCGACTTTGGAGGGCAAAGGGAAAAATCATGTGGAAAATTGAAAACATGCTTAGCCATCTCCTTTGAATATTTCTGTTCCATTTTCCAGAGAGACCAAGTAAAGTTTGTGGAAGAGCACTAGTTGCCAAAGAAGATGACTTCTGAGAAGGGAAATATTTCTGACTTCAAGGACATGTCCTTAACTTTCATAAACCTTTGCATGCCTCGCTGGCGGTCTGCACAACTAGAACATCTAATCTCAGGGCTGAAGGTTGGTTTGTACAGACAGAAAATGAAGAGACAATATTTACAGAGGTCAATGCAAATATTTTATACTGGAACAATTTATTTTGCCTTTGGTTTAGAAGACAAACATTTCAGCAGTGAGCACATTAAAACACTGTTTCACCTGTTCCCATGCTGACATTAAAAGAAATATGGTTTTGAATCAAAGTTGCACACAGCCTTTAAATGATCCCAGGCTTAGATGGAGACAAAATCAGTTTTCCTGCTGGTTTTGCACGAAAAAATATTAATGGGAATTTCATTTAAAAAAAAATCCTATGCAAAATCTTAATGTAGTATGCATGCATGAATGCACATGTTTTCAGAGGGAATATAATCTTCAAATTCCATTCAGTTCTGAGGAAGAAAAAGTTATAGCCAGTTGCTAGCGATAGTCAATTAGAAATAAAGTACAGTACAGCGGTACCTCCCCTAAAGAGCATAATGCATTCCATGGGATTGCTCTTTAAGCGAATTTGTTCTTTAAGTGAAACACCATTGTCAGTGACCAATTGTGACTTCTGGTGGGAGGGATTGCAAACCCCAATGTAGTTGTTAAGCAAGTTTTTGGTTGGTTTTAGTTGTTAAGCGAGGTGACCAGTCAGAGAAAATTCTGCTCTTTAAGCAAGTTATTCTCTAAACGAGGTGCTCTTTATGTGAGGTTTTATAGTACTGTACATCTCTTTGGATTTCTAGATCTCAGCTTGGCTTTAGGAACCAAGTCAGAGTAGACTGGGTGCAAACTGACTATAACTGAAATGGGATGTTTTCCAACCTGGCCATCTAGATATATATGAGAAGCTCATAAGTGGGTCGAGAGTAAAACCCTCACTTATTCCTCAGTGACTACTGTTCAAACTCGTAACAAAGCAGGAAAAGCATTCCTCAAACACATGGGCGAGGTATTTGCTCTGTCAGTCACAAGTCATACCTGACACACTACAGCAAGGGTTGCTAAATTATGGCCCACAGGCTGGACCTGGCTTGTGGCATCATTTCATGTGACCCTCAATGTTACCACTACTGCACCGGAAGCAGAAGCAGATGCGTTTACACAGATGTGTTTATCCTCCTCTTAAAAATATTATGTACATGCTAGATATGGTGTTCCCAATAGAGTAGCTATATAAGGAAAAAACAAGGTCTGTTTACAAAGTCTGTTTGGGACGTGCTGACCCGCATTCAGGAAAGTTTAAAACAAATGTTAGTATATTGATGTTCTTCAGATAATTGAGGAATTAATTCTCTACTAATTTACAGAACTGTCTCTGCCAGTGTTACTCTCCTATACTGTTGCTGGCCTGTAGTTGCTCTGCAGGAGTTTCTTTAGTTCTCTTCTGCTGATATGATGGCTAATCCTGAAGAAAAGCTGTGACTACATTGACAAATACTTCAGGATTTACTCTGCACTTAGTGCTGATAGATTCAAAGTATTTTTTATGATCACATGACACAAAAGTCAATGTGAATTATCATGCACCCGGTCGTCCCAATTCACAAGGGCACCTCCTTAACCCTTGCCTCACTTCTGGGAGAACCAAGGAGATTAAAAGGAACACTCACTATGCTCAGGCAGTAAGGCCTTTGAACATAGAGCAAAACAAAGGAGGCTTCTGGTAACGTAGCATAAGTTGCTTCGTGTGTGTGTGATAAGGAAAACAACAATCTTCAAAGAGAAACAGCTGTTTTATTCCTTCAGGTTCATGTAAGAAAGTTCAAGGAAAAGCAGAAATCCAAAAGGTCATATCCATAAGATCAGTCCAGTAAACAGTCCAAGATCTTTTAGGTAATCATAGTAAAATCATGCCAGCAGACAGTCCGGGGTCTTAACTTATGGAGAAGCAGAGTAATCTCATACCAGCAAACAGAGTTACAGTCCAGGGTCTTACGCCATTGAAATCCAGACACCTACTAACCCTCACTTCTCTGCAAAATGGAGAATCTGCCATCAGGTGGGATAGCTTTAGCCAATCACGTAACAAAGAGCAACAGAGAATAACTTTCTCAAAACAATACTGCTGTGCTGTGGCATATAGACATAACATGGGTCTGAGCGAGATAAATTGTTGTTGTTGTTGTTGTTGTTGTTGTTGTTGTTGTTGTTGTTGTTGAATTAGACTTATATGCCGCTCTACTCGCCTCGATGATGCAACTCAGAGCGGCTCACATAACATGCAACATATACAGTATCACAATCTCAAATATAAATACAGCATAATATAAAAATATAACAACAGATGCAGGACAGATGATGCAATCAATAAATTTTACATAAAAAGAAAAAACAATAAAACAATACAATAAAATACAGTGTAAAAAAAATACAGTACATTAAAGAGAGACCGCAGTCTTCGGCCAGCTGGCCAGTCCACACAGCTGGCCCTCATTCCCCCTCTCCGACAGGCAGGGAGAGTTCAGTGATGTTCCTGGAGTGTTTGTGGAGGCAGCAACAGCAACAGCAGCAAGGTCTTTTATGGCTGGGCTGGCTGGTCCACACAGCTGGCCCTCATTCCCCCTCTTTAACAGGCAGGGAGAGTTCAGTGATGTTCCTGGAGTGTTTGTGGAGTGTTATTTTGACATCTTAAGAAGCAGTGTGATATTTTGTGACAGTGGGAACACTTATCTTCACAGTTATTCTCCCAAGTCAAGCCAATATGTATTTGTTTTTATTTTCTAGAAAACAAACTGCAAAGTTTGCACTAGATCACACTATCACTGCATTGTTACATTTATTTATTTATTTTACAGACTTATATAAGAAGATACATAAAAACACAATATAAAATCCAATTTAAAAATTATTAAAATATTAAAACTAAACAAGTTAAAAGATTAAAACATTCATACAATGAGAGAGAAGGAGGGGTAAAATGAGCCAACAAGCCGGTGCAACTGTCTCACCCCTAGATTACCTATGCACAGAAGAAGGAGAAGGGGAGGAGGAGGAGAAAGGAGAGGAGAAGAAGAAGAAAGGAGAGAAGAAGAAGCAGAGTCATAGCCGGGGGTGGGGTCAAAACCCCTCCTGAGCTAACAGCCCCCCTACCCCACCCCACCCCACCCCAGGATGCCAATGTTATATATGTGAGTGTGACATGGTTGGTCCCCTTGGGAATTTTTGCCCCTCCTGAAACTGCCCCCCCCCCCACTAGAATCGTGGCTACAGCCCTGAAAAGAAGAAGAAGAAGAAGAAGAAGAAGAAGAAGAAGAAGAAGAAGAAGAAGAAGAAGAAGAAGAAGAAGAAGAAGAAGAAAGGTGAGGTGGAGGAGAAACGAGAGAAGAAGGAGGAGATGAAGAAGAAAGGGGACTAATGAGCTTTGGGCATGTATCAAATCATACTACATTGAAGGCCAGCATGTTTACTGGCACTGAAACAATCCAGGTTCTTCATATGATTCTTCATACCATAAAGGAGATAAAAATCAAGCCACAGCAATGCCACACTGTTCTAATTCACCTTGCCAGGGTAGTCACACTCTTAGTTTGGATTGCCATCCGTGACCACCCTGCTTTGGGTGACCCTTAGTCCAGCCTCATAAAAGAGTCTAGCCTTCTGAAGGCATTGCTCTTAGCTTCCTTAACACACTTCTTCCTTGTCTAAGCCAGATGTGAAACTGCCAAAATGAAGGCACCTATTGGTGAGTTCATTCTGCTGTTCCTTTCACCTGACCTAGTTTGAGAAAGATTAGCTGGCAACACAAGGTTGCTATTACCAGGATACACCGATCCCTTCACTGTGTTAAGATTTGCACCCAAGATAGGGAACAAGAGCAGTATTTCAAAACATCTGAAACACTAACTTATTCACCCTGAATTAAATAATAGAGGATAGTAGCCACACTCTTATTACCAAGTTACTAATAAAATCTTTAGGAATTAACATTCAAAGCTTGCAAAGGTTTTAGTCCTTTCTTATCTTCTTCCTCTGAATACAAAACACTTTGCAATAATATATGAAACAAGTCTGTTTAAAAACAGAAAGATTGTTACAGAATTGTTCTTTGAACTCAGCATTATTGATTGTCCCAGTAGAATTAAAACAACATTCTAGAGGTTGATCATTTATCACTATAGAGATAGAGAATCTACATCTGTTTTTTTAAATAAAAACCATAGATAATTAACAATTAGAAAGGAAAATTGAATTACTTCCATTCTTAAGATGCAAAATAACATTTCTAAGGAAATGAGAACTAATTGCATTGTTCTGCCTTTTTGATGATACATTTATATATTAAACAGATGGTATTTAGATCAGAGTTATGCATTACTGGAATAGAGGAGCCCTGCTAAGGCATAGTTGCCAGAGTGATAATTTTTCTTTTTTCTTTCTTTTTGTCTGAATACATGTAAATTAAAGTTAAAGAAAAGACTGTTGTCCTTTTCCCCAATCTTCAAATTAAATCATCCTGGTAAGGAACGGATGTAGTGTCAATTACAGCTCTATCGGAATATTTTCACATTTTTGTAGTTGTGCCGAGAAATATGCAGTTTATAGAAATACTTAGAAGTGCTTTGGAGGAAAGATAGAAGATACACTAATGGGCCCATTTTACCTGCTCCCTACTTCAGGAATGTAAAATGAGCTTCCTGCAATGTAGAGTGGATAATGAGTAGAACATTTTCCCCAACAGAGAAATAGCCTACAAATTGTACTTTGAACCATTTTCACTGTGAAGGAAGACTTTACTTCAAGGACTCTCAACCTGTGGCCCATGGGTCAGATGTGGCCCATGGCACCATTTCATGGGGGGGGGGGCACTGCCTCCACCACACCAGGAAGTGGCATGTGGTGGAGGATAGGCAAAATGGCCATCCAGCCCCCGAAGCTGTCTGAGGGAGCGTGACCTGGCCCTCACCTTTAAAAGGTTAACTCCTGCTTTGCCTCCTTCCAATTACGAAATATAAAGGACAGTAACTTAGAGCAGTAACAGAGGGCCTGTCTACACTGCCCCTTCTTATCCAGTATAAAAATCTCTTGTGTTCATGGGGAGGGGCAAAATGCTGTTCGACACAATCCTTGGGTCCAAACAGCACTTTGCTCCTCAAGCAACCTATTTTCTGGTATTCTGAAGCAGCAGCTTCTTCCTCCTCCTCCTCCTCTTCCATGTTTAGGTCAGATGTGAAGCTGCCAAAAGGAAGCCACCTTTTAGAGAATCCATTTTGTAGTTCCTTTCACCAGACTGAGTGTGAGAAAGATTAGCCAGCACAAAGTTGTTGCCTGGGGTACTCCTGATTGTGGTTCAAATATACCACAACCTTCAAGGAGTCACTATCTGTTGGTACCCACCCCACTTAAGCAGCTGAGAAGTAGCTTCAGGACATCATAAACTGGTGAATTCCCCCCCCCCTCCTTATTTTCCATAGAAATTCTATTGAGCAAGAGGGATGGCCAAGGCACTTCTGTTATATTCTGCTTGCCTCTCTCCCTCTGCCCTACCCATGCATGGGGATACAGCTGTCAGGAAGATCATGGAAAGAGAGAAGGGAAGAGTTGGCCAGCAGCAGATCAGCTGTCATCCTGCTCTTTGTGAGCAACCAGCACTCAAAACTCCCTTTCAGCTGGCTGATTGGCCGGCTGGCTAGCTGGCCACTAGAGCAAGCTCTGACTATCTCATATGCTGGCATATGCCTGGGCAATGGAGGCAAAGAGAAGCCAAGCTGGGTACTCTGATCAGAGCCAACAAGAAAAGGAAAAGAAGTACAGGGGGGTGGACTGCCATGCAGCAAGTACAGTATTGCTTCAGTGAAAGTAAAAATCAAAAATTCAATTTCTTTGTATTGCTGATTGAGAAACTGTCCACAGCCATGGTTTCATCATCAATATGCATAAATAGAGTAGGGGAAATTGTCATTTCACAATACAGTAATACTTCGGATAACGTTTACCTGGGATATCGCTAAAATCGCATAACGTTAAGTAGTCTGGGGAGGAGAATTGGATTGAATAACGCTAAGGTCCTATGGGATGGATCGGATAACAACCGCTAAAGCCTGTGCGGTTACAATGTATCTCTATGGAGCTTTAATGTTATCCGATCCATCCCATAGGATTTTAACATGCATCGGATAACACTAAAAATCAGATAACACCAAGACTTGTGGAACCAAGTCTTAGCGTTATCCGAGGTATTACTGAACTGTCATATCCTGAACTGTCAGCCAGACCAGAAAAAGCAGAAAGACTACTTATACCATGCAGAGATCTCTAGCTTAGCCCATTCCAAGTGAACACACAAACTTGGAACAGACTTAATTAAACAAACAAAAAAAAGGTTAGGAGAGATTGTTCCTACCCAATGGCTCACATATGGGGATGCCATTAAAAATATAAAATTCATTATAGCTGTAAGGAAATTAGTGTGGGTGAGACATCATATAGGCAGACATTTGTTTCTGATAAATCAGATACTAGGAATCTCCTGGAAAGCAGCCACAAAACAAAACAATACCAAAATACTATTTTTATATTGCAAACTTTGGGAGGGGAAGCACCCACTGTTACTCTCATGAGCAATTAGTTCTTAGAGAATTTTGCCCTTCTCCTGATGGTTTATCAATAATGTGGTTTTGCTATTTTCCTTGAATGGAGAGGCAAAAAACTAACTTCCTTCTTCTCTTTTACATGCACAATAATCCACTAATAAAAATAATAATAATTTCATGTCAGAAATTATTCTGGGTTGAAAGGATTTTTGCAGAGGAAACACTGCTCAGGGAATGCCCAAATGAGGCTCCTTTCATGTTCCCAAGAGCTGGGACAGAGACGGGCGCTCAATCCATCATGCAGTACCTGGGTCTTGAACTGTCAACTTGCCAGTCTTCTAGCTAACAAGGCAAGCTTCTTAACCACTGAGCCAAGCTCCCTGGTGGCCCAGTGGGTAAAAGCACTGTGCTTGGAGACCAAAAGGAACGGGTTCAATTCCCTGAGAGCTGCACGATGGGGGACATGAAAGGAGCCTCATTCCGGCATCCCCTGCAAAAATCCTTTCAACTCAAAATAATCTCTGACATGAAAAACAACTAATACAAATAGCAACCATATACTAAACAAACGGATGCCAGAAAATTTTACAAGATCTTCTTGAGAAAATAACCTGATCAGTTCATTCATCCTTCAGCAGGGTATAATGTTAGAGAAACAAAACCATTCACTAATTAATCCAAGGGATGAGCAGGTATCTTTGATTTAATTGTGTTCAAAGATTTGGCTTGGCTTCTCGCTGTTCTACTTACAGTGCCTTCCAGTTTCTCTTGGAGAACTTCAGAATTGCTGCTTTTACAGTTTGCTCCAGCTTGCTTTTAGCTCATTTAATTTCACCACCACCACTTTGGACATCAAATGAGAAGAGAGGATTTGCTTGAGAAAGCCTTGATGCTGGGAAGGGTGGAGGGCAAAAGAAGAAGGGGGCAGCCAAAAACGAGATGGCTAGATGGTATTGTAGACACAATGGGCACAAAGCTGAGCGAGTTGAGGAGGATGGTGGAGGACAGAAGTGCCTGGCGGACAGTGGTCTATGGGGTCACAGAGGGTTGGAATCGACTGTGTGACTGAACATCAACAAAACCATCACCACCTTTTACAGATTTCCTCTGTACAGGAGAGCCAGCTTTGTCTGACTCTAGGGTGCAGTGTTCACCTCCATTTACAACAAACGAGCCAGTGCTGTCTGCACCTGCAGATGATTCCATGGTCATGTGGCAGGCATGACTAGACACCGGAGCAAACTGAACATTGTTACCTTTCCCACCTAAGTGGTATCTACTGATTTACTTTCAATTTCTTGCTTTCAAAATGCTGGGTTGGTAGAAGCTGGGGCAGACAATGAGAACTCACTCTGTCATGCATCACTCAGGTCTTGACCTGCTGACCTTCTGGTTGTCAAACTCAGTGATTTAACCATTAAGCCACCATGGGCCCCAGGTTGGATTAGAACTGGGTAAAACTTAAAATGCAAAGATCACTTTTTACACAGGTTGCATTAGGACTGTGTAAAATTAATTTGATCTTTGTGTTATCAGTATGGGGTGACAGTGACTAGCATCTCATTGTGAGGCTGGCGCTGCTACATTGAACAGAAGAGGAAATAAGATGTGAAGAAATCAAAGGGGAAAGAAAGAGAAGAAGAACATTCGTCCACAATCTTTGAGTGATACTGCTAATGAAGCAGCCTCAGTTCAAGCAGAGACTACTTGAAGGAATCAGCATAATCATCAGTCATACTGAAGTAGAGAGCTTCCACTTGTTTTTGCGATTTAACAGCTCTCCAGCTGGAGAGTCCCACCACTGAAATTTCCACATCAAATATGACCTGGGTTAACAAGACCTAGGTCACCCTATTGTTTCCACCAGATGAATGGTTAAAAGCATTACTCTTTGTGACAAGATAAAAACAGTACACACTTTAAAAATATATATATATCTATTTGAACACTGACTCTAGCATCTCATGGAACCAGTGATTTAATACTGTAAATGCTTTCTTCAAAGAAATATATAAAATGTTTTTAAATTACACAACTATGGTGTTGCCAAAGTAATCTGCTTAATAAAAATAACTGAAAAGTCTCCACCTATGCAAATAGCCTGTAGGGAATTCAGAACATCTAATTTATCTTTTTTTTAAATTGCCAGATGTTAGACTTTGAAAAAATATGCATACATATATTTACACACACACACATACCCAGGAGCCATCGTTTATCTTGTCAGTGTGGAAAGACTCCTTTCCAGGTAACTTGAACTTCTTCTTCAGATTAAGTACTTATTAGGTTACAGTTTTGGGAATTAGCCATTGAGCCAGAGGGTAAAAATATTTTGCTTAACAACAAGATGAGGAATGCACTTGCTGCACTGACATAATTATTTTTTAAGGGAATGTCAGTTGGAGACAGAGATAAGAAGTCTCACTGAATTGCATTATATTATTTCTTCCTTTTTAAAAAAAACATGTATACAAACAAAATGGGGATATGGAGCATGATCGAAACAAAGCAGGCTGAATAAATGTTAGCCATCTTCTAATTTCCTTTTGCCATTCTGTGCAGGGGTCATTAACCTTTTCATCACCAAAAGCCATATTTAATTAATGCTATGTTTAGGCTTATAAAAGAAATAAAATAAAATAAAATAAAATAAATGCTTTTAATAAACTGCACTTAGTAGCCAGTTGAACATTTATTTAAAGCCAAAGAGCTAGTGCTGCCTGTGTTTGCAGATGTATACATGGCCATATGGCAGGCATAACTAGATCACCCACAACATAGGCTCTGCCCATGACATAGGCTCTACCCACGGTGTGGTAGCAATTTTTTTTGCTGTCCACCACTGCCTGTTAGTATGTTCAGCTGAACACCTTTTCAGCATTCCCATGATTGTAAGCCCTGCCAAAGCAGATCTGTGGCTTCTTGGAAGTGTGACTCAGATTCAAGTCGCCATTCCTCACCATGATAAAGTCCCTTCGCACTTTCAGACAGAATGGCTGAATCGAGCTCTCAAGTATCTTCACATGATGCTGTAGTTGGCCAGACTTGCAACCTTCAGCATGGTCACCTGGCCTCGAAGCTAGCTTCTAACACCCATCCGAAACCTTGGCCTGCCCTGGCCCTGTGATGCTCCAAGAAACCAATCCATGATATCATAGTTACTCCCATTTGGTCTCAGGTGTTGGTCCTGAAATTTCCTGACATAAAATCCCAGCAGGTAATAAGTTCAAAATTCTGGCAAGAGCAAACATTGGCAGAGGATTTTTTTTACCCAACTTGTAGCTGTTCTAATCTGTGGGTCTCTTCACTTCTACTGCACAATTAAATGGAATTTTAGCAGAAATTTAGAAGCCTGAAGCATTTTCCTCCGTGTCACAATTTCAGTATAAGTAGTTCAGCACCAAGGCAGGTTCAATTTGGAGACAAAACAGAGAATGCTTATCTTCCATTTGTGGGATTCTCTTGTAGAATACTGGAAGTTCTTAGGAACATACCAAGCTGGGGACAGTTGTTCAAGCTTCACTTCCAGAGAGCGGTGAAATACCCAGTGATTGGCACCAGATGTGGCTGCCAATTTCTGCTATCTTATACTTTTCCCCACAGAACAGATGAGGAAAGTGGTTCATCAGTCAGCAGATAGGTCATCTAGTACCCAATATTGTTCCAAGGCAAGTCAGATGTAACCAATATGTATTCTCTAGTCCAGGGGTTCTCAATTTACAGTTCACAGTACCAAATAATCCAGCCCACAACTTCAATCCAACCTCCCTCACAGCCACTGGCACCAGAATTGGCTGCAAACTCATTTACAGCAGTTGTAAACATGTTTATGACAGCTGCAGATGCATTTTAAAGCAGTGTTTACAGCAGGGGGGGGGCGCCAGTCTGGCGTGCTTAGCTGTCTGAGGGGGTGTGGTCAGGCCCGCGGCTGAAAAAAGTTGAGAACACCGGCTCTAGTCCATGCAATCGTGGTCTGCTGGGTTTTTTTTCCACTAAGGCTGCAAAGAATAGATTCATTCTTTTTCATATTTTTTTGAAGTTGATTTTCAACCTTGGGGTTTGGTTTCTGGGTTTGTGGGGGTGTGGTGGGATTATTTGGTTTGCACTCATATGTGTAATGTTTTTCTTTTTTGTGAGCCGCCTAGGGTCGGGTTCGCCTGATTGGGACAGGATAATAAATCTAAATAAATAAATAAATGTTTTGTTGTTGTTCAGTCGCACAGTCGATTCCGACCCTTTGCGACTCCATGGACCACTGTCCGCCAGGCACTTCTGTCCTCCACCATCCTCCTTAACTTGCTCAGCTCTGTGCCCATTGTGTCTACAATACCATCTAGCCATCTCATTTTGGGCAGCCCCCTTCTTCTTTTGCCCTCCACCCTTCCCAGCATCAAGGCTTTCTCATGTGAATCCTCTCTTCTCATTTGATGTCCAAAGTACTTTAGCTTCATCTTTACTATTTGACCTTCCAAGGAGCAGTCAGGGTTAATTTCTTCTAAGATTGACCTATTTGTTCTCCATCCTATCCAGGGGACTCTCAAAACTCTCCTCCAACACCACATCTCAAAGGCATCTATTCTTCTGCGCTCACCTTTCGTAATGCTCCAGCTCTCACAACCATACATTGCCACTGGAAATACCATTGCTTTCACTATATGAATTTTTGTTTGCAATGTAATGTCTCCACTTTTCACTATGTTTCCCAGGTTTCTCATCGCTTGCCTCCCAAGAATCAGTCGCCTTTTTATTTCATGGCTGCAATCTCCATCTGCAGTGAGCTTTGCTCCTAAGAAAGTAAAATCTGTCACTGCTCCTACTTCTTCCCCATCTATGTTCCAGGGACTGATAGGGCGTGTTGCCATTATCTTGGTTTTCTTTATATTGAGTCTCAAGCCAGCTTTTGCACTTTCTTCTTTCAACCTAATGAGGAGCTTTTTAAAGTCCTCCTCACTTTCTGCCATTAGGGTGGTATCATCTGCATATCTCAAGTTGTTGATGTTTCTCCTACCAATTTTGATCCCAAATTGTGATTCCTCCATCCCTGCATTGCGCATTATGTGCTCTGTGTATAAGTTGAATAAGCAGGGTGACAAAATGCAGCCTTGTCTTACTCCTTTTCCTATTCCAAACCACTCTGTCCTTCCGTATTCTGTCCTAACTGTTGCCTCTTGATTCATGTATAGATTTCTCATGAGGTATACAAGGTGCTCTGGTATTCCCATCTCTTTAATTACTTGCCACATTTTGTTGTGGTCCACACAGTCAAAAGCCTTAGTGTAATCAATGAAACAGAAGTAGACTTGTTTCTGATATTCCTTTGTTTTTTCCATGATCCAACGTATGTTGGGAATGTGGTCTCTAGTCCCCCTGCCTCTTCTGAACCCTGCCTGCACTTCTAGTAATTCTCTCTCCACGTGCAGTCTATCCTGTATTATCTTGACCATCACCTTGCTAGCATGTGGGATGAGCGCAATTGTTTGATAATTTGAACATTATTTGGCATTACCCTTTTTGGGGATTGGAACATATACTGATCTTTTCCAATCCTGTGGCCATTGTTGTGTTTTCCAAATCTGCTGGCATATAGAATGCAATAATTTGATTCCATCATCTTGTAGGGCTTTGAAAAGTTCAACTTGGATACCATCATCTCCACTGGCTTTGTTGTTTGCAGTGCTTTTTAGGGCCTTTCTGACTTCACTCTCTAGGATGTCTGGCTCAAGTTCAATTTCCTCATCATTGTTATTATCAGGGGTGTTGAGGCCCTTTTTGTAGAGTTCCTCTGTGTACTCTTTCCATCTTTTCTTAATCTCTTCTGCATCAGCTATTTCCTTGCCATCTTTGTCCCTTATTATGGTCATTTTTGCTTTAAATGTTCCGTTGATTTCTCCAATTTTTTTTGAAAAGATCTCTAGTCCTGTCTTTTGTGTTGTTTTCTTCTATTTCTTTGCACTGTTCATTCAGGTAGGTTTCCTGATCTCTCCTTGCTTTTCTTTGAAATTCTGTATTCAAGTGATTGTATTTTTTCCTTTCTCCTTTGCCTTTTGCATCCCTTCTTTCCTCTGCTATTTTAAGAGCCTCATCGGACAACCACTTAGCTTTCTTACGCTTCTTTTCTTTTGGTATGGTTTTCTTTGCTGCCTCCTGCATGATGTCCCGCATCTGTCCATAATTCTTCTGGCACTCTGTCTATCTGGTCCAAGCCATTGAATCTGTTCCACACCTCCACTGTGTATTCCTTAGGGATGTTGTCTAGGTCATATCTGTCTGGCCTAATTGTTTTCCCTATTTTCTTTAGTCTAAGTCTGAATTTTGCGATCAGTAGATTGTGATCTGAGCCACAATCTGCTCCTGGTCTTGTTTTTGCTGAATGTATGGGGGTTCTCCATCTTTGGTGCAGAATATGTAATCAATCTGGTTTCTATGTTGGCCATCTGATGATGTCCATGTATAAAGTCTCCTCTTGTGTTGCTGGAAGAGAGTGTTTGCTATGACCAGTGCGTTATCTTGGCAGAACTCTATCAGTCTTTGGCCTGCTTCATTCTGTGTTCCAAGACCAAACTTGCCTGTTATTCCATTTACTTTTTGATTTCCTACTTTGGCATTCCAGTCTCCTATGATAATGTGTACATCATTTCTTGGTGTCTGTTCTATGCAGTGTTCTAGGTCCTCATAGAACTGGTCACTTGTGGCTTCATCTGCACTAGTGGTTGGTGTGTATATTTGGATTACAGTGATATTGAAAGGTTTGCCTTGTATTCTGACTGACATCATTCTATCATTTTTGAGATTATATTCCATTACTGCTTTTCTCACTCTTTTATTAACAATTAAATGTTCTGATGGAGAAATAAATGGATTACAAATATTTATAATAATGTTCTGCAGGCAAAGTTGTGTGGAAAACTCCTGAGTCAGAAGAAGCCACCACTGAAGTACACTCAGTTCAGCTTGGTAAGAACAGTTCTTTAAAAGTCCCATTAAAATAAACACATTTTACTTAGAAGAGATCATGTGAAACTCCCTTTCTGTTCTGTAAGATTAGATATGACCTGCTGGAGAAAGCTACAAAGTGTTGCTTTCATAATGATAATTGTGACGGAGTATTAGACTGATGTGAGTATGTTACACTGTAGTTGACCATGATTATACTGAGAATATTAATCAGGAAAAAGGTTTTAAAAGCTTTTGTCATATTTGAAGGATGGGGGATAAGAATGGAAAATGAAATGCTTGTCATATGGTGAAAATATGTTAAGCTTCAAAGAAAGAATTAAAACTATTTTTAAGAGCTGCATGAAATTTCTGGTTTTGTTTGTGAAGTTTTTAGCATTATACCAGTCCTAATTTTATAAGAAATTAACATGTCTTTCTATTAACATTCATAAGGCAGAAGGAATGTTGTGAGGGGAGGGGGGAAAGAAACTTTTTACAATTTCCCCTGTGGCATTGTGTAAAACTCTCTGAGGTGGTAAGTCCATCTCTATTCTTTACATTATGAAACTGGAGTTTAATAAGTAGTGCCCCTCAATTTCACCAATTAATTTGAAAGCCTATTTCCAGCATTACATAACATTGTTGCACGAAGAAGAGTCCCCTGGACAGTGAGGAGAACAAATAGGTCAATCTCTGAAGAAATCAACCCTGACTGCTCCTTGGAAGGTCAAATAGTGAAGATGAAGTTAAAGTATTTTGGGCATCAAATGAAAAGAGAGGATTTGCTTGAGAAAGCCTTGATGCTGGGAAGGGTGGAGGGCAAAAGAAGAAGGGGGCGGCCCAAAATGAGATGGCTAGATGGTATTTTAGACACAATGGGCACAGAGCTGAGTGAGTTGAGGGGGATGGTGGAGGACAGAAGTGCCTGGCGGACAGTGGTCCATGGGGTCGCAAAGGGTCGGAATCGACTGTGCAACTGAACAACAACAAAACCTGAGCCCTCCTTAGACTCAATGACTGGAGTTTCCAGGAAAAGCTTTTTCATTGGAGGTTTAACTATTAGTTTCTCTTGGTTGATCTTTTGCTTTAATGGCTGTTGCCAGTTTTTTGTTCAAATGTCAGTGTTCTTTGTTTGTTTGTTTGGCTTCTATACTGCCTATCTAGCATGGTAGCTACTCTGGGTGATTTACATATGTTAAAACATAAAACATCTAGAATACTATATCTATAAAAAATAAATAAGAGGAAGCAATGTCTAACTTAGGACACGTTAGGATGGTTGCTAATAACTTTCTCCCTCTAAGCAATAATTCCTCAAATGCTAAAGCAAAATTCAGTTATTGTATTTTTCTCCCAGAAACTGTTCCCACTAATGGGGAGATATAGAAGTCAAAATAATAAATAAAGCAGGAGGGTAATCATGTAATTTTTTTTTAACTCTGGCAGGCTTCCTTGTTGTGCAACCATTCACACAACCAGTTGCACAATCAGTACTGCAAACAGTGCAAGATCGCATACAAAAAGGGGCCTCTTATACTGGACACTTACACAATTTCCTTTTCTTGATTGCTTAATGCAACGGAATATTGTCATAAGTTTTCCAAGTTCCTGAGACAGGATCAAAGAGTTAACTCTGTATCCTGTTATACCACAGTCTCAATGCAGTTCCTCCACTAAATATACATTCTGTGGATGATAACCAGAAGTATTTTGATTAAGAAGAGTTAATGCCATTGATAGGAATAAACAAGTCTTGAACCTATGTAGTTCATCTTCGCTGGCCAGTGGTCTGGTTTCTCATCAGTTTGCCCTAAAATGGAAGCAGATGCTTTGCCATTGCTGTAGCACATATGAGGCCCAGATGTCTCCTAACAGATGTATAAACAAGTTATATAATTCCAAAATTGTCAATAGCAATTTGCAGATTTGCACTAATTAATGTAAGATCTCAAAAACCCTGCATCAAAAATTATAGGAAGGATTTCCCCCCATGCTCCTGGAGTTGCATATTCAGCTTCATGTGTCTACATTTCCTTTCAAAAGAGTTAGGTACTGAAATTTACCATCAATACTTTTCTCTTCCTCCCTCCTCCCTGCAGCTCAAGGTTCAATTATTAACTATCTGAAGTAGCGGAAATGGTGAGATATCAGAGCACCAATGGCTATAATGAGTAGCTGGGATCAGCAAGTCATTATGGCTGGTGCATCTGCTGTTATATTAATATGCGTTCTGTGGCTGTGCCTGTTCTGAAAGTATTGTAGGTAATGGTAAAGGTCACCCTTGATCAAAAGCCAGTTGTATTTGACTCTAGAATATAGGGCTCATCTCCATTTGTAGCCAAAGAGTCAGTGCCCTTTGTGTCTGCAGACATTTCTGTGGACATGTAGCAGGCATAACTAGACACCAGAGTGCACAGAATACTGTTTACTTTCCCACTAAAGTAGTCCCTATTTATCTACTTGCAATTTCTTGCTTTTGAACTACTAGGTTGGCAGGAGCTGGGACAGAGATGGGAGCAGTCCTCGGTACTTTCTATACCAACTACTAATTGTGATCTATCTAATAATGACATGATTATATATACCAGGGATGCCCAGATTTTTTGGGCTGTGGGCCAGTCACATGGTTCAGGGAGCCGGTCAGTATAGCCCAGGGGTTGGAACCGGCTCCTGATGCCAATTCATCTGGCCCACAAAGCCCTCATCGCTCCAAGAAGAGGAAGTAAAATGTGCCCATACAGGCGCGTTTTACTTCCTCTTCCCAGAGCGATGAGGGCTTCGTGGGCCGGATGAATTGGCATCAGGGGCCGGATCCAGCCCCCGGGGCCATAGTTTGGACACCCCTGATATATTCCTTATTGGAAATCACTGCAGACTGGGAATAGGAGAAGTTCCAATGACTTTTCCCCCCTCAATCTGTGAGTCAGGTGATAACAGTATCAAAAATTATTAGCCAAATAAATTACACAGACCTACACCAGACATGTGTAGGTAGATGGACCAACCACAGCCTACAGCTCCCAGTAACTATTCACCCAACACAGTCAGTGGCTATCCTGGTTAGAGGACACTGGTCTTGGAGTATAGAAAGGTAACTTTTACAAGCTCCAGTGTGTTTAATGTTCTGTGACACAAGGAAGAACAATTATTCTCTTTACTTTTCCTCATTGTTGCTTAGTTGTGTAGTAATATATTTGGACAGAAGTAAAATGGCATCATTGAAGTCAAATGTTTAGCTGCACAGTTAGTTGAGGGCAAGAAGTTTATGGAGAATGCCTACATCTGAAGTTTCTCTCTCTGAAATTCCCTGCAGTGCTTGCTTGCCAACACTCAGCAGTAATAATCTTTTTTATTTTTAATTTCTTCTCCCACTAGATGTTCACTTCTGATCAACTCACAAGTACATAATTTCTTTTCCTAATCTTTGCAACTGGGAAATGTAAGGATAGAAGTAATGTTCACTGACCATATTATAATTCTTATCACACCATCTAATTCCCAGACTTTGACAGCTCTAACCACATCTTGGGACTGCAGTGGTTCAAGTGGTTAAAATGCTGAACTCGACAGCTGGAAGGTCAGAGTTTGATTCTCAAGTACTGCATAATGGAGTGAGCTCCTGTCTCTGTCCCAGCTCCTGCCAACCTAGCAGTTGAAAAGCAAGAAATTGCAAGTAGATAAATAGGTACCACTTCGGTGGGAAGGTAAACAGCATTCTGTGTATTCCGGTGTTGAGGCATGCCTGTCACATATCCATGGAAATGTCTGTAGATGCAGACAGCGCTGGCTCTTTGGCTATAAACAGAGATGAGCACTGAACCCTAGAGTTGGATACAACTGGCTTTCAAACAAGGGTGACCTTTACATTTACCTAACCACATCTTGCATTTTAACATCTTTGGACTTGGGGGTGGGAGAGAGATTACTTTTTAAGTACAAAACAGAATGCTGTATTCTTGTGTAACTTTTGGCACTGAATTATGACATAATCTATAAGGGAAAATGCATCTTTAAACATGTGCTCTAAACAAAGAGCAATAGTGTTTAGGATTGTATTTTTCCTTATCCGGTCAAATAAGAGTCAACTACCAGGAAGTTCAGCCACACTCCTGGCTTTACTAGAGGGCTTTTCAAACATGTCTCAAATGTGCTTGTATGGGTGGTCTACCTACCACAGCATTTCCAGCAGTAAACCACTCTGTTTACCCATGCAAATATGATAACAGTGTGTGCAAACTTGCCCAAAACAGACTTTATTTTTGCTAGTAAGATGGAGGAGTATAATAAACCATGACAGAATGTATCTGTCTTTTACAAAAACACATTGTTCTTTTCCTTGCATGAAAATGCATTTCAGTGAAAATGGGTCCTTTTGTGGTGAAAGACAGCTGTTTGCTGGCAATTATTCTTTCTTAATGAAGCAATGCCAATGGATTGATCTAAAAATAAATAAATAAAATGCATATGTGGGCAAGCGTACAGAAATGAATAGCATAAGTCAAAAAATGGCTGGATAGTTCAGTAGTTTAGGTATCTTTCTGTGGAAGTAGAATTGGGAGTTTGGTAGCTCATTCCTGAGAGAAACAGCCAGGGGAAAGCTGCCAGTCCTAGGACACCCCTAGAAGAGGGGAATGGTAAACCACGTCTGTTTATTTTCTACCTAAAAAACTCTAGAAAGAGTCTACACAAGTCAGAATTGACTTGATAGCATTACACACACACACACACACACACACACACACACACACACACACACACACACACACACACACACACACACACACACACACACACACACACAATTTTAAAAAAGCATGCAAAAGAAAAACTGATGTATACCTTTGAAATAAAGTTGACAGAAGCAGTAAGTACTACTGAGGAAAGCAAGACTACTGACTACCTTGAAAGACAATACTGCTAGATAACAGTACCAGTAGAAATTGGTTTTAATGTTTCTTCCTTCCTGACTGTCGGTGGAGTAATGCCCCGCTCTCCCTCTACTTTTTAATTAGTAAGATTAGTAAAATGTAGCATTTGGTGTGCTTTTAATATTTTTAGATTTAAATTTTAAATTTTAATTTTAACAGTTTTATATTTGAGGTTTTTAGGTAGTCAGAAAGGCCTTAAAAAGCACTGCAAACAACAAAGCCAGTGGAGATGATGGTATCCAAGTTGAACTTTTCAAAGCCCTACAAGATGATGGAATCAAATTATTGCATTCTATATGCCAGCAGATTTGGAAAACACAACAATGGCCACAGGATTGGAAAAGATCAGTATATGTTTCAATCCCCAAAAAAGGGTAATGCCAAAGAATGTTCAAATTATCGAACAATTACGCTCATCCCACACACTAGCAAGGTGATGCTCAAGATAATGCAGGATAGACTGCAGCAGCACGTGGAGAGAGAATTACCAGAAGTGCAAGCAGGGTTCAGAAGAGGCAGGGGGACTAGAGATCACATTGGCAGCATACGTTGGGTCATGGAAAAAACAAAGGAATATCAGAAACAAGTCTACTTCTGTTTCATTGACTACACTAAGGCCTTTGACTGTGTGGATCACAACAAAATGTGGCAAGTAATTAAAGAGATGAGAACACCAGAGCACCTTGTATACCTCATGAGAAATCTGTACATGAATCAAGAAGCAACAGTTAGGACAGAATACGGAAGGACAGAGTGGTTTGGAATAGGAAAAGGAGTAAGACAAGGCTGCATTTTGTCACCCTGCTTATTCAACTTATACACAGAGCACATAATGCGCAATGCAGGGATGGAGGAATCACAATTTGGGATCAAAATTGGTAGGAGAAACATCAACAACTTGAGATATGCAGATGATACCACCCTAATGACAGAAAGTGAGGAGGACTTTATAAAAGCTCCTGATTAGGTTGAAAGAAGAAAGTGCAAAAGCTGGCTTGAGACTCAATATAAAGAAAACCAAGATAATGGCAACAAGCCCTATCAGTCCCTGGAACATAGATGGGGAAGAAGTAGGAGCAGTGACAGATTTTACTTTCTTAGGAGCAAAGCTCACTGCAGATGGAGAGTGCAGCCATGAAATAAAAAGGCGACTGATTCTTGGGAGGCAAGCGATGAGAAACCTGGGAAACATAGTGAAAAGTAGAGACATTACATTGCAAACAAAAATTCATATAGTGAAAGCAATGGTATTTCCGGTGGCAATGTATACTTGTGAGAGCTGGACCATAAGGAAAGCTGAGCGCAGAAGAATAGATGCCTTTGAGATGTGGTGTTGGAGGAGAGTTTTGAGAGTCCCCTGGACAGGATGGAGAACAAATAGGTCAATCTTAGAAGAAATTAACCCTGACTGCTCCTTGGAAGGTCAAATAGGAAAGATGAAGCTAAAGTACTTTGGACATCAAATGAGAAGAGAGGATTCACATGAGAAAGCCTTGATGCTGGGAAGGGTGGAGGGCAAAAGAAGAAGGGGGCGGCCCAAAATGAGATGGCTAGATGGTATTGTAGAGACAATGGGCACAGAGCTGAGTGAGTTGAGGAGGATGGTGGAGGACAGGAGTGCCTGGCGGACAGTGGTCCATGGAGTCACAAAGGGTCGGAATCGACTGTGCAACTGAACAACAACAAAGGTAGTGTTTGTGTTTTATTGTGATGTTTTTTATTACTTGTAAACTACCCTGAGTCACTTCGGTGAGAAGGGCGGTGGAGAAATATGAAATAATAATAATAATAATAATAATAATAATAATAATAATAATAATAATAATAATAATACCACCAGCATCCTGGTACTGGCAACCTCAGAGATGCTTAATGTACTACAGATGGTGTTTTTGTTATGTGCCATCAAGTCATCTCCAACCTATGGTGACCCTATGAACGAGAGATCCCCAAAATGTCCTGTCCTCTACAACCCTGTTCAGGTCTTGCAAACCCAAGCCTGTGGTATCCCTCAGAGCAGGAATCCTCAACCTTTTAAAGCCAGGGGCTGGGTCATGCTCCCTCAGACAGCTTCGAGGGCCAGGTGGCCATTTTGCCGTTCCTCCACCACATGGCACTTCCTGGTGTGGTGGTACCTGTGGTGGACCACATGAAAAGGTGCTGTGGGCCACATCTGGCCTGTGGTGTTGCAGGTTGAGATTCCCTGCCTTAGAGAGTCAATCCATCTCATATTTGTTCTTCTTTTTCTGCTCCCTTTCATCTTTCTCAACATTACAGTCTTTTCCAGAGAGTCTTGCCTTCTCACAATGTGCCCAAAGCAGGAAAGCTCCAGCTTCATCATTTTTGTCTCCAGAGACAGTTCAGGCTTGACTTGCTCTAGGATTCCCCCCCCCCTTTTTTTTTTCTTTCTTTCTGGCAGTCCTGTATATTCACAGAACTCTCCTCCAGCATCATATTTCAAATTATTCAACTTTTTCCCTGTCAGCTTTCTTTAACATCCTGCTTTCACATCTATACATGGTAATTGGGAACGCAATGCCGTGAATGATCTTGGTCTCCAGTGAAATATCTTTGACAATCTCTTCTAATTCCTTCATTGCTACTTTTACAAGTCTCAGTCTTCTGATTTCTTGGCTGCAGATTGATGAGCAAAGTAAGATACGGTATACAAAATCTTTTACTATCGCAGTTTCTTAAATGTCAACTTTAAAGTTGTATAGTTCTTCTTTAGTCATAATTTTTATTTTCTTAATATTCAGCTGCAATTCTGCTTTAGCACTTTCTTCTTTCCTTGGATACTTTGGAATCGTCATTCAGTGAGGAGTCCGCTCATTGGTAGACATCTCCACAGCGATGTTTCATGCATGCCCAAATGGACATGAGAAATCAAGTCCATTTGCATGCCTTTTTTTAGCCATTTTGATACCATGTCACCCGCTGGCTAGGCAGACAATGATGGGTGCCCACTGCTTTCACCTTGACCAAAAGATCCGATGGAGGATGCTGTATTGAGTTTTAGTCCTAGCCTAACATCATTGGCGAGAGATCGGCATCATTGCCTAGTTAGACTGCTCAATCCTCTGCACCCCAACAAGGCTGTCACTTAGCAGGGCATTTGTATATTCTTTCCACCTTTTTATTTTCTCCTAGCTAGACTGCATGCTTCACCATGGGCCCTTCACCATTTCTAGTCAAGGCTTAATTTCCCTTTGATTTCTTGGGTCTTCTGGAAGAGTTTTCTTGTTTTCCCCATTTTATTGTTCTCTCCTATTTCCTTGCACTGGTTAATGTAATAGTTATCTTTGTCAAGATCTTTCTATTCTAGAAATCTCCAAAGCTATAATTGCTGAAAATGCCAACTTGGATCTCTTTTTTGTATTGGCCTTTCAAGTGACAGTGTTACATTTTTCCTGTGCAAAAGCTGCCCTGTGGGAAATTGCAGATGTTTTGGATTGTAAATCCTATTGCTTTCAAGCCCAATGACATGTGGCTGTGCTGGTTGCAGCCGATGTGATATGTCATCCAGAATCCCTAGAGGCACCATCTTCTGGGGCTGTTATATAGACTACTATTCAAAATATCCCCTCAGTGAAGTTGCAGATCACTTAAAGCCTGTTTGTTCTTCACTATTTCCCCCTATTTTGTACCACATTTGTCTCCTTTTCCTAAAGACTTCCAAAGGCTGTGGTTTTGTGAAATGTTCAGAATGTTATCAAAGAGGTCCCACATCAATTATAACAGAATTATGGGTCACATGATATCCTTGGGTAAGAGTTGTTATAAGGCTGCCATGTTAATGAGTCATTTGTCAAAGTACCATTCATCTCTACATTCACTACTTATACATATACTTGGGGTCTTCTTCTTCCATGTCTAGGCCAGATGTGAAACTGCCAAAATGAAGCCACCTCTTGGTGAGTCCATTCTGCAGTTTCTTTGGCCTGACCTAGTATGAGAAATATTAGCCAGCAACACAAGGTTACCATTATAAGGGTACACCCAATGGTGGTTCAAAAATAACACAATCTCCAAGAAGGCTCTTTCTGTGTACCTGTAACATGAAGACTGTCCTGAGAATATAATGCAATGGCCCTCCATCTGCTTTCTGCATCATAGCATGACCCCTGTACCACTGATCCAGTTCCATGAGTCACTTTCTCGTTCTGAGCCCTTTTGGCACACAAAGTCCTCCTCAGTCCCAGGCCAGTATTGATGAAGCTGCTGCCCTTCATCAAGATGGATTCTATGGGATTAATCAAGATGGATTAATCAAGATGGATTCAAGTCTCTTCTTTGTGGACTTTGGCACCCAAAGCCATTAGTCAACAGGGTTGTCAGGTTAGTTAACCACCACCTGGCACTCAGTGTTGAGTTGTTGGCAAGCAGGTGGCAGTGGCAGCAGCTACTTGTATCCAAGTATACATTTTTCCTGGAAGTCATTTTCACAGTTGATGGATGTGTCTCTGGTGACTCAATAAACTGATCCTGGCATGAAACATTTGACCACATACATTACACTGAATAGATGGTGGAGGGTGTAGTTGAGTTAGATGAAGCTTCAGTGCTTGTTGTTTGACCTCTTCATGTCTGTGGAGTTCTTCAAAGTGATCGGTAGCAGCAGAGATAGTTTGGCGCCAAAGCCATATGGACAGTTCCATGTTTTATTTATTTATTTACTTGATTTATATGCTGTCCTACTTGGTGCAACTGACTCAGGGTGTCTCACAAACCCACAAATATAACATTCCACAGACATCAACACTATAATTCCTTGTCAAATTCTTTATAGGGAACTTAGCTCTGGTAAAACAGCTCATGGAGTTCCTTTGAAGTGTTATAAGGACCAGCTGAAAGAAACCATGAAGGTGTCAGGTATAAACCCAGGAACCTGGGAGGCAGTAGCTGCAGATCGCCCACTTTGGTGCCCCGAAACACTGTCGGTATGGTCTACTCTATTACCATAGCAGGATAACCTGGCTCATTCACTTGCAACAAAATGAGAATATGTGTGGCATTTCCAAATGCTACTGGAAAGATTGAACATATTGTTTGTTTGTTTGTTTGTTCATATTTGTATTGCCGCCCTCTCACCAAGGCAACTCCAAGCAGTTCACAGGTGTAAATATAAAAACATTCTATAACAATAAAATCAAGAAACTTATCTAAAACTTATCTAAAAACCTTATCTAAACTTATCTAAACTTATCTAAAAACCATCAAACATTAAAACCCTTAAAATACCCGTAACATGTTATGACATTCTGCTACTAAAATATTCTGATAATTAAATTGGTGTTGTTTATTTTTCCCATTAGCCATTTTCTGATTGTCATCCTTGAAGTAGATAATAACCAGTGCACAACGACAACTGATACTTCTTGTTTAAAGTGGGAAACAGCAGTAAAGGGGGTGGGAGGAGCTGCAGCATTTTCGGCTAAACACTGGTCTTTGGGTGATGGAGTGCCTGTAGTGATTGTTGTTACAGGACTCCAGAAGAACTAAAAGTAAAAATGTAAGAAACTTCCTCTTTCTACAAACTATAAGCACGCCACATGTCATTTGGCTTGAAAATACAACTCTGCAGCCCAAGAGAAGTTTCATCTCTTTTATTTCCTGTAATTTGAAAACTAAAAAAAAAATGCTTCTATACATGTCACTTTGTATGTGTTAGCTGATCCAGTTGAAATGTACACAATAATGAATTTGGCAGAATATTTATACAAGTGAAAAGTTCAAGCAATAGCCAAGCATCTCTAAATATGGAAGAACCTGCCAAGTTTTTTGACAGCAATACTACAGCAGTGTTTTACTACAGTGTAAAATATACAGCAGTAGAGGAAAAGAGGAAGATTAGGTGAATAATTGCTTGTTTTTAGTAGTATTAGTATCATCGTTGTCATTATTCAATTCCCCCCTTTTCTCCTTCTCTTTCCCTCCACCCATTCCACTGGCTTTCAAGCAGACAAACAAAACAAGGGGGGAGGGAGAAAGTGGGAGAATATGTAGTTATATAAAAGAATCCAGAGCAAAAATAAAACTGGTTCATCAGGTATCTGTGTATTTCACCATGGTTTGGACTGCACTCCTTAAACCTACTTGAGCTGGAGTAAGCCTCATGAAATCAGTGAGATTTGTTTCTGTGTAAACACATATAGGCCTGTCTTACCAGAAGTCTTCATTGTGTATCTACTGGCATATCTTTTGTATAGTTCAAGCTGTAGAACAATTAGTTAAAACATATGGAACCAAACTGCTTGAAAAGTGGCCCAATGTTTAAAAAATATACGCGAAGCAGTGTTTTAAAAATAGATATTTTTGAAAGCCAAGCTAACCATAATACATTAACGAGGTAGCTGGCAGATATGGTTTCTCTCTCTCTCTTTCTTTCTTCTATAGTAAATGCAAAGGACCCAATTTAAATCAGAACCCTGGGGTCTTGGGGAGAATAAGCCTTTGCCTTGCCCTATGATCTCAGAGCACATCGAGAGATGGGAGAGTAGGTGGGTGAGATCAAGGCGATCAGTTTCTTTTAGAAGAATACTGGAGCTTTAAAAAAATTCCCAGTTGAGTAGCATAGGAGACAGGCAAAAGACTAAATTCCACCCAGCTCCCATGGTAGGATCTCCAATCTAGACTAGGTCCCCTGTGTTTAGTACAGAGTAAGAATACTCAGTGTGCTGTAGTGGATGGAGTAACAGAGTAAAACTCAGAGTTCAAATCCACACCTGGCCATGGAAATTCACTGGGGGAGTGGAACCGGAAAACCACTCCTTAAAGAAAAACAATAAAAAAATGAATAAAAATTAGAAGTAAGGTGCATCCTTAAAATATTACCTTTGGCTTATTTTGGCTTTTAGCCAGAGTTTGAAATGAGTAGTTAAAAGTAATGTATTAAGTTGTGACTAAGAGGCCCTTTGTGTTTTTCCCTTTCATTTTTAAATGAAAATCCTATTTCTGGTAACTAGAATGTAACATAGCTGCCATTTAAGAGGACTCCAAGCTGGACCCTTGTGATTCCTGGTATTTATGGAGAAGTTTGCAGACTCCCTGTGATTTTTCTACCAGGTCTAGTCAGAGGGAGATGCCACAAGGCTGTTAATATTTATTATATATTTTGATCTGAGGCTCTATTTTTTTAATTATCTTGCAAACAGCAATCTACGAGAGTGAGAAATTGTTGCACTCAAGATAAAAATAGCACTTTTCCCCTTTTCCTTCTTCTTGCTCTACTTTTCTCTCTCCCTTCTGCCTTTCTAGTCCATCCAAAAGATTTCTGCAGCTGGCACTGGGCCTGCACAATCTCACAGCTTCATGAAATAGAGGAGACGACAACAGAGAACAGGAGGGAGGCTTACCCTTCAGGTGGTATTCCCAGCTGTAATCTTTTCCACATGTGAACATGTGTTCACGGTTGTAAAGAGATGCCGAGTAATTACACATGCAAGACATCTTTTCTTTTATATTCCCATGCATTCAGAAGCTCTCCCCAAACTCGATCCCACCCAGTACTATACATATAGTAAGAAGTATTCATACAGTCCTATTTTTGTCAACTGAAAAATATTGCTAGCAAGCCATTTTCTGTTGTCTGAGATGGCCTGTGAGGTGTTCAGTCCTAAAAGATGAGAAGAGAGACCCTTATCAACATTATCCTTTTGTACCAGAGGTTGTCTTTAGGAAGGCTGGCTGATTTTTCTACCAAGGGTCACACTTATCTACCAGTAGCTGCTTTACTGTTTCTTGGCAGGTGGGGGATAACTCAAGTGTACCTATGGACTACAGTAAGCACATACATCCCATCCCCTAAACTCAGAAATGTCTAGGCATGTCAATGTTTGCAGTTATTTAAATGGGAGTCCTGACAGAGGTCAGAGAAACAGACTGCATCGTATGAGGTGTCCTTTGCTTCCTCAGTTTTTGGTTGCTAGAGGATGAGAGAGGGGCTAAATTACATTTAGCCTGCTCTCCCCCATCCGAACAACCTTAAAAACACTTTGCTTGTATGCTGGAATGCCTAACAAGCCACTTCACCAAGTGGCAAATGAAACACTTACCCTGCTTCTTTACAGATGGGCAGTGAAAGTGTAATTTTCCTCCTTGCTGATAATTATTGTGCTGGATCAGCAAGGGGAAGGAATATATTTTTCCTATCATCTCCTTTGATTGCCAATCAAAGCTGTAGTTGACAGCAGATAGCCACAACTTCAACAGCCATAGCTTCAATTAGTGACCAAAAGGGGGAAATGGGAAATTTCCCCCTCTTTTATTTTTATCCCTGTCACACACTGAATATTGACTGAGAAAGCAACTTCTGAAGGCTGCTGCCTTCTAGATGCAACATCCCAAGTGTCCAGAAGTGCTTAGAATGCTGTATTTTTTGAGCCATTTTAAACTAGAACTCCCTGATGGGGGTTCTAAAAGAATTGCTTTGGGGAAGGTCAGGAGACTCCCAAGAGTTGTAAGAGCCACTAAGCACTCATTTAGACATGTTCTGTATCAGATCATTTTCTATCTAGCTTAGTATAATGGGCAACCTCAGTCTAGAGTCATGGTTCCCAATGTGGGGGTACACACCCTACAGGGGGCAATTTGATTTTTTAAGGGGGCAATGAGTTATTAACAGTGAATGGCTTTGTATGCTTCCTCCGTGTGAACAGGAGTTAACTTTTTGAATAATGAGAATTATATGTCCTAGGTAGCCATTGGGATTTTAGAGATGCTTAGGTGGGGCATGGCCCAAAAAAGTTTGGGAACCACCAGGCTAGAGGTTTTCTCAAAACCATCTGGAGATGTCACTGAGTGAATGTAGGAATTATTGAAGCAAACTGGAAGTCACCAGTGCCCATCCATATGGTGATACGATATCTCTGAAGTGCACAATACTCCAGCTAGTTACATTTTGTGCTAGCTGTAGGTTTTGAAGAGTTTTCAAGGGTAGTTTCATGAAAAGTTCCTTTGTTGTTCAGTCGCACAGTCGATTCCGACCCTCTGCGACCCCATGGACCATTGCTCGCCAGGCACTCCTGTTCTCCACCATCCCCCTCAACTCACTGAGCTCTGTGCCCATTGTCTCCACGATACCATCTAGCCATCTCATCTTTGGCCGTCCCCTTCTTCTTTTGCCCTCGACCCTTCCAAGCATCAAGGCTTTCTCAAGTGAATCCTCTCTTCTCATTTGATGTCCAAAGTACTTTAGCTTCATCTTTACAATTTGACTTTCTAAGGAGCATTCTGGGTTTATTTCTTCTAAGATTGACCTATTTGTTCTCCTCGCTGTCCAGGGGACTCTCAAAACTCTCCTCCAACACCACATCTCAAAGGCATCTATTCTTCTGCGCTCAGCTTTCCTAATGGTCCAGCTCTCACAACCATACATTGCCACAGGGAATACCATTGCTTTGACTAGATGAATTTTTGTTTTCAATATGATGTCTCTACTTTTCATTATGCTCCCCAGGTTTCTCATTGCTTGCCTCCCAAGAATCAATCGCCTTTTTATTGTCCGATGAGGCTCTTAAAATAGCAGAGGAAAGAAGGGACGCAAAAGGCAAAGGAGAAAGGGAAAAATACAATCACTTGAAAAGTTCCTTACGTGTATCTGAAAGGCAAGTAATTCAGCAACAATCCCTCTCTCCTGGGAAAGGGCAATAGCTGCTGCACCAACCAAAGGGGGTGGGGAGAGATAACATAAGGATAGGGGAATGTATGGCTCTCCAGAAGTTTTTAAATGACAAATCCCATTGTTCCTTACCATTATTTATGCTAGGCAGGGCACATGGAACTTGTAGTCTAGCAGTCTCATGCCAGGGGCTGGGTCACGGTCCCTCAGACAGTTTCAGGGACTGGATGGCCATTTTGCCCTTCCTCCACCACATACCACTTGTGGAGTGAGGACGCTCCCGCCTTCCCTCCCGCCTTCCCTCCAGACTCACCATCTTGCCGGGGAGATGCCAAACACCTGCAGGCGGTGAGGCAACTCTCCCACCCTCCTCCAGGCCCTATCATCATGGCCGGGTGGCTGACAAAAGTTCGACAGCAGCGGCAGTGGAGTAAGGACGTTCACCATCTCGCCGGGGAGATGCTTAACAGCTGCATGTGGATGTCCTGCCCCTGCCATCTTGCCTAGAGGAAGAGAAGATTGCCGGCACATGTGGGCGGTGAGGTGATGCTCCTTCCCTCCCGCCAGGCCCCGTCACCTTGGCCCGGCAGCCGATAAAAGACTCTTTGGCTGCGGGCGGCAAGAGGACGCTCCCGCCCTCCCTCCGGACCTCTGCCATCTCGCTGGAGGAAGAGGCTGCCGTTAGTTGAGGGAATGTTATTTTTATGACATGTGACTATATTGTTTTGTACTGCTAGGACTGAATTTTCTTCTTATTATACTGTTATATCTTGTCATTATATTGTTATACTGTATTATATTTTGGGACTGTATCTTGCTTTTATTATGGATTGTGCAGTAATGTTTGTTGCTTGTTTGCATTGCCACACTGTTTCTGTTTTACTATGTGGTGGTCTGTCACAGCATTGCTTGCCCTATTATTATGTTCTATTGGTTGATTGTATTTTATTTGTTTGTACACCGCCCTGAGTTGGTCGCACCAAGTAGGGTGGTATAGAAATCCAATAAATAAATAAATAAATAAATACCACTTCCTGGTGTGGTGGAGGTGATGGTGGCCCACATGAAATGGTGCCACAGGCTGCATCAGGCCCACGGGCTGCAGGTTGAGAATCCCTGCTCTAGAGGGTCACACATTCTTCAACACAATAAAAAAAAAAGAAAGGAAGTAAAAGCATAGCTTGTTTGGCCTTTCTAAAGAGTATTTTCCAATACTAGCTCCTCTAATAACACACACACATTAAAATGTTTGTAACTGAAAACAGGAGTGATTTTTGGGTATGATCTTTTCTTAATAAACTTGGTGGTCTTGGTTATTCTTTTAGGTTATTGACTCCCAACTTGACAAGAAGGTGGTATGATGGTCCTTCTAATAAAGTAAAGTGAGATCCTTGATTATTTTTCATCTCAAAGGTTTCTGAAGAACTCATTTCACTTTGCTGTTGTCTCTTGAGATAATGTTATTTGGAACATTAAGATCTCCTCAATATCTTGGAGACATTCACTGAAATCCTGTGGCTTGTGGTAGTAAGTCCCATGAAAATAGATCCATTAAATCAGTGGGGATTTAGTGAGTCATTGATTCAAATTGGCCTGCTCTAGCTGTGACTTAACTTTACCAGTGTAAGTTACAATCAGAGTAGGCCCATTTGAATCAGTTGAATTTATGGAGGACCAGGCATTCCAAGTCTGTACTGATTCAGTGGACCTAATCAAGTGTGAAATATTAAAGCCAATATCTTGAACTATGCAATCTCATGTGTTTTTTTTAAAACTGTATACAGTATATACACCTGATGACCTTTCCTATGTTTGTTGCTTTCTCCTGACTGCTTTGATATCATTAATTTTTGAAGCACCACTCTTTCATGAATGTCACTTTATCACCAGTGATGGAATTACAATTTTTTTACTACCACGCCATGACATCATGGATGTCATGGGCGTGGCCAATGTCATGACGTCATGACATCATGGGCGGAGCTGACATCATGACGTTGTGGGCGGGGCCTTAAAAATAAAAAATATTTTTTAAAAAATAAAATAAACAAATACACATACACCCCTCAACCCACCCACCTATCCACAACACAAACCCGTCAATAAATTAAAGAAATAAAATAAATAAAGAAATAAAATAAAAATACACCCACCCACCCCAAACACAAATCCCTCACTTACCCCTGGGAGGGCTTTGCGGCAGCGGACAGCCCGGGCAGAGCAGGCCTCAACTTGCCTGGGAGGGCTCGGGGGCAGCAGACGGCCCAGGCAGGCCAGGCCTCAACCTGCCTGTGAGGGCTCGGCAGCCCCAGGGGAGGTGCCCTCCTCTGAGGGCTGGTGCTGCCTGCTCAGGCCGCCATCGCCGCCATCGCCATTGTCGCTGCCGCCGCCATTGCTGTTGCTGCCACCACTGCCGTTGCCATCACCGCCGCCGTTGCCGTTGCTGCAGTTGCCGCCGCCGTCACCATCGCCGCCAGAGGTGGAGGAGGCGGCGACGTGCTCTTCCGGGTGTCCCCAGGCCATG
Organism: Furcifer pardalis; assembly: GCA_030440675.1. Lineage (NCBI taxonomy): Eukaryota > Metazoa > Chordata > Lepidosauria > Squamata > Chamaeleonidae > Furcifer > Furcifer pardalis. Next base: position 226,878,456 of record CP126890.1, on the reverse strand, counting down.
GGGGCTTTTTGGCCCTCTGAGGGCCACCGCTGCCGGAGCCGCTCTGAAAAGGTGCAGCTCTGGCTCCAAATTTTTTTAAAAAAAATTAGAGCCAAAATGACTCCAATTTAGTGAGCATGCGCAGAAACTCAATCTGACGAATGCGCAATGCATCAGATTGAGTTTCTGTGCATGCACACTAAATTGGAGCCATTTTGGCTCCAATTTTTTTAAAAAAAATTATTTCAGTGAGGCGTCCGGAACTGGATGCCTTAAAAATGGGCTACCCTCTCGGAGAACCCTCCGAGATTGTTCCTACCGGTTCCAGGGAACCGGATGGAACCTGGGTCATCCCATCACTGTTTATCACTGTTTATCACCCCAAATCATTTTCAAGTGAACAATGGTAAGGAAGCTTCAATTAAGGCAATTGATTTGGATGCATTTAAAGTTCAAGTTGTATAATGTACTTTTGTCTCTACTTCTTGGCAAAAGCTTATTCTTAGATTTAGGCTCCTTGCAGAGCATTGCTCACAAGCAGAGCATCCCACCTGCCATAAAGCGAATAATGGAAAATGCTGAAATTTTTATCTGGATTTTGCCCCCCCCCCCCTACACACACACAGTTTTCAATTTGGCCTTCTTAAAAACATTATACAAAGCAATGTGAGCAGTCAACACAAACAAACATTCCCAATTGTTTCCAATCTCAATGTTATGCTTCCATTTGACTTCTGCCTTTTCAGTCTTTGGACTTTGCCTCCATTTTACATCTGGCTCAGTGGTTAAGAAGCTCGTGCAAGGCTGGCAAGTAGCCAGTTCAAGACCCAGGTGCTACATGATGGATTGAGTGCCCGTCTCTGTCCCAGCTCCTGCCAACCTAGCAAATTGAAGGCAATAAATTGCAAGTAGGTAAATAAGGACCACTTCGGTGGGAAAAGATCTTGGGGACATGAAAGGAGTTTCATTCAGGCCTCCCCTAAGGGGAGATTCTCCTTTCAACCCAGAATGACATGAAATCATTATTAGCCCACCTATCTGGAGAGTTTGTTTTTGTACTCATGAGACTATAGAGGGCAGCATCGATGAGCTGTCAGAATTCATTTCTGATAGCAACAATTTAGGGAAATAATCAAATTGAGATTCCCACCTCTCTGTACTTGTTGCAAACTCAGAAATTCCAGACAGACAAAACTTAGTTCTATGAACCAAGCAGGACAGAGGGTTTTTTTTAATAGCAAGCATTTTTTTTTAAAAAAAGAAAAGCTTATAGAAATGTCCATTTTTTATTTTAAAACCTCTTCAACTTTTCATCACTGAGCAGAAACCAATTTAGTGACATTCTAGAGAAGGAATGAATAGTAAGACCAATTAGGTTTCATTTTTAATTATGGAAAGACTCTAGAATAAAGGAATATATGATGTGCCCTGAGGCCGACTGCATATTTTACTCTCAGGTTACCTCTAATTTAGCTCTTGAAATGCAGGAAAGGAACTCTTGCATATAACAACATGTCGAGTCTATCTCAGTCCATCATTCATTTGGCTCTGCTCCATAGAACAAGACGTGCTTTTCATTCAGGTGTGTTTATGATGGGTGAACCTGACCAGATGTTAAGGTTTTAAAGTTGTGGTAAAATAAGTTATATTAGCTGGCTTCTTCTTCTTCCATGTCTAGGCCAGACGTGAAATTGCCAAAATGAAGCCCTCTTTTGGTGAGTTCATTCTATAGTTTCTTTCACCTGACCAAGTGTGAGAAAGAATAGCCGGCAGCACTAGGTTGCCATTACCAGGCAACACAGACACTTGTTATTAATGACTGTTCATTGCCAACCCACTCTTTGGACAAATGTGACAATTGCCTTCCAGCATCTCTTTTAAGCAGTTGTAGTGCTCCAGAAATGTAGTCCTAGCAACAAATTCTATCAATCTCCCCCTACGCTACCATTTGTAAGAGATGATCTGAAGGACCAAAGGTTCTCTAGTCATTTCTTAAGCCATTGGCCCAGATCCAGATCTGGGAGGGGTGAATGTGTTATACATTAGCAAAGGCAAAGGTCTCTCTTGCATGAAAGCCAGTTGTGTTTGACTCTAGGGGGTAGTGCTAATCTCCATTTAGAGTCAAAGATCCAGCACTGTCTGTGTCCTGTGATCATGTGGCAGGCATAACTAGATATTGAAACGCACAAAATGCTGTTACCTTTCCCACCACAGCAGTAACTATTTATCTACTTGAAAATTCTTGCTTTCAAACTGCTAGGTTGGCAGGAGCTGGGACAGATAACAGACACTCACTCTATTGCACAATACTTGGCTCTTGAACAGCTGATCTGATGGTTTGTCAACTCAGCATCTTAATCACTAAGTCACCACAAACACTCTGCTATACATTAAGGGGTTGTAAAACATCTGTATGTGTCCAAACAAGCATTCAGTCTGAAGAGAAGTCCTGTGGATGTCTTGCTTTCATATTATGGTAATGTGCCAATGTATTTCCTATTTGAATAGAGAAGTAATAATGTCTTTCTTTTTCCAACCTATCTTCCTGGAGTCGGTGGGGTTATCTGTGTTCAGAAGAGGAAAGACAGTGAAAAGTGACTGAAGTACAGTATGTCCTAAAGGTCACCTTTGCTTGAAAGCCAGTCGTATCCGACTCTAGGGTTCAGTGCTCATCTCTTTTTCATAACCAAAGAGCCAGCACTGTCTGCTTCTGCAGACATTTCCCTGGTCATGTGGCAGGCATGACTAGATACTGGAGCGAACTGAATGCTGTTTACCTTCCCACCGAAGTGGTCCTTATTTATTTACGTGCATTTTCTTGCTTTCAAACTGCCAGGTTGACAGGAGCTGGGACAAAGATGGGAGCTCATTCTGTCCTGTAGTACTCGGGAATCAAACTGCTGACCTGCTGCCTTCCAGTCAGCGTCTTAGCCACTTGAGCCACTGCAGTCCTATAGGAGGCCATATCTCAAATTCTGCTGATGCCAGATGTTCCTTTTGGGGGGTCAATACAATTAAAACGAAGGACCTGTTTTGGTGGCTCCTCATTTAATTGTTAAAATTCTAGCCTACAAATTCCTGTTATGGTGTGACTCCAATAGTGTATAAATTCATGTTGCTCACACATGCCATGCCTAACATTGCTCTTTTTATTAAAAAGGAGATTCCCTGCATTTTTGTTTATCAGCAACAGTAATATATTCTAGTGCTGATACGGTCATGAAACTACAGCCACAGATTCTGAGTTGGTTATGGTGAAACATCAGCATTTCTACAACTCATTTTTTTTAAAAAAAATGCTTTCCAGGTGGCAGTAATAAAATGCATAACAAGTCTTAACAAAATAAAATCAATCTTTTTGACATTAATTAAAATTGTATCATAGGTGTGCTTGAAAGAGTGAAATAATGAAGAAGCCACAGCCAAGTCAGATATTACATTATCAGCTGTATAACAAAAGGTGGTGGTGGTTGTTAGTATATTGCATTTCTTACTTCTCAGCATTACTGCTGCATGTGGGCAGACCAAAGGGTAAAACATTAATTTTAGGTGCCAGGTCTTAAATTTTTGTGGATGAGATGACATATTTATAGTGTTACTGATTTCTGAATTTCAGGAAACAAATTAGAAGCTATCGGCTACAGTTTTAAATTGGTTACCAATGAATTTGAAATGAATTTGGTTGCTGAACTATGTATCAGGAGGAGAATGACATGATTTCTTCAATATTCATGCAATTTCTTGCCTTAATGTCAGGTGCTTTGTAGTTTTGACAATTGCTGTATTTGGTGGTTGCTTGTTGATGGAAGACTGCTGAGCAATAAACTGGGGCCAGCATTTTAATTCCTCCATAACTTACTGATGTGAAGATTTCCATATACTGTACAGTCAAACCTCGCATAAAGAGCGCCTCACTTAAAGAGTAACTAGCTTAAAGAGCAGAATTTTCTCTGAATGTTCGCTTTGCTTAACAAATAAAACCAACCAAAAACTCGCTTAACAAATAAATCGGGGTTCGCAATCTAGCCCACAATTGATCATTTACAATGGTGTTTCGCTTAAAGAGCAAACTCGCTTAAAGAGCAAGCCTGTGGAACGCATTCTGCTCTTTAAGCGAGGTACAACTGTACAGTATTGTGTTCTCTTGTAGAAGTATTTTAAATTGTTGTGTTATTTTATTATTTGTCTCTTGCTCTGAGATCTATTTATGTAAGACAAGGCAAACATTTTTAAATAAATAAAGATACTCAAAATATTTAAATATTTCATATAATCCACTTTTTAACTGAAAGCTGAAGCAAACCTTTTGTAAAATAGCATCAATCATAGGAGAAAATTAACACATTCAGTCTTTCATGTAGGTATATGGGATTTTTTATTTAAAAAAGACCTAGTCAAATATTCTTTTTCTCCATAGTGTTCTTTCATTTCAGTGGTCATTCACCACAGCACATTTTTTTAGACTTAAACAAGTGCAAATAAGATTAATAGGCAGGATAATGAACATTCCTGGCAAGGCACAAAAATAGTAGCAAGGAGGAAAAAGAAGAACAAGATCTGAAAAGTTAATGATCCATTAAGTGAATCCTGGCTCTGTGTAGATCCTACATGGTTCATTATTGCATAATAAATTTAATTGACAGTGATAGATTCGGGCAAGAAAGGAGCTCATCAAATAAGCAAGAAAGCCTCCCCTTTAATTCACTCAGCAGACACTTGGGAATTGGCAGATAATTGAATTACCATTTATTATTGATATGAATTCCTCCAAGGGTGTGTTTTAACTACAGAAATGCTTGCAGAAATTTTACAGTGTGTTGAATTATGTGTCATATTCCATAGATTCCATATTTAGTATACAATATAATGCAAGTACAGTATAAGCTGCTTTTCTTTGTGGCTGCAGATGATGTCAGTATCACTACTTCTAAATGCTGACCATACTAATCAGAACTCAGGCAGTTTCATACCTGAGTGCTGCACAATGGAGTGAGCGCCTGTCATCTGTCCCAGCTCCTGCCAACCTAGATGTTTGGAAGCAAGTAATTTTGTTGTTGTTCAGTCACAGTCGATTCTGACCCTCTGCGACCCCATGGACCACCGTCCGCCAGGCACTCCTGTCCTCCACCATCCTCCTCAACTCGCTCAGTTCTGTGCCCATTGCCTCCACAATACCATCTAGCCATCTCATCTTGGTCCATCCCCTTCTTCTTTTGCCCTCAACCCTTCCAAGCATCAAGGCTTTCTCAAGTGAATCCTCTCTTCTCATTTGATGTCCAAAGTACTTTAGCTTCATCTTTATTATTTGCCCTTCTAAGGAGGAGTCAGGCTTGATTTCTTCTAAGATTGACCTATTTGTTCTCCTCGCTGTCCAGGGGACTCTCAAAACTCTCCTCCAACACCACATCTCAAAGGCGTCTATTCTTCTGCGCTCCGCTTTCCTAATGGTCCAGCTCTCACAACCATACATTGCCACAGGGAATACCATTGCTTTGACTATGCGAATTTTTGTTTTCAATGTGATGTCTCTACTTTTCACTATGTTCCCCAGGTTTTTCATCGCTTGCCTCCCAAGAATCAGTCGCCTTTTTATTTCATGGCTGCAATCACCATCTGCAGTGAGCTTAGATCCTAAGAAAGTAAAATCTGTCACTGCTCCTACTTCTTCCCCATCTATTTTCCAGGGACTGATAGGGCCTGTTGCCATTATCTTGGTTTTCTTTATATTGAGTCTCAAGCCAGCTTTTGCACTTTCTTCTTTCAACCTAATCAGGAGCTTTTATAAAGTCCTCCTCACTTTCTGCCATTAGGGTGGTATCATCTGCATATCTCAAATTGTTGATGTTTCTTCCAGCAATTTTGATCCCAAATTGTGATTCCTCCATCCCTGCATTGCGCATTATGTGTTCTGTGTATAAGTTGAATAAGCAGGGTGACAAAATGCAGCCTTGTCTTACTCCTTTTCCTATTCCAAACCACTCCGTCATTCCATTTTCTGTCCTAACTGTTGCCTCTTGATTCATGTGCAGATTTCTCATGAGGCCTATAAGGTGTTCCTGTATTCCCATCTCTTTAATTACTTGCCACATTTTGTTGTGGTCCACACAGTCAAAAGCCTTAGTGTAATCAATGAAACAGAAGTAGACTTGTTTCTGATATTCCTTTGTTTTTTCCATGATCCATCTTATGTTGGCGATGTGATCCCTAGTCCCCCTGCCTCTTCTGAAACCCGCCTGCACTTCTGGTAATTCTCTCTCCACATACTGTTGCAGTCTATCCTGTATTATCTTGAGCATCACCTTGCTAGCGTGAGGGATGAGCGCAATTGTTTGATAATTTGAACATTCTTTGGCATTACTCTTTTGGGGGATTGGAACGTATACTGATCTTTTCCAATCCTGTGGCCATTGTTTTGTTTTCCAAATCTGCTGGCATATAGAATGCAATAATTTGATTCCATCATCTTGTAGGGCTTTGAAAAGTTCAACTTGGATACCATCAACTCCACTGGCTTTGTTGTTTGCAGTGTTTTTAGGGCCTTTCGGACTTCACTCTCTAGAATGTCTGGCTCATGTTCAATGTTCTCATCATTGTGATTATCAGGGGTGTTGAGGTCCTTTTTGTAGAGTTCCTCTGTGTACTCTTTCCATCTTTTCTTAATCTCTTCTGCATCTGCTAACTCCTTGCCATCTTTGTCTTTTATCATGGTCATTTTTGCTTTAAATGTTCCCTTGAGTTCCCCAATTTTTTTGAAAATATCTCTAGTCCTACCCCTGATATTGTTTTCCTCTGTTTCTTTGCACTGTTCGTTCAGGTAGGTTTCCTTATCTCTCCTTGCTTTTCTTTGAAATTCTGTATTCAAGTGACTGTAATTACAAGTAATTACACGCATATAAATATGTACCAACTCGGCTGGAAAGGTAACAGCATTTAATGCATACCAGCATCTAATCATGCCTACCACATGACCATGGAGACATCTGCAGTGCAGGCAGCAGACAGTGCTGGGTCTTTGGCTGTAAATGTAGATGAGCCCCAACCATCTATAGTCGGACACAACTACCTTCACTTATGCTAGGGAAGTACTGGGAAAGTGTGGGCCCTTATCATGATTTTATAATAAGGAGAAGTTTTCCCTGCATTTGAACTTGTAAACAATTTCTGTGTTGTAGTGCAGCACAGGATGCTACGGTGTCCTCTGATATTGGAAGTATCTCAACTTCCTATTTTTGGGGTTGGCTACAGCATTACCTTACATAGCCACTTGAGGAAGTATAGCTGGCAGCTGACCATATTTCCTGTGACACTTTCAAGGAAGGGGCAGAGTTCAATGCTAAAAAGTAGAAGTGCAGGGGTGGGGGTGGGAACAATTTGCAGCCACCTCATATACAGCTAAGGCAAGAGGTGACACTTACCACGTTCCCCAAAACCTATTGACTAAAATCGTGTGTTTTTTAGAAATTACTTTTATCCGTCTGCCACCTAATAGTGCTTCCTAATGTAACTTCCGAAATAACATTTCTGAGTTCATGTCCTAGTTGCCAGAATACCAACTTTGTCCCAGGATTCACCTTTTCAGAAGTATATGATATTATAGTATATAATCTTATATTATAATAAAAGTACAGTCAAACCTTGCATAAAGAGCGCCTCGGTTAAAGAGTAACTCGCTTAAAGAGCAGAATTTTCCCTGAATGTTCGCTTCGCTTAACAAATAAAACCTACCAAAAACTCGCTTAACAAATAAATCAGGGTTCACAATGGTGTTTTGCTTAAAGAGCAAACTCGCTTAAAGAGCAATTGCGGGGAACGCATTATGCTCTTTAAGCAAGGTACAACTGTATATGATCTTATAGTATAATAAAATTTTAAGTTGACATGATAGTAAGCGATTATGTTTTGAGTTATAAAGTTCCAGTGTCACACAGTAGGGTTATAGGGGCTGCCGTGGCTCAGTGGTTATGAAGCTCGCCTTGTTAGCTGGAACGCTAGCAAGTCGGCAGTTTGAGACCCGGGTACTGCATGATGGATTGAGCGCCTGTCCCAGCTCTTGGAGACATGAAAGGAGCCTCATTTGGACATTCCCTGAGCAGAGCTTCCTCCACAAAAATCCTTTCAGCTTAGAATAATTTCTGACACAAAATTATTATACTGTATTACAGTAAGGTTTCTTTGTAACATGTGTCAATGTGCACTGGATTTTTTTTTAACAGGACCATTCAGAAGTGAGGACTCAACTATGTTCTGAACTGCTATAAGAGAAAGATTGTATTTCATGCACATTTTTTCCAGATATGTGTTTTGGCTTTCATCATGCTAGCAACATTTAACAGCCATTTATAACTGTCCTTTCATGCTCTTTTCTTCAAGTGTTGGTAAAGCTCAATGTCTCCAACATTTAGCTCCAGCACTTACTTAAAAATAGGTTTCATGTATGATTGCTGTATAGCAATATACAGTATTCAGGGTGACACCTTTCCTGCTCCTATGCTTGCTGGCTTTGCTATATGATCACACAAAAGAAACTTTGTTAAGTTAACTGCAGAGCTATTTATAAGCTACCCACAAAACCTCTCTTGGACTTTACATTCTTTGCTGTGGTTTTTCCATGCTTCTTCAGAAATTACTATATGCACATTATAATCCAACAGATGAATGCAAGCTCTCATCATACTACATTTAAATACTGGAACTAAGCCAGTAAAGGTGTGAAGGTTGCATATTGCTCTAAGCTCTGAAATATATCTTAATTGTTAAATTGTGTGCTTCTGAAGACAGCTGCATTGCATTCTCCGGTCACATGCATGGGCTATGTTTCATTGTAAGCACAGTATTCCTGACACTAAGTTTGTCCCGTTAAGCCATTAACCGTTTCTGTGAAAGACTAATAATTTGTCCCAAACAGCTATACAGTAGCCTACAACAGTTAAAGCTACAACTGTACTAAGTACAGACACTACAGTGCCCATACACTTGCATGCAAGCCACATCTGTTACACATTAAATCCTACCATCCACTATGTGTTATGGATTATTGTCCAGGGCTACCTGAAACAGTGAAGCAGATTGCCTCAGAAGACTCCAGTGGCACAAACTCTTTCTGAGAAGGCAGGGAGCGCAAGGCCAAAGTGAGAAAATTAGACAGCGCCTTCTTCCAGGGCAAAAAAATACTGACAAATGACTATCCAGCAAGCCTGGTGATTATCTGGCAAAGTGCTCATCTGAGCACTTCTCATAAGTCAAGGGTCTTTTTAACTTTATTCTGGAGAAATCTGATGATAAAACCTAGGTCAGCCCAGCTACAAATCCCCCAATTCCAAAATGAAGAAATTTCAAGAAAGTTATAATCTGACCCTCCTGGGACTTGCCAGCCAAATCTGACATTCCTGATTTTTGTTCTGGTGTTGGAATACATGATCTTGGAGAGTGTATAATTTTTAATTCATTAGTGTCCTATTTTAAATTAGAGAACTGTGGTGGCTTAGTGGTTAAGATGTTGAATTTGATGACTGGAAAGTCAGCAGGTCAAGACCCAAGTCTGTTAAACAGAGTGAGCCCCTGTCTATGTCCTGCCTCCTGCCAACCTAGCAGTTCAAAAGCAACAAATTGGAAGGTAACAGTGTTCCGTGCACTTCTATGACCCTGGAAATGTCTGCAGACAGCACTGGCTCTTTGGCTGTAAGCGGAGATGTTCACCACACCCTAGAGTCAGATATAACTGTCTTAGAAGCAAAGATGGCCTTTACGTTTACTATTTTTAATTGCCTTGATTTGCTTATTTATTGATTGTTTTGACCCCAGGTGTGGAACTTCCATGGTCCCAGTTTACTGGTAATATTTGGCTTTTTGATCTTAAAATGTGCATGCTGGGGTCACATCCATCCAAGTATTGAAATAAAGTAGTCCTAATTCAGATGCAACGCAGGGCTTTTCCCCTGGCCACACCCACCATACCATGCCCACAGTGTGGTAGTAAACATTTTTGGACCCCACCACTTCATATATGCATGGTCTTGAATCCATATTTAGATCCAAGAACCCCCATCAAAGATTTAGCCAGCCTTTTTATATGCTTCACAAAGCTTCACACACATGTCTTCAGACCAAATGGTGCAGGTGGGGTAGGCGTTCCAAGCCCTATCTTGATGTTACATATTCAACTAGCATATTCTATGATGTACATTTACCCTGTCCTCTTTGTTTTGTCATGTACATTCTAACATGTTCAGTGGTAAACATGTCTGCTTATTTCAGATAAGCTGTAAATAACTTTTAACTAGAGAGGGTTTCATAATTCTAATGACACGCTAAAAGCTGTTCAACTTTTTGAGAGTTTAAGTGACACTAAGATGGCTCTGCTCATTCTACAGCCTGATTGCATACATTGTATAGATTGCTTTGTAAAGGAATATGTCAACAAATTAAAAATATGCTACTTAATTCACTAAAGTGTCACCTGTGCCATTGCTGCTCACATTTTCTAAAAAGAAAAGATTCACATAAAAAACTAAGCTTCCTGATCTTCTAGCACTCTCACCCTGAGATTTGTCTCCCTCCTCAGAGATTTTGAAAAGCATAGCAATTTCCCAATACCTGTACAGTCAAACCTCACATAAAGAGCACTTCGCTTAAAGAGTAACTCGCTTAAAGAACAGAATTTTCTCTGAATGTTCGCTTCGCTTAATAATTAAAACCAACCAAAAACTCGCTTAACAAATAAATTGGGGTTTGCAATCCCCCCACAATTGGTAATTTACAATGGTGTTTCGCTTAAAGTGCAAACTCGCTTAAAGAGCAATCCTGTAGAACTCATTATGCTCTTTAAGTGAGGTACAACTGTACTTCAGCCAATATCCCGAAACTTGGTAACTCTACATGATTGGAGAGCTCTAGGGATAAGCAACAATCTGTTATATGGGTCATAGTTTTGTTTTTAATTTATCTGGGTTTTTGTGTAAAGCTGAGGTTTTATATAAATTGAGGACACGGATTCATGTAAGTAATAGTAATCTAAACTCAAACAGCAACACTTAGCCACACATTAAAGTGTTGCTATTCTTCTTCCATGTCTAGGCCAGACATGAAACTGCCAAAATGAAGGCACCTATTGGTGAGTTCATTCTGCAGGTCTTTTCACCTGACTTAGTGTGAGAAAGATTAGCTGGCAACACAAGTTTGCCCTTACAAGGGTACGCCCGATTGTGGTTCAAATATGCCACAATCTTCGAGGAGGCTCTTTCTGTGTACCCCAGTGTTGCTGTTAACTGTAATGCTACTGAAAGGAGTCTATCAATGCAAGTTGACTAATCTGGAAAGCTCAGAAGCGGGGAGGGAATGTCTTAAAGTACTTAAATGCCCACAATGCATATGTTTAGTTGGGCTCGGTATCAATGCACATATCGATCTATTTCCACTCTCTGTCATTTTTGTATGTATTTGCTCCCAAGTCTGTTCTATCCTGAGTAATTTTGAGGGCATACAAACATTCACATATACACATGGACTGTTAATGTGCATTTTGAATGTATTTTCTTTTATGTTCACTTTTCTAAACCATTTTATCCTAAAGCAGAGATAGGGTTTTGTTGAATAATATTTTCTTCTACCTTTTTTTAAAAAAATAAAAGTGTTAGAACTTTCTCACAACATTCAAAGATACAGTAAAACACCGGATAACGATTGGATCGGATAACGCTAAAATCGCATAATGTTAAGTAATCTGGGGAGGAGAATTGGATCGAATAACTTTAAGGTCCTACGGGATGGATCAGATAACAACCGCTAAATCCTGTGCGGTTATAATGTATCTCTATGGAGCTTTAATGTAATCCAATCCATCCCATAGGATTTTAACTTGTGGAACCAAGTCTTAGCGTTATCCGAGGTATTACTGTATGTGAAAAATGACTGAGAGCTGCTTTCAAATGTATATGTTCATGCAAGAGATGCAGATCAAGGCTAAGTATGACAAAGTTCATCAGGGCAAAATTCTGCAATCATCCTCAGTGCTGGGTTAAAAAACCCAAGATAGATGAAAATGTATCCTGAGAAAACCAAACTAATATAGCTAACTATAAACTCTGTAGGAACAAAATTTTCAGTAATAACATTTTCCTGCTGTATGACATACACATGTAGAGAAGTACTCACTTTTCATGTGACCTTGAAAAAATCATTTAAAAATAATTTATCTCTATTCAAAGGCATGGAATAAAGCCTCTTTTAGGTTGCTGACTGAGTAAAGAATGGAGCTTTGTGATGGTATGTTAGTACAACAGAGGCACATGGCTACGAGAGAAGTTTATATTAGATGGCATGACCCCAGTAGGGCAGAAGTACAAAGAGGTGCTGGTTGGAAGCTACTTGTGAAAAAGAAGGAATTTGACATTAAAGGGGACAAGATTTATTATTTTGCTTTTAAAATTACATCAAAGAGCCAGTCTGTAGTACTGGAGACTTATATCACCTTGTTAAACTATTTAGACTCTTATGTTTCTCTTATTTGTACTGTAAACCTGCTCAATTATATACCTTTAAAAATCTATACCTCTACCCCAAACATATTTCACATTCATCTGTCAGACTGGTCTTTTAAACATCCTGCCAGTAACATTGCCACTGCACTGTATTTCAATTGTGGGAAAGAAAACATATACTATACATAAATACCAAGACATACGAACTAGAGATATTATCAGGGAAGGAGAGAAAAAAAGACAGTTCCTTTAATCAGAAGAATAGACAAGCTGAGATGGACAAACAGTAAAACTCTTCAAAGAATGATGAACTGGATCAGGTTAAGTTTCATCTGGTCTGGCGTTGTTTGCCAGCAGAAGCCTACTATCAGTGCTTGATGAAATTGATATACAATGGCATGTTGCATCTGATCATTACGGCCCTATATTATCATAATATCTGTTGAAGAAAGATAGACATAAATTAGTGTAATCTTCTTCAAAACCATCCAAGTCAGTGGCTACCATTGGCTAAGATGACCTTCAAAAGTCTTGCAAGCCATTTCAGAGTGATCTTAGCACACAAACAGATCACATATCTTGAAGTCTTGTGTGCTCAGTTACTGTTGTGCATGGTTACTATTTAGCTTGTTTTGTAAGGCACCTGCATGTTAAACAAAAGAGAGCAATTTGTGGAAGCGTAGGCTAGGAATATAGACTTCTCTTAGTCTTGTCCTCGACATGTCTATGATAATCTCATCAACATTGTTTCCTATCCTAGTTCTGTGTTGGGCTACAGGACCATTTCCCTTTCATTCTGCATAGAAATCCCTGTGTATATATTTGTATACATCTGTGTTTCAAAATTTATACTTTCCCTGCTACTGTTATGTGATTTTTCTCTCTGACTAAAATCTGCTTGTACAGTATGTATTTCTCAGATTGAAATGTGAATTTTGTGCATATTTCTTTCTCCAAAAGGTACCACAAACCTTGGAAATGTGTGGATTTCTGAAGTAAGATCCATTTTTTTATATTGTCAGTTTAGACAGATAAAATAAATACTCTCATAAGAAAATGTAAGTCTCCACCTATTTTTAATTACAGCTCCTTCTTCTGCTTCCTAAAGATTGACAGAAATGCCTGTTTTTCATCCATCTTTCAACTCTTGCATTAGCTTACTCCTCATTTTTTGCCATTGTGACATCACAGATATCACAGGATTCTGTCCTATGGCATCACAAAGATCTGTCCCTGGTCCAGTGGTGGGCATCAGCAGGTTCGCACCAGTTCGCCAGAACCAGTAGCAAAAATTCTGGCTGGCCCCGCCCATCCAAGTTTTGAAATAAAGTAGTCCTAATTCGGGTGCAACACAGGGCTTTCCCCCTGGCCACACCCACCATACCACACCCACAGTGTGGAGCCCACCACTGCCCTGGTCTCAGGATTTCCTTCTGAAGTCTAAGGGAACTGTATTCTGCTGATCTGAAAATCTCATTCACCACCCAAGGAAAGATGCATAATCATAGAAAGAAAGAAAAATGTTGTAGATAGAAAGCAGAAAAAAGAGATTTTGGGTCAGAGACTGTACTTGGGGAAAATCACATTTATTTATTTATTTATTTATTTATTTATTTATTTATTTATTTATTTATTTATTTATTTATTTTGTGTGAACACCACTCAGTGCAGCTTACAATAATATAGAACATCTAATACAGAAACAATAGATTACAAAAACATTAGATTACAAAAAGCTGTAAAATGTAGTCCAAAAATGCAATTTTCCAAGCACTGTCTCCAACAGTTTCAGAACTCTTTCTTATCTATAGAATGTTTTTCTTCTATGATTTGCTTTTGAATAAACTGTTGCATTGCCTAAAAGCTGCTCTTTTTGTGAAAGGCAGTGACAAATTAGTTCCCGTACCCTGACCACGCATTTCCTTAGACAAAATTTCCATTGACATCAAAAGACTAAAAAGTGCATGATTAAGCCCTATGTGTAACTAGATTCTAAATTCACCTTGTTTCCCAGGTTCATTTGCACACAAGATGAAAGTACTGTATACACTTTTTATATGTTCTGAGATAATTGCACACATTATCAGTCTTTGATATGAAACAAAGCTTTTTTATAGACAAAAAGTCTGTCACTGCCTAGAAAACTCGTCTCTCCATTGAGCACAAGCTTCTTCACTCAAATTTAATTACTGTCAGCTGGAATGCTGTAAAATGATTTATGATATGGTAGTAATATTGTTTGATTTCACTTAAGAAGTAGCACTTGAGGGTTTTTGAAATTCACACTTGTCGTTCAGCACTGTCACAGATTAGTTTATACAGAGCTACAACAAATATGGCAATTTCTCCACAAAAGCATGCATTTACCTCAGAGTTGGTTTTACCTAATTGGGCCGGGATAACAAATTGGAAAATAAATAAATTATTATTTGTAGGGATATTGCTTTTCTAGTAGGAGAAACTCTGACCAGCATCTAGTAGTGTCATTTTACTACATTCTACTGCTTCTGATAGTAGAAGTAGGTAAATGTCACCCTTGCTCGAAAGCCAGTTGTATCCGACTCTAGGGTTCAGTGCTCATCTCTGTTTATAGCCAAAGAGCCAGAACTGTCTGCATTTGCAGATGTTTCCATGGATATGTGGCAGGTATGCCTAGACACCGAAGTGCATGGAATGCTGTTTACCTTCCCACCGAAGTGGTCCCTATTTATCTACTTGCAATTTCTTGCTTTCAAACTGTTAGGTTGGCAGGAGCTCGGACAGAGATGGGGGCTCATTCCTTCATGCAGTGCTCAAGTTTTGAACTGCTGACCTTCTGCCTCCCAGCCAGCGTCTTAACCACTTGAGCCACTGCAGTCCCGATAAGTAGAATTGGAAGAAGAGAAATTCTTCTGCCTCTCACAACCCACCAACATGCTTCAGAGGGCTGAGAATACGGATGGGATATTCAGATTTTAAGGATGTCCAGCCCCAGGAATTACCTAGAATTCTCTACTCATACTTCTGGGACTGGGAGAGGAGAAGCCATATGACAAATAATAAATCTCTTTACTCCATTTTCAGGTTCACTTCACATACAGTATATAGGAAGCAGAAGGGAACACTTTCTCAGTCCCACTGCTACTGGTGGTCCATGGATAAGATACCTTTTGCTACCTGTCAGATGTGTTAGTGATGGCAATAGCAGCAAGAGAAAAGTCTCCTCTGAAGATCTTAGAGGCCAGGAAGCTTCACATCTGGTCCCAAATGTAGAGAAATATTTTTTCATATTAAGGATCATACTGTTTTTAAAAAGGAGCTGAAGGTTAACAGGTATACTCTGTGTCCCATAATAAACCAACATCTTGATTTATGAGCCCTGTTGGACCAGTTCTGGCATCAGTGGCTCAAAACATTTTTTTTTTTTGGTGGGGGGAAGAGGAGAATAGCCCTGTTCCAAATCAATGCTCGCTTCTTTTTTTGAGACATTACAGGTATCTAAGATTTTGACTTTAAGGTCAAAGGGTTGATTCAGAGTTAGAAAACTTCAACAAGATGGACTCTTTATGGGTGGTCCTATGCACTGGCTTCTGCCAATCAAGCCTCTGCATCTTCTGTTTGAAGAGTACTGTAGTTCTAACTTGTGGCCAGTAGAAAAACATGGCTAGACTCCCAGGCTTGTCCCTGTAATTTGCTGCAAGTGACTTCTCACTAAGGGAAGGCATTATTAAATTAAAAATAATTAACTCCCATTACACAGTGGCCTTCTTCATGGAATCTTTGACTGTGGTGAAATAATAGGTAGCCAGTGGCAAATCATTTGACAATTTTTGAACAGCTAATGGTTTCACGCATGTAATTTGACATAAACCAATGTACAGTGTTAGGTTGAAGGATTGTTTTGTTTTAAATTGATGCTTTAACCCTGGGGTTCCCAACCTAGGGCCCTAGAGCTGGCCCTAGCCCATGACATTATTCCATCTGGTCTATTGGCACCTCCACTGCACCCAGCAATGGAAGTGGGCACCTTCATGTCAGTTATAAAATGCACCCGTGCATGCAAAAATGTGCCCATGGCTGTCATAATGCAGAAGTGGGCACATTTATGTCAGCTGTAAATGTGCTTGGTTCCATTTCCAGGTTGCGTGATCTGGCCTACTCCACTGTCCAGGGGTCAGGCCTGCAGCGTAAAAAGGTTGGCCACCCCTGCTTTAACCCAATAATTGGGGTTGGATAGATTGGGCTATAAAGTAGGCTCTTATAATTGCTTGTCTTACAGAAGATGTGGTTCTTAAGAGTCAAGCTACAAAACCATTGGATGCAACTAGTTATATAATGTCCATGAAGATAGTCATGTTTGTATGTTGTGGGAACAAATCTTGCAACAACTTCACATGGCAGATTCAAATGCTGTATTGCTTTTTAAAGCAATTGCAAGGTGACAGCATTGTGAAAACAACCTAGCTAACACAGACTGTGCTTTAATTGGAAACTGTTTGTCCCATCCAGATAGCTTTTTAAAAAAATAGTTCTTTCCTGTAGACCTTAAAAACCTCATTCTTTTGGAACAGAAGTTTTGCCATGCTAAAATGGAAATTAATGAGAGGCAATGATTCCATCACAATATAGCTGACAGCAATCAAAAATAATAGTGCTCACAGGAGTGCTGAAAAGAGCACAGAGCAGAACAAATAACTGGAAAATATATGACATTGTAGAATGCCAAAAATTAAGCAAACTAAAAGATAGGAGGGGAAAAACCTGGTAGAAAGAAATAGAAACCTCCAGAGGCCACAGAAAACTTTGTAATGTGAAGGGAACATACAGTCAAACCTCGCATAAAGAGCGCTTCGCTTAAAGAGTAACTCGCTTAAAGAGCAGAATTTTCTCTGAATGTTTGCTTCGCTTAACAAATAAAACCAACCAAAAACTCGCTTAACAAATAAATCGGGGTTTACAATCCCCCCCACAATTGATCACTTACAATGGTGTTTCGCTTAAAGAGCAAACTCGCTTAAAGAGCAATCCTGTGGAACGCATTATGCTCTTTAAGCAAGGTACAACTGTATTTATTAAAGTGTTGTCATGTGACTAAGAATGCTCCTGAAAATACTGGTGTGATCATTCTCCTGGAAATTATAGCATTCCTGTGCTTTTCAAAGACTCCCTTTGTGTCTATGGAGTCATAGATCTATAGTGGAAGTGAGAGTCTGAGACATTATTTTTAACAGGAACTCATGGCTCCAATTATGCAAGTAATCCTGATGGGTTAATGTTAATTATGTTGTATTACCATTTCTGGAATATGCTAGGCTATTCTTGAATTTCAATTCCCAGAAGCCCTGATCATCAGGAGTACTGACTTGGGCTTCTGGGAATTGAAGTCCAAGAACAGCTGGAGTGCTGATCAGGGATTCTGGGAATTGAAGTTCAAGAACATTTGGAGTGCCATGGTTTGCCATCACTGTGCTAGGATACATCTTATCTTCAGTTTTCTTACTATTCCACGCTGAGATTGTACCTTACAAATACTGCTTGTGCTATAAAATTGCTTCCAATTTTGGGCAACACTTTGAATTACTGTCCCCCAGAAGGTATTATTAATAGATCCGCTCAGCTCTTTCAAGCCCATGATCTTGACTTTCTTATTTCATCTTCCTCTTTTTCTGTTGTGTTCAGTTTTACCCATGATTATTATCTTTGCTGGCGAATCTTGTCTTCTAGAAAAAGTTCAGACTTGATTTGATCTTCCATCCACTTATTTGTCTTTCTGGTGATTTGTGGTATCTCCTCCAACACAAACTTTTAAATGACTGCATCATTTTATTTTTATTTTTTTAAAAAAGCTCTACACCGACACAACACCTTGAATGAATCTCTTTCATTTTCTTGTCAGCTTTCTTCATTGTCCAGCTTTCCATCAGACACAGTAACTGGAATGTGGGATGCACCATTTCCACAATTTCATGGCTAGGGGTAGGAGCCGGCGGAAAAAATGAAATTATGATTTTAGCATTGGTCTTCGCTGCAATGCAAAGCTATCACAAAGCAATCACACTTATATACCACCTCATAATGCTCTAGGCACTTCACAAGTTAATTAGCATTTTGCCCCAAACATGCTGGGTACTCATTTTACTGACCTTGGAAGGATGGAAGGCTGAGTCAAATGCAATCTCCATTTGAACTGATGTTTGTACCAAGGAACACAAACTCTTTAACAATTTTAGTTTCATCACTGTCAATGTTATGTTCATCTGAAGTCATGGTTTTTGCTGTCTTAATGTTCAAACAAGCTGGCTGGGTTGCTTAGTAGTTTTAGTTGGCAGTTTGATTCTTCAATGTGCCTCCATGGAGATAAGAGAGCCTGTGCAGACATGGCCAATGTCTGTGTAGACATTCCCAGGGCACCTCCAGAGGAAGGGAATGGTAAACCACTTTTGAGTACTCTCGTCCTGGAAAAGATTGGAAATAGGTCACTATAAGTCAGAATTGACTTGACGGCACACAATTATTATTAATAAAGTTTAAATGCAATTCTGATTTTGTGCTTTCTTCTTTCATCTTCAAGAGTTGTTGTTGCAAGTAATTGTTGATTTCTGTTTTCTCAGTAATATTATTATCTACACATTTAAATCTTCCTTTCAACAATTTTCATTCTTATTTCATCTGATTCTACTCATGTTTTCCATATGATATGTTCTATAATTAGACTAAATGGATAAAGAGATAAAGTATACCCCTGTTTGACACCTTTGCCAATGCATTCACTTTACAATTATAAAAAGACAAAATCAAGAATGCTTCTGCTACCATTTGAGAGTGATAAAACAATGGTGTGAAATCTGAAAACTGCCAGTCAAAATGCTTGCAAAGATCCCTTAGAATACCTTTGAAAGATGACTATTTAAATATTTTAAATATTTAAAAATTCTTAGAAAAAATATTCATTAACTTTGCAACTTACTGGTAGGTTACTTTTACCGTAACTTTGTAACTACTTGTTACATTATATGTCACTTAGCAATAACTAGTTATGGGTCCATAGTTGCTCAGTGATTAAGATGCTGAGCTTGATGACCAGAAGGTTGGCAGGTCAGCAGTTCAAGACCTGAGCATTGTGTGACAGAGTGAACTCCCATCATCTGTCCCAGCTCCTGCCAACCTAGCAGTTCAAAAGCAAGAAATTGCAAACAGATAAATAGGTACTGTTTAGATAAATAGGTACTGTTTAGATAAATAGGTACTGTTTAGATAAATAGGTACTGTTTTAAAACTTTGGCTGTAAATGGAGATGAGCACTGTCCCCTAGAATTGGAAATGGCTGGCTTTCGAGCAAGGGAGACCTTTAGTTATTTTTCTTTTACTACTACTACTACTACTACTACT
This sequence comes from Furcifer pardalis, assembly GCA_030440675.1. Classification (NCBI taxonomy): domain Eukaryota; kingdom Metazoa; phylum Chordata; class Lepidosauria; order Squamata; family Chamaeleonidae; genus Furcifer; species Furcifer pardalis. The sequence goes on along the minus strand of CP126890.1, from coordinate 226,858,633 downwards.
ACTACTACTACTACTACTACTACTACTACTACTACTACTACTACTACTACCCTGTTTACCCGAATATAGGACCTCCTCGTATAATAAGGCACCCCCCTATTTTCTGTTTCTGCTACGAAACAGACATAGTGTTTCCATATAAGGCTTTTACTGTGGAATCCCAACATCTCAGTCACAAATTTTATGTAAGCTCTCTATAACAATACAGTACTGTACCATCAGTTTTCAGCCTTCCCATCTCTTCTCACAGATCCTTTATTTTTCTCACCCAAAAACATTCATTAAGACTTATGCATCAACCTGATTTTAATGTGCTTGTTCTTTTCTTCTCTAGTGTCGTTCTGAAAGCATAGACTAGAAGCTTCAGAAGAACTCTTGTAATTTTCCCAGTCATCATTTTTTTTCCTGTGGTTTTCAAAACGGGTCAGTGAAGTGCCTTTAGGTTTCATTCCTAAGGTTGACACATGATAAGTACAGCAAGCCACAGTTTTTCATACATTGTAATGTGCACACCGTCCATATGTCAGGAGACAGAATACAAATGGTGGTCGTATTGGGAACCTTTAGTGCTGTCCAATTGCCTCCAACTTTTCATTGGGGAAAGATGGAAATGCTCTCTTTTCCATCTCCATTGTTTATAGGACCCAGCAGAAAAGAACTAATTTTTCTAACTTCACATTTTGTCATTCCATTCGCAGATGAGTCACAAAGTAGGATATTTTTTGCATTTGGAAGTTTTGTACTTCTTGATTTTAAAAAAATTGTCAATGTATTTTGATTACTAGCAGATTCTGTGTCAGCTATGAACTTTATAAAACTTCTTATTTGTGCCAGTGAAGGCTACTTAAAACTAGGTAGACATTGTTGCCAGAATAAAGAGAGAAAATTGAGAATATGGCTAAAATTTAAAATGTGTCATATGATTTGAATTAGACAGATAATATCTGCACTTGGTTTATCAGAAATTTGAAAGTGAATGAATCCGAATGGTCCCCTAGAGATTTATTTTCTGTAAAACAATTGTATCAGGAGTTACAAATAGTTGCTTCTTTCACAAGAAGAAAATGAAGGGGGGAAAAACAACTCAATAAAATTAATTTATTGTAGACTGCAGTGGCTTAAGTGGCTAAGATGCTGACTGGGAGGTGGAAGGTCAGCAGTTCGATTCCCGAGTACTGCAGGACGGATGAGCTCCCATCTTTGTCCCAGCTCCTGACAACCTAGCAGTTCGAAAGCAAGAAATTGCAAGTAGATAAATAGGGACCACTTAGGTGGGAAGGTAACAGCACTTCATGCACTCCAGTGTCTAGTTATGCCTGCCACATGACTACGGAAACATCTGCAGAAGCAGACAGCGCTGGCTCTTCGGCTTTGAAACAGAGATGAGCACTGAATCCTAGAGTTGAATATGACTGGCTTTTGAGCAAGGGAAACCTTTACCTCTACTATTGTAGACAAATTATTGAGCCACTGAATCATTGTCTAGGTATTTTTAACATATAGTGATTAAAGATTAGACTGTAGTGTACAGTATTTGCTAACATTGCTCTGTGAACGATTAATGGAAATAATGTACTTGATAATGCCTGTTATTTCTATTTTAATGTCCTCTGATCTCTCCGTTTATAATTTTCTCACTACCATACTTTAGGATAATATTGAAGCATCTGTTGAAATTGTCTCAGTTATACCAGAATAAACATGAAAGTCTTTAAGGAGGTACAATCTTCTTCCTTGAGGACTGTGACAGTTCCTTGTGCAACAGACTATTTTGGTCATTCCATTAAAAGTTGTGCAAACACTGTAGTCCTCTCATAGGTGACTCCCAGAATATTCTGAGATGACTGAATGTTCTGCTGGTCTCACCTCAGGATGATGGTATGGATATCTCTGCCAAAGAAGCAAATATGTCAGCAGTTGCTTGTGTAAAAGCTACACAAGCAACTGCTGACATATGGATATGGGCTTTAGGTAGGCATGGTAAAAATGCCATGCAGTGTCCATTCACCTTAGATTAAGAACATGGAGCAGCTGCCATTGGGCAAATTTCCCTACTTCTCATGAGACAGCCAAATATTTGTGTGACAACTAATCAGCAGCAGCCCTCTGGGACATTAGATATACAGTAATACCTCATATAACATTAGTATCGAATAACACGAAAATCGCATAACATCAAGGAATCTGGGGGGAAGAATTGCATCAGATAACATTAAGATCCTATGGGATGCTTCAGATAACAACCGCGAAAGCCTGTGTGGTTACAATGTATCTCTATGGATCCCATAGAGGATCAGATAACACGAAAAATCATATAACACGAAGACTTGTGGAACCAGGTTTTAGTGTTATATGAGGTTTTACTGTATCTACAATGGTGGCTGAATCTAAGCAAATTCCCTGCATGACACTCTACCTAATACAAGTCTGTTTTAGCTAAATTCCACATTTCTTGAAGTGGAATATACCAGCACTAAGCATCCAAGTCATTAACATTTACATATTTTACATGTGTCGCCAACAGCAACATCTGGAATTCATTTGTGCCAAAGGTTAATTTTTGCAATCTGGGGCTACACGGTCAGCATTGCTTCTGTGCTTTAGGAATTGTTTGGCAGAAATGACATTTCTACATTCACAAGGTAGACTTCCACAAAGTAGTGTGTTACTCTTGGCAACTGTCAGAGGGAGCACATTCCAGTTTTGAAATCAGACAGAATTGATCAAATCACATTAAGGGCAACATCTCACACAAATGGAGCAGTGCAGCAGTGTTTAGACCAGGGATTCTTAACTTTTTAAAGCCAGGACCCAGATCACACACCCTGAGACTGTTGGTGGGCCAGACTGGTGTCCCCACCACCACCGCTGCTGCCAAAGGAGGAGGCAGCAACAGGACCACCAAGCCTTCACCATTCCCTGCACACCACCGCTGCTGCCACCACCAACACTCCCACACATGCCACCAGTCCAGCCTGTCAACGCTTCCCCCTATGCTGCCACTGACAGGGCTCCCCCCACACTGCCACCACTGCTGCAAGTACTCCACCATGCCACCACTCTGGCCCACAAACACTCCCCCCATCACCGCCATCACTTCCCTGCTTACTGGCCTGCATGGATGAAGGAGGTGTCCTGCCTGTCCTTGCCCGCAGTCGACCAGAGTGGCACCCAGGAAGGATGCATCTGCCGCTTCAGCCACTGCCATCTTTTCCCCCTCTGCCTGGCTTGACATGCCCCTAATGCTGATCGGTAGCAGGGAAGATGTTGTAGGAGTTAGGGGCATGCCAAGCCAAGCAGAGGTGAAAAGGTTGGCGGTGACAGCAACGGGAGCAAGCTGAATGGTGCCACAGGCCAGATTAGTGGTGCCACAGGCCAGATTCCAGCCTGAAGGCTGTAGGTTGAGAACCCCTGGTTGAGAGTGTCTTGTTGTAGGTGTGATTCCATGGTGCCCCCTGTCTTGGTGGGTATAAATTATTCCACCTTTCTTGTATTTTCACTGGCAACCTTGACGATAATTGTTTCTTAAAAGAGAAGAAACATTCTATTTGTTATTGAAACAATTAGAATGCAAGTTGGCACAAACCTTTCCCAAGGGATGCAAGGGGTGGTGAAACATGTTCATTGCTAATATGGACATGCTCCATCATAAACCCATTTAATCTGAGAGCCAAAACACAGACAAATATACAGAGTGTTCTGCAGGATGTAATTTGAAACCTTTCATTGGTATGCTGTCTGCTGATTGATCCACAGAGAACTTCTATGGAAAAGCAAGCCTTACCCGAACTGCAGGAAGCCTTTATTCCTTTATAAACAGACTATGCTGAGCCCTATTCTACTCTTATATGTAAATGAGAAGATGGATACCTGGGTTTGAAGCTAAAGAGCTTCAAAGCTTCTCAGCCTGGTCACATTTTGTGGGACAACTGCTTCATTTCACACAGATTAAAATCCTCAACATTTAACAGCAGGAATATTTATCCATCCATCCTTGCCTTGAACTGATCCAAAAAGGACTCCTGAAACCCTGACCAGAAGTTTTTGAAGAGTTGCTTCCAGAGTGTGCAAACCAGTGGTGGGATTAAAAAAAAATACTACCTACTCTGTGGGTGTGGCATGGTGTGTGTGGCCAGGTGGTCATGTGACTGGGTGTGTGTGGCCAGGTGGTTACTTGACTGGGTGGGTGTGGCAATGCGACTGGGTGGCCACTCTGCCCGGGCAGAAGGCAGGCATAGGCCTATGACCCGAGTCTCCAGCAACCAGATGGGGGAAGCCCAGAGAGGCTGCACCACTGGTATGGGAGGCAGGTGCAGGCCTATGACCCGAGGTTCCAGCAACTGGATGGTTGGGGGTCAACTGGAATTTCTACTACTGGTATGGGCGTACCGGGGCATACCAGCTGAATCCCACCACTGGTATGAACAGAGTAGCCTAAGGTAACTCCATGGGAATTGAAGTGGTAGTCGGGGGGATGAGGTTGTATGTTAAACAGAGAGAAAGAGAATATGTATACGCATGCATGTATTCAGGTAAGAGAGAGAGAAAAAGGTTAAAATTCTTTCACTTAGCATAGTAAGTTGCACTAGAGGAGGTCCACTGAATTAGAGGACTTGTGAGTCAACTCCTCTGCAGGTTCAGTTGATTCAAATGGTCCTATTTTAGTTGGGACTTACTATGTTAAACTAAGTCATAGCTAAAAGTAGGCCCATTTGAGTCAATGGAATATATGCAGACATTGACTAATGAGATCCCTACTGATTCAGTAGGCCTACTCTGCTATGGTAAAGAAGAGAATTTCTGCCAATTAGTAACTGACTTACAAAGAGGCAGAGCATGAGGTCCTTGCACCTTCATGGTGGGGAAACCGGGAGTGTGTCCAGACTGATCAGCTGGAGTGCCCGGAAAACTGTCATTACCATTTGACGGGGAGAACTGATGTGCCATTTGGTGTGCTCCTCTCACATGAATGGGAACTGAGGGCTTTGAAGTATTGAATACTTTCTCTGATCATCCACAGAAAATCAGTGGAATTATTTTTTCCATTTTAGAGCTCATCCGTAAATCAATGGATTAGTTTGTTTTGGTTTTTAAAAAAAACATTTGCCTGTGTGTTTATTGCCCTGGAGGCCATGGTGGCTTAGTGGTTAAAACAGTGAGCTTGATGATTGGAAGGTCGGCAGGTCAGGAGTTTGAGACCCAATTGCTGCATGATGGAGTGAGTGCCCATTGTCTGCCCCAGCTCCTGCGAACCCAGCAGTTTGAAAGCAAGAAATTACAAGTAGATAAATAGGTGTTTCAGTAAGAAGGGTAACAGCATTCAGTGTGCTCCGGCATCTAGTCCTGCTTGCCACATGACAACAGAAACAAATGCAGATGTTTGGCTTTACATGGAGATGAACATCGCCCCTAGAGTTGTTTATGACTGGGTTTTCTGCAAGGGAGACCTTTCCCTTTATCTCTTACCTAAGGGGGTTCTCAACCTTTTCAAGCCAGAGGGCAGGTCATGCCCTCTCAGTCAGCTTTGAGGACCAACAGCCATTTTGCCCTGCCTGCACGATGGAAATGGCCATTTTGTCCCAACAGCTTCAAAAGGGATGGTCATTTTGTTTCTTGAATGCTCTTGGAGGAGTAGGGGGCCACATGAAATGGCACTGTGGGCCAGATGCAGCCCATGGGCCTTAGGTTGGGAACCCCTGTCATACCTTATATTGCCTCTAGTCATGGAATGAAATAGACTACGGTGAATCTGGATATATTTTCCATGGGTAATAGACACATAGGCAAAGAAAATTTTTGTTACTTAAATGAATTATTTCATCACTTTAGCCGTGATCTCTAAAACGAAAAAGAATAAAGATCATTTCCCAATATGTCAAAAGGGCTCCCATTTAAACAGGAAGCAGCCATTTGACAGCTGCAGGGCTCCCTTTCAGCCTGTTCTCACTGATCACACTCACTGTGAATGGACTTAAAGTGAGAACACTAAAACAGCAGGATCTTCTGAAGGGATTTCAAAAAGGGAAAGTTGTATTTCTCCAGTATTGGCAGTGAGTGGATTCCATAACTGGGATCAACTCATGAGAGCACCAACAGGCAAGCTATATGCTCTGTCTGGACATGTTCTTGGTCTGGCACCTAATACTCCAACATTTTGTGTAAATGTTCTTACTTCTAGTTTACAGGTGACTTTAAGAAAGGAATAGATCTATGAAAGGTTGCTAGCCATTGCATTGAGGTGTTCAGAACATTATGTGAACACCAAAAATCTTGTGGCTTTTCAGAAGCTTTTGGTCAGTTGCCACTGCAAATAAAATTCAGGACTAGATGGTCGTTTGTTCTTATCCAACAAAGCCATTCTTATGTTGCTCTAACAAAAGCATGATTGTGTCACGATTACCTGTTACACTAATCTGGCACAGAAAATTGAGAACTTTATTTAAAATAAGATACCTCTGGTATCAGGCCATTATCAACAGTACATCAAAAAAAAAGGGCAAATATCTTGCTTGCATTTAAGGAACTGTGATGAGGGCTGTCTGGTTGTTTATGGGGACAATTCAAACTGCAGAGGTTAATCTTTAAAGAGGTAAATTGTCAGGAACCATGGTATTTGAAGGATTGACAAACCCCAGCCACACTAGCCCAAACTAGAGGTAACTTTTGGTACTCATGACTGACCTATGGAATGTAAAGGTGCAATCAGATGGCAAGAAGTGTGTGCATCTGATTGCATGGGAAAGGATAATTGTAACAAGAGTGATTTCCCTCGAAGCAATTCTTCCATCCATCACATAATTTCTCCAGACCGACTCCCAAAATTAATAGCGTAGGCATGGATTAAGTTGGGACTGGAGTGCTATTTCATCTATGTCATGTGACATAGGAAAGACTGTACCATCCCACAAAATGCAAGCTATAGGCCCACTTCTAAATGATATTTACATTGGATGGGGATGGGGAAGGGAGATGAGTGGCCTTTTAGAGGTACTTGAACTGCAACTCCCTCGCTGTGTTGGCTGAGATTCTTTGGAAGCTGGCATGAAACAATAAAGGGGTATCTGTCTACCACTCCCTGCATGGGTCCTTGATAAGGAGGACTCAGAATGATCCTGTATGAGCTACTAGCTTGGAACCACAGCTTGAGTCTATGTTATAAAAAGAAATGCATGGTGTTTCCATTCACATTAAACAACTATTTCATTTATGTACTAATTTATTCACTCATTTATTTCATTTCCATCTCACCTATTTTACAGTGAAAGGGGAACACAAGGCAGTTTTCAACAAGACCTTATATAGCAATGTACAGGCTGACATTTGTGCAATGTTAGAATATTAGACTATTAATAAAACTGCTTCACTGTTGTATTATTTACTCATATCGTAACAGTGGTTAGTGACAATAGAGTGCATACAAAATAAGTGGGAAAATAGTTTTGTAAGCATGTTTCATATACAGCAAAGAATATATTGTTCCCTACTGCATTTTCTTTCCAAAAGAATCATCTACAGAGGAAAAAGAAATGATCAATTTTTGGTGGCCGAACCAGACTAGTGCAAAAAGAGTCAGCAGAAATATTTGTCTTTGCATCAATCATCCGGCAACATAATTATCTTTAGGAGTTTCTTTGCAAGACATGAGCCATTTAATTTTGACGGTTTGTATATTTTACATGACAGGAAATGAGAGCAAGGTATAAAATAGCAAACTATATTTTGTCTCTAACAAATTGCGCTTTTATTGGAGAGAATGTACAGATCTCTTTCTTCACATTAACATTATTTTCTCTTTCCAGCATTATTATGTTTGGCCTTTAATTATTTCCAATTGCTTTGCACAATAATTCTGGTTACATGATGCCAAAAGGTTAAATGTTTCTTCCATTATTATTATTATTTCTTTCAGAAACTCGTATTTTCAAAAGCTTCCTACACTTCTGTCTTAAAGGTATTTGTATAAATACCAAAGTTGTGCAAGTGTGAAGTGTTGCTGGTTATTCTACCCTTTCACCTCTCACTAAAGCAAAGGCCATGCTGAGCCAGCACTTTCAAACCTTCAGGAAAATGTTAAGGAGAGGAACAGTTCTCAGAGTGAACAGTATGGGCAAGATTTATTGCAGAAGTGCAGAATTATTTTCGTCACAGGCTGGATTGCCACTTCATGGCACATATTTTGTTGTTCAGTCGCACAGTCGATTCCGACCCTCTGCGACCCCATGGACCGCCGTCCGCCAGGCACTCCTGTCCTCCACCATCCCCCTCAACTCGCCCAGCTCCGCGCCCACTGCCTCCACAACACCATCCAGCCATCTCATCTTGGGCCGTCCCCTTCTTCTTCTGCCCTCGACCCTTCCAAGCATCAAGGCTTTCTCAAGTGAATCCTCTCTTCTCATTTGATGTCCAAAGTACCTTAGCTTCATCTTTACTATTTGACCCTCCAATGAGCAGTCAGGTTTGATTTCCTCTAAGATTGACCTATTTGTTCTCCTTGCTGTCCAGGGGACTCTCAAAACTCTCCTCCAACACCACATCTCAAAGGCGTCTATTCTTCTGCGGTCAGCTTTCCTAATGGTCCAGCTCTCACAACCATACATTGCCACAGGGAATACCATTGCTTTGACCACGCGAATTTTTGTTTTCAATGTGATGTCTCTACTTTTCACTATGTTCCCCAGGTTTCTCATTGCTTGCCTCCCAAGAATCAGTCGCCTTTTTATTTCATGGCTGCAATCACCATCTGCAGTGAGCTTAGATCCTAAGAAAGTAAAATCTGTCACTGCTTCTACTTCTTCCCCATCTATTTTCCACGGACTGATAGGGCCTGTTGCCATTATCTTGGTTTTCTTGATATTGAGTCTCAAGCCAGATTTTTCACTTTCTTCTTTCAACCTAATCAGGAGCTTCTTTAGGTCCTCCTCACTTTCAGCCATTAGGGTGGTATCATCTGCATATCTCAAATTGTTGATGTTTCTTCCAGCAATTTTGATCCCAAATTGTGATTCCTCCATCCCTGCATTGCGCATTATGTGTTCTGTGTATAAGTTGAATAAGCAGGGTGACAAAATGCAGCCTTGTCTTACTCCTTTTCCTATTCCAAACCACTCTGTCATTCCATTTTCTGTCCTAACTGTTGCCTCTTGATTCATGTACAGATTTCTCATGAGGCCTATAAGGTGTTCCGGTATTCCCATCTCTTTAATTACTTGCCACATTTTGTTATGGTCGACACAGTCAAAAGCCTTAGTGTAATCAATGAAACAGAAGTAGACTTGTTTCTGATATTCCTTTGTTTTTTCCATGATCCATCTGATGTTGGCGATGTGGTCTCTAGTCCCCCTGCCTCTTCTGAAACCCGCCTGCACTTCTGGTAATTCTCTCTCCACATACTGTTGCAGTCTATCCTGTATTATCTTGAGCATCACCTTGCTAGCGTGAGGGATGAGCGCAATTGTTCGATAATTTGAACATTCTTTGGCATTACCCTTTTTGGGGAGTGGAACGTATACAGATCTTTTCCAATCCTGTGGCCATTGTTTTGTTTTCCAAATCAGCTGGCATATAGAATGCAATAATTTGATTCCATCATCTTGTAGTGCTTTGAAAAGTTCAACTTGGATACCATCAACTCCACTGGCTTTGTTGTTTGCAGTGTTTTTTAAGGCCTTTCTGACTTCACTCTCTAGAATGTCTGGCTCATGTTCAATGTTCTCATCATTGTGATTATCAGGGGTGTTGAGGTCCTTTTTGTAGAGTTCCTCTGTGTACTCTTTCCATCTTTTTTTAATCTCTTCTGCACATATTACATCTACAGTATTGAGAAACTGTGAAAGAGCAGATTAATGCACACTCAAACCACATCTATCATTTCATATCAGGAGGTGCATATGACATTCTCTGCCATCACAGTGCAAAGAGACCCACTCACATCAACATGGCTTCCACTCCTCAACTACTAGAATCTGCTAAAATGAGAAACATAGCTGTAGGATGGCAGGAATAAGGATGAAAATAAACTGTTTTCTTTCCCTATTCTTAACTGGTTGCCTCAAACCAAGTGTTCACAAATGCTGGCGTAAGAGAACATTTTTCACGTATTATCTACTTTTAAGCCTCTTTCTTGTTAAAGATATCCTCAAGGCTCTAAATTAAAACTAGACTATGGTACTATTGATTTTTTTAACTCACATATTAAGGAAATGGCACTAACTTCTTCAAGCAATCTGCTTTGCCCTTTGAAGCAAAGAATATACTCCCTGAGGAAAATATATTCAGTATGTTCTTTCCTACAGACAGTATCTGAATAGTCTCTTTAGATATGACTCTGTCTGAAATCAACCCATCTTAAGAAGACGTATTTGTCTTGCTTTGCCTAATATGCTTCCCAAACTCTGGTCCACTCAAACCAGGCATATTAGGCTATGTGAATCAAGGATGCTGTCTAGATTTTTGTTCCAGCCAAAATACATTCAAATGATCTCCATATGCCAAAAGGTATCATAATACCTTATCAACTGAGCCAGCTTGACTAATTTTGGATAGTTCCTCTCATTGAATAGCCAAGTGGCCCTTTTCTACTTTCTTTTGTTTGAAAAGGCCTTCCCCTGGACCTTGCTGCCAGCCTGTCTATATGATTGTTTATTCAACATTTTCCAATCTTTGGGTTTTGGACTTCAGTTCCTAGAAGCCTAAGTCAATTCCCCAAAGCATTGATCAGCTAATATACTGACCTAGGCTTCTGGGAATTGAAGTTCAGCAGAGTTCTACAGAACATTTAGAATTTTTTGTTTTTCCATGTTACAGTAGCAAATTGACTGGTTTTACAATACCAAAAAGGAAGAAATACGCTGAAAGAACAGGGGGATGAACCAGGACACCATTAACATCAGGAAAAATACTGTGATTTTATCTCTATCTATCTATCTATCTATCTATCTATCTATCTATCTATCTATCTATCTATCTATCTATCTAGATAGATAGATAGATAGATAGATAGATAGATAGATAGATAGATAGATAGATAGATGTAGATGTAGATGTAGATGTAGATGTAGATGTAGATGTAGATGTAGATGTAGATGTAGATGCATATATGGAGGCACCGAACTCTTCCTCTACTCAATGGTTACTTCCTAAAGCCTTTCTTTTTTTTCCCCCATTCACTAAGTTCCGCATCCCAAAGTCTTTTATGTCCAATGGCTAAGATAAAATAATATCCATGGACAGACTGTAGAGAGGTAAATAGAGGGCAAGAACAAAGTTCAGTGATTCCATTTCACCTAGATGCAAACACACACACCTTTCTTCTTAAAATTGGATCCCATCCTACTTTTTTACATACAGTAATTAGAATAGACCAGGATCTGCAGAAATAGATTTGCTGTCATCATACCTGCATAAATCTTGATAACAAGATAACTGAGCTGAAGCTACTTTTTTGTTTTGTTTTTTTGGTCTGGATATGTCACACTTTCAGCTTTATAGGATGCCACAAACATGTTGAAGAGATAATTGCTGTGAAGTCTAATTAAATGTGTTGAAGAACACATTGACAGGTCCTAAGTGATGACACCAGTAGTAGTAGAAATCACAACATAAATTGTATCTGAGAAAATATTTGCACAATATTAAAGGCTTACTCTGTGTGTTTGTATTTGTGCCTGTGTGTGGGTGAGAGATAATGTTTAACGTGTGAAACATGAATGGTGGTGGTGGAGGGGAGATGCTGGAAGCTTTAATATTTGTTATTTTTACTTTAGAGAAACATGAACTCCACTTTGGAATTTTATAGTGAAATACTGGGACTTCAAAGTTGTTTGCATGTTATTGAACAGGCTACATTTTTAAAGGAACTTGGCATACAAATGGTTGGCTTCTAACCACAGAGGCAGACCAATGATCTAAAGCAAATCCTTTTTTTCAGCATTGCTCTCCATTGTAATGCAACACAAAAATAGTGCCCAAACATATAAAAACTGTGCTCAACTGTCAGTGTTGGTTAAAAAAAAATGATGAAAGATTTCCTTCCAAATCTGCAAGTGATGGTTTGTTTCACCATTAATTTCCCCAACTTTATGTAATAAACCATTCACAAGATAGCATTTGTACATGCACCCCAACAAAACTGAAACAAACTAAATATAATGAATAAAAAGCAGATGTCAATAATGATAACAACAAAATGGCATCCATAGAGAGCAAAGTAAAAAAATGTATCCCCACAAGCTGTTAATGTAAAACTATTCAGGAAAAGAAAAAAGATTTCAGAGTCCACTTAAAGCCATTCTCAACCTTTTTAAGCCAGGGGCTGGATCATGCTCCCTCTGATAGCTTTGGGGGGCAGACGGCCATTTTGCCCTTCCTCCACCACATGGCATTTCCTGGTGTGGTGGAAGCAGGGGGGGGCACAAGAAATGGTGCCATGGGTTGCATCTGGTCCACAGGTTGAGAATCCCTGACTTGAAGCAAGGAGGCAGCCAAGAACCACTCCTGAGAGACTGTCCCATAACCTATGCACCATAACTAAAAGGGCCTTCAATCTAATCTCCAGGCTATTGTGAATATTCTACGTTCCTTGTGCAGGCACTTGTTTGTGAGAATTATGCTCTTTCAATATAATCAGAGAGTCAGGTTTTTACACTAATCTTATTGTACTACTCTTAAAGAAAAACCAATGTATCAACTATAATCCTAAAATTGTAAAATGCATTATATAGCCTGCATATAATATGCAGCTCTGTGCTCAGTTTGAATAGCTATATAGGCAGTTGATCCAGATCTTGGAAACATTTTTTCAATTACTGTACATATCAAGGAATTCCTTACTAGTATACCCAGCAGCCTAGTGGTTGTAAGATTTTGGGAAGTGCCATTCAAAAACTAAGCTGTTAAAGCTCTGGTTTCTTCTGTCCTTAGCTACATCCTTTCCAAAACTCTCTCATATATAAACAAAAAGCCTTCCTTGACATAAAAATTGCCGCCGGCCCACCCCACACAATCAAGATATCCTGATCTCTGACAGAACAACTGTGACAACACTGATACCCGCACTCTCTTTGGCTCAGTTTATCTGAGCTGTGAAAGAGGGACAAGGAGGAAAAAGGAAGAGAGAATGTAGAGTTAGGGACAAAATGTGGTGTATGAGGCGGTATGTTGATATAGAGTCCAAGTAAAGGTTAAGGAAGGTACAGGTGAACCAAGACAACTGAAATGCTGTCAACCAAACAGCTTAGAATGCTTTATTAGTGTGTTCAAGCCTTCAAAATAAAGTACTGTAATCTGTTTCCTGTTCAACCACTGTCTGAGTCTGTTTAGGCAGGGAATGCTGGTGGAATCCAGCCCTAGACTTATAAAGCCAAGAACATTCACATTCTTATTCTCTGGTGGGTTCTTTTACTCTTTTTAGAACTTCCAAAGAAGAAATAATTGTGACTATAAGAGCCAAGGGAGATAAAAAATGGCTGCCAAAAGCATGTTTGGTCACTATTTTTCTAGATCAAGTGCAATATCTTTCTAATCCAATGTGTTGATTCCAGCCCAGGAAGTGCATCTGCAGAATACGATGATGGGTGTGTGCTGTGTTTTGCCAACATCCTAGACAATATGTCTATTGCCTCTGAACAGAAATATTCCACTTGATTAGGCTAGATTTGTCCTCCCTACATTAATCTGCTCTAAGCCTTCCTATTATGTTTATTTGCCAAAGTGAGATTTTAAAAGTGGGTGGGTGAGAGAGAGGGAGGCAAATGAAGTGTCACAGTGGCCTTGGAAAGTAAAACTGTGTAAAGTAGGAAATAAAAGGTTAATACAGTACATACATAGTCACACTGTGCCTTTATAAAACATTGAGTGTATTTCAGAAAACCTTTCTTCAGCAGCATAAAAATGTCATTTTCCTATTAAAGAGAAGTGTCATGAGGAGTATAAAAGTTGCTTTTTAAAACACTCTTCGACAAAATCTTCATAAAAACCTACTGGGAATTTTGTAATGGGATGTTATGATTTTCACAACACTTAATTTTCTAAGCCTATTCTGAGGGCTTGTCTTCTTTTGCTGGGATGGGGGTGAGCTTGAAACTAGGAACTTCATAGCACAAATGTCAGATCCTTAGCCGTGTGTGTCAATGGAACTAATCACTGGACAAGGCTGTAAACCTCTTTGGGCATCCATCTATCTCCATCTGTGCCTGTTTCCTTCCTTGCTTGTCAAACCATTGCGATGAGTGTGCAATGCCACCATAGCTTCATGCTTTTGTTGAATCAGAGTGGCATGTTTCCTAGTGCCTTCATCTCAGTCACATATGAAGTAGTACTGCATCTCATGGGATAATGGGGTCGCTTGCCAAATTTACTCTCATCATAATACTAACGCAACTGTTTATGCTGGCCTCTCATTTATTCAAAGCTTTGATCATTTCAATATTTTGAATGCCCTCCAGGATTTGCCTTCTTTTCTTTTTAGACCACTGTTAGTCATGGGTTAGTAAGAGAATACTGAATCATCCCGCCTTTAAAAAAGAAATAAAGACCTGGAAAGAACTATGCAATGGAAACATTCCATATCCCACCCCATACCCCACCACACTATTAAATATTTGCAAAGGACATTTCCAATCAGTTTAAATGAAAAATGAAGTTTTACTTCAAACCACCAATGCTTATGTCTAAACACTCATTTTGGCTCTTTTTGTGCAAAGGGGAGTGTTATAGGATCCAAGGACAACATACCATAGGTTGAACCACTGAGTTACTAAGCAGTGTACAGTTACGGCAACATTAATTCCATTTTTATTATTTCTTGTTCTTTCTCTGTTTGGTAAAAGGAAGAATGAGGAGGAAACATTTAGAAAATAAAGACTGTGGTGAACTTTAGGAGCAAAAAGTATGAAATCAGGATGGTATGTGGAATGTTCTATACATTCAAGGGGATTTTGATGTTTTCCCCCTCTTCTGGCTTCTTTACTCCCCACAAACACATGCCAAAACTGTTCTAGAGGTGAGATCAGTTGCCTTCTCTGTGCAAGCAGTACTCAGGGCTATAGACAACACCCCGTAATCTCAAAGAATACCAACAGACCCTACCAGGAGTAGGGATGACTGTAGGGCCATTTAGCCTGGGCCTCATCTCACTGGGAGGTATGTGGGTCACCTCTGCCAAGGGTGCACAATTCTTTAAACCTTTGGCTGTGTTACCCAACCGGACTTGAACTTGAAACTTTTAGCATTGTTTAAAGTTCTCCCTTTGCTCAAGAGCCACTCACGTCCAACTCTAAGGTATGGTGCTATTTATAGCCAATGAGCCAGTGCTATCTGCAGAGATGTTTCCTTGGTCATGTGACAGGCAGGACTCGATGCCAGAGCACACAGAATGTTGTTGCCTTCCCCACTGAAGCGGTACCTATTTATCAAACAGCTTTGTACTAGCAGACACCTATTTCTAAAGCTACATTTCCCCTAAAGTGTGAAGGAGGAAGATAGCTGCTCTTGACTTTTGTGATACAAACCTTGAAATGTGTAATAAATGAACAGGATTTAGAATGGATGTTTCTTGCTTTCACCCACTAAAAGAAAAACTATTGCTGAAGTTGCAAACAATTGTTGGCCTGCTTTTCACCACAATCTCCCCTGGCAAATCCATCTTTTCCCTATGATGTTAAGAGACTACCAAAAAAGGCAACTCATGCATGCCTTCCTACAGAGTTGCCTTTTCACCCAGTAATATATGGAATATAAATGGTGCAGCCTCTGATTTACTAATTGTGTTTACTAAATAAAATGTATTGCTGTGTGTTGATAAATAAAACATATAAATTCTCTGCAAAACTATTTAAAATTGTTCTGCTTCAATAATCCCATCTTGGGATACACAGAAAGCGTCTCCTCAAACGTTTGGTATTTTTTTTAACCACAATCAGGTGTACCCTGGTAATGACAATCTCGTGTTGACGGCTAATCTTTATCACACTATGTAAGTTGAAAGGAACTGCAGAATGAACACACCAAAGGGTGCCTTCATTTTGGCAGTTTCATGTCTTGCCTAGACATGGAAGAAGAAGAATCCCCTCTTCACTTTAATATTACAAGTTAATTTGTTATTAATAGCAATGTCCCAAACCTCTTTGTAACATTCATTTAACTGAAAACCACACTATATTTTCCATTTCCTAGCAATCATTAGTCTTGCTCCAGTGAATAAATTTGAAATTAATTCTTTACTCGATCAATTACACTGAACCTTATCATATATTGATAAGGACAGTTGCTGTTGTTACATGCCATCAAGTCGCCTCCAACTTATGACAACCATATGATGAGAGATCTCCAAAATGTCCTTTCCTCAACAGCTCTGCTCAGAGCTTGCAAACTTAACCATGTGTCTTCCATTACAGAGTCAATGCATCTCAAGGTCTACCTTCTTCTTTTGTGGCTGCCTTCCAACTTTCCAATCATTATTGTCTTTTCCAGACTATCTTGTGTTCACCTGATTTACTCAGAGTAGTTTGGGAGCTGCTACGCACAACACCTTCTTTATACATTTTATTTTCTTCCTGACATCATCATCAGCTGCTACTTGTTTCCAAGTATACATTTTCCCCCTGAAAATCATTTTCAGAATGACAAACAGGAAAAATGCCATTGGTTTGAATTTGTTTAAGGTGGATCCCAGCTTGCCATGAAGTGACCCATACACTGTGATCACAGAGCCATCTCCTTCAGCACATATGACATGCAGGATTTAATGCCAGGACTGCAATGGACTGCTGCAGCCTTGAAGATATTAATAAGGTGTGCCTTCACAGCCAGTCCAAGTGGCATGGCTTTTTCTGCCTCTATGACCATTGGAAATCAGAATAGTGAAATGATTCCTCCTCCATTCATTTTGCCGTTGCGCCTAATATGTTGGTTTCCAGTGGCATTTTGTCTATTAAGGGGGACATCACCCCACCGAAAGGGGCTCATCCGCCTGTAGCCGTTGGCTCCTTTAGGGAGTCAGGTTATTAACTGCAGCCCAACACTCAGCATTGAGTTGCTGGCAGTACAGTCTACTTCATTACCATAGCAGGATGTCCGGCCAGACATTTATTCTTCCTGTATACATGCCTAATTAATGTCAAAACATTGCATAGCCAATCAGATTTAGCTATGTAGTCTTCTCAGTCAAGGCTAACAAGGAAAATGTAGCTTGAAATGGTCATGAATGATCAAAGATCAAGCAGGGAACAAATTAGTTTCATGACAGAAAATGATCAAATACATTTGGATGTGTTATTATTTTGCAGAAACTAATAGGGGTCATTTGAATGAGCAGGAGGGGAGAGAACAAAAGATGCAGTGAGCTGGATTCATTCTTGTTATACCTAGAGGAGACAGATTGAAACAAATGGGACTTAAAACATTAATTACTCATTTAAGTCTCATTAACTTTAATGCAAACCTCCGAAATATGCCCTGGATGTGCATATATGGTACATATTTTGGAGGTTGGGCCAAAACCACAAAAATATTTGCCATTTCTGATACACTTAAGATATGCCACTGTTCTCAGCCAGTTTTATTGACCTGATAATGGTTAGTTTTTCTAGACATTTCCCGTGATGTTTTACAAATACTCAAAAGCTTTCCAATATATAGTGGTGGGAGTTCTTACTTGAGGGGAATTAATCCTCAGTTCATCCCCCCCCCCAGTCTCCTTCTCTTCTTGAGAACTCCTCTCATGAAAGTTTATCTCTGCCTTTCCCCATTTTTATCATGCTTTTTATCACTTGCAGTTAGTCACTTATAGATACTCTTTCATTTGCATGCAAGCTATTAAGTCATATTTTTTTATTGGAAAGGCATGAATATATACAAAAATCAAACTGTGTTCATCTGCTGTTCAAAAGAAGCAAGGAGTGACCTTAATGATTCCTAGAGGGTGTGACCTTAATACTATTTGGTTGCTATGGACTATGGGATGTCAATTGACCATGTTTAACCTTGCACAGTGAGTCGATCGATTCGGTCATTCAAATTAAACACCAGCTAAAATCCTGCCCTGGGCTATAGCCAGCCCCCCCCAGGGGGGCAAAAAACCTCCTGAGCTAACAGTCTCCCCAACCCACCCTGTGATGCCAATGTTATATATGTGAATGTGACATTGTTGCCCCTCCTGAAAATTTTTTGCCCCTTCTGATAATTTTTTCGACCCCAAGTCTAGAATCCTGGCTACGGCCTTGATCCTGCCTGCTGCAACACTTCATTTGGGATTTCGGATAGAAACCTAGCCATTAACATAGTATTGGAAAAATAAAAGGCTTTTCTATGTGGGCTGCCTTGATTAAACACAGCATCTGGCAAGCAAAACATTCCCATATAAATTTCATTTTCCAGCAAGATATTATGCCTAATTTTTAGCACATTTGCCACAATCTTTTGTACCTTAACATTAAATGGAAAACTCTCTTCTCCTTGTCGCACCAAATTCACTCATTTTACTTTCAGCTTTAGGCATTATACCTTGGCGCTTTACTTGCCACACAATTTAAATTTAAATTGTCAGGTGAAGACTTTATCTTGTTTTGCATTGACACTTTTCCTTATTAGAATATAAGATTTGAAGCCTTCCTAATCCAAAACTAAGTAAAAGATTTAGTTCCACATTCCATTCACATTCACAGACTCTTGGTCTAGCAACAAGGATGCGGTTTCAACAGAAAGAAACACAGGAAGGATTTGAATAGAAAGTTCTAGCAAGAGTCCCTCCTAAAGAAAGAGATGGAAGTAAGATGTTGTAGGGACTGCAATAGTCATCTTATTTACTTTTACCAATGTAGGAATCCATAGCTAAAGCAATGATCACTGATGGACTCAAGCCCTTTTAAAAAAACCTCAAATGAAGGAAAGTTTATTGCCCTCTATGGCAGGCTGCTTCACTGCTGAACAACTCTTAACTTCTGGAAATTTGTCCTCATAGTTAACCACATATCCTCCGTTGTGATATGGATTTATTGACTTGTTCCTGCCCTCTGGAGTCTCAGAAAACAAGCTTGTTCCATCTCCTGCATGGAAAACCTTTCAGTACTTAAAGGGAAACACGCATGCTCTATTTTCTATATAGGAGCCCTTCCAATATGTGACTACAATACACATCATATCTTTCCTCAGGTTCTATGATTTTGTGAATTCCAGCATTGCCTCCTGAGTCCCTCTGCCTTAGACAGAACTGACCAAGTAAATCTGAATATCATTAGATTTTTGGGTCTCAGACATATCCTCCACAGAACCTTTTTGTATCTCTTGGATTGCCAGCAAAAATAAATTTCTATTAAATCTTCACCATAAACCACCCACACCATGTGATGACAAATGGGAAGAATAAAAATAATTCTTGTTGAGTTTTTTGAAATTTTAAATGTGTTAATTTATGACTACCAAAATCTGCTGGCCATCGTGAACACTGGAAAGTGTAATCTACTGAATAACTCTTCAAAAGCTCTGTGGAGAACACAGACATCTGTGTCCATCTGGTCACTGGATTGCCAACAAAAGTAAATGGATTTGAGAGTAATTTTTATGCATGACAATATACATGTACTGTTCTCTGGACCTTTTACTGCCAAGAAATGAAATCCGCATAAGGAAAAAGCAAATCATTTTTGTATTGGACCCTTATATTGTGATTTTTCTCCCCATAGCCAAGTCAGTTAGATCATAAGGAGCTTATGTTCTCAGGGCTTCCCAGCATTGAACGCATGTTTCACTATATCCCAGAATTTGTGGAGCTAGAAAGGCATTATTTCCACCTCCCCGAGAACTATGCTCTCTACTTCTCACACAGCTTCTGCTGTCCTGTGGATCTATCTTGCATTAAGAAGCAACACACATTTTAAAAATAAAGGAAATAAAAAACAGCAATGGCATGTAGAAAAATAGCAGTTTGCCAATCAAAGCCTGATCAAGAAATTCAGTCATTCATCCTATAATTCCCACACACACAGAATCCTAAATATAATGGAAATAAAGTGTAGCTACTTAAAAGATAAAGCAAGATATTTCTAGAATGCAGGCAGTTCTAATATACAAGTACCGGAAGTTAAGATGGCGGGCTCTGCCGGGCAAGCGGACCTGGTCACGGGTTGGTGCCTCTTTGGGCTGGCGTTGTTGGTTATCCTGGTTTTCTGCTGGGTTTATGTCCGCAAGTACCAGAGCAGACGAGAAAGTGAAGTAATTTCCACCATTACATCTATTTTTGCTCTGGCAATTGCACTTATTACATCAGCACTATTACCAGAGGACATTTTTCTGGTTTCATATGTGAAGAACCAAAATGGAACCTTTAAGGACTGGACTGATGCAAATGTTACAAGGCAAATTGAAGACACTGTACTATATGCATATCACACACTTTATTCCATCATATTATTCTGTGTATTTCTGTGGATACCTTTTGTCTACTTCTATTATGAGGAGAAAGAT
The DNA here is from genome assembly GCA_030440675.1 of Furcifer pardalis. NCBI lineage: Eukaryota > Metazoa > Chordata > Lepidosauria > Squamata > Chamaeleonidae > Furcifer > Furcifer pardalis. Next base: position 226,838,176 of record CP126890.1, on the reverse strand, counting down.
GAAGATGATGGCAACATATGTGCACAGGTTCAGACAGCGTGCAAGTACACACTTTCTGGTTTGTGCGACTCTTCTTGTAATTGGAGCCTTTGTTCCCCTAAATATTCCCAGTAAGAAAAATTTGACAGAGTGGGAGAGAGTAAAACTTTTGTTTGAAGAACTTGGAAGCAGCCATGGCTTGGCTGCTTTATCATTTACAATAAGATCTTTGACCCTTATTGGAATGGTGGCTTCCATCATCTATACAAAATTTAGCTTGGACAGACCTTAAGACCTGCAGACCTTAAAACCTCCCCCCACCCCTGACTCATTCCACCTGGCTGGGAGGGATAAAGGGCCATCAACAGGAGCCCGGCTGAAGAAGCAGCCCCGGTTGTGCGGGCGTTTGCCCCGTCGCCTCGACCGTGCGGGCAGGTGAGGATGCCTCCACCTCTCCCTCCTCCCCTCCGGACTCATTCCACCTGGCTGGGAGGGATAAAGGGCCGTCAACAGGAGCCCGGTCGAAGAAGCAGCCCCGGTCATGCGGGCGTTTGCCCCGTTGCCTCGACCGTGCGGGCAGGTGAGGATGCCTCCACCTTTCCCTCCTCCCCCCCGGACTCATTCCACCTGGCTGGGAGGGATAAAGGGCCATCAACAGGAGCCCGGCCGAAGAAGCAGCCCCGGTCGTGCAGGCGTTTGCCCCGTCGCCTCGACCGTGCAGGCAATTCCACTGGGAATAGACTGCAACTTGGCAATAAGAAGGTGTTATAGTATCTCTGATGTATTTTTTAGGATGTCCTGATGTTTTGTAATTTGTAATTGTTACTGGTGATTTTTGGGATGTATTTGGATATGTTTTGTGATACTATTCTTGCTATGTGATATTTGTAATTTGCTATGTGATATATGTAATTGTTTTTTATGCTATGGAATTTTGCTATGGAATTGTAACTGTTTCCTCTGTGAGCCACCCAGAGTCGCTGTGCGAATGGGGCGGCATATAAGTCGAAATATACAATACAATACAATACTAACCTCTCATGTCTATAAGCAGAATGACCATTTGTTTGGGTGGAAATGTTTAGTGACTACAGGTTCTAGGAGAGCTTTTGGGTCTTAATTGGACTTCAGTTGTCATCTTCTTCCTTCTTTTGCGTCAGTGATTGTCACAATATTTTCATTTAAACTTTAAGCCTTAAAATGCCAATGACATGAACAAGACCAGGGGTTCCTTGAATTATGTGTTTTAGGACCTGAGACAAAAGGCTTTGACTACTAAAAATCACTACTGGTAGGATGACTTTAGAGGTGTACATAGTTTTTGAAGAATAGACACCTTTTAACTGTGCTGGAGGAGAATCTTGAGAGTCCCCTGGACTGCAAGGAAATCAAATCAGTCAATCCTGAAGGAAATCAACCCTGACTGCTCATTGGAAGTACAAACGCTGAAGATAAAGCTCAAGTACTTTGGCCACCAAATGAGAAATGGGGACTCACTTGAGAAGGCCTTGGTGCTGGGATAGATCAAAGGTAAAAAGAGATGGGGATGGCAAATAATGAGGTGGCTGGATGAAATTGTTGACATGATGGGTGTAGATTTGGGTGGGCTGAGGATGATGACAGATGACAGAGGACCCTGGTGTGTGGTGGTCCATGGGGTCGCAAAGGGTCAGACTCAAATGTGTGACTCAACAACAACAAAAATATTTTTGGTAATAAGACTCCCCATTCCTATCCACAGGCCCCCTTGCTTCCTGACAAAGAAAGAATTAACAGGAGCCTTTGAGAAAGAACATGTTTATGATTACATCCTCACTCTTACGTGGTATAGGTTATAGCAACAAGGTTTCAATCAACGTGAAGGACAAAATGGATGAATTTGTCCCAAGTTCTTCTTGTTAGATAGGATATTTCAGAGCAACAATGCAAACAACCTTTTTTGGTTTTGACATAAAATAAATATTGTTCCTTGTATTTCAAAACATTGTGTCAATGCATTTTGCATGAACAACAAGCTAACTTTTTGCATATTATCAGAAGTGACTGGAAGCTTCATGGGACCATATTTTGGCAATTTAAATACATATCATCCAAATTTTTGTAGAATATTTGCAATGAAGAGGTCTGAAATTTGGCTAGAGAGTCCAATGTTTAAAAAGGGACAGGAAGGTACCAGAAGAAAGATCTGTTAGGATTTGGGATTGAAATTGCAGTGGAATTTGGGGATACATTGCTATGTGGTGGTATTATGAAAAAGATCTTCCAGAAGTCTAAATTAAGTTGTTCTTCCCTCTTCTCCCCACTGCAATCCTACCATACCACCTTGAAACAAGGTTCAGCGGGTTTTCCACCTGGTATGTAGGGCACATGGGAGGCTTCAATTAACTTCCCTGTTCAACTGGTATCCAATTTGTCTTTGTTGTTCAAGGACAAATACAGCCTGGAATTCTTCCTTTTCTTCAGCCTGAGTTAAAAGATTTTAAACTGAAAATACTTTTCGAACATGTTTTTCAAAGCTTCACATTTAGTTAGAGTATTTGTTGGAGTATTTTCTGGAGCCAAATGCCTCAATTGTTTATTACAAATGTATTACAGTCTTTTCATTTTCCTTAATCATTTCATTGTGTTCTAATTTTTACTATGCTATTCCATATGAATCTTTCTTTTAGAGTCCATATTCTTTAAAAAATGCAGTTTATAATATAACTCCTGGAAATGGTTTAACAGATGTACTCTAGATCTGAAACCATTTACTCAAATGGTCTGTACTAAGGAGTGGTCTGTACTTAAGGAGTGCCACTTCGGATTTGAACCAGGGGGATACTGGCGTGTAGTTTGTACTGTTTTTTAACTTTAATTGATTTTAGATAATCTTTAAATTTCATGATTTTATATGTTTTTATCTTTTACCTCCGTTTTATGACGATGTAAGCCGCCCAGAGTCGGGTTCTCCCGAGTGGGGCGGGGTAATAAATTCAATAAAATAAATAAATAAAATAAATAAATGGAAATCTAATGGAGTCTTGAAAAGCACAACTTTACACATGTTGAAAACTGACACTCCCACAATGGCCTGGCCAGAGAAGAGGAAAAGGCTATTATTATTTTTGAACTACAACTCTCAGAATCCTAAAAATAATAATTTCATGTCAGAAATTATTCTAGGTTGAAATGATTTTTTTCTGGAGAAACTCAGCTCAGGGGACACCCAGATGAGGTTCCTTTCATGTCCCCAAGATCTTTTCCCACCAAAGTGGTTCCTATTTGTCTACTTGCAACTTCTTGCTTTCGAACTCTTAGGTTGGCAGGAGCTGGGACAGTGATGGGCACTCAAACCATCATGGAGTACGTGGTTTTTGAGCTTCTGACTTGCCAGCCTTCCAGCTAACAAAGTGAGCTTCTTAACCACTGAGTCACTGCAGCCCAGAATCCTACTGCTACACAATCATTCTGGGAAGTGTGGCACAAATGATAACTTTTGGCACTTCTGGTCCCAGCATGGCAGTACAGCTATTCTTTCTTCATTTTTTACACAGGCCATATTGGACCCATCCTTAGGGCCACCATTTTGTGAAAATAAAGAATGGTCCATGGCTTGAAATAAAGAGTCCAAAACGCAAATGCTCTTGGCTTTCCTTGGGACTTTTTCCATGTCAGATAACTGCAAGTTCAATTCGCAGATCCTACCATACTTTACAAAATGCTTCTGCAAAGCCTGTGCGCCTGGTCTCCACTCTCTTCACCTTTTAATTAAACTGTGCTCAGTCAAAGAGCACAAAATAATAAAAGGAGCCCTATTTGTCACAGGAAATTTTACAGCACAAACAAAGGGATTCCCAGTGGCAAACTGCCAATGAGGAAACTCAATCTTGGTCAGTTTTTATTAAAGTAACTTTACACTGTTGACATTTGCCTTTGTCCTTATAAAACTCCCCAAATGCTCACAAGAAAGAAGGTAGTTAAGCAAAGCATGGGAGTCGACAGGGAAAGGGGTGGGAGGGTTTTTTAAGCCAGCTACATAAGCAGCCACAAGTCAAACTGTAACAGCATTGTATTTAATGCTCCCTGTGAGCAATAAATTTAAACTAACTTGAAGGTCATAACCAGAAAATGCTGAAGTCGAGGCCATAACACCCGTGACATAGCTGAAACAAAGGACACTCTGGGTTACAATATGAAAGGGCGAGCAATCTTCACAATATTGTGCTCTCCATGTATGTTCGCAGCCTACCTCCTGGTGTTTTATGGATTGTTCTCAGGTCCCAATCAGCTTTACAAAAATTCTCAGCCAGCTTTTTTCTTTTCTTCCTTGGCAGAAAACAGAAACAAAAATTATCGTGGACTTAATGACTGTAGCTCAAATTCATTTTGTTCTTCTCAGTTTCCAAGCTAACGCGTGCATGACAGGTTCATGCTGTGTTTTTTCACATTTTTTTAACACATCTGTCATGCAGTGGAACAAATTCTGGAATCTTGTTTAACCTAAATATAATCCCAGTCCAACTTTAGAGTTGCTGAATCTCTCAGAACAAAACAACAACCCTAGAAAAGCCCATGAAATCTAATGATGCAACATATTTCAGACATTGGGACTTAGCTTTCACACCGCATTTGCAATCGCATTAATAAAATGCTAAGTGCTTGGGTGCACCATTGGAAAGCATAGAGGGGCTTTTAAATTAAAGCTGGAATCCCCCACTATTTGTGATGACAGACAGACGGTTCAAATAGAGGATCACTTCCAATGTGATTAGGGTTTTAATGGCTCCTGGAGAATCATGTAGGATTCACTTATGTCATAAACTTGGTCCAAGCCTTTATACCAGGGATTCTCAACCAGAACCCATGGGTCGGATGTGGCCCACAGCACCATTTCATGTGGTCCCCACTGCCTCCACCACACCAGGAAGTGCCATGGGGCGGAGAAGGGCAAAATGGCTATCTGGCCCCCGAAGCGGTCTGAGGAAGCGTAACTTGGCCCCTGGCTTAAGAAGGTTGAGAACTTTTGCTTTATAAATTCTTATGTTTTTGTTTATTGAACATATCCCACTCTTCCCTCCTTTTTCAAAACTCTCTACTGGAAAAGGGCTCTTTAGAGGTCAGATAAATACATTGGGCAGCTTTTGTAATACATTGGGCAGCTTATGCTGAATCAGATAAAAGATTAATGGATTCTTTCAGCGCAATTATCAGCCTAGTGACCCTGGGAGAAGCATATTTAAATGTTTCCTTTGGCCTGCATTTTGAGACCAAATGTCCTGGTTTGTACTTCCCTAACTAATACACGGATTCAAACATAATAATCCTTCTGTACTTCTCCCATTTTTGTGACAGAGTTTTCAGGTCAAAAGCTATACCAAGTATGCTTATATTTTATAAGTTTAGGTGGGGTGATGGTCCCCCTCAGTGAAGGAAATGCCACCGGAAAACATCATATTGGGCCCAATGGCAAAATGAGCGGAGGAGGAACTCTGATTCCCAATGGTCATGGAGGCAGAAGAGGCCATGCCAGATGGACTGGCTGTGAAGGCACACCTTGTCCATATCCTCAAGGATATGGTCCATTGCAGTCCTGGTGTTAAATCCTGCATGTCGTGCTTCATGTGTGCCGTGGGTGATGGCTCCGAGATATAGTGTGTGGATCACTTCATGGCAAGATGGGATCCACCTTAAACAAATTCATGCCAGTGACATTTTTCCTGCTTCAGGGGGAAAATGCATGCATTCTTGGATACGAGTTGCAGTCAACGACAACGATAAATTATACATATACTGTACATTCAATATATAAGATGAAACACATTTTTAAAAATTCTCACTATTTTTCAGTGTGCATGTGTCAAATGGTGTTTTGATGCATGCGCACTTCCGAGCAGCCATTTTGGGCTGCCCGGAAAAGCCATCCAGAGGGCAGCCAGAGAGGCGACTGAACCGGTCACCTGGGGGTTTACTACCCTCCCCCCCCCGAGATCCCCTCCGGATTTCTGCTACCGGTTCGGCCGAACCGCTCTGAACCAGTACCAGCCCACCACTGACTTAATTTTATTATTTATTAGTTGCATATTTTTCTATCCTGCATTTTCCCCACTGAGTTCATTATCAGGCACTTAGCTTTAAAAAAAAATTGATTCTAACCCAGTTAGTCATTTCTTTGAACTCTATTCAATCTGAAACTAGGCATATACAATGGAGGAATGGCAGGTCATTCCAGCCCTTTTGATAATAAAAGGGAGGTGTTCCAGATCACACAACAACATTCCCAAACTGGTTTTTTTTTTTCAGTCGCCTCCTTTTTCAAACATTAACTCAAAATAAGTAATGGAATCAGAATCCATCCAGAAATGAGAGGGCACTAAACAAATGGAAGTTCAAGTTTTCTGCAAGCACATATAAATTGAAAATAGTTACAGCCATGATCAGAAACTTTCATATGGCTGTTCGTGAAAAAGGTGTAAACACAATTAACCATTGTAAGCTTATTTTCAGACCTCTGTGCAAAATGCATCATGGTTTTCCTTGCTGTCTATGTCTGGTGCCTTAGAGGCAGAATTTATGTGCATATCCCTGGGTCCCTGAAGGTTGCCACCTTCCCTCCTATCAGGGAGTAATGCTTGAACAGAGCTATATTTTCATGTATCCTGAAGAACAGTGCCCAAAAGCCAGTGTCAGGTTGATGGAGGAAAGCCAAGGAGTAGCAGAGGCATCTTGATTTTTCCAGTTACGCAGGCAGCAAAATGTTTGTGGCTGTGGTCTATTCCTAGGCCTGCTCCCCCAGTGCAACTAGAAAGCTGTGTATAGTCAAGATCTGAATGTTGAAAATGCAATACAATTTCCCTGAACAGAATGTCATAATTGGTTCTACCTTATTTGCCTGAGTGGTGCCATTGCAAATCCTACAATGCCATAGAAGAAAAGAATAATGGTGCCTTGCTGCATCTGAAACATCACAAGGCTTTTGAGGGGACATGTTTCGACCTTGTTGCAGTCCTATTGATGTGTGCCGGGTGATGCAAATTTAAGAATCGGGCTAACAAAATAAAGCTGGCTTTCTCTTTCTATTGAAAGAAAAGGGGAAATAACTCATTATAGCTGAACCTATTCCAAATGAAGTCCATCCATGATTGTTAGGAATAAATCATAAGAATTTTCTGAACTCTGTTTAACTTTAAAATGTTGTGGAAGATAGCCTGAACATCTGCACCACTGAGAAACCACAAACTTCAAGAATGTTTGTCAGAGGCCGTTACCTTCACCGCCAAATCAAAGTTTACTCTCTGTTCCAATCCTCCATCTTTTCAAATTAAGATAATTAATTATAATTCCAGGATTTACGGCCAATATATTCTGCGTCATGACCAGACACAGTCTTCTAGCTTCCTTTGCCCTTTGTTTTAATGATCTGTACCAGGACAATAACAAAGCAAGGCAAATGAACTTTGGTTCCCATACTTCCATCACTAGAGGCATATATGTACAGAGATAAAGCTTTCATATGGACTTCTTCAGTCCATATGAAAGCTTTTTTGTTGTTGTTCAGTTTCACAGTCGATGGACCATTGTCCTCCAGGCACCTCTGTCCTCCACAATCCTCTTCAGCCCACTCAGCTCTGTGCTTTATCTCCTTACATATATGGATATCATTCTTAATTGTAATCTACCTTAGGCTTCGTCTGCTGGAAGGACACTAGACAACTGGAATAAGAGGAAAGTGCAAAATATTTTCAACTCTTTAGATATGAAGGATGTAACTTCATGTAAAATGAGAAGGGAATTCCTGGCTAACATCATATATGACCTGGTTCAACCATTTTTGAGTAACAGGAGGGCAATAAAAAAAGAAGCAGAAACATGGATCAGGTCTCTGGGAAGTAGTTGCATGTCTGATGATCGCCAATGTGGAATGGAGAAGAAGGCCTCATAGAGAAAGCAAAAGGTGATTGGTGCAAAGAGTCAGAATGGTAGAGTTGTTGAGGAAAGAAACAGATGACACAGAACAATGGGGTACTTCAGGAAATTCCAAAGCAAAGGGATTTGGCTCAGTAGTTCATATTTTAGTCTCCCAGAAACATTGGGTCATGAAATAAGTCAACCTACCAGGCACTATGCAACTCCAATAAAAATAAAGTTTTATAAACAGTATGAGAGTAGAATAAAAATAAGCCATCTTGTACTTAAATAACCTCTGCTTACTATTGTCAGTAGACTCAATCACTTGAAATATATGAGAAAAACACACTTTGGACATTTCATCAACATCTGAGAATTCTGATTTTGTCTGATATGTGGTATAGTGAAAATTGTCTACACCATGTCCCCATCGGCTCCAAGATTCTGGAATGATGATCCATGGGCAATGAATGTATGTGGCTTGTGACAGAATAGGGTATGATCTTATGAATATTAAGAATATACCATGTTGTTTTGTATTTCATTCCATTATCTGTTTTTATATGGTGAATAACTCTGTATTGCATTCCATAATCTTTGTTTTTATATGACGAATATCCCATTAGAACAATCGCTAAAGCAATAAAGCGGGAACAAGTTCTGAAATATTTTAGCTCTTTCCACGTCTGGAGCTGTAATCTTCCACACAATAAAAATAATGAAAACATGGAAGAATGTGTAGTTATACAAGCCTCAAAGATGCACAGTCAGGAAAAAATGCTTTATTCTATGTGAAGTGCTGGGTACAAGAGCACATACTTTTTGGTTTTGAACTGCAGCTCAGTGTAGTAAATGCTCAAATTGTAGAAAATTATGCCTTCCTTGTACAAAATAGGTAGTGGATGGGGTAGAGAACCAATCTCATTTTTACGGTTCCAGTTGTCATTTTTAAATCTAAAAACTCTTCTTTGCACTCCATTGTTGTTTTTAAGCGTTAGATGGTATAAATTTACTTGCTGTAGAGTTATTTTGGATAGTACTCAAATTAAAACAAGGAATGAAGTGTTATTGCTGTTAAAAACCAAAAACATAAGGACTATAATTTATCATTAAGCTGGCAGAGCTCAACTGTGGACTTTCTTTAAACTTTTTAAAAAAATTATTTCAAAACTACAACGTGTGAAAAAAATAATGAGAAGCAGCAAGAAAAATACAGCAAACAACATATTTATTTATTTATTTATTTATTTATTGGATTTCTATACCGCCCTACTTGGTGTGACCAACTCAGGGCGGTGTACAACATAATTAATATACAGTCGATCAATAGAGTCCAACAATAAAGGCAGAAACATACAATATATAAAAAATGTAACAGTATAATAGCAAGATAGTATTCCAATCAGCATTACAAATATGATTCAGTGTCATAAATACAAATATCAAGTCACAAATACAAATACAAATATCATCAACTTTCACAAGTATAACGTACGCCCGCCAATAGCTGTTCCTAATCAGCTGTCGGGGAATAGCTGTTCCTAATCAGCTCTCCTCACCCCCGCCGCCAGTCTTTTATCGGCCTCCGGGCTGAGATGGAAAGAGGTCCCGGAGGGAGGGCGGGGGGGGGAACGCCTCACCGGCCACAGCTGCGGCAGCTTGTTCCATCCCCGGGCGAGGTGGAAAGACCTGGGGAGAAGCGGGAGCGTCCTCTCGTCTCCCCCGCCACCAGTCTTTTATCGGCCTCCGGGCCAAGGTGGAAAGAGGTCCCGGAGGGAGGGCGGGGGGGGGGGGAAACGCCTCACCGGCCACAGCTGCGGCAGCTTGTTCCATCCCCGGGTGAGGTGGAAAGACCCGGGGAGAAGCGGGAGCGTCCTCTCGTCGCCCCCCTGCCAGTCTTTTATCGGCCTCCGGGCCGAGGTGGAAAGAGGTCCCGGAGGGAGGGGGGAAACGCCTCACCGGCCACAGCTGCGGCAGCTTGTTCCATCCCCGGGCGAGGTGGAAAGACCCGGGGAGAAGCGGGAGCGTCCTCTCGTCGCCCCCCCTGCCAGTCTTTTATCGGCCTCCGGGCCGAGGTGGAAAGAGGTCCCGGAGGGGGGGGGAATGCCTCACCGGCCACAGCTGCGGCAGCTTGTTCCATCCCCGGGCGAGGTGGAAAGACCCGGGGAGAATTGCCTGAATCACAATAAACAGCAGTAGATGCGTAAGTCTGGGCAGGTTATCCTGCTATGGAAATAGAGTAGACCATACTGCCAGTGACTCAACATTGAGCATCAGGGGGTGGTTAACTAACCTGGCAATCCTGAGGTCTAGCGGCCTTGGTGAAGGCCACAGGAAAGTGTGATGGTCCCCAAGTGGATTAAATCCCACTTGAATCCATCTTGGTGGACAACAGCAGCTTCATCAATACTGGATTGGGGCCAATAAGGACTTTGTGTGCCAAAAAGGCTCAGGGCCAGAAAGTGACTCACGGAGCTGGATCAATGGTACAAGTGTCATGCTGCGATGCAGAAGGCACATGAAAGGGCATGGCATTATATTCGCAGGACAGTCTTCATGACTGATTGCCATGATGATCCCCAATATTTGGAATCAGATGTGGTACAACAAGAAGAAGATGAATATATAAGACATACTGCTAACAGATACTGCTAATATCGAAAGGAACTGGGACACAACTATATTCAAAGAGATCACATAGGTTTATGCTAAGCAAACGCTACTAGGAATAGTCAGTTGCCCAGTTTGTTTGTTTGTTTGTTCTATTTATATACTGCCCTAATTAGTAAAAATGACTCAGGGCAGTTCACAGAACAAATATATAATTACAAGTTACACACAATCATAAGAAGCATCACAAATCATCACAATTTCAACAAACAAAATATACAATAAATACCCCATAATACAATCAATTACAGGACAGCTCACAGTCATAAAGTATGCACACATAAATATAGCAAATACAACACCAAAATTATACCACATTCAATAGAACAAATACAATCTCCAATTCAAAAATCCACAGGGGCTCCCAGCAGCGGCGCAAAAGTCCTGTGCCACAGCGACTTTTGAAGCCCCAGCCAGAGTGGGGTCCCAGGCACAGGTAGAACGAGTCCCAGGACAGACACTGTGGCGGTCTCTCCACCCATCTGCAGGGGCTCCCAGGCGGTGGTGGGAAAGTCCTGTGCTGTGGTGACTTTTGAAGCCCCGGCAAGGGCGGGGTCTCGGGTGCAGGTGAGTCCCAGGATGGACGCCGCGACGGTCTCTCTGCCCAGTGGCAGGGACTCCACAGGGGATGTTATTTGGATAGGAAACAATAATTATAACCTTGTTTACTGCAATTATTAAAGCCTGCCAATTACATAGATCTAAACCAATTGTTAGTCCCACCTAGAATTGACAGCCTGAATCAATGGAAACCTGGTAAATCAATCTTGTAAAGTTCAATTGATTCAGTGAGTCTGCTCTAGGATTTCTATTTATACAATGAGAATTATTTGCCTGATAATAGATTTCTAAATACAGTTCCCTTATGAATTGATCTTTCTGCACACAGAATAGTTTATTAATTGATGTATTGAACTTGTTTTATAATAAATCCAAACAGATTCTGCAGCCATGAAATCAGACAATTGAGATACAGTAGGGCAGCTATGAAGGAATTGGAGAAGGCACTCAAGTGTAAGGAGATGTCACTGGAGAGCAAAGTAAAGGTCATCTATACCAGTGATGGTGAACCTTGGCACTCCAGATGTTCTTGGACTTGAATTATCAGAAGCCCACATCAGCACTCCTGCTGATCAGGGCTTCTGGAAACTGAAGTTTAATAACATCTGGAGTGCCAAGATTCACCATCACTGATCTATACAGTAAAACCTTCCATAAAGAGTGCCTCGCTTAGAGAGTAACTTGTTTAAAGAGCAAAATTTTTCTCTGAATGGTCGCCTTGCTTAACAAATAAAACCAACATAAAACTCACTTAACAAATAAGTCGGGTTTCACAATCCCCCTTCCAGAAGTCACAATTGGTCACTTACAATGGTGTTTCACTTAAAGAGCAATCCCGTGGAACACATTATGTTCTTTAAGCGAGGTACCACTGTACTATGATTTTCCTGTTGCTGTGTATGAATGTGAAAGCTGGACAGTAGAGAAAACTGATGGGAAAGAAATTGCTTCATTTCAAATGTGGGGTTGGAGGAAAGTGTTGTAGATTCCATGGACCTCCAACATGACAAGTACGTGGGTTCTAGATCAAATAAAGCCTAAACCTGGGAAAGAGTGCCATAAGTCAGAACTGACTTGATGGCACATAATTATTACTACTAATTAGAACACTAGAATAGCCATCAAATCCAGGAATAAAGTATAAGCACCAAATTGCATGGCTTGTCTGCGTACACTTAAAGTGTTTTCTAACAGCATGCAAAAGACCACTATTTTTTGTGAAATGTCTCTCACTCTGTACTAATCTTGGTGAATAATCTAGACTTGGATCTTGCAGTTTACTCTTCCCTCCCTGCACATGTTCATTTAAAAAATGAATTTGTACCATTGTTCCTGTGCATCCATAGACAAACACATGCCAAATTGTTAATAAAATGTGTGTTAGCTATAGTGGAAGGGCACTTCACAATATTTAGTAATCAAACTGCTAATGACTTATGTGAAATAAAATGAATGCACAAATGTTCCATCACAATTATCAAACACTTGGTAGAATGGCATGAGAATGAATGGACAATTTGTATAATTTTTTTTATCCTGTCAGAAGCACACAAAGGTGCTTGCTGAAAGGATTTTTTGCTGGAGGAACTCTGCTCAGAGGACACCTGAATGAGGCTCCGTTCATGTCCCCAAGATATTTTCCCACCAAAATGGTCCCTATTTATTGACTTGTAATTTCTTGCTTTTGAACTACTAGGTTGGCAGGAGTTGGGTCAGAGACAGGCGTTCATTCCATCATGCAGTACTCAGATCTTGAACTGCCGAATTGCCAACCTTCCAACTAACAAGGTGAACTTCTTAACCACTGAGCCACCGCAGTCCCAGAACATTTGTATAATGTTTCCTACTTATTTTAAAGAGAAGGGCCCTAATGCTAACTTACACATTGAAATTGCAAATATGGTGGTCAAATTGCAGTCATTCCTGTTTTTGTTTTTTTTAGTAACATCTGTCAAGTTTATATAAGGATTCTGGGCCACAGAACATAACTAGACTCCACTGGGTTTTATTTTATTTTATTTTTTAAAAATTTTGTGTGTGTGTGTGTGGGGGGTTCTTTCCTTCTTAAGCATTTATTCCTTGAAGATAAACTTTTGGGGTCTCTCAAATTTACTAATTCTTTCCTGTGGTGCCATTTTGTCCACATAAAGCATCAGCACTCGTATCTTGCTAGTGGAAAGAAAAAGAAATGCCCAGTCCTATAAAATCTTTGGAACTAGTCCACTGCTGTGTCCCTCACCCGTCCTGTGTCTTTATGCCATTTTAATGTCCCATTATGTTGCCCTTATCTGGAGCTTGTAATAACAAGCCTTAGATATGGTTCATTACAGTTATTAACAACGGCTGTGCTCCTAAAGTGTTAACTACATTTGGCTTCCCCTCCTGATGGTTAGCAGACTAGCAGGTCATTAACCACTGGAAATGACCAGTTTGCTAAGAATTATATTCTGAAGCTGGGGATCCACACAGTCTGCATAAACACCATGTTCAGTGTTGTTTCAGAAGGCGGACAGGATTTTTTAAAAGGAAAAACACACACACGTGAGACAACAAAATTTTTCATCCCATAACATTTACCTGTTTTTCATAAATATGCCACAAAATGTTTGAAGTGAGAAAAAAGTCTGAAATACTGCTTTGCTTATTTATAATGAGCTCAACTTCCAGTACATGGCTAGTACTCCCACTTTTTAAGGGGGGGGGGGGAAACAGTGTCACATGTGATCCCAGCGGTGCTGGTGTGGCAGACAGTGAAACATTCAAAATAGGACTTTGAGGCAGATATTCATTCCTCAAAATGAGCAGGTGAAGCTACTGACACAATAGGCTTTGAAGTAAGTGAAATGATACCCCATTCCATCTGGAGAATGGAGCCCCTGAACAACTATTTAATTAAAAGAAGCCTATATTTACCAGGGGGCATCACAGATTTCCGTGATAGAATTAGCATACAGTACTGTACTTCAATTCCTCATTTCTGTGTCCTGACTGAAAGGCCAGTGCCTGGGACTGAGAAGCAGTGGTGGGCAGCAAAAAAAATTGCTACCACACTGTGGGGGAGCCATGTCAAAGGCAGAGCCTACATCGTGGGTGGAGCTTACATCATGGGCAGAGCCTATGTCATGGGTGACCTAGTCATGCCTGCCATATGGCCATGTATACATCAGCAAACAGGCAGCACTGGTTTTTTGGCTGTAAATGGAGAGGAGCACTGCACTCTAGAGTCGGATATGATTGGCTTTTGAGCAAGGGAGACCTTGAACCACTTGCAGGGACAAAACCTGATGAGGCAGGGCAGGAAGGTGGGCAGGCATGGCCACACAATTTCGTTTTTCCCCCCTGCCCAAAGACCACCTAATTTTGACACCCCCCGGCCCAGAGGCCACCCAATTTTGCTAGCCCCCCCTCCGGGGTGTGTGAACCTATTGCTGCCCACCACTGCTGAGAAGCCCTGACAATAAAATAGCAGCAGCTATAAATCATCCTGAAAAACAATTGTCTTGAAATCATTTCTACAGAAAGCAACCAATCTGGGCTGGCATGCCTTATATATATTTTTTTTCATGGCACTTTTGAGCTGTGACAGATGGCTGGATCTAACCACCCTTTTAATTTCTCACAGTGGCTGTGATCTCGCATCATCACACTAGGGTGTTGGAAATTTTAAAATGAAGTAAGATTAAACCTGACAGTGAATTGTGTTACTGGAAAGAAAAATGAAGGTATTCAGGCCCACCAACAAAGAGGAGATCCAGTGTACCATACTTTGCCCACTACGGTCCCTCAGAACTATAAGCCCTATAACTAATAGAACCCAGGTAACATGGACTCCTTGGTCATCAGGAGAATATAATAGGACTTCTGAAGATACTTTGACAATGAAAACAGCAACAAAACCTTTGGTTACTATGTTGCAATTTATAATGAACTGAAGACTGGGGTTAAAAAATACTGCTTATACCAGGAGTTCTCAACCTTTCAAACCTGTGGGTGGGGTCACGCTCCTTCAGACAGCTTCAGGAGCTGGACAGCCATTTTGCCCTTCCTCCACACATGGCACTTCCTGGTGTGGTGGAAGAGATCAGGGGCATATGAAATGGCATAATGGACCACATCTGGCCCACAGGCCACAGGTTGAGAATCCCTGGCTTAAACTATGCCTGGCTAGGCTCTCTCTTACAGCTGCCTGTTCATCAAGGTTGATGATGCCTTAGGGCAGTGGTTATCAACGTAAGCCCAGGTGTCACAGGGTCAGTACATTGGCTAACCAGTGCCTTTGGGGAATTGACTTAGGCTTCTGGGAATTGAAGTAAAAAAACCAAAGGTTGGGAAACACTGCTCTATCCACAGTAATGGATATGGGAAGAATCAGCAATGTGGTCATTTCCAGAGCATCAGAAAGGATCATCAAAATGGAGGACAAAAGAGGATGCTGATATGCATAAAATTAAAAGATGTGTCCATCTCAATTGCAAGCACATAGAATGCATCCCAATAGTTTGGTGTTTCTGTGAACAACTGATTCCCATGCCTAGGAGCTCAGTTCTTTACAAAGCTGCATTGCCCCAAAAGAGCATATAGTACAGTTGTACCTTGCTTAAAGAGCATAATGCGTTCCACAGGATTGCTCCTTAAGCAAGTTTGCTCTTTAAGTGAAACACCATTGTAAATGACCAATTATGTGTGTGTGTGGGGGGGGGAATTGCGAACCCCGATTTATTTGTTAAGCGAGTTTTTGATTGGTTTTATTTGTTAAGCGAAGCAAACATTCAGAGAAAATTCTGCTCTTTAAGCGAGTTACTCTTTAAGCGAAACGCTCTTTATGCGAAGTTTGACTGTATTTGTAGTTTTTTGTTGTTCAGTCACACAGTCGATTCTGACCCTCTGCGACCCCATGGGCCACTGTCCGCCAAGCACTCCTGTCCTCCACCATTCCCCTCAACTCGCTCAGCTCTGTGCCCATTGCCTCTACAATACCATCTAGCCATCTCATCTTGGGCTGTCCCCTTCTTCTTTTGCCCTCGACCCTTCCAAGCATCAAGGCCTTCTCAAGTGAATCCTCTCTTCTCATTTGATGTCCAAAGTACTTTAGCTTCATCTTTATTATTTGACCTTCTAAGGAGCAGTCAGGGGTGATTTCTTCTAAGATTGACCTATTTGTTCTCCTCGCTGTCCAGGGGACTCTCAAACCTCTCCTCCAACACCACATCTCAAAGGCGTCTATTCTTCTGCGATCAGCTTTCCTAATGGTCCAGCTCTCACAACCATACATTGCCACAGGGAATACCATTGCTTTGACTATGCGAATTTTTGTTTGTAGTTTAGGAACATTTTATCATCCAGCATCGGTGATCTCTTAAGCTTCATGTGATTTCTGATTTTTGTTGTTAGTACCTGTTTTATTTGGTTCATCAGCCTTTGCTATTGTTTGTTTGGTTGTAGTTGTATTAAGCTATTTTATTGTTTGTATTTTATTTTATTTGTTTGTCTATTGTTGTTTTATGACTATGCATTCTTATGCTGTCCCCCCTTGTATGTTAAGTCCAGAGTGGTTTCAGCCAGTAGGGTGGTATATAAATACAATAAATAATTTTTTAATGGTAGCATACTTTCTTAATAGCAGCTGCATTTCCAATGATAACCATTCCTGAACTCAGATAATGTGACCATGGTGATTCGTGGTGTCACCCAATTTTGGGTGATTGGATTCACTCTCTGGCAGAGGTACTAGAAAGACCCAAGAACTTACAATGAGGCAGGTTTTTCAGTCAGAACAAAATATGGTTTATTGGGAGCAAAAGCAAAGGGAAGCCTACTCAGGCATATAGTCTGGCCAGACCTATAATTCTAAATAGCTAACCTTCCCGCAACCGTTCTGAGGAAAAGGCCCTCTCGTGATCCCTGCCCACAAAATTTGGTGAACAGAAGATGGCCCCCACCCACCTGGACGGGGTATTTAACTATTCTATCTGAACTAACTCTGCATGCAAGGGGAGGGGAGGAGTTTGGGAGGAGGTAAGGCAATCAACATATTTTAATTACATGTAAACATAAAACAAAGGCAGCTCTGAGGTCAGAGAATTTAGTTACACAAAAGCGGCAGATTACAGCTATTGCTGAAAAAACCGGTTGTAGAGAGTTTACATTAGGTCAAAGGAGCATATTTGTGGTTGACAGGAATATCTCTTTGTTCTCTGGAAGGCAAGACCGGCCAGTCCATCTTCGTTTGCATCAGCTTAATGTGGTGTGAAACTGCTTGGATAGACAGGAACAGATTAAGTAAATGCCTGTTACTTAAGTAAAGAGAAAAGTTTTAAGTTAAGTGGTCCCCAGGGTGAACTCCAGTTAACCTTTGTACCTTGCCAGGTGTGTGTGACTTGTCACGTCCTCTCTTCCCCTTCCCCCTGATCAATTTTGGGGTTCCATGGTTCTTGTGTTCCCCACAGAATTTTGCTATGTTTATCCTTGGGTCAGTGTTCTAATCAATGTTTAATTGAACTTTAATCAAACCAGAGGAATGGGTCATTCAGCTTCCTTTGTGAAGGAATTTCTGCTTATCAGGACACCCGACAAACCGGTTTTCACACCCTTTGACCTAGTACACAATGGACCTTATTTTTTTTACATTCCTTGCTAGAGTCTATTGACTATTGGGTAATCCCCCTTCCTCCTTGAGAGCATTCCAATCGTATGATTTAACTTTTGGCTTCTACCTTATTTTCCATGTGTGTGTGAGTGTTGTGATTTAATAAACGTTTTGATTAATTATAATGCTTTATTCAAAATTTTAGGTAACACTCCTTCCCTTCTTCTCTTAAGATTCGACTGACCAGTGGGCAGTCGTATCTTAGGCTGAGTGGGTCCTGGTGTGGTATGCCCCCCCCCCGGGGGCCCTGGTCACGTGGGTCCTGGTACAGCGTTCTCAGGGATTACAAAAAGGGGCACACACACACAAATTAGAATTATAACTACAGCAATCCCAAACCCCGCTATGAATAAATGTTTCCAACATCTGGGAGTAGGCCAATTAGCCAATTCCCCAGTGAAAACCCAGTGTTTTACTCTCAGTGGTGAGATTGTGGATGGTTTCTTCTGCCTGCTTGCTGTTAAATTTAGGCAGCACATCCATTTAAAATAAGGGGGTTGTCCAAACTACCAAATGAACATCCTAACATTCTATACATTCTACACATGTTTAGAAATTTAAACTAAAGAAAATACAGGAACACAGTTTGCTAGCAATACTTTAGAGAGAGAGAGAGAGGTAGAGAGAGAGAGAGAGAGAAAGGGGGGTCGAGAAGAAATGAGGTGGTAGGAATACTAATAATAAAAGACATGATACTCCTCCATTGAATTTTAGACATGCTCTGGAGCACTGTCATCCGTTCACTTTTGGGATCCAACACAAGGCTTCCACATCTTTAGGTTTTCCTGTAGTGAGGGAGAGAAAACACAACACATCTCCCCAAAACCCTCCCACATTTACTTTTAAACTTTTATTCCTTAACCCTAGTAACAATAAACGACAACCACTCATGTTTTCAATGTACTTCCATTGCATTCACTGTTCCCTGTGGATTTATGTAAGGGAATTCCTTAAGATTCCAGGTTTAGTAGGAGAAGAGGGCTTTTATTGTGCAAACCCCATACTTACTCCAGAAGCCACTAATGCATGATCCAATTGCAACTGTGAGTGCTTTTTAAAGGCAGGAATTTACCTTCCTGGCCCAAACCAATGTAAACCAAATTAAATACTTTGAGTAAACAATTGTTTCACTCCCATCTGATCTGAGGAAGGTACTGCTTCCCTACCAAATTCAGCCTCCCCCTCCCCTTTGTGAGTCTGGGAGTCTCCTAACTAATTTCTAAACTGGCCTCATTGTGAAATCTATTTGTTTACCTTTACCCTGTTTTCCTTCTGGCATCCTGTATAATAAGAATGAGGGTTTAACAAACGCACTGCAGATGTTTTTGAAATAATTTTATTGTTGGAGTTGCAAAGCAATCTTTATGGTTCAGTTTCTTTAACTAGGATTCTTAACTGGGGACGGTGCATAGGGACACTCAAATTTCCTTGAGATTGTGCACTTAGTAGGATGAGAGGAAATTTCCCATGTGCGATGTTCCAACAATCTTCAGAAGCCACTCACACAACACACATGCAGACAAGACAAAATACAGCTATGCAATGACAGAACAGACTATGCAGGGGCAGGGCACCTCTCCTGCCTTCCTTAAGGGAAATTTTGACAGGGAGTTTGCCCAGAAATAAAAACATTTAGCTTTATTACTTTTGACTGTGCAGCCATTCTTTGTGATGTTAAAGGCTTACAGCTGCTCTTAAGGAGCAAGCTACTATGTGCTTATTTATTTACTATGCAAAACTTCTCCCACCTTTTTCCGGAACTCTTGTTGCAAGGTCCTGGGTTTGAATCACAATTTTTAAAAGCATTTTTTTTTTTTCAGATCGAAAATCAAATGTGCTTCCTGGGGCTTTTGCGATTCAGTTAATTCAACCCCAGTACATGTGTGTATTGAGCCACATTATACAAAATCAAATTTACAGCAACCATTTCAGAAATGCATATGTTTTCAAAAGGTTTTAATAGGTTTATGTTCAAATTAACTTTTCACTATGGAGCAGCAGTTTCCTCCTTTAAAGCAATTCAGACAAGCAGAGCTTTGCACAGACATGATTCCAAGTTTCCAATTTAAACTTATCCAGATTATAACGGATGCATAGCCCCTCTGTTTAAGCAAGTATCAGATTATACAGGACAATGTTCCATTTCCCTGTGCCACACATTAAAGGTTCCCCTTGTTTAATATCCATCCATTATTTTCTACTAGGCCATATCTCCTTTTATTTCTGAAAATGGGTCTCCACGTGCCATATTTAGAGACTGTTAAGGTATACACCAGACAAACCAAATTCTGAGTTAGCATGGCCCTTTTAAGATGTGGGCCAGATTTTCAAAATACGGTTTTGCATTTTAGGCAGATGCTTCTTGGCCCCCCTTCCCACAAAACTGGGTTCTCAAGTGAGACTCCAATTGTCCTTTTTCCCAGGGTAAAAGACAAGCCAAAACCTCCATTTCCGCTATCTTCATGCCCTGCCTTGGGACGAGACCTTGGGCCACCCAGAACTCCAGGATTTGCTCCGAAGGCTTTCTTGGGGTCCCTTGCCTATCTGCAAGTTTTCCAATTCAATTATAATATTGCCAGGTTGAGCTGAGCACTTTAAATGAAGCCGGGTAAAAGGGTGGTTTGCAGTGATTAGCCTTCTTGCATTGATATTTTGTGCAGGCCAATTCTGCCTGCGGGGAGTACCCTAAATTTCATCCATATGTGGGGCGTATGGCCAGGTAGCAAACTTATGTTTTAAAATTAGCCTTTCATCAGATGAGGCTCCTTATTTCATATTTGTCAGCCTTGCTGGGACAGCAGGGTGACACAGATTAATTTGAGGCACAACGAAAAGGAAGAATAAGTCCCCATTTCTTTGCCAACTAGGGCAGTGGAATCAGAATTTGGGCGGGGCAGTGCATATGCCTGTAATCTTGGACAGTATGCGACTTTGCTCTTTTTTTTTTTTTTTTTAGTGGCCAAACAGGAAGTTCAGCTGATGGCCAAGCTTAGTGGAAGGGGAAGGAGGGGCTGCTTTCCCCCCTTCAGGCTATTGTGAATGGAATGTTTTTTTTTCTCTCTCTCAGCAGGAGGCAATTTCTTAACTTCTCTGCAGTGCTACAATGTTTGCACTCTGCACATGTTCTATGGAAAGTCCGAATTTTTACTTTGGAAGCCATTTCTTTAAAAACAAATGCATTTCCAAACACATATTGGTTGCAGTTGGCTTTGTATGGGAAAGAGGGACCCTTCTAATTAATCCATCCCAATTTCCAGCCTTTGCCAATCTCAAGTTTTTAGATATACCAAGCATCAAGCCAGTATATTTGTTTTGTTTTCCAATTAATTCCATTTTATTTGCTGCATTTTTCCACCATTTCTAAGTTCCAATTCTTTAATTTTCAAGACCTTTATTGCTTGATCAGTTCAATTTCAGGCCTTATTTTAAAGCAGCAATGCATTTGAGCGTTGCTAATTCACTAGCCTTATAATACTTTTGCCATGTCCCAATCTAAAGGACAACAATAATCCCGATTTATACATTTCCAATCTCTGTCTTAAAGTTTAAACTAGACAGGGAAAGGGATAACATCATTTTGTTAACCATACTTTTTATATACTTTTACATTATATTTACAGATCTGCCACATATCCAGCATGCATCAGGACAGGATATTCCTGGAAGCATGACTTCTTAAGGAAATGCTTCCTCCCCTTTAAATTCTTTGCAGAGTATGTTAATATAATGGTAGTTTAAAATTTCTAAGTTTCTAGTCCTCATTATTTACACATCACAAAAATGCAGGCACACATTTATTTCGTTCACACACACACCCAGGGCCCTCACTAAATTCATTCATTCATCATACATGCATGCATATTTACATATTTTACACATCCATTCCATTTTTAAAATGTACATTAGCTCTCCTTCTTTTCCTGCAATGCTCCACGCAATCGCTAGAAAAGCAAGGGAAAATGCCATGCTTTCTCAGACCTTAAGGGCCATGTTTTACTGTGGTTCTCAGGAGGCTGGAATTACTTGCCACCTGGGCACAATGACTTAATCTTATTGTTACTCATTCTTATAAGCCATTCCCAGGCTGCCTCTTATGGCAATAGCCTGGGATTCTTCCAATTTGGGCTGCCCTGTGTTCGAATTCAGTTACACTTTAACAAATTGCTTTGTCTTAGTTGGGGCTATCCTTTGAAACAACGGACAAATTACAATTTATGTGGGTGCTGGGCTACCTTAACCCTTTGTTTAATCTATGACTGCTGTCCCCTTCAAGCCTCTCAGCCTGAATGGTTTGCAGTGGGCTCAAATTTTAAATGCTTTTCTGTTCTGGTTTACTCTTTTTCATTCTGCTCTATTTAGCACCCCCCACTCAGCTAGCAGGGATGGATGGCAATAAACTATTCCTCCTTCCCTTTTCTCTTTTGGCTGAGGGGTCCTGTTCTGCTTACTGGGTCCTAGCTTTCCCTTTTCCAACGAGTCCATTGAGATTGGCTCACTGTTTCAATTCGAGCTTTTAATTTTTACCTTTTTCTTTGATTTTATAGTGCCCAATTTTTCCTCATGATTTCCTTATTTCACTAAGGACGCCTTCCATCATTCCTTTCAGCCCGCTCACTCCCGCAACTCCAGGAACTTCCATCTGTTCCCAAGGTCCGATTTCTTCTACAACTCCCCTTCTCAACATGTCCCGCTGGGGCATGTCTGAGAGGTCCAGTAGGTTTACCTCTGCGGTTTAACCCACTGTAACCTGGGGGGGGCTGCAAAGTTACGGACCCCAGACTCTCCCGACTGGATTTGTTCCTTTTGCTGGCAGGGGTGGTGGGCATTAAGGGCTGAGGGGGCGCCCCAGATTTACAAGGATACCATGAGCAGCGGGTTTGAGGAATTAAGGAGCCAGAAGGTGCAATGGACCCAAAACGGTCCTCTTCAATCCTCCTCAATTGCCTCTCTATACTTTGGGGAACCCCAAATTCGGGAGGAGGATTAGCCTTCTCCCATTACAATATAAAGATTGCCCTCGCAAGGGTATCGTTCAAGGTTTTGTGGGTGCAGCCTCACGGAGAGCGCTGCATGTTCTGAGTCCCCAGATCTCCCCAGACTCGCTTCTAGCCTTCTAATAAATTCCTTTAGGTGCCTTAAACTTAAGTTGCCTTCTCTAGGCCAGGCGGGCCTCAGGTCCCTTTGAAAGGGGCCGGTCTTGGGTGCTTAAAAATTTTAACCTCCTTTTGCTTAATTTGGATTTGGGTCCCACCAAATTCCTCCAATTCCTAAGTACATTGCTGAGTGGCGTCCCACCCGTCTTCTCTTTCAGCCCATCCTGAACTCCCAAAGTTCCTCCCATAACTTGCCTAGGCCTAGGTCTTGGTGCTTACCGAGTTACCCCACGCAGCGCACTGGCGGGAGCGGACCACACAGTTTCTTTCCCTTGGTGTCTCTCACCAGGTATCACCCGTCTCTCGAGACTATTTGTACTGGTCTCACGGTCGACGAACCTCCTCTCTTGACCAGTCTAGCCAATTGGCCACGTGTGCTCAGGTAATTACTCTGCCACAACGTGCTTTTCCGAATCCTCACCGGGTGCCACCCGTCTCTCGGACCCTGCCACTTGACAAGGCTTAGTGTTAGGTGATGATTCTACCCACTAGCCCGAACTTTTAAACTAAAGGCGCTCACAGGGGGACAAGTCCTGCTCTTGCTTTTCTAGTGGTGGCTAACCTCACTAGTGCCCAATTTGTTGTGCAATTCAGGTCCGTCAAACCTGCTTGTTGCACTCTCGGTGGGACTCTAACCCACGCTTTCAATACTCGAGCTGCCACCCGAGGGGAAGTTGAGTTCAGCTGGCTGTTTAAACTAACTTGGCAAGAATTTCAAAGGGACCCCAAAATCAAAATTATACGTTACCGATCCTGAAGTTTTCAGTCGCAGAGACGGAACCGCAGATGAGTCTCTCAAAGCCTGATTGAAGATTTCGAATAGGAGGTCGTTCTGGTTTTTCTTTCCCTCTCTTTGTGTCCTGCACCTCTTAAGGAGGTTGCAGGAACCAGAGACATCCCGGCACGAGCCCCCAATTATGTCACCCAATTTTGGGTGATTGGATTCACTCTCTGGCAGAGGTACTAGAAAGACCCAAGAACTTACAATGAGGCAGGTTTTTCAGTCAGAACAAAATATGGTTTATTGGGAGCAAAAGCAAAGGGAAGCCTACTCAGGCATATAGTCTGGCCAGACCTATAATTCTAAATAGCTAACCTTCCCGCAACCGTTCTGAGGAAAAGGCCCTCTCGTGATCCCTGCTCACAAAATTTGGTGAACAGAAGATGGCCCCCACCCACCTGGACGGGGTATTTAACTATTCTATCTGAACTAACTCTGCATGCAAGGGGAGGGGAGGAGTTTGGGAGGAGGTAAGGCAATCAACATATTTTAATTACATGTAAACATAAAACAAAGGCAGCTCTGAGGTCAGAGAATTTAGTTACACAAAAGCGGCAGATTACAGCTATTGCTGAAAAAACCGGTTGTAGAGAGTTTACATTAGGTCAAAGGAGCATATTTGTGGTTGACAGGAATATCTCTTTGTTCTCTGGAAGGCAAGACCGGCCAGTCCATCTTCGTTTGCATCAGCTTAATGTGGTGTGAAACTGCTTGGATAGACAGGAACAGATTAAGTAAATGCCTGTTACTTAAGTAAAGAGAAAAGTTTTAAGTTAAGTGGTCCCCAGGGTGAACTCCAGTTAACCTTTGTACCTTGCCAGGTGTGTGTGACTTGTCACGTCCTCTCTTCCCCTTCCCCCTGATCAATTTTGGGGTTCCATGGTTCTTGTGTTCCCCACAGAATTTTGCTATGTTTATCCTTGGGTCAGTGTTCTAATCAATGTTTAATTGAACTTTAATCAAACCAGAGGAATGAGTCATTCAGCTTCCTTTGTGAAGGAATTTCTGCTTATCAGGACACCCGACAAACCGGTTTTCACACCCTTTGACCTAGTACACAATGGACCTTATTTTTTTTACATTCCTTGCTAGAGTCTATTGACTATTGGGTAATCCCCCTTCCTCCTTGAGAGCATTCCAATCGTATGATTTAACTTTTGGCTTCTACCTTATTTTCCATGTGTGTGTGAGTGTTGTGATTTAATAAACGTTTTGATTAATTATAATGCTTTATTCAAAATTTTAGGTAACAGTGGCATACAAATATTCAGACTGCATCGTGTAATGAATGACATGTGCCCCCTGAATGTATTACCTTAAATTTCATCTCACCAGGATTTCTTCCCAGCTATATGTGCTTTCAATTCAACCTTTATTACTCTGAAGTGACTCAAATAGTAATTTCAAATGGAATGAGACTCCCCTTGCCTCCAATCCATTTTTTCCATTACAAACACTTCCTTGTGATATTACAATTCTCAGGTTTTCGGTTTAGCTTTTACCTTGCACTTTGTTCCAAATTGCTTCATATTTTTGTTCACATTGCATTACAGTGCTGTTGAAAGACTGGCAGAGCAGTAACTCATTATTCAAAGCTTGTTTCAACAAACCCCTTTATTGCTCTGCTTCCTTGTTCTAAAGAAACATGTAAGGTTTTTCCCCCAAAATGTTTATTTATGATTCATATAAAATGTAAAGCCTTTGGTAGGCCTGCTTAGTCTTGTCCTCTCTGTTGTTCAATCTTCTCATGTAGGATGAGAGAAAAATGTTTCATATATCTTACAGCATATTATTGATCTGCAGTTTCTCTTAACAACTCTAATTAAGCTTTGCCAGGTCTTTGTGTTAGTACAGTCAAACCTTGCATAAAGAGCACCTCGCTTAAAGAGTAACATGTTTAAAGAGCAGAATTTTCTCTGAATGTTCGCTTCACTTAACAAATAAAACCAACCAAAAACTTGCTTAACAAATACATCGGGGTTCGCAATCCCCCCCCCCCCAAAGTCACAATTGGTCACTTACAATGGTGTGTTGCTTAAAGAGCAAACTCGCTTAAACAGCAATCCTGTGGAACACATTATGCTCTTTAAGCAAAGTACAACTGTATACTTGATCCTCAGCCTTTATAACAACTGTATTTCTTTCACTTATCAAAGAGTCTAAATCAGGGGTTCCCAATCTAAAGCCCACAGGCCAGACCCAGCCCACGATACCATTTCATGTGGCCCACGTTGCAGCTGCTACCACACCAGAAGCGGAAATGGACACATTTATGGTTGCTGTAAAACTCATCTGTGGCTGTCATAAATGTATTTATGAGAGCCTTGGACACATTTTATGGCAGGTTTTACATCGGGGGAAACCACGTGACCAGCCCTTTCAGCTGGCCGGGGTGCAATGGTCCAGCCCACAGTGTAAAACAGTTGGGAACCCCTGGTCTAAATAATAATTATGTATCATCAAGTCAATTCTGATTTCTATTTATCCCTTCCAGGGTTTACTTGTTAGGAAATACTCAGAAGTAGTTTATCATTCCCTCCTTCTGGGGGGTGGCCTGGAACAGGGCAGTTTGCTACATAGGTTGGCTCTTCCCTTAGGAGGTACAGTGAGAAACTCAACCACTAACCTCTGCTCTGCAGCAACGTACCTAAACCATTGAGCTATCCAGCCAACTGAAGAGTCTTACTGGGCTGGAAGTTCCTCCATCTTCACTTTTTTCTAGGATCAAAATGCATAATAGAAAGAAAAGAACAGAGTAGAATTTTCATAGATAATTGTTACAAATCTGGACTTAAGAGTTCTGGAAGACAAAATACAGTACTGTATATAACAGTGATGGTGGACCTTGGCATTCCATGTGTTCTTGAACTTTAATTCCCAGAACCCTTGATCAGCAGGAGTGCTGACTTTTGGGCTTCTGGGAATTGCAGTTCCCAGAATTCATTGCCTGATTCTGCCATCTGGAAACAGCAGATCAACAACTCTTATCTTACACCAAGAATAGCATTCCCAAATCCGATGCCTTCTAGATGTGCTCTGAAGATTCCTAGAGGTGGGTATAATACTCACAGTCCATTGTATTTTAGAGGGTGCCAGATTGGAGAAGGCTTATCTGAGGGTACAGTTAACATAATCCACAAGCCCTTGGAACCTCATAAATTGTTAACAGCTTTTGGTGCCTTGAAACAACCATCACTGGTAACAGGAGATGTAAATCAGGCTGGGCCTATTTGCTTTCCTTGGTTTTGCTCTAGTTTTTTTTGCAAAATTTTCAGTTAGCATGTGCATGTCTTTGACACATTACTTCAGTGTATATTGGGGCTCTTTTCATGAGGTACCTCCCTGCTCAAGAAGACAAGTTATGTCTTTTCTCTAAATGGTATGGTATGGTATGGTATGGTATGGTGTGTGTGTATTACTTCAGGAGGGGGGGCAGACTAGCTATTAAAAACCCTCCTCCAATTTGGCTACTCGCCCTCCTCCTCTATGCCTCTGGCTGCCCTCTTCTCAGCTTCTCCACACCTTAAGTTCCAAGATGACCCCCAGCTGCATAATTGGACATCGTGATCTAGGTAGTCTCCATGCTCAACATCTCGCCAATGGTGTCTTCCGGAGACAGCTGTCGTTGAAGATGCCTCTGTAAAATTTCCTGTTCTGCATCAAAATGTGGACTCTCTCTCTCTCTCTCTTTGTGTGTGTGTGTGTGTGTTTAAAGTCAAAATCAGGTGGAGATCAAGTGGGAAAGGCAGGACAACTTTAAAAACACAGGGACAAAAAGATTCAAACAGACGAGGGACAGATGAGATCTAAACTGGCCCATGCATCGTATGTTTTCACTGCCTTGGGAAGCCCATATTGAAGTTGTTTTGAAGTCCTCTGAAGCCAGAAGTGTAAATGTTTGACCTCTTGTTAGGCAGTCACAAATTTATAGTTTCGCTTTAAACAGAATTTTTTGTTAACGATAACATGGAATGGAATGCAGTACATTCCCTTTGATTTAGCTCCGGGAGGTCCTGTAACATTCCCTAGAAAACAATAAACAGCTTTCTTAACCTTACTGGAAGTATAGTAATCCAGAGGTGATTTACATGGCTGTGACTGACACTTTCCAGTACCTCTTTGCCCAGACAATGGGACAGTTCAAAAGAGTCCAAGCTATGCCAATGAAATACAGCTCCTTTTGGGCCTTCTGCTTGAGATATAGTTTTCTAATATCAAGATTGTTGAGTTACGTTACTAAGTCCATAGATGACTATTTGTTTTAACTGTAACTTAAGAACATGCAGATACAATGGAGGGAAAAGGTCACACTTTCTGGCTATGTGTTGCAAAGCCTTGAAAATGGAGTCTTGATCCCTCTGCAGATCTTCATTATCTTGCATAGAAGTGATAGCAATAACAATGGCAATTACACTTTTATATTGTCTTATAGAAACTTTAGAACATTTTCTGGGCAGTTCACAAGGTAATTAGCATTTTGCCTCTGTCACATTGGGTACTCATTTTACTGACCTTGGAAGGATGGAAGGATGGGTCAACCTCAAGCCTTTCCAGGGCAAACTTAGATTGTGAGCAGAGTTTTGGCTTCAGTACTGTAGCTTAACCATTGTGCCATCAGTGATGTCTGTTCCTGGTGACACACCACCATTTTAAGCTAAATGAGCACAGAAACATGATGATGATGATGATGATGATGATGATGATGATGATGATGATGATGATGATGATGATGATGATGATGATGATGATGATGATGATATTCTCATTGAATATGAATGGAAAGAAAGCAAAATTAAGTCTTGAGCATTTGCCAAAATTCAGCCAGCAAATGTTTGAAGGTCAACTGATGACACCTCTCATTGTACAGTATAAGAGACATTTATTGAAACAATAATTGTACACTGTTACTGCTGGCCACCTGCTATTTGGAAACGGCTATCATAGGTGGGCATAAATTATTCTATGCTATTCAATGTCCATTGAGGCTAGCATTGTGGCTAGAAATGCCTTTGTAGTGCAGTGATTAAACTGCTCTACTGCAGCCAAACTGCAGACATGAGTTCGATTCTGATGGGTTTAAGGTTGACTCACTCTTCCAGCTTTCTCAGGTAAGTAAAATTAGTCCCTATGATATGGGGGAAGGATGCTAATTACCTTGTGAAATGCCCAAAGAATGCACCAAGCACAATGGGGAGATATATGTGACTGTAACTATACATGTGTGTAAACCGCCCTGAGTTGGCTCTGCCAAGTAGGGCGGTATAGAAATTCAAATATAATAAAAATATAATAATATATAAGTGTAATTGCTATTGTAGCTATGGCTAATTTGGGCTGAAATATTAGTCATTTTGTACATGCAGAAGCACACATACACATGTACACACTTACTCTTCATTGGTACATTTTGGGTGTGGAGCAAAAAGACTGTTATTAGTAAAGAGATTTTTATTGTCAAGACCATTGGGATGTGATGTAAATGTTTATTTAAACTAGTAGATTTATTGTTTTGGCTGCGTTTGAAAAACAAGAAAGTAAATGTGAGTTAAATGTGAAACTGCAGTGGCACATTTTTAAAACTGTAGGCTCTGATAGTGATCTCATTTTTGCATTTGACCTCTAATTGCAATTGATTACTTTCCAAAAGTAATTTTCCAAGCATGGTTCAAGATGGTTTTCTTTCTCTCACTTAATCTGATCTTTGTGCTCAGGTGAAAGAATCCTCAGCTCATTAAATTTAAGTGACAGACTCCTCTGAGGTTCATTTGGTGATCAGCTTTCACATCCAAGTCCTCCAAAGGTTCAAAGAGAGAGGCAAAGCCTGCTTCTGGCTTGGTGCATCATGTTATGTGTTCATGCATTAACTACCATTTATGGGAACAGTGCTGCACCAAGTGCTATGGGCTAAAACAGGAATTTATTTCACTTTAAAAGGCAATCAGGATATTCTCTTGTAAATTCCTAGTGTTGCCAGCAGTTCTGATATCCTCTCACACCACCAACTTAAATATTACTTTCTGTGGCCATTAAGGATACAGAGGGATAAAACTTAAACTAATTTCAGAAGAAGTGGGTTCCCACCCACAAAATAGTATGCCAAGTAAAACCTGTCAGTCTTTAAATTGCCACATGACTCTGTGTTGCTTTTGAAGCAGCCTACATTAGTTAATTTTACACATCTTTCCAGGTATGGGAAACGAAAATTTAGTTGGTCTTTTATAAAGCCTATTAGAAGACGGGTATTCATTCTTTTGCCATTGTCATGTGCTACAAATAACCCAGGTTGCCTAGTAAAATATATATTTAACCCATTATCCTTCACTTCCTTCTGCTGGCTACTGAGGCAAATGTTCATTATCCTCATTAATCATTATAACTTGAATTTTCTTCAAGAGCTTCTAATTTTTTAAGAGACATTTTGCCTCAGTTAAGCATTTACTTGCTTGCTTACTTTATTTACCTATTACAGTATATATCTTGCCCCTCTCCCGATAAAAGAATTCAAGGAATTCAACGAAAATACTGTACATATATTTTAAATCAAAATAAATCAAGATAATAAAATTAAAATAATAAAATATTAAAACATCATTTGGGATGAGTTTATCTCTGGTGCCAATTTTTGGAAATTGGAGACTCGCCTTATGCAGCCACCAGACTTCTTGGGAGCCTTGGGAACTTAGAGGAGGAACTCATAAAAAATTTATATCCCCCCCCCCACAAAAAAAAAATCACAATGACTAATGACATCATCAGCACACAGGAAATACTTTATGGAGCAGGATTTCAGCAACAATATATTGGAGGTCGGGGAGGGATGTACACTGTCTTTGAGACAAGCTAAGATCAACCAAGTCGGGAACATTTGTGTGATTTTGGGGTGGTTGTGGGGTTAATTTGTATGATTTTGGGGGTAACCATGGGATTGCCCACAAAGTAAATTCTACCCCCTTGCCTAGCCTTCATGCTACATCTGCCTTCTTTTTTTAAAAAAAGTTATTTTAAGTTTTTTAGCATCACAGTTCAAAGCAAGGGAAAGGACATCAAAAGTAACACAGAGAATATCTAGGAAGGAACCATCAGAGAAAGAGAGAGAGAGAGAAGCCCAAGACCTCTCCTGGACACTCCACCTACTGGAATGCCAGGAATAGCTCACCCTGGGTTCTATATATTTCTTTAAAGCTATCTGACGAGTCATTTTATATAAGTAAAGGGTGAAGTAGAAAACTGGCATTGTAGAAGACTGTCATTAGGATTGCTAACTAGGATTCATTGTCGACTGCAACTCATATCCAAGAATGCATTTTTCCCTGAAGCAGGAAAAATGCCACTGGCATGAATTTGTTTAAGGTGGATCCCATCTTGCCATGAAGTGACCCACACACTGTGATCTCAGAGCCATCTCCCATGGCACACTTGAAGTGTGACATGCAGGGTTTAACACAGGGACTGCAATGGACTGCCGCAACCTTGAGGATATGGGCAAGGTATGCCTTAACAGCCAGTCCATCTGGCATGGCCTCTTCTGCCTCCATGACTGTTGGGAATCAGATGTCCTCCTCTGTTCATTTTGCTGTTGGGCCCAAATGATGGTTTCCAGTGGCATTTCCTCCACTGAGGGGGACCATCACCCCACCTACAATCTCCTTCCCTCATTAGCCTAGTGTACTAAGATTGTCACTATTAGGATTTCCTCCTGAAGTTCCCAAGGCTCCCATGTAATCACTTTCATCACTGGGAAGTCATTGGAGCTGTGGCATTGTACATGTACATAGGAAGTCTTTCATTATTTGAAACTGCTGCCTCAAGATGACTTTACCAGCAGTAGCAATTGAGGTGGTGATTTTTCAGCAGTTAAAGACTCCCCCTTTCCCCTCTCCTGGGTCTCAAACTGCTTCCCGATGATGAAATTGATTAGATGGGAGACACAAGACTCTTTTTCAGGTGTAGGGGTGTGTGTGTGTGTGTGTGTGTGTGTGAGAGAGAGAGAGAGAGAGAGAGACTGGAAATGCTTAATTAAAAAATTGCCACTCTTGCTGATATCATCAGCTTTACATTGCATAAGTTATGCAACAGGATTGTAATGATATAATTTAATTTAATTTTCTCATTTGTATGCCACCCAATCAAGAAACCCAACTCAGGGTGGCTCACACGATAATTATACAATATACACAATAATGCAATATACACGGGGTGCCAGAGATGGAGGGGTCCTGGTGCCCGTTGCTGAAGTGGCCTCTCCACCCTAGCCATAGGCAAAGTCCAGGGGTGGGGGCATCGATACCCTGCTGCCTGCCGCCATAGCGGCATATTCAAGCCCCAACCATTGAGTCTAGCAGATCTTTTACACACCACCTTTGAAAGAGTTACCATAAACACATACTAAACACATACCAAACCATAATTTTCCTCTCAAAATAATCATCCTTGGAATTAGAATACAGATCACTGTATGCCTAGGTATTTTGTCTGGAACAAGCAATTTCCATATGTTGTCAAACCACAATTTCATGGCCAAAATCCTATTGCTTATTGCAGTAAATTGTTCTAGAGTGGGGGCCCTGAACCAAGACAATTTGATGAGTCAATTTCTCCATAAGTTCCATCTATTCAAATGGGCTAGTTTAACTGCATCTTACTTTAACATAGTAACATGGCGTTGGAGTAGCCCCATTTGAATCAATGGAGGTGGTGACTCACAAAATCCCCATTGATTGAGCAGGCCTATTCTGGTACAACAGGTTTTTAGCCTTTATCTAGTAAGATTTTCATTTTTCAATTTGGCTACTGTTAACAGGTCACCCTTACTTGAAAACCACTTGTATCTGAGGGTTCTGCGCTCATCTCTGTTTACATCCAAGGAGCTAACACTGTCTGCATTTGCAGATGTTTCCATGGACATGTGGCAGACATGACTAGACACAAGAGTGCATGGAATGCTGTTTACCTATTTATCTACTTTCAATTTCTTGCTTTTGAACTGCTAGGTTAGCAGGAGCTAGGACAGAGATGGGCACTCACTCTGTTTGGCAGTACTCAGGGTTTGAACTGCTGGAACAAGTTCCCTATGGTAATTAGATCTGATGGATTTTCACAAACAGTTAAAAACATTCCCTTTTCCAACTAGCATTTCCTTCTTAAGTAAACTGATTTTATACATACAAGATTCTCTAATTAATGAACTCAATTAATTTTCAATTTAATTTTAAATTAGATTTGTTTATTTGTTGGTTAGGGTTATATTTCTGCCGCATATAGAGAAGGAAGGCTATTAATCATTACACGATTTTAAATTTGCTGGATGCTGTCTGGGTAGGCACTTTATTATTGTTTATTATTGATGTATCTTATTTGGATTGATTTGTTTGATGCCATTTTTTATGGTTCATCTATTCAGTGTTGTAAAAGCCATTCAAAGTGGTGCTTGTACCAATTGGGGCAGGGTATAAATAAAACCAAATAAAATAAAATAGAACATGAGTTGTTCTTTGAGATAGAAGGAAATTACTCTTTCTAGAACACTTGTATTCCAATCTCTCTCTTTCTTTCTCTCTCTCTCACACACACACACACAGAGAGAGTAAGTATTTGGATTATGCAGAAAATGCTAGTCATCATAATTGGAACAAAAAGGATGAGCTACCTTCTCACTCTGATGTTGCCGATTAAATTAGTCACCAGAGAGGAGTATGGCTGCTTGCAGCTGGAGCGCTGAGCAGCCTAACAGCTAATGTACTGGCAACAGGGAATCTGTGGATGATTACATCCTGGTAAGTAGTTAAGGTTAAAGTCCAAAACGTCTATGGAACAAAAAGCTGCTTTCTGTTCATGTTTGGCTAGAAACATGCCAAATGAAGTGGACCACCCACAAGCCTGACACATAGGAAGACAGCCATGCTTGAATCTGCTTAAAGTTGGCCTATGAAAATAAAGTCGTCAGGAATCTACTCAGAGCTGGGGGGGGGGGGGGGGAATTACATAGAAACTATTCCAGAAAAATAAACTAATGATCTATATATACTAATTGTGTGTGTGTGTGTGTGTGTGTGTGTGTGTGTGTGTGTGTGTGTGTGTGTGTGTGTGTGTGTGTGTGTGTGTGTGTGTGTGTGTGTGTGTGTAAGTAAATTATATACACATACACAGACGAATGAATGAATTCAGATATTCCAGTCAAGCTTCATGCATTTTTAAAAAAAGGGTGGTGGTGGTACAATTTGAGGGTTCTCCCTTCTGTGCATGGAATTCACAGTTCAGATTAAAGGCCACTTCTTACACCAGGGATTCTCAGCCTGTGGCCCACAGCACCATTTCACCACCTCCACCACACCCCACACCAGGAAGTGCCATGTGGTGAAGGAAGGGCAAAATGGCTGTCAACCCCCCAAAGCTGTATGAGAGAGCAAGACCCGGCCCCCAGCTTTAAATAGTTGATAACTTCTGTCCTAGACAAAAGACAAATAAGACAAAAGAAAAGGAATGGTAAAGTAAGGCTGTACTTAGCAAAGCAGATCCAGTCTTGTTATTGGGCAGGATAAGGAGTTTGTCTCAGGCAGATGAAACCATAGTAGCAGCTCCTGGATCATTTGCTTCCGCTGAAGAGCAGAGCATATCACTATGCCTATTGGCAGGGCTGGCCTTGTAATAAGGAAATTAAATTAATGTAAATCTTTGAATCCATTCTTTAAAAAAAAGAGTTTTACTTTAAATTCTTGATAGCTTATGAACAGAAATTTATCAATACAGTACATATATAGACGGCCTTTCCAGGCTATACCCTTCCCCGGGGAACTTGGGTAGGGATATCCCAACTTGGGTAGGGATATTTCAAGAAAATGGCACAGGAAAAAGATTAGTACAGTGGTAACATTTTCCTGCAGACAGAATTTTGTAAAGTTATCCTAGAATCCCACCCTCTGAAACAGTAGAGTAAGTAGCTTTGGTGGTTGGAGCATTGTGGGATATGGATTTTTTTTTAAAAGTCACCTTTTCAAGATCTGGTCCTGTCAAAGTGCTCCAAAAAATAAATAAATCAGTCGCTTTTATTTTTTTAATACATTATTTTTAAAATTAATTAATTTTAAAATGACAAATGATCTGATCACAGATTTTCTGCATCACATTATTTTTTACCCTTCCGAGCTTTCTCTCTAAAGGAAAGGCATAGTCTTGTTCAGAAATAAAAGCTTGTTCTAGCACGAGGTTTCCAAACATATCCACCTTAAGGCATTTAGTTGCTTAAAATAATTGGTGGTGCTCTGCTGTGATTTTGATTTCCATCTTCCTGTCCTGGAAAATGTATGTATGTTTACAGCAAATGTCACCACATCCCTCGTTATAAACAACTCAACAGAGAATTCTTCATAGAAAGATAAATGCAAGGCAGTTCTAAACATTGTACGTAAGGATACACAGAGTCTCCTGGGAGAAACCTTGTTTTTCCTCTGAGTGATACTTTGGCAGATGCATAGGGAGCTCTGTTCCTTTGTTAGCTTTTCCTTTCAACAATGGTGCCCCATAGATTTTGCAAAACTATAATAACCTATAGGTTTCTTTACATGGTTTCATGAGGTAAAAGCTCTATTTCTCTGGCGTCCCTTCAGTACTGTGAAAATATTAATCTTACAGAATAAGAATAGATCTGTCTCCCAAAAAGAAAACCACACTGGCCAGAGTTCTATTAAGAAGAATGGTGTGTAAAAGGCATCACATACAGTACTGCTTTTTCCATTGCAACTTTGTATTAGCCATCCTGGAAGTCCAGGAATTTCAATTCAAATATGTACATGAGTGCCCTGTACCTAGCTCAGGGATTCTCAACCTGTGGCCCATGGCCCAGATGTGGCCCACGGCACCATTTCATGTGGCCCATCACTACCTCCACCACACCAGGAAGTGCCATGTGGCGGAGGAAGGGCAAAATGGTTGTCTGGCCCACGAAGTTGTCTGAGGGAGCATGTGCCAACAGAAAGGGCTCCGTGTGTCACCTCTGGCACGCATGCCATAGGTTCACCAACACTGCCATAGGGTCATCAAGCACAAACTCAAATGATGCATCACAGATCCTTGTGTCAGCATTTGCTCCCTTCAGATTATGGAGCAAAGGAACTATCAGTTTCAAAATGAGATTCAACCCCTATTGTGGTTATTGTGTTGAGACCAGAAAAGAGCACTACCCTGTTCTTCATTTCACACACTGTTTCCCCACAATTTTGTCTTCTGCTCTCAGATGCATTGGCAGATGCTGTCCTGTCACCATAGGAAGATGTGATTCAGCTCCTAGTTCAGTCCAGAATCTGAATGTGGATTAAGGATTTCTTATTTGTATTAGTTCACTATATGTCTCAGGCTGGCCCTGTCTCTAGCTTTGAAAAGTATGAGCTTTGGAGCATATGATCAAAAGGTATGGCATCCTCACAAATGAAAGGGCAGTCCTATATCTGTCTTGCCTCTATAACTTTAACATGGAAGTGGGATGGAGGATGCTTTTGCTGCCAAACATAGCACACACTTAGCTACATCACCACAGTCCATTACTTGAGATTGACAGCTAAATCACATTAGGTTTCAGCGGTTAAATATAAATCACATTGCACTAACATTTTATCCAAAAACTAGTCCTCTTCTTTCTTTCTTTCTTTCTTTCTTTCTTTCTTTCTTTCTTTCTTTCTTTCTTTCTTTCTTTCTTTCTTTCTAAGCTTAATATAATGTGCTCTTTTCTTGCTCTGCTATCCTGTGCTTAGGCATTTTAAGTCTTAATTGATGAGCAGGAAATATGTTTCTAAAAATAAGATTATTTTCATTAAGTTAGACTTATGGAGAGGATAGT
Source organism: Furcifer pardalis (assembly GCA_030440675.1). Lineage (NCBI taxonomy): Eukaryota > Metazoa > Chordata > Lepidosauria > Squamata > Chamaeleonidae > Furcifer > Furcifer pardalis. Next base: position 226,801,670 of record CP126890.1, on the reverse strand, counting down.
ATCTGACAGCTAATGTTAAGAAACTTTGAGAGCTCTGTAGCTTGATTTTCTGGTGGCTTTTGAATGATATACTGTATAAGGTAAGATATGACACTCTGTGGTGCTTTATATTATCCATATGGCAATCATTTGTTCTGAGAGTACCCATTTCCCTATCCTTGTAAGAGCCCATAAAAAGGAATAATAAAGCTAAATGTGATAGGGTGGTGGGTACTCCTAATTGACACCACATGTCTGTCATGTACACAGTATTGCTATTCGCTCTGAAAAGCAACTGAGCCCCTACAAACAAAATCTAGAATCCTGCTTTCTTAATCTTTCCAAAGCCATGATTTTAGTGAGTTCATTCATTGCCTTCTTTTTGTCGAGCAAGAACCCAAAGAGCTCTCCCACAGAAATTTACCTAACCAAGCCTAAATGGAGAGGATAGTATAAATAACCTGTACAAAGGCCCATACAGTACAAAGGCCCATACCTGTACAAAGGCCCATACAGTACAGTCAAACCTTGCATAAAGAGTGCCTCGCTTAAAGAGCAGAATTTTCTCTGAATGTTAACTTCGCTTAACAAATAAAACCAACCAAAAACTCACTTAACAAACAAATCGGGGTTCTCAGTTCCGCCCAACCAGAAGTCACAATTGGTCACTTATAATGGTGTTTCACTTAAAGAGCAAACTCACTTAAAGAGCAATCCTGTGGAACACATTATGCTCTTTAAGCGAGGTACCACTATACCTAAGTAAGCTGCCTTGTTTTTCTGGGCTTCGTTAGATACTTTGTGTGACACTCCAATTTTTTGGTCCTTTGAAATTTAGTTAGGCAATACTTTATCCCCAATGCAAGATCTATGTATTCAGATGTGCACGCAGAGTTTGTTCTCTTACTTCCACAGAGCAAGTTTTGGAAATGAACTTCCTTATGTGTACACGTTAGTCAAAATCCTGTCATTTAGCATAGTAAATCATAGTAGAGTAGGCCCATTAAAGCAAAGGAAATTGGGTCCATCAACTCTTCTTAATGTTGCATTAATTTAAATGGGTCTACTCAGACTGCAACTTACTTTATCATAGTAAATCACAAATGGAGTAGGCCAATTTGAATCAATGGAACTTGTGGAGGAGTTAACTCAGCAAATCCCCATAGATTTAATGGGCCAGCTGTAGTGCAAGTTACTACGCAAAGCAATGGAAATATAGCCATTATTTTTACCTGAAAAGTAACAAAAGAAAGCCTGCATTTGCAAGCAATCACTATTTTTGTGTTATGGTTGTAACCATGGAAAAGAAAAGCATTGCATGTTGCATATTTCAAAGACAAAATTTGACATTACTGTTATATTCTGAAAAAATATGCATGACTTTTCATCCGTTGAGATAGAAAAATAACTCTCAACCAGATTGGAACCAGGATTAGGCAAAAATGTTGATGGATTTTTGAGAAACACTTTCCAATGAAGAAGGAAAAAAAGAAAAAATAGAAAAAAATCCACCACGTGAGGAAATACTGTATATTTGTATGCCTCTCTAAATAGTGTTGGTTTTCAGTATTAATAGAAAACATCAAGAAAGGGGGCTTGACACAGGGGTATTCCGTAGGGCAGGCACCACCACTGAGAAGGTTCTCTTTCTAGTTGCAACCTCTGTTATTTTCAGTGTTAGAACTTGTAGCTGCTCACACTGAAAGGATCAGATGAAGCCACAGTGGATCTTTGAAAGGAAGGCTCTGCCATGTAACAGTCCCAAATCTTTCAGAACTTTGTACCTTAAAGGTAACAGCTTGTGTCTGATATGGGTAAACAATGGGAAGCCAATGTAGCCAGGTGATATTATATTTTTTACTATTCTAAATCACCTGAATGGGTGATGAGAAATAGTTTATAAATACTAACAAACAAATAAATAAAAACTCTCCTTACATTTTTATCTTTATTGGTTTTATTGTTTTACAAAGCTTTCTTAATTATGTTTTTAGAAAGAGCAGTTTAGCTGTCTAGTAATGAAGCAATGAATAAATCAAATTGTTCTTGTGTTAAAGAACTGAGCTATCCAGTTTCTCATTTCACCTTGTGCATACTCATTTAAATATATTGAACTTGGTAAACCATTACTCAGATAAATCCCACCAAGTCAATAGATGTCCTTGGATGAACAATTGGGCTTAGTTTACAATCCATTGGCCCAAATCCTCTTGCATAACTAAGAAATTTCTGAAGGTTTTATCAACTGCATGCTGAGTCATACAACTCAATATGCAACTGATAACGTCTACCATGATTTGTTAACTTTGGGCAATTCAAATCCAAAAATTATGGAGGTTTTCTTATAGTAGCATTACAAGGTAGGAGGCTTTTCCAGATGGCATGGCTTTTTTAGCTATTTCATATAGCACTAAAATGGAAGAGAAAGAAGAGAGACTTCTAGAAAGAGAAGTTGGTAGGCTTTGGCCTTCTACAATGGCCACTATTTTGAACTAAAGTATTACTCTTCCTTTTCACTGCAGTAACATAAACACCTAATTTCAACCAGATTCTTGTCCTATAAGTAGCAAAGGGATCCTGATAATTCCTCACGTAATTGCTGAATCTAGATTTTTATGAAAAGTAGATCATGAAATAGGCCCTCTGGTGGTTTAGATTGCAATGGTTTGATGATGGGACTTCCATGTAGTTGAAAAATGTTTCAACCACATCATAAAAAAATTCAAGAGTTTTCTCCCCTAGTTTTCCATTCCTCTTTGGAGAAAAAGTGTGGTGGGTCTGGAAAGTTGTGAGCCAACAAAAACAGCATTGTAATGAAAACCAATGTGTTTCTTTTTACTAGAGATTGCAATGAAAATCAACATATTTCTTTTAGCAAGGACTGTAATGAAAACCAATGTGTTTCTTTCTCTCTTTTTTTAACCAGCCTGTTATATATGTGTCCTCAGTTAATTAACTAAATACTACTAAGGTCAGTGGCTTCATTTAATAAATTATTTACTGAGGCCAAAAGACTGTGCCATAATGTTCAAAGTTATTACATTTTGTTGAAATGTAGAATAATCTACTCCTTGCCAACACCATGTCTTTATTGGTTAATAGTTGTCAAATTGATTCCACATCGTGGCAACCCTTTCCATGGTTTTATTTAGGGAGATAATACTCGGAAGTGCTTTAACATTCTCTTTTTCTGGGGAATGTCCTGAGACTGTGCAGCTTGCCCATGGAGACACAGAATGGCTTTTCTTGTAGCTCTGAGGAATCAAACTCCCCATTTCTGATTCCACAAACAGATATCCAAATCATTGAGCTACTAGCCAGATATTGGCTAAGATGGTGCGTTTTAAAGGCTAAAACGCCAAACTCTAGTGACGTTAGTGATTGTTACAATTTTTTTAGAGTGCTAATAATAATGATTTCATGTCAAAGATTACTCTGGGTTGAAAGGATTTTTAGGAGATGCCCAAATGAGGCTCCTTTCATGTCCCCCAGTGCAGCACTTGGGTATCAAAACCCGACCTTACAGTCTCTAGCTCAGCGTCTTACCACTTACCTGGGGAGCTACTGAGATGCATGTTGATGAAACATAGTCCTAGCTGGAGATTCAAAAAAGGGTTTCAGAACAGGAAGAGTTCTAGTGCCATCATCCTTCCTGTTGTATCTCCAGGAGCTATCTGGGGTGATGTGAAGACATCTTATACCAGCGATTCTCAATGTTTTCAGGCTGTGGGCAGCTGATTGGGCTGGTCACGTGGTTCCTTCCGCCTGGAAGTGGAAGTAAAATGTGTGCCATGCATGCACAGAATGCATATAGCAGCGTTCTGTGCATATGTGGTGCAGTTTTTTCCACTTTCTGGTTTGGCAAGGGCATCATGGGCCTGATGAAATGGCTTCGGGGGGCATACCCGGCCCACAGGCCGTAGGTTGCAAATGCCTGTCTTATACCCATAAAATCTGTCCACTCAACTTGGAAGTTCCCAGTTGCATGAAGAGACTGCAGAGGTAATAGACTTTATTTTCTTCTGACTTCAAAACTGGGGATAGTGAAGGGCAGGAGAAGGGCAAAAACTATCTCCCTCCTCACACATTTAGTTTAACCCTTTTTCTGAATGGTTTCTGTCCATCGCTGTACTATTGAAGAGGGTGAAGCAACTGCCTCAGTCAGTGGCGGGCAGCAAAAAAATTCACTACTACATTGTGGGCAGAGCCTACGTCATGTGTGATCTAGTCATGCCTGCCATATGGCCATGTTTACATCTGCAAACACAGGCAGCATTGGCTCTTTGGCTGTAAATGGAGATGAGCACTGCACCCTAGAGTAGGATATGACTGGCTTTTGAGCAAGGGATACCTTGAACCACCTGCAGGGAGAAAACCTGATGGGGCAGGGCAGGGAGGTGGGCGTGGCCGCCCAATTTGGCTACCCACTTGCCTGAAGGCCACCCAATTTCACCACCACCCTGCCCAGAGGCCACCCAATTTTGCTCTCCCCCTCCCTCTGGGTGCGAAACTGTTGCTGCCCACCACTGGCCTTAGTCCTTAAAACCAGATGAAACTATAAGTTATTTGCTTTGTTATCATTGGCTTTTTTACTGCCAAGGATGGCACAAATTGATTGTAAGATTTCCTGTATCAAGTGACCAGAACCAGAATCCGTGCCTGGCTATATGCACTGGACATATGCTCTGCTTCAAGCAGCAAAATGCCCTAGTCCAGCCCTGAATTGCTGAAGAGGGCTAAGTTAAAAAAAAATTAATGGCCCTTTTGAAAAATACATTTTGGAATAAATAAACATTCAATCAGTATATTGATATCCCAACTTCTTCTCCAAGGAAGGAAAGGAAGGAAGCATTAAAAAAAGAGAGATGACCAAAAAAGGTGTGAAGGCTGAAAATGGAACTAAAACAGCTGGCCAGAGATTATAAACACCCATGCTGTCTCTCCCTAATGGGAGTTAAAGCCCAGCATCTTCTAGACAGATAGCCAGAACAGAGTTCCCCTCCTTGTTGTAAAACACACTTTGTCAACAATCTTCCTCAGGGGTACTAAAAGAACAGCCATATAAGTGCATGAATGAAGCATAGTACAAACATTGGCATTCATTATCATGAAACAACTCATGATGTTAAAAAGGTATTATGTATAGAACATACCATAAACCTAAATAAATCATACTATAGATGGCATCAGTCATGCTAAACATGCTATAGCAGAAAGTTATAAAATATAGTATCTCCTTGGTTTTGAAGTAAATTTTTTACCATTTGATAAAGATCTATCTCTCCCCACCCCCTTTAAAATTCCTTTTTTGTGGCTTTGCCTGTTAGGTCTTAAACCTTAGAGGGCACTAGAAAGGCTGACAATCTTGCACAAGCAGTTCCACTGAACCCATAAAAACAGTTTTTCATGAAGCACCTTGTCAAAAGAGATGTCTAAACAATATGGCTTTAATACTATGCTAAGGAGTGCACAAAAAGAGAATCAACTCTTGCTTTCCACGACAAACAATTCTATAGATACAGAGCAATGTTGTGGAGGCATTGTTCCTAATAGCAGAAATGCAGAGCATTGCTTTTCTCATTCTTGCATGCCAGAAATTTTCCCCCTCGCCAGAGTAAGGACACCATTTCTCTCTCCCTCCTTGTTTCAAGGACTTTCAAAAATAAGTTGCATAGTATAGGTTGGTGAGTAGCCTGCTCATTATGTATGTACATGGGACTCCAGCTGTGAAAGCTGCCACGGAAACCTGGTGAGAAACCTGGCCATGTACAAATGGCACCTTGTCAGACAGCTGAATCAATTGCCCCAGCTGGAGCTCTGCCTGCATCTATGTCTTGGACAAGATACTTCTGATTGTTTTTATTTATTGGCTCAATCAACCAGTTTTTCTATGCTTGTTATGTGTGTACAGTATATGCACATACTTACCATGTTTTCCAAAAAATAAGACATACCCATAAAATAAGTCGTAGCAGGAATTTTCAGCAGTAGTCATGAGTCCAAGAGGACCCCCAGACTACACACCAGGTCTGTTTGGGGCAAAACTGCCCCATCCAGAACCAAAGATGATAGCTCCTGAGTTAACACAGGACCCCTGACCCACAACCACTAAGTCTTGCCAGGAGTCAGTTGTATCCAGTTGTCCCCCATCCAGACCCTCACGGCCTCCAGGCACCTGGAAAGGACTTCAACTGCATCGCTTGGGTCCCCATGGGCCAAGATATACAGCTGGGTATCATCTGCATATTGATGATACCTCACCCTGTGGGAACGGATGATCTCACCCAGTGGTTTCATGTAGATGTTAAATAGGAGAAGAGAGAGTACCGAGCCCTGAGGCACCACATATTGAAGGGGCCTAGGGCTGGACTTCTCGTTCTCCAATCACACGGATTGGGTCCATCCCTTCAAAAATGAGGAAAACAAGGACCACACAGTGCCCTGGATCCCCAATCCTCAGAGCCTTTCCAGAAGGATACCATAGTCAATGGTATTGAAAGACGCTGAGAGGTCAATAATAGCCAGGATAGTTGGATGTCCACCATCCCGCTCTCTCCAGAGATCATCCACAAGTGCGACCACTGCAGTTTCCATACCATATCCGGGCCTGAATCCTGACTGAAAAGGGTCCAGATAATCTGCTTCATCCAGGATCTCCTGTAACTGTCATGCCACTGCCTTCTCCAAAACCTTACTCAGAAATGGAAGGTTAGAGACAGGCTGGTAGTTGTTTATAACTTCGGGGTCAAGGGATGGCTTCTATTGGAGGGGACACACCAATACATGTTTTAAGGTAGCAGGAAAAAACCCCTCCCGAAGCGAAAAATTAATAATGGACTCAACCCAGCCACCTGTCACCGCCCTGGCAGATTTCACCAGCCAGGTGGAGCATGGATCTGATGCACATGCAGTGGCACGCACAGATCCCAGGAGCCTGTCCACTTCCTGAGTGACAACTGGATCAAACCGATCCCAGATAACATGACCAAACTACACTTCAGACAACCCCAGATCTAATATTTCCACGCCAGAGTTCAACTTTGACTGAATCTGAGTGATTTTCTCTGCTAGATAATCAGCAAAAGCCTCAGCCAACCATTGCCAACTGTGGCCAGACCCCCCTCTTCCGAGAAGGGACCTGGTCACTTGGAAAAGAGTTTCTGGGTGGTTATTTGCAGAGGCAATGAGGGCGGTGAAATATTGATGTTTCACCACCACCCTTGCCACCTGATAGGCCTAAATAGCAGCTCTAGCAAGTGTTTGTTTCAGTGATGGGATGTAACAGGTTCTCACCAGTTCTCCAGAACTGGTAATAACTTTTCCCAGTGTCCTGGAGAACCGGTTTCAGCTTTTGGGGGGAACCACCTTCGGGGCTTACCTTTTCACTGGTTCCTCCACTGCACATGCACGCCTACAGTCCTTGGCGCGTATGCACAGCCTCCTAGCTGTCCTCCCAAGTGGGGAGGAGGAAGAGAAGCTGCTAACCTGAAGCTCCCTATAGCCTGCTCCCCTAAATATCCTAGATAACTGGTTAGGAAAAGACTTAGTACCTAACTTCTTTAACTGTTGAAAAGTTGAAAAGTGCCAAAATGAAGCCATCTTGTGGTGAGTTCATTCTGTAGTTCCTTCCATCTGACCTAGTATAAGAAAGATTAGCCAGAATAAGCTTTAAGCTCTGGTTTAAAAGCTCTGGTTGATTTGTGTTGTGGGTGGGTGGGTGTTTGGGTGGGTGGGTGTATTTTAATGTATTTTTTATTTATTTATTTAATTTATTTACAGGTTTGTGTTGTGGGTGGGTGGGTAGGTGGGTTGAGGTGTGTGTGTGTGTGTGCGCGCACACGCTTATTTTTATTTTAGTTTTTATTATTTTTAATTTGTTTTCTTTGGCCCTGCCCACAACATCATGATGTCATGACATTGGCTCCACCCATGATGTTAGCTCCACCCACACTGTGATGATGTCATGGTGGGGTAGTAAAATTTTTGACATCCCACCACTGGTTTGTTTGGACTCATTCTGAGTCTTCACCCTGAGGCGCTCTCAGCATCTCTTTGCCCGTTTAAGAACCCTCAACTCCTCTGTGAGCCATGGAGAAGAGTATTGCCTACGAGCATGGAGAGGCCGTAGTGGTGCGATTACGTCCAAGGCCGCTGTTGCTTTCTTATATCAAAGGTCAACAAGCATCTCAGGCAAATCGTTTTGCTGATCCAGAGGGGAAAAAACCCAGTTTCCTCTGGAATCCATCTGGATCCATCAGACACCTGGGGTGGACCAATTGAATAGGTCCTACCTCCCTACAGTGAAGCCTTATCCCCAGAAAGTCCATAGTCACCAGATAGTGGTTCAACCATAGCACAGGAGTGATGTCTAATTTGAGTAAATTCAGATCACTCTGCCACTGCTCCGGCAAGAAAACTAAATCCAGGGTGTGGTCACTGCTCCTAGTTCGGTCCTGAATTACTTGAGTCAGGCCCACAGCTGCCATGGAAGTCATGAACTTCCAAGCTGCCACAGAGCCAGCCCCCAATGAAGGCAAATTGAAGTCCCCCAGAACCATAAGTCTGGGGAACTCCAATGCCAACATGGTGGCATCCTCAAGGAGCTGAGGCAGGGAATCTGCTACCTTGCAGGGAGGCAGGTACAGGAACAAGATTCCCAACTGACCCTTAGGGCCCATGCACAGGAGCAGGGCCTCACAGCCCGGAACTTGGGGAGCTTTGGCTCTGGCAACTGCCAGTGACTCCCTGGCTACAATGGCAACACCACCGCCCCTCCCATCAACCCTAGGCTGGTGCCAAATATCAAAACTGGTTGGACACAGTCTTAGGGGCTGTAACTTCTGCTACTGGATTTCAACCATTATGTCAAATATTTGTGGTTTGTGATTTTAAACTGTGTCTTTTATGCTGATTACCAGCTACTATGAGGTCCAATGAAGAAAGATGTAGTACCAATTGGGTTGCTAATTTAACCATTAATTATTTTCTATCATGATTTTATCCACACACAAAAAAGGAACCAAGAAGAAGAAAAAGAAGACGAAAGGACAGTATAATTAATCATATAATTTTAGAGGTTTTCAGTTTTGGTCTGCTTCAGAGTCGGCAATTTGTAAATCACTGGGAAGACAGTACAATTAATTTGTATTCATTTTTGATAAACTACAGTACTTGTTTTCTTTATCTGTTTATTTACAAGGCAAATCAAGTCATTTTACTTTATTATGGCTGAAAGGAATTGAAGGCTGAAGGAATGCAGAGTTCCATTTTAAATCCACCAAGAATGGATGCCAAATGTTTATATAATGACAGAGACTTAAACAAATTTGTAGTTCAGCCATGGAACATTCATTGCTTATACAAACACTATTATTTCTGTCAGATAAACCTTCACTCTCTAACAGGGTGCTTAATCTGTTCACATTTCATGCGCTGAGACAATCAGAGACTGTTCAGGTGTCAATCCCAGAAGAGGGCATAGCTGAATGGTTAATTATGCTCCTTCTCAGTCAGGGAGTCTTGGAAAATATAGCAAGATCATAGAGGAAGTAATTTTCTTCTTATGATATTGCTAAAGTTCAGACAAGTAAGCCAATGCTGGCCAGGTTCCAGGATGTAGACTGTATTTTGAACATATACACTAAATAAGTAGAGGACAAGATGTCATTATGATAAAAATAAATCAGATCTACATCACAATCCTATGCATGTTCACTTGTAGAATTATGTGGACATAAGCTTCCTTCCTAATAAATTTTTTATGTTGAAATGGGTGATCTTTAACATTTGTAGCTTTGATTAGGTGCTTAGAGTTCTTCACATTATATTTTGTGACCATTACAACAAACTACAAAGTAATTTAATACTCTAATGTCCATCTCACAGATTCTTCTTCTTTTGTGTCCCAATCAAACTCTGGGCTGCCAAAATTAAGCCACTTTCTTGGCTTTGTTGTTGGCCAAACTTAAGTCCTCATCGGTGCATGTTTCTAGCAGTAATCAGGAGACTAGTAAATGAGCTGGATTCTGCATCTTTCCATATTCACACACTGTGTTGTTGTCCACCAGCAGCCCCCACTTGACCATGTTGGTCTTACATTTAGAGACTCTGAACCTCAGCCTGTTCAGGGTCCTCCAAGTGTGTAGGAGAGGTTGAGTTCCTCACCTATATCCTCTTTTAAAGATGTTCCTTGCCCAGCGAGCCCCTTGCTCCATCTTTTACTTTGGTTTTGCTCTTGTCTGCCCTCAAGAATGTTTGTTCTTGACATAAAGCTTTTCCTGGATCTGAGCTGGCAGACTTGAGACTCGTATCCATTTACAGGATCCATTCCCTGCTGATCAGTGGTGGGATGTCAAAAGTTTTACTACCCCACCATGATGTCATGGACATGGTGGGTGGCACCAGCATCATGACATCATGATGTCATGACATAGTGGGTGGAGCCAACACCATGATGTCATGACATCATGGGGAGAGCCAAAGAAAAAAAATTAATAAAATAATAATAAATAAAATAAAATACAAATAAACACACAGACACACACTTCTCAACCCACCCACCCATTCCAAACAAAAAAAAAACCCAGTAAAACTTACCTAGCTAGGCAGCAGGCAGGCAGGAACCGGGGTGATGTGCTGGCAAACCGCTGCAGCGGCAAAACACCATAGCGGCAAACTGCCACAGCGGCAAACTGCTGCAGCTGCATGACAGCGTGGTGCAGCAAGGAAAGGCTGCCGCTGCTTGTAGAGGCACCGCACTTCCTTTCCGGGCAGCCAAAATGGCTGCCCGGAACTGCACATGCGTCAAACATCTATTTGATGCATGTGCATTTCTATTTTTTTACTGCGCATGCATCAAATAGAGGTTTGACACATGAGCAGTTCCGGGCAGCCAAACTGCCCAGAAGTACACTTCCAGAGGGGGCCTGGAGAGGCAACCGAACTGGGTCACCCGGGGGTTTTCCACCCCCCGGCGACTCCCTCCTGATGGTTGTTACAAGTTCTGGCAAACCAGGCCGAACTGGTAACAACCCACTACTGCTTCTGATCTTAGGTGGAGTGATAGCAACAAGACAGTGATGGTATTCAAAATGTTGTACTACCTACTCTGTGGGCATGGCCAGGTGGCCATGTGACTGAGTGGGCATGGCCATGTGACTGGGTAGGTATTTTTACACAATTTATTGTTTTAAATCCAGTCGGAATCGGCTGTGCAACTGAACAACAACAATTAAACATTTGAAGTGGTATCCATATTAATCTGCAAGCATATCTGAAAGTAAACATCCTCCCAGGTCAGTCAAATGAGGACCCAGCATGTTGGGGGCAAAATGCCAATTAACTTGTGAACTGCCCAGAGAATGCACTAAGTGCTAAGGGGCGGTATACAGGTGTAATTGCTATTGCTATCATTATAACTATTGTGTAGCTAATTGCAATTTCTTGCTTTCAAACTGATATGTTGGTAGGAGCTGGGACAGATGATGGGAGCTTGCTCCATCATGCTGTAAAACCACAACTCCCAGCATGCAAAGAGCTCTGCAGCCCACATCCCATTGCTGTGGGATTTGTAGTTTTATTCTTCTTGGAGTCAAAAACACCATGAGGGGCTCTGGGTGGGTTTGGCATGGCCTGGTCCTAGGGCTGCTTGCCTTGGTGGCTCCGGGAGAACCTCCTGGAGGTAAGCCAGGAAGGCATGCTTCATGGGCTCCCGGATGGGGAGAGGCCCTTTTGGGGCCGGGCTGAGGAGGGTGGGCAGCAATGAGGAGGAGGACCCATGGTGGGAGGTGTCTTCGAGGTGGTGATGCATGATGGTGATGTAATGATAAAAGTCTCTTTACCAGAGATTCTTTCATTCTTTCCTACCACACTTCACCCTCTGCCTTCTTACCATCCATGGCTGTCACCACCTTGTGAGGCAACCCAGCCCTTATGTGCTCCCCTGTGAATTCACGTGGCCTAGGCTAGTGAGTGTGCAGGGCTCAGATTAGACTGTATTAGGTAGCAATAATGTGGCCTTATCATGATCCAGTCGGCTCCTTATCCCAATTCAATAGACACAAAGGATCTATATTTTATGAAGTTTATTTAAGTGAATTAAAGAAATGAATATAGCATAGGAAATCAGACTTGCAATTAGTCATTCAAAGAATACATACAAAAATAATAAAACTTAGCTTGGTTTGGCACTTCTGGCCCTCTTTGTACTCATAGGTCCATCTGTGAGGCTCCCCTATGGTGTTCCACAGTGAAAGAGAGAGTACAATTCCTCATACAGTAATGCCCCAGATAATGATTGCACCGGATAACGCTAAAACCGCATAACAACGACAAATTTGGGGGGAAGATTTGCACCGAAGAACGTTCTTTTTAGCGTTATCCGATGCATCGTAATAAAGAAGTAAAGGAGGCCAAAGCTCCTCTCCCTGCCACTTCCCTCCTCCCCCCCCCCACAGCAGTTTAGGGACTCCACCCCACCCACCACCCACCACTGTGAATGCAGTAGGATCAGGGAAAGCTGACTCTACTGCAGTCTTCCCTCCCTGCTTACCTTCTCTTGATGATTGCTGATCGCTCGAGGCTTGTGTTTTTTAAACTACAGGGAAGGGGGAAAGAGAGAAATGTGATTGGTTCTCTAGATAACCAATCACCTCTCTCTCTCTTTCCCCCTCCCTGTTGTTTCAATGCAGGAAGGGAACAAAAAAAACACAAACCTCCGTCTTTTTTCCTCTACAGGGAGAGAGGCTTGAATACAGGAAGGGGAAAAAAATCAGCAAGAGAAGGTAAGCAGGGAGGGAAGACTGCAGTAGAGTCAGCTTTCCCCGATCCTACTGCATTCACAGCGCTGGGGGTGACTTTAAAGGCAGGGAGGTCTCTTTCTTTCCCTGCCTGCCTTTAAAGCGGTTTGTCCCTCAAGTCAGGGTTTTTTTTTTTTAGCGGACAACGCTAAAAATCAGATAACGTCATGACTTGTGGAACCAAGTCATAACGTTATCCGGGGTATTACTGTCTTTGGTTTTGTCCTTTTGATATCAGTCTGCCCACATGGGGACTCTCAACCAATTGAAATTAGTTTACACTCCATTCTCCTTCTCTGGAATGTGTCCTACTGCTTCTCCCACATGTTGAAATCTCTGTCTTGGATGGACTAAAGCACAGAGTTATTTAATGAGCAAAAGCTCATGAAGAAGTGTAGCCCAAAGCTAGATTTTTCATGTCAGGTAGTGTCATTCTGGTGTACGAAGGGGAAAAGCCCCCCCCCCCAAATCCAGAGTAAGAGTCAGGAGAGGCGTGGCTAGAGCAAGTCCAGGTGCTGGCCAATTGGTTCCGTTGCCACATAGCATCCAACTGATCCCTTGCCTCTCAGTTTCAATGGTGAAAAGCACATAAATGTGTCATGCTTCGATTAGGCTTCTAATGGTTGATGTTGTAATACTGTCTCACAGATGGGAGTCCACATGCACGGTTTAATAGGGTCAAGCAGAAACCACATAATTGTTCCAGAGACATGATTCAAGCAGAGTTTCATGTCTAAGAAATCAGACTTGCAAAGAAAGCCTCTTTTTATTTCCTTATAGTCAATTATAATATAAAGTGAGCAAATTTGCATGTTATATGAAGCAAAAAAAGCTCCTGGGCTTCTTTCAACTCTTCAGGAATTCTCTCTTCTAATTATGGATCATCTGTAATACATCATTCAGACTTAAGAAAGATGAAGATTTTCTCATTTATGTTTCAGAGCACTTCCTCTTACTTACTATTATTTACTATTCTCATTATTGCCTTCAGTTATTCAAAGCTATGTTTTCTAGATTCAGTATGCTAACTAAGGTGGTCTTCTCTTTCAGTTGTTGTTGTTTCACTTAAATATATGCTCTAAAAATATTTTAAAAAATATATTTTTAAAAATGTGCTTTTAAAAAACCATTTCAAAATGATGTTTTTTGTTCCAGGTGTGGGCACACTGTAAAATTTTGATTTCAGATACTTTTGTATCTCTAAAAATATATATGCCAAGTGAGGAAACAGTATAGATTTAACATGGCAGAAAAATAATTCTTGGCATTACATACTAAAACCTTGCTTGTATATCACATTCTCAAAAGATGTTTCATCCTGGTGTGGGATCATTCACAGCATGATTCATTTGTTGTTGTTGTTGTTGTTGTTGTTGTTGTTGTTGTTGTTGTTGTTGTTGTTGTTGTTGTTGTTGTTGTTGTGTAAATCACTCATCCTTTTGGGTGTCTACTTTTTCTTTTAGGAATGGGTTACTTGTGTAAACTCCTAAAGTTGTCATGCTTTAGACAAAAGCTCCCAATTCCTAATCTTTAGGAGATATAGCTCTCCATGGGGAAGATATAACAGTGCAATCTTAGAAATGTCTATTCAGAAGAAAGCTCAAGTGAGTCCAATATTTTCATGTTATATGAATACAGGTTTGCACTCTAATGCGCATTTTTCACAAACTACATCTGTTGAGGTTTACTTGAATTTCAAAGGTAGCTTTAACCAAAAGAGTAAACTTTTCCTTCATGTTCAAATATATTGGGAGGCAGTGGCAGAGACTAAAGTCATAGTAAATCAGAGATGGCCAACCCTCTCATGCTACAGGCTGGACCATGCCTCCTCAGACAGATGTGCATGGTCCCTCCCACTGCTTCCACCACTTCCAGTGGCAGTGGGTGCATTCATGGCCTGTTTTTGCAACTTGCACCACTTTCCATGGCAGTGGTGGCTGCAGCAGTGTCAGAAGGGAGGGTGCTGTGCTTTCACCCATTTTTGGCCCATTTCCATCCATTTTTGGCCCATTTCCATCCATTTTTGGTCCATTTTTGGTCCATTTTCTGCCTGTTTTTGAACCATTTTCAGCACGTTTTTGCTGCTTCTGCCACTTCCAGTGGCAGCCCTAGGATCCTCACTGTCACCTGGATTAATTGGTGCTGCAGGCTGGATTCAGCCTGCGGGCCACAGTTTTGCCACCCCTGGACTACATGAAGCAGACAAACCTTCTTAAGCAAAATCTTACAGTAATAAATCTTGGCTAAGCATTAAAATTGGGTCATTTCAAGTATATTTGCATCTTTACTTCTCTGAAGATGTTGGAAAATATTTTTTTAAAATAAAATTACAACTTCCAAGATCCTCCATCCAATATTTTCACTGGCCTTGGCATTTTGGGACTTCTAGTCCAGAAAAAGCCCATTCATCCTTTGTAGACAATGTGTGTTATATAACCACTATGTTCACAAGTGTCTTTCCTTTCCTTTCCTTTTTCAGATGTCATAACTTTGTACAGAAGCCTATGTAGAAACCAATCATTTCCAAATTATTGGGTTTGGAATCACCATGCTTCAGTATTCAGACTATAGGCAGCTTGATCTCTCCATGGGGAAAGATCTCTTAAAGGCTCTGGTGTTTTCATCAACACATTTGTTCTGTTCAAAAAAAAAATCTGTATCCATCTTAATGTGCATTTCTATTTAGGGATATGAGCATCACTGACTAATGCATTTTTTCACACTTGAGAAATATGCACATTTGCCACTCTCCATATGTTATGGAAAGCATTCTTTCTGTTCACTGAATACATCATGGGCCCAGAGCTATATACATGTCTAATTGCAAATTGTGTCTTCTGAACGTTCCAGGGTGAATCTGAGTGAAGCCATAATTTAAAAAACCTGTCCTTAATTCAATTGATACTGAAAATTATTATTATTATTAAATTAGACTTATATGCCGCTCTACTTGCCTCGCTGAGGCGACTCAGAGCGGCTCACATAACATAAGCAACATATACAGTATCACAATCTCAAATAGAAAATACAGCATAATATAAAAATATAAAATAGATGCAGCACAGATAATTCAATCAATAAATTTTACATAAAAAGAAAAAACAATAAAACAATAGAATAATATACAGTGTTACAAGTACAGTACAGTCAAGAGAGATAGCAGTCTTTGGCCAGCTGGCCAGTTCACACAGCTGCCCCTCATTCTCCCTGTCCGACTGGCAGGGAGAGTTCTGTGATGTTCCTGGGGTGGTCATGGAGGTCAAAGTATTTCACTTAGAGTTCTTCTCTTTCTGCATTTTCAATTCCATCTAGTCAAGAATGGTTTCCTTTGGATTTATCTCTGTGCTTTTCAGTTGTGAAAAGAAATTCTCCACTCTGTAAGTTACATTTGTCCTTTGGTTCCATGGTCTTGCTTGGCAAAGGGGAATCCCATTCTTGTGCCAGTCTGATTAGATCAAGTTACATGCTTTTACTACTCCTAAGAGTAAATGCTGCAAGCTACAATTAAGGGTGAGATGATTTAACTCTTAATAGAAACTAATGCCTGCATTCTCTAGAAGCCCGACATATTACCCCACCAGCAGCTCATTTTAAATTGTTGTTTTTCAGGGCTGCTTTCCTGGAGCAGAGCCCTTGCAACAAGTAAAGACAGTGAACCTACCTTCCAGTTAAAATTGCTCTCCAGCCATTTTTAGCATCTTTGACAGCTTGCTGTATGTACAACATTGCCCTTTTAAGGGAAGACAAACAATATTGTGATAGCATTCATCTAGTAACCCCTATTTGGAAGAAATACCTTTTTGAGGCATCCATAGATGTGTGATAAATGCAATACCTTTCATGTGTCCTGTCACTTTTGAGCGTTAAACACTAACTTGTTTACAAGAGAAGAAGCTGAAACTATTTGGCAGGAGGAAAGAAAGGTTACAGCAGTGGTTTCCAACATGGGGCCCATGCCCCACAGGGGGACTTCAATTCCCAGAAGTCTAGGTCGGTACATTGGCTGAGCAGTGCTTTGGGGAATTGACTTAGGCTTCTGGAAATTGAAGTCCAAAAAAACAATGGTTGGGAACACTGGTTTAGAGGAATTTCTGACCCTCTTGAAATAAAAATCAGAACCTCTAAAGTTTAGTTTTGTTAATGTGAAAACAGCAGAAAAAGGGGGAGGAAAAACAAGCAACTAATAATCAAGCACATAGTCCCTGGGCTTTAGGGGGCGGGGGGAGAAAAGACTGCTTATTGAACATTATACGTCTTAATTTGTTACTGATATGAATTGTAGCAAATTCTGTGAGAAATGTCAAGCAGAATATAAAAATTCAAGTTGAGTCAACATTGATGGCAAGCTACTCAGGTATAAAATAGCCACACAGATAGTTTCTAGAACAATATTAGTTGCCCAGCTATAGAACCAATATCTTGCTGCATTACAGTGGAATCTTATACATATTCAACTGAAAAAAAATTACTATGTTGAATATGAAATATGATTTATTTCTGAGTGCGGGTGCATTTCACTGTTACTTTGGTGTCAGTCCACATGCTGCCCACATTCCACAAATATAATTCTAGAACATGCTTGAGATTTCTCACAGAATTTGCTACAATTCAGTTATATCCTCCTTTAATGATGTTCCTTGCCCAGTGAGCTCCTTCCTCCACCTTTGAATTTGGTTTTGCTCTTGTGTACCCTCAAGAATGTTTGTTCTTGCTGTAAAGCTTTTCCTGCATCTGAGACGGCAGACTTGAGACTCATATCTATTTAGAGGATGTTGAGGGTCATTCTCTTGCTTAGTTCTCTCAGCATCTACTGCTGCTTCTCTTCTGTTCTTAAGTGGAGCGATACCAACAAGAGGGTATATTTTCTCAACCGGTATAGGTTTGAGGCATCTAGTCACTGTATCAGCGGCACCCAAACTACAGCCCATGGGCCCAATTAGGCCTGTGCATATCATTAATCTGACCCGGGCTGAGTACCCAGGCTCTCCTAGGATCGCCCCCACTGCTTGACATCACTTACAATGTCAGCCGTGGTGGCGGTGGTGGCAATTGTGCTTTGTCCCCGCTGCTCCAAGCAACCTCTGCCTCAGTCCCTTCACTTCAGTGGCCTTTGGGAGCGTGGATCGTTGTTTTGGGAAAATTTTCAGAACCTTCCCCATTTCAAAATCCATGGTGCTAGGAGAACCTCATGGCATGCCTGGGTTGACATTTAGAAAATGAGAGAATCAAGATCCTGTGGCTTTAAAATTCAAACAGACATTTGCCTCACAACACACCTGATATAACTGCTGTGGAAAGATGAAGGTCTGGTTTATTTATTCCTATACCAGGAGACACATAAATTGAAGACAAACAACTGGAGAAAATTACAAAATATATTTGCAATTTGATGTTGAGCGTCTATGGCAAAAGAAATCTGTTGTTGTTCCCATAGTGATCGGACCCTTGGAGCAATACCTAAAGGACTCCCTAGATATTTGGAAATTTTGGATTTACTGGCCTTGAACATCCTAACTCTCCAAAAAACAACTAAATTACTAGGAACTGCATATATACTCAGATGTTACCTTAAGAGTTCTTAGGTCTTTGGTTAGGCCTTGAACTGTTAATTTTATGCCAGTCTGACTGAGAACCAAATGGCTGATTTACATATAATACTGTAGGAGGAAGAAGAGGAAGAGGAAAAAGAAGAAGAAGAATCGACTATGTCTTTGCTTCAAAATCAGAGCCTATGTTTGATTGAAACTGCTTTAGAATCTTCTACAGGAAGTGTAAGCAAATAAAGCACAGAGATAAAAAGGAGGCTTTTCTCTCACACACATAGCCTAAAACAGAAGATAACAAAACTGTACTGTTCACTGAACATGACAAGTGTGATGCCTGCAAACCATCCACTGATACATATTTGGTTGTGTTTTGGCACCAGTGTGTCTGTGTTTAATGCTGTATCTGTTTGCCAGATTTGGAAACTGCTTAAAGTAATTATCTTAGTTCTGACGCATTGTCTGCAGAGAGGAAATTGGGCCCCATGGAGCTGCTGAAGAATATGACAGAAAATAGGTAGATATAAATAGCCAAGAACCCACTCCTATGATCTAGAGGGCAAGATTCATATTTAGATAGTCAAGACCTGTCATTGCTGCTTACTTTAGTAGGCAGCCTAGTACGCCAGAACAAACATATATTAATGCTATTCAGTAATCTCTGCTGTGCTAACACAGCACAGTCCTGATGGATCAGAGCAATAGTCCACCCAAGTCAGCTTTCTGTACAAGAAATCACAATGTTAGAGCACCACATCAACAACAATCATCTCCTTATAGCTTGTCTCCCAGGTTCTGAGCTTCAGATGTAAAGCACACTTGCCTCAATTCTCAATATTCCATTTAGTTATCACTTCACATGGGATGTTGGAAAATATTTTTTTTGGGGATAGGCAGCTCCAGAATTTCCCAACCAAGAAGGCTACTGGGAGTTTGGAGACATGTCTAATAATCATTGACAGATGTATCCATCCTCTGTGTATTTGTCTTATGTCTTCTTAAGGGAAATTATTCTGAGTAATATCTTGGTTCATTTTGTTTGTTCCATCAAAACACATCAATGCACAGTGACTCTAATAGGATTTTCAAGGTATGTGAGATGTTTAAAGAGTAGTTGTACCATTGCCACACATATATACCGCAATGAGTTTCCATGAGTGAACAAGGAATTGAACCCATGTCTCTTCAGGCCTAGTCTGTCACATAATCCACTACATGACACTGGATTTCAAATAATATCCATTTCCTAATAATCTCTATACTTGTAAGGTCATATTGTCTTTCACAGGGATGCTGTAAATATCAGGGTTGTCAGGTTAGGAAGATGTCTGGCCAGGTTATCCTACTATGGTAATAGAGTGGACCATACTGCCAGTGACTCAATGCCGAGCATCAGGTGGCAATAAACTAATCTGAAAACCCTGAGGACTAATGGCCTGGGATGCCAAAGTTCACAGAGAAGTGTGATGGTCCCCAAGTAGATTAAAGCCCACTTGAATCCATCTTGATGGAGGGCAGCAGTTTGATCAATATTGGCCTAGAGCTGATGAGGACTTTGTGTGCCAAAAGTGACTTGCAGAATTGGATCAATGGTATGGGTGTCATGTTGCAATGTGGAAGGCAGATGAAAGGCCACTGCCTTATATTCTCAGTACAGTCTTCATAGCTGATTGCCATGAGGATCACCAATATTCAGATACAGATACGGCAAAACAACCAGAAGAAGACAGGTTAGGAGCTTCCCACTTTATGATATTTCAGGGTCTAGTTTTGAGGTCATGTGGTAGACTTTGTCATTTTATGTGCCTGACCAGGGGAGGTAAGGGTTGGAATGGGAGGGAAAAGCCTCCAGGTATTATATATTCATGATAGTGAAGACTCATGGGTTATGATGCTGGTGGTCCAGTCTGCATCTTTTCCAAATGAACACAATCCAGAATATCAGGAGTTGTGGGGATGGTACTGGAGGGAGAGAGCATGGCCATGTGTACTTGGGTCCATCATACCATTTGAAACAAAACACACAAAACTCACTTTCGTGCTGAGCCACAGACCCCTGGAGACAGCTTGAAATAGGTCCAAGCCAACCCATCTTTTCCACTGCTGCTTGTTCTGAGATTTGTTCCCCTACTTGGAGAAGTACAATCTTTTTCCTGATGATATTGACCAACCATGATAACAGAGTTCTATACAGAGATCTGTACTCAATGCATCACAATTAGATACAGTAATTTCCATAAACCCTTTATTCCTTATACAAAGGGCAGCTTTCTTTTGTAAAATTGTTTTAGATATTAGAGCTTCTACTAAATATAATTTGTTTCATTGAAAATCCCCACACTCCCAATTCTTATTTGTTATTTACCATTTTCTTTTCTCTACTTCATTCTTGAATTTGGCAGTGTCTATTTAAATTATTATTATTATTATTATTATTATTATTATTATTATTATTATTATTATTATTATTATTATTATTATTATTATTATTATTATTATTATTATTATTATTATTATTATTATTTAGACTTATACCCCGCCCCATTCGCATTCAGCTACTCAGTTAACGTAATTAATGCATTCTCCGGGATGTTTCTTACAGTGAAAATTACTTTAACTGAATTTCCCATAGGAATCCATTGAATGCAATTTCCCATAGGAATGCATTGAAAACCAAAATACATTAACTGAAATGCAGTTTCCCATAGGAATGCATTGAAAACCAATTAATCCATTCTGAAAAAGATTCTGTAAACTAAGCCACTAATTTCTGTGGATTTTTTTTAAAAAAAATTAATTTATTTAGTCAAATTTAATATCCTGCCCCAATCAGGCGAACCCGACTCTGGGCGGCTTACAAACATCGGTGTTAAAAAACACAAATTAACAATACAGAATCCTATGGGGCATATTACAATTAGTTTAAAAATTAACTTAAAAATTTCGACTATACTCTACAGGATACTAAAAGGAATTTAAAACTTTAAGACTAAAAAGTTAAAAAGATTAAAACAACAAGAAGCAAGAGGGTGGCTGTCCGATCAGATCAGCCACCCAACATGGGATCCCACATTCCTGGATCCCCAAACTTGCCCTGCCAGCCAGGTTTTTAGGCCCTTCCGGAAGGGCAAGAGCTCTATCTGTAAGCGTAGTTCCGTTGGCAGGAGGTTCCAAAGGGCCAGGGCGGACACATTTTCTTTTGTTATGCGATTTTTATGTTAACTGAGCCGTTTGTTAACTGAGGTTATACTGTATAGCATTGCATCAAAATACCAACAAGAAAATTTCTGACAACACTTTTTAATAAAAGGCCAACCTTGTTCCTTTCTACCCTTGATACTCATTTTAGCTGCTATTAATCATAATGAATACATTTGGCCAGCAAACCCAACTGCTGTGTGTAATTTCTTAGGAATTCTACACTCATTTAACATTAATTAAAAAGCACTTATTATAAAGTGTTAGTGAAGTTAATTCCTGGTCAGAAGACTTGTCTGCCAAATTTCCAACCATTGACACATTATTATGGGTGAATGATAGACCCTGGGAAAATGAACTTTCTAATGGAATCTTAATCTTAGCCATGCAGTCAAGACAGCAATACACAAAAGGGAGGACAACCTTAAGGGCAGTTGCTTATATGGAATAATGTTTCTCCCACCTTTATAACTCCTCCACCTCTCCAGAGCTTGAAGATGCTTAGGAAGCTAGTTCAGTGTCAATGTGGTCTCCGACAGGTCTTTGCTGTTAACAATAATTTCATGTCAAAGATTACTCTGGGTTGAAAGGATTTTTGCTGGAGAAACTCTGCTCAGGGGACGCCTGAAAGAGGCTCCTTTCATGTCCCCAAGTGTAGCCCTCAGGTATCGATATCCAACCTTCCAGTCTCCAAATTCAGTGTCTTAACCACTAAGCCACTGGTGAGCTGTGTCTTTGCTGTTGAGAGACTGATAACAACACAGTGATCAGACATAGGATATTAATTTATGTTGCAATCCAGCATCCTGTTACTGAGGTTATGCAGACACTGGCTCTCCCTCCCTGTGTGTGCGTGCGCGTGCGCATGCGCATGCGCATGTGTGCGCGCGTGCGCACGTGCACATGTGTGTGTATTCATTGAAAGAAAATTGATTTTTCATTCATATTTATTTAAGCAATCATATCCCTCTTTTTAAAAAACACACACCAAATCTGGAACTTGAATGCATTATTGTGATGTTTGTGTTTTTAATATGTTATAAACTGGCCAGAGTGGTGTTTTGCCAGACAGGCAGAGTATAAATACTTCCTGCATTCTGCCTGGAGATGCCATGGCACAGGGATAACAAAAAATAATTCCATCATAGTTCATCTTTTCTTTTCTATCAAGTGCAAAAGTCCAAAATTCATTTTCTATTAATAGTACGAATGCTTCAAACTTCCTCATTCCCTACAATAACCATTTCTTTTCTTCCATTCTCGAACCCATTGATCTAATTGTAAAACATTAATCCATATCAATCTATCCTCTTCTAAATCAGCTCTAATATTTTCTTTAGAAATCATTTCTCTACCCGATTAATTGTTCCTTTATAATATTTTTCTGCAGAGATCCTTTTAAATTTTCTGGAATTATCTCCAATTCCACTATTGGAGTTAAAAGGGAAAGTGAGTGAAGTAACTATTTTTGTATATTTACTCCAGATTAGCAATAAAGAAGACTAAAATTCAGGAAAATGAAAAGGAGAAAATACAATCTTAGATATCTGGCTTGGGGGGCGGAGTTAAGATGGCGTAGAAGTAACACCGATCCTTGCCTCGCTCTGAAGATTCAATGGGAGAACAATGTGAAATAGACTGAAAAATTGATTATATATTACCTGGAGTCCTCCGGATTACTGTTGGGAGGCTGAGGTACCGCTGTGGTGGCTCTTGAGAAGGCTGGAAGCGAACGGGGCATAGAATTTGAAGATCGGAGCTCCGGGCAGAGGGGGGGGGAAGACCTGCTCTTCGTCTCAGCCCATAGAGCTCATTTTAAAAGCTTTTTCTTTGCCGGAGTTTGCCCCTTCTCAGCAAGAGCCAGAGAGATAAGTGGTTTGGAGGCTTCGGCAGTAAGAGACACGGAGAACGGAGGAGGCTGGAGGCAACAGCTGACGATCTGTGAGTGGAGGCTGGAGGTGCGTGTGCGTGTGCTCAGAGCGGTGGGGTGAGTGTTACGAGCCTCACTGCCCATTGAGCCGTGCTGAAGAGGAGCTTGCCTCTGGTGAAATTCGAGCAGGAGGCATCCGCAGGGGGTCTCGGAGCTGGGACGGAGCCGGGAGGTGGAGGAGGTGGTGGAAATGCGCAACTGAGGAATGTTGCTTTTGGGAGTTGCTTGGCTTAATTTGGAGATTTGACTACAGAATGACAAAAGCACAGCTGAAGGGTAGGCTGGAGGCTTGAAGAATCTTTATTGAAAGCTGTGAGCTGAGTTAAAGACCTTTTTTTCTGCTCCCTCCCCCAACTGCCTGGGCGGTAATGGCGGTTCAAGGAAAACTTTTAAGATCACAGGGGGGCGGGGACGAAGCTGCCTCTTTGTCCTAGGAATTGCGCAGCTAAAAAACACTGAGTAAAGATCCCTTTTGAATGAGATCAGCAGATTCATCTCTCCGTCTTGTGTTTGCCTCTGTGTTGGTTGCTGTTGGAGATCTATAAATAATAGCTACATAAAAAGTAAAACTATAATCTCTCGGAGGAGTACAGCCTTGAAGTCAGCATAACAGATATTGTTAGTGACATTTGTCTTTTAAGTACTTTCACTAAAAACAGCCTCAGAAAGAATTAAGACTTAGGCTTGGAAAACAGAGTATCTCCCCACTTCTCATTCCTTCCCATTACTACATACTGTGCTTGATATACTGGGGTGCCTGTTGGGAAGGGAGAGAGAGGAGGGGATGGATGAAGCTGCGGTGAAGCCAAAAGGGCGGAAAGGCAAAAAAGGAAGAGAACAAGAAGAGGAGGAGACACACACACCATCACCTAATATTGAGGCTCAAGAGACAGTAATGAGCACCACAGCCGGGGAGCAGGCGGGCTCCCTCGACCTGGCCCTCGACCTGGCCCAAAGAATGGACAACATGACGAAAATTCTCCAACAACTGGCCAAGAATATGACTGATACCCAGGCAACACTGCAAAAATTAGATGAAAACCAAACCAAATTGAATAGAGCAGTGGAAGCCAACAGTGAAGAAATGAAGAAGGATAGGGAATTAGCCAGGCTACAGTATGAAAGCCTGGCAAAATCCCTTACAGATGTGAAGAAGGATGTTGCAGAGAATACGCAGAAGATTGATGTGATTACAAAGACAATGGACAAGGAAGTTAAGCAAACCATCATAACTGTAAATGAACTTTATATACAAGAACACATTTTGGAAGATCGCATAACAGTACAGGACCAAAGATTGATGATGATGGAGGAGGGGTGGAGGAAATTTAACATAGTGATTCGTCATGTGATTGAAAAAACGCCAGAACGGCTTAAAGAGAGAATATTGGAATGGTTGAACTCACTTAAGATGGGTAAGGAATTTGGAGTAGATGACATCGGTGCCGTATATAGGGTGGGTGGGAGGAGAGATAGGAGGTCCCCCAGGAATGTTTTAGTTAAATTTGCAAACTGGGCAGATAAATTGAAGGTGATGTCCTTCATTAGACAAGCTGGGTCTGGCGTTTTAAAAATAGATGGAGTAGATGTGGAAGTGTACAATGATATTGCGCCACAAGAGAGGAAATGGAAGTACACCATGAAGCCTGTCACGAAGATATTGATTGCAAAAGGGGTCAAGTATGTATGGCGATTTCCACAACAGTTGAGATTTTTTTATGACAAAAAATGGCATGTGTTGGATGTGAATACGGATGCACTGCTTTACTTAACAAAAATTGGTCTGATTAAAGAAGCTGACTCAGATTGGGTAGTAATGAGAACAGAATTGGCCAGGGTGGGTGTGATGGGACCACTAGTGGGTCGGGAGGAGGAGGGAGCGGTGGGAGGAGTGGAGGTTCCAGGTACAAGTGGGGAACAGGTGGGGTGAAAATACTTAAATACTTAACTAACTTCAGAGGGAGGAGGTTGATAGAAGATAGATATGCCTTTTTTCTCCGGTCTCCCCCTCCCCTCTTTGAAGATCAAAGGCGGCATTATGGAAAAGAATGTGGGGAGGGTAGAAGAAGCGAATAGGATAGGTAAGTTTTTTGTTTGTGGTTGTTGTTATTTCTATGTTCTCAATAATTTGAAAGGTATTTTTGTTTTAATGTTCTTTATTTTGTTTAAATTTCTTGGATGTGGGGAAGTTAGAGGTTGGTCAAGAAACACGTCCGGGGAAGGAAAAGAACGATGGGAAATTGATATATACACAAATGGTTAAGTCATTAAGAGTTGTAACATGGAATGTGAAGGGGACAGGGAACGCCCTGAAAAGAAGGAGGTTGCAAGTATCGCTCAACAAAGATAGAGCTGACGTAATTTTCCTGCAAGAGACCCATCAAAAATCTGCAGTAGTCAATAATTTGGCGGTGAGAGGAATCAGCATATATGAAAAGGCATTTGGGACATCTAAAGCCAGGGGAGTCGCAACTCTGATCTCGGAAAAATTGGGGTTTACGGTGAATAAGACAATAGCTGACCCAGAAGGGAGATATTTAATAATTAAGGGGAAAATTGAAGAGGAGGAGATAACGCTGGCTAATATTTACGCACCAAATGATAAACAGAAAATTTTTTTAGATAAAGTGGGGAAGATATTAAGAGAGGAGGGTTCTAAGAGCATGGTGGTAGGTGGAGATTTTAATATGATGTGTTCAGATATTGATTGCACAAGTGTAAAAAAGAGAGGTAATAAGTACATATTAGAAGAATGGAGGAAATCAATGGGGCTAAAAGATGTGTGGAGAGAGTTGAAAGCTCGGGAAAGAGAATATACATATTACTCACATGTGCATGATATGTACTCAAGAATAGATTATTTTTTTGTAACGGAAGAGTTGCTAAAAAAACTTGAGGATACGGAGATTGGAACATTTAGAGAATCTGACCATGCAAAAATGATAGTAAATATAAATTTGAATGAGGATGAAAAAAGCGGATATATTTGGAGATATGATGGGCAGCTGTATGGGACGGAGGTAATAAGGAAACAAATAATGGAGAAATGGGAGGAAAGTTGGAAATTTAATGAAAATAATGAGATTAATAGGGGAGGAGTTTGGGACACAATGAAGGCAATTTTTAGAGGGGAATCGATAAAGCTAAAAAGTAATAGGAATAGGCAAGTTAGAATTAGGAATCAGGAATTGGAAAAACAGTTAAAACATCTCCATATCGAATATGCTAAAAAGAAGGATCACAGGATATTTCAAGAGATTGAAAAAATTAAAAAAGAATTGGATGGGAAAGATATTGAAAAAGTAAAGAAAGATTTGATTTTTCTTAAAAGGGAATATTATGAGCACGGTAATAAAAGTTCTAAGCTATTAGCAAAAGCAGCTAGGGACAAAAAGAATAAAGGGCAAGTAGGTGTATTAGTAGATGAAAATGGGAAAAGATGTAATAAGAAAAGAGAGAAGGCAGAAGTGATTGAAACTTTCTATAAAAAGTTGTACTCAAAAAAGGAGGCAAATTTAAGTAAATTGCGAGAATATTTCAATCAACAACAAATTAAGAAATTAACAGAGGAGCATAGGAATAAGATGGAGGAAGCAATTTCGGTTGGGGAAATAGAAGAGGTAATAAAAAAACTAAAAAAAGAAAAAACACCTGGGGAAGATGGATTATCAGCGGAGTTTTATAAAGACTTTATGCCGTGGGTTGTCCCGAGACTGTATGAATTATACAATGGAATTTTAGAGGGAGATGCGACTCCAGATTCCTGGAACAGATCGATAATTGCTCTGATTCCCAAGCCGGGTAAAAATTTAGAAAAAATTGAATCTTACAGACCAATATCTCTGATCAACCAGGATGCTAAATTTTTTACTACGATCATAGCAAATAGATTGAATGGTTTCATGGCCGAATATATCAACGAGGATCAAGCGGGATTTGTTAAAAATAGGCACATGGCAGATCTTATAAGAAGGGCTGTGGACATTTTAGATATAATGGAAAAAAGAAAGGAAAAAGTGGGGTTTTTGGCTTTGGATATATTTAAGGCATTTGACTCATTACAATGGTCAACGATCCACGAGATGACGAAACTATACGGATTTGGGGAAAAATTTCAAAGTGTTATTGGGAAGCTATATAAAAAAGGTACTGCAAGAGTCAAATTTAATGATAATTATACAAATGATATTAGGCTAGAGGCAGGCACGAGACAGGGTTGTCCTTTGTCGCCATCGTTGTTTATATTGGCCATGGAACTGTTAGCAAACGCAATTAGACAAGATGAGGGAATAGTAGGGATAGGAGGAACCAAAGTAAGCCTTTACGCAGATGATACATTGTTGACGGTGAAGCATCCAGTGGAGGGTTTGGTTAAGATTAACAGACATCTAATAGATTTTGAGGAGGTTACTGGTTTGAAAGTTAACTGGGATAAAACAGAAATGATTTTAATAAATGGCAAGAAAGAAGATGAAAATCTAATAAAGAGGAATTACAATATACAAATTAAACAAAAGATGAGATATTTGGGGGTAATGTTATCAAGCAAAATTGGGGAAATTAAAAGTATGAACTATGACAGACAAAAAAAGGAAATAAAGGAGAAAATAGTAAAATATAATAAATTAAACCTGTCATGGTTCGGAAGAATAGCCATATGTAAGATGATGTTAATGCCTAAACTGAACTTCCTATTTGATGTTTTACCAATAAACCACACTGATAAAGAGTTGAATGAATATCAAAACATGCTCAATCAGTTCTGCAATGGGAATAAGGGGGCCAGAATAACTAAATCATTATGGTATGCACCGCAAAAAGAGGGAGGATTGGGGATCCCAAACGTTATAAAATATTATAGGGCATTTCAAATAAGAAATGTTATAAAAATGCTAGATAGGGAAGAAGCAGTTTGGGAAAAATTTGAAAGGAAAGATTTAGCGCAGGTGGGTAAGGCTCAATTTTTATATGAGGGAAAAGAAAAAAGAAAAAAGATGGCCCAGGGCATGATGTTGAAATCAACAATTGAAGCATGGAATAGAACGAGGAAAGAGCTTACTTTGGGAACCTCACCAATTTTAGAGCTAGAGGATTTTCAAGACTTCCCGATAAAAATAGATACAAAGATCAGAGATATATTGGTGGAAAATAGAGTATTATTACTAAAAGACTGGGTCGATGCTTGCAAGGACCAAGAGAAAAGACATGAGCTATACTTGCAGCTTCAATTGGATTGGTTCAAGATCCTCCAGATAAATAATTGGAATAGGAAATTTTTATGCGAGAATGGTTTAAATAGAAAATGTACAGAATTTGAAATACTTGTGACTAAAATTAGAAATGGAGAATTGGGAATTAAAGGGATAGTTAGTAAAATTTACAAAATACTGAATAAAACCCAATATATACAAGAGGTGTTGAGAGAAAGCTGGGAACAACAATTAGAGACAAGGATAACAGTAACAAAGTGGCAGAAGATGTGGAAAAGAAAGATGAGAACTATGTCTGTGAGACTTAAAGAGCACAATTATAAGCTGGTATGGAGATGGTACAGGACCCCAGTCAATCTGCATAAAATGTATAGTAATATGAGTGAAACATGTTGGAGATGTAGAAAAACAAAAGGAACATATGAACATATGTGGTGTAGTTGTGAGGTATTAAAAACTTTTTGGGAAGGAATAAAAAAGGAAATAGAGAACATATTTGATACACAGATTGGGCTGGGGCCAGAAACAATTTTGTTAACAGACATAGAAGACCAGGATATAAGTAAAGATAATAAAGAGTTATTAGCCACAATGTTGACTGTTGCAAGATTGATTATTGCCAAGAGGTGGAAAAGTAATGAACAAGTAAGTTTGCAGGAGTGGTATATACAGATGTGGGAGTTAGCTTTGAATGAAAAACTTACTTGGGAAATTAAATGTAGGAAAGGAAAAGTCAACAATAATAAATTCTGGAGGATCTGGGAACCTTTTATTAATTATACTTTAAAAGAAAAAAAGGGTATACCCCCTGCAACAGATAATAATGACTTCTGGAAAGTGTGAAAGATATAAAAACCCCCCGGACTATGTATATAGCACGTGGGTGTTCTGCTTTTTTCTTTTTTTTTTTTCTTCTTCTTTTTTCTTTTTTCTGTTTTTTTTTTAATGTTGAAATAGAAAAGAATGAGAAAAAGATCATGTATGAAGAAAAGAAGAATATGTAACGGTGATGTGTGTAAAATATTTTACATGACCTTTATAAGTCTATATATTTTTATAATGTTTATATTTGTATTGTTGTCTTTTTCTTACTCTTGTACTTCTGTTTTTTATATACCTAATAAAAAATTTATAAAAAAAAAAAAAAAAGATATCTGGCTTGAAGGTAGAGTTTATCAGTTCGATTCCTCATTTTGCCTCCCAGAAAGAAAGCCAGGCTATGTAGTCATGAGCAATATGCACGGTCCCAGGACGTCCTCAGAAGAAGGGACTGGTAAACTTTTTTTGTGATCGAAAGGATCGATCTAAATCAGAATGTACTTGATGGCATGTAATTATTTTATATCAATAGGCTAAGATAAAGATATGGAACTAGATCAGTGGTTTGCAACCTACAGTCCATGGGCCGGATCTGGCCCATATCACCATTTCATGTGGCCCACCGCCCTTGCTCCCGCTGCCACCATAAGTGCTGGAAACAGCTATGTCCACATTTACAACAGATGTAGACTTGTTTTACAGCAGCATGTACGGCTGCGGGAACCACCAGTCCAGCCCACTCAGCTGTCTGACGGAGCGTGACCTGGCCTGCAGCTTCAAAAGGTTGAGAACCCCTGAACTAGATCATCTGGTTGTAATCCAACAATCATGTTGACAACCCTAGAAGTGTTGTAACATTCCTTACTCTGCTCTTCCCACTGTTTTCCATTCCTATTGTGTCCTGAGCAAGCTGAAACAGACGTCTGGTAATATGTTGCTACTCAAGGTGACAGCATAGCTGACACTAGTGGTGCCTGAAAAGATGCAGTTTATTGAGGGTGGTTCAATAATAATAATAATAATAATAATAATAATAATAATAATAATAATAATAATAATAATAATAATAATAATAATAATAATAATAATTTCATGTCAGAAATTATTCTGGGTGGAAAGGATTTTTGCAGAAGAAACTCCACTCAGGGAATGCCCAAATGAGTCTCCTTTTATGTCCCCAAGATCTGGGACAGAGATGGACACTCAATCGGCCATGCAGTACCTGGGTCTCAAACTACCGACTTGCCAGCCAGAAGCAGGTAGGAGGCAGGTTACATTAACAGATTTGTAAGGCAACAGAGCTATACAATTGAGTTTTGATTTTAATTAGTAGAGTGTTATCACCCACAGAAACAGATTTACTAAATTATGGCCCTGCAAACGACCTGTGCCATTTATTTTCTTTATGTCTGGTAAGTCTTAACATAAATCTTGAGAATGATATGTATTGTTATTTTCCCAATTAATTTAGCTATTTTCAACCTGCTCTTCAATACTCACTAAAATCCAATGTTTAATCCCAGCTCAAGTTGACCATTAAATTAGTGAGATTGAACTGTGTATTTGCCAAAGATCCATTAATTCAATAGGTTTAGTACAGCTAGGATTAATTATTAGATTTGGGCCACAACATCTTTAACAGTTTACATAAAATTAGGTACAACAACAAAAATAATAACAGCGAAAGCACAGGTTTCTATGCTAGATAAATATTATAAAATAAATCTAGAAAGACTCAGTAAAAACATCTGGGTAAAAAAATTCACTTGGTTTCAAATACAAAACAATCAGTACTAAAGAAATTTATTGAAGATTCTGCTCAGAGCCTGCAGCCAAGTGGTCATGTCTTTTTCTATTCACCCGTTAATGGAAGGACCTTCTACCGATTTTTCTTCCCATGAACAATACTTTCTGCACACACAGTGTTCTGTAGGGACCCTAACCTTTGGAATAGATTTTCTAGGGCGTAAGTGACTGCAGGGAAGTAAGATTCTATACAAAATTGCCTATCCTCTCTTACACTGCAATCTGCTAGTTGAACTCAACAAAAGGTTGCATTTATTAATGAATTGTTAATTAGAATCAAAGGACTACAGTGGCTCAAGTGGTTAAGACACTGAACTTGATGACTAGACGGTCAGCATTTTGCGACTCAAATACTGCATGATGGAAAGAGCACCCATCTCTTTCCCAGCTCCTGCCAACCTAGCAGTTCGAAAGCAAGAAATTGCAAGTTGATAAATAGGTACCACTTTGGTGGGAGGGTAAGCAGCATTCGGTGCACTCCAGTGTCAAGACATGCCTGCCACATGCCCATGGAAACATCTGCAAACACAGACAGTGCTGGCTCTTTGGCTGTAAACAGAGATGAGCACCTAGAGTCCGCTATGACTGGCTTTTGGTTTTGAACAAGGGTGACTCTTACCTTTACCTAATTAGAATCCAAGCCATTGGTTTCAAATCTAGAGTCAAAATCCTAAACATCTGTTACTATGGCTGGTATGTCCTGCTGGTAAATTTTCCAGGGCACCTGGTTTGCCCCATACAAAGAGAAAATGAGACACAATGAAGGGGCAATTGTGTTGGTTCAAAAAAAAAAAAGGTAACAAAATAGCTGTTCACACAATTCTTTTATTTTTAACATGATATGTAACATTTATAATATTTCTCATTACTCCTCATTATTGGGGGATTATTGGGATTATTTAGAAGGATTTTTTTTAATTTCAACTATTTTCCTATGTTGTTTTTAAAATTAAAAACAGGTAAAACCAATCTTTGTAACATAGTTGTAGCATCTTAGTCTTTAAGTAATGATTAAAGGGGTAGCTGTGTTAGTCTGTGCAAGTATATCTGAGAGTAAACAAAACAAAACAGAAAAACAATAATACAAAAAAAAATGTTGTGGTACCTTAAAGACTAACTCCTGTATTTAAATGTGAGCTTTCATGGACCAAGTCTAATGAAGTGGACTTGGTCCACGAAAGCTCACATTTAAGTACAGGAGTTAGTCTTTAAGGTGCCACAACATTTGTTGACTTTTGTTGTTGTTCTGTTTTGTTTACTCTCAGATATTCAAGCAATGAGTAGTATTAAAATAGTTAACTACTTTGTAAAATAATGTCCATCACAGCTTTCCTGATGTTCTTAAACTTATGGTTCAGCCACTTACTCTAAAACCATACCCTTCCTAAACTAAACTTGTTTTCATTAAAGATATGTAAGAAATAACAAATGAGAACAAGTAAACAAGTTATACAAGAAACAGAGGGTGGAGGAAAACTCCTTTCAAACCGTACAAATATTGCCGTTGGGCCTAATGCAGATGCCTGAATGTGCACTCAGATGAATGATATCATTTAAGAAGCTGCTTGTCCTCTACTAAAAATAAAGTATATTAATGATGAGTTTTTCTCCCCTCTTTTCAAGACAGCTAGAACACACCTTGTTCAAGTATTTGCCTCCAGCAACATTTTTTTTAAAATTGCCAGAAACATGTGGATAGGAACTAGTGGATGAATTTTGAGATTGGTGTTATGCCACTGGATAAAAGAGGGGTAAAAGAGTGAAGAGGAAGAGAAGGAGAAAAACCAACGAATGTGATAATTGAAAGGGCTTCAGGAAAGCAATGGAACTTTCCCATTTTTTCAACCTTGCCCATAGTGAAATGTGTTTCTCTTTAGTAGCAGTTGTGTTTGATACACAATCTACATGGTTACCAACATTTTTCACAGAACTGGATGTTACAGTTACTTTAAAATGAGTGTATGGATATTTGAAGTTTACCATGAGAAGTAACCTCAAAAATGCCAGCTTAGGTCTGAGGTAGTAACCAAGAAACTACAATTGTTGTTACCATTTATGATAAACACACAAACCCAAATCTGATGTTTTTGGTAGAACTATAATAATAATTTCATGTCAGAAAGTATTCTGGGTTGAAAGGATTTTTGCTGGAGAAACTCCACTCAGGGGACACCCAAATGAGGCTCCTTTCATGTCCCCAAGAGCTGGGACAGAGACAGACACTCAATCCATCATGCAGTATCTGGGTTTCGAACGCTGACTGGCCGGCCTTCCAGCTGACAAGGGAGCTTCTTAACCACTGAGCCATCACAACCCCATAGTGGAACTGCTAATTTCATTACTGTATTTCATGGTAGAACTGAAATACTGTGATGCAATTAGCAGATGCCCTTTAAGCAAGATGCTCTGCACAGTAAGTTAACAAGTCAAAAGTACTTTCTTTCCAGTTGCAAATTACTGTGTAGAAAACAGAACTGACACAGTGATATAGGTGAAGTCAGAACTCCAGCATATAGAAATATAATTAGGTTCTAGGAACAGACAACCTGTATTTATTTTTATTATCAATATGACATTTCAGTGTTACATGCTATCAGAGAAGCTACATAAATCTTCCCCATCTATGCATTAAGAATGGTGCACACAGCAACATTTTATCATAGAAAGGCAGCATTCCTTTTTACTAGGAATATCATATAAGCACCTTTTTGCTTATTTTACTATTTTTATTTTAAATATAAAACGTAATCAGAAATGATGTGTTCAGCCTTAAGGCAGCAGAAGCATACTCTATTTTATTTTTGGACTCAAGATAATATTAACATTTTAGTAACTTTCATGATTTGAAACCATAATTACTAGTGCCCAATATGATTGGTGGGGCAGAAGTAAGTGAGTGGAGCCTATGGAAAGCCAGATACAATAATTAATACACAGGGAAATGCCCTTTAGGAGGGGGGTTAAGATCTGGCTGGCGGGGCATGTATGAGGTATGGGCCAGACGGTTGCTTCAGTCTGTTGGCTCATCTGACCCCTCCCTCTGTGTGTGTGTGTTTTTTTTTAAAAAAAATCTTTTTCATCTCTTTTAATCTCTGTAATTTTTAATCTTGATTTTTATATAAGTGTTTTTAAAGTCTGTTAGCTGCCATGAGTCCTTGTGAGGAGGGCAGCAGAAAAGTTTGATCAAATAAATAAATAAATAAATAAATAAAAGGCAGGGAGGCAGGCAAGTATTGACACATGTATCAGTAGGAGAAGAGAGGCAAGGTCCTAATTACACCTGTAATAAGGAGCCTAGCAGGACTAGACTGGCTGGAAAAGCCTCCAAATCTGGGCACTGGCCCATCTTTCCTACTCAGGAAACTGTCACTGATATGAAACTTTGTGTGCCCAGGGTATCCCTTCATCTCTTAAAGCAAGAATTGATGAACATTTGTGTGTTTGCTCAAAAGCCAGCCATGTCTGACTCTAGGGGACTGTTCTTTTTTACAGTCAGAGAGCTAACGCTTTCTTCATTTGCAGATGTGGCAGGCATAACCAGATTCTGGAGTGCACGGAATGCTGTTACCCTTCCCGTTGAAGAAGTACTTATTTAGGTAAAGGTATTTATCTCAGAGCCGTAGCCAAGATTCTAGATTTCAGGGGCTGAAAATTTTTCAGGAGGGGCAAAAAAATATCAGGAGGGGCAATAATATCACACTCACATATATAACATTGGCATTGTGGGATGGGTTGGGGGGGCTGTTAGCTCAGGAAGGTTTGTGGGGGCTGCCCCCCCTCTGGCTATGGCCCTGATTTATCTACTTGTAATTTCTTGCTTTTGAACTGCTAGGTTGGCAGGAGCTGGGACAGACAATAGGAGCTCACTCAATCACTTGGGTCTCAAACTGCTGACCTGCCAACCTTCCATTCATCTAGCCCAGTGTCTTAACCACTAAGCCACCATGGCCCTCCATGATACATAAGGAATATGGAAGCAGTTGTAAACAATGGAAGATGGGGGAGGAGAAAATATCGGCTGTGTGTTCCACAATTGGAGTAACACTTGAGGCTATCTAAAAGAAACCAGGGTCTTAAATAATGGGTTTCTATTGCTCCATTTCCAAAAAAACCACCTTCATGAAATAATTTTCCCCCTTATGTTGTAAATGAAGGGACTTTAAGACATACATTTCAGTGAACACAATTTCTATTCCAATTTTGTACTCTGTGTAATCACAATGGTGAGCAGGGATAAATGATTGGCAAGATCTCTTCCATCACTTCATAACTTCTTTTTGGCTTTCTGCTTCTTATTAACATACACAATATGTTGCACTAGGTAGGAGGTGATGAAAACAGGAAGCTTGCTTCAATGACAAATGCAAAAATCACAAAAGGAAGTCCATTTAACAGGTTGAAGAATTATACAGAAATGGCTAACCTTCCCTTCTCATTCTTTTAAGACAAGTGTGTTCATGTACCCTGCATTAAAAATTTCTGTTAATAATGTTATCATTTTTCTTTTCGCCGTTACAGATCATGTTCCCTGACTTCTCTGGAGCACGCAGGAAAATCTGGTGAATGTTACAATTGTTTTGCAGACAGGAAGTGACTGCATCATTAACACTATCCAGAAGTGAGCAGTGATAAACCTTGGAACAGCTACAGACAGAAAAACTGGGCAGAATGACATGAGGTGCGGTGGAATATATTTTGCAGTTCAAGAAAGAAAACCCACATGAACTCAAAACACATCCCATCCAAATAAACCTTGTCCTCTGCAGACTATAAACAGAATATGTTCGAAGCAAAATATATATATTAGCTATGGCAGAGTAGTGAAATGAGATATCTTGCTGTTCCAATATAAATGCTGAAATACATTTTACTTGGAGTTTATATACCCTTCAAAAATATGGTCTCATTTTTAACCAACTTCAGAAGAGACAAGTTGTAGCTACCATCTTGAATTTATCTTGCAAGAATTTCCTGCCCTTATTATCTCAAGATTGTGGCAGCTTAATTGAGACTGAATGCTGCTGTAAGTCTATATAAAATGAAAAGAAGTATACATAAAAAGAAAAAAGGGGGAGGATATCAGTCTGAATTTTCTTCAGCTTTGCCATGAAACTTTATAGGATGTGTGGCTTTCTTTGTACTATCAGTCCTATTTGGATATGAAATCAGAGTTCACTAATAAACTTTCCTGATATCATGCATGGATCAAAACACTTCATTGAGATAAAGTCCCCCATGCCTTCTTTAACCAACTATCACAAAGCAAAGCAGTCAAATACTACATTATTTAATCTGTATTTTACTTTGAACATTACATTTTCTAATTTTTAGGAAGGAAGGAAGATACAGTTCATTAAACTTGGTTCTTTAAAAATTAAAATCTTGATACTTCATATTTAAAAGATGTTTTAATTTAATATATAGATTTTTTTGTGTCATGCACTCATAGACACCTACTCCTAATATAACATGTTAATGCAATATATGTCTACTATATAATTTGGAAACTTATCAATTTCAGCATGACTTGTGGATACTATTCATTTATTTACATTTGTAGCCTGTTTTTACACTAAAAATAGTGCTTAACGTGTCTAGCCAATCATTTTTCAAAAATAGCTAGATTTGAGGCCCAAAACATATTGGAACTTGCCCATTTTCAGATCCCCAAATCTGAAAACAAAACTAAGTAAAAACCAAAAACTAGTTTTAAGAAGCATTATGGGTTTCTCTTTACTTCTTTCTTGCATGACAGACCTTTTAAATGTGACATTTCAAAGCAGTTCTTAGGCTGAACTAAGACATTAGCAGCTTTAGTCAGAAATAGGGGGAAAACTTAGAGGACTTTGTGCTAAAGAGGTATGAATTGCAGGAAGGCCTCTCAATGGAACTGGAAAACAGCTAATAGAAAAAGTAGAGTTGCTGCTCATTTTATAGCGAAGATAACCAAGGTGGATCTATTCTTAGTCATCATTAAGAGTAGATCTATTCCAGATACAATTAACTCTCAGGACTACCTGAAGATATTTTGGTAACTGAGGACAAAATGGTGTCCCTGCTTCCTAATCCATCAGAAGAGGCTGAATAGAACAGATGTTGAATCTTACTTAAGAGCTAGCAATGGATATGGTCCCTTCTCACATCTTATGTCATTTAGAGGACTTGGGATGTATATACAGTAATTCTTTTTTCTTCTTCTTCAACAGAGGAAACAGCTACAGAAGTTATAACAAACAGCTGTTGCTCTTCAGCATCTGCTACCTAAGTTAATTGCTTCATTCTACCTAATGGTAGAGCTGCCACAGCTCTGTCTGAATTCGATCTGTTCTTTCCCAGTTCTTTCTTCTTTCAACCCATAGTTCATTTTGAGCATAAGCTGTTATTCATTTTGTTGGGAAAGACAGATGTGATGTTGAGTATCAAACTGGCTTTAGTGCCAAATTTCAGTGCCATCCAAAATCTGTGAAAATGTCTGAACTAGACATACTTCTTTCTACCAAGTTGGAGCTTGTAGAGTTTCCAGCTTTCCAAATGCATAAATATTTATTATTAACTCTGACAAGGAGGATCTGAAATTGTTATCTGGCTCCACATTCATCATCCTCTACCACCATTCCCCACCACCACCCCAACTCCATCAAGAACACACAGTGGTTGAAGCTGTGCCAGTAAAGTGTAAACTAAGTGGTTATTATATTCTGAAATGTGGATGCTTTGAGTTTTAAAAATTGATTTCAAATGCTGTATTTTGAGGTTCATCACACAAGAAAATAAAGAAGTGTCTCACAAGAAAATCCTATATAATGGATTAGAAGATGAACCAAATCCAGGTGTTTATTTGGTCTAATGAAAACAAAGACAATGGAGAATTGTAGAAGGAGCCATAACAGGCCTCTTCTGACAGCCAGTGAAAAATAACATTTGTGCCTATTTAAAAAATCCCTCATGTCTGTATTTCATGTTGAAAAGCCAATAGGAAATTTCATCCTAACATTTTTATCACTACATTCTCTTGATTTATATCCTGTTCAACGTTTTTGAAAGGAAAATTTCAATTTACTGCTATCTAAATCTAATTAATTTTTCACTTTTCCTTAGCAGGGACAGTTGAAGAGGCAATGACAGATTAATAAACAAATAATGATTACAACATATTAGAGTGTTTTCCTTCCCATTTTAATACTGAAACTGCAACTAGAGCATATACACAAATGTGGATCTGAGGATGTCAGAAATATCCCACCACAATCATGATAGGCAGAGGGGGTTTGCTGATGGGACTCTTATTCTATAAGATAGCAAACAAATTTGCAAGCCCATTTCAATGAGGAACATAAATCAGTGGTGGGATTAAAAAAAATTACTACCTACTCTGTGGGCATGGTATGGTGGGTGTGGTGAGGGGAAAACCCTGTGTTGCACCCGAATTAGGACTACATTGTGTCAAAACTTGGGTGGGTGGGGCCAGCCAGAATTTCTGCTACCAGTTCTGGTGAACTAGGGCTAACCTGCTGAATCCCATCACTGACATAAATACATTGTTTTCAGACAAATGTCTAAATGTGAACAGAATCGAGGGTATTTGCACATTTCCAGAGAGAGTATGGGGCTGAGCAGTGAGGTGCTGGATATTGACAAAAGAGAGTAATACCTCCATAGATCCCTGGAATGAAATCTACTTTTCCAGTGTCACAAGACAATACGGTGGAAATCTGAGGCAGGATTGTTAGAAATGACAGTCAAAGACTGGGACTTACTCAGTAGGAGAAATGATGATATTTATTTATTATTTATTTATTGTTCACATTTATTATCCCGCCCCAATCGGGTATACCCGACTCTGGGCGGCTATATAATTTCCCACCACCACCATTCTTTGTTCCCCTCAGAATAACATACCACCCTAAAAGGAGGTTAGAGGGATAACAGATTGCACAAGAAGGAATATATTATTGTGAGATATCTCTCTTGTAAAACAAACTATGTGAGGCTGATCTGGTGTTGAAGAGGCAATTAAGAGCTGTTAGCTTTACAAAAGTCCTGACAGTGATAGAAATTAAAGCTGCCACAAGTAGAGATGAAGGTGTCTGCTTGTCACATTCAGTAGTGGGATTCAGCAGGTTCGCCCAGTTTGCCAGAACCAATAGCAGAAATTCCAGCTGGGCCCGCCCATTCAAGTTTTGAAATAAAGTAGTCCAAATTTGGGTGCAACACAGGGCTTTCTCCCTGGCCATACCCACCATACCATGCCCACAGAGTAGGTAGTAAAAAAAAATGATCCCACCACTGACTATATTGAAGGTATGAGAGTGACATAATTGTTCTATAATACAGTACCTTATATACAATTCAAAAGTAATTTCACTAAAATTCTAACCTGTTTAGGCAATATATTACAGAGTACAGTTGTACCTTGCTTAAAGAGCATAATGCGTTCCACAGGATTCCTCTTTAAGCAAGTTTGCTCTTTAAGCGAAACACCATTGTAAATGACCAATTGTGGAGGGGATTGCAAACTCTGATTTATTTGTTAAGCTAGTTTTTAGTTGGTTTTATTTGTTAAATGAAGCGAACATTCAGAGAAAATTCTGCTCTTTAAGCGAGTTACTCTTTAAGCGAAGCGCTCTTTATGCGAGGTTTGACTGTACTTGAATCAGGGCTGTAGCCAGGATTCTAGGGGGGGTTTTTTTTTGGGGGGGGGAGGTCAGGAGAGGCAACAAAATTCCAGTAGAGGCAATAATGTCACACTCACATACTGTATATAACATTGGCACCATGAGTTGTGTTGGGAAGGATGGGCTATACTCAGGATGGCTTCCCCACCCCCACCCCCTGGCTACAGCTCTGACTTGAATGTTCTTTACATCTGCAGCACCAGGTTCTTCCACAGACCTCACAATGGGGTAACTCTCCCAGCATACACATCTTATTTTATTTTTTGTAACCCAGTCAAGTATGCTAGGTCCAGACAGTAGCTAGTCAAAAGTTTATGATGGATCAGATGAAACCAGCTTCCCCAACAGCTAAAGTGCATGTCTGTCCTTTGTCAGGTCAATCTTGTCTGTCATGTCAGTCAAATAAATTGGGCATGACGAAATGTATTGCAGGACACAGAGACCATCATGTATGTGTGTGTGAACCTGTGCAAACACAGATAGAGATAGAGATACATAGATAGAGATATGAAGCACACAACACTCAGCATTTTTGTGCCCTCTTTGGGAGATTGGTTATGAAGCCCATTCAAATGTCTACAGTACTTGCTCTCCAAAATTTACACCTACGCCCTAGGTGGCAGGAGAAAAGACAGGGAAGATCCAAAGACAAGCATGTCAATCATAATCCTCTCAGAGCAGTATTTGATTTTTACAGGTGACTTAAGATTGCCAGACAGAGCAGATGAATCAGATGGAGCAACCTTCTCCTTAGCCAGTTTTTGTGTGAACACAAGGACATCAGGACTGTCTTTCTGGCTGAGACCAATGCTCAACACTCCTTGCTGATCCAGCACTCTCAAGTGTTTGGATAGATGTGAGGTGGCCCACTGAGAAGGTGAAGAAAGCCAAGCCATTTAGTGTGTTGTGCAATGAGAAAGCACTGTTCAAAGTGTCTTTCACCACCTAACTCTTTCCAAGCAAAGGTGGCAATTGACTTGTGCTGACTGCCTTCATTCACGCTGATCTTAAACAGCATACAAGGAAATCTTTGTCCCTTTGTTTATACTACTTGTTATACAGTTGGTAGTTCACAAAACTAAAAGTACAACTTGTATGATTGTTTGGAATTTAAAACAACAAATCTCTACACTTCCTGCTGACGGAACAAAAAGGTGGGATGGCAGGGGGCGTTTACTTCCTTTTGTGTTCATTGCATAAACTAACCCCCCCCCACACACACACACATATACAAAGCAAATGAAGGTCCCCTCCCCCATCATCCTGTATATTCTTTTGTTGCTTTCCAGCTGAAAATAAGCTTTATATGGATTTCAATAAAGAAAGCATTGTAAGGAAAGCTGGATTTACAACTCCAATTAGAACAACTCTGTTGAATTGACTGGGGCATGAAAACTTAAGCCAACAATGCCAGATAATATTTTATTTGGCGCTGAAGTTACCCATTGTGAACTCTGACAGGCCAGAGGTTCTAAGTTATGAAGACCACTGTGACAATAACTGGACTGATTTTCTCTTAGCTAGGCTACATTCCATTCTTTCTTAGCATTAGCAGCACTGAGTAACCAAATATTTTATCTCAGAGACCCACTGTAAAAATTTCACTTGTTATGTGTACTTATACTGTTGGGTTGTGATTTTTCTCTCTCCTCAAGTTGCCCTTCTCTGTGTAATATTTTTTCTTATATTTTTAATTTTTTTACATTTTATTGGTGCATCAGAAAATCAGTCAGAGATTTCTTTAAAAGTCTGATTGTTTTATGCAATCACTGTATCACCACTGGTGCATCAGAAACAAAACGACTTGTTCCCTATCTCACTACATTACAGCTAACATTGCTATTTTCTAAATATTTTTTCCTTGTTATTGCAGACATGAAAGCAATCATCAAGGCAATCTCTGACCATCTTCTCAGTCTAAAGCCTGACCCAGCTCTATTGTAATTAGAGACTATGCCGAAGCATAATAAATTTGACAAAGGCTGTTGCATTATTAGGGGCAATTTTAGTTGAGCAGTAAATGCTCAAAGGAACAGAGCCAGCCAACTATCCTAACAGTCCTGAAGCATAACAGGTTCAGTGCTTCACAGAACATGGAAAAGTTTGGGGACGGGACGGGGGGGGGGGGGACAACCACTTTAAGTAATTAAAGTTAATTGTGCAAAGTATTGTCCAAATTATTCTGGATGAACTAACAGTTGTTCTTCAATATATATATATATACACACCTCTGTAATTGTACAAATAAATTTAAAGCTGTTACAGTTACACCAAAAAAGTGCAGTTTCCCCCCAGTTTGCTGCAATTGTAAAGTATCTTAGCAAAAGTTAATTTACATAAAAGCTAATTAGCTACCAAATGGATTCATTAATGAATAGATCTGCTAATAAGCAGTCAGAGTGGAAACAGTGCAAGAAAAATGAGCTACAGTTTGCTTCCCAAGCTGGCCTCTAACGTATCTCATCTTGCTAAGCTAAGAAGTAGATTTACTGTGAACACAAACAAGACAGGAAATTTGTAATTAAAAGTGTAGCTGACTTAAATAATACAGAATGTCTGATTGTCCTTCAAAGCATTTCACTGCTTTGCACATTGCAAAATTGCTTGCTTTTCTTTGCTGACTGATCAGCATAAAGAAACAATGGTGTTTTGTTTGAATGTTGATTTTAAGAACACAGAACCTATTTATCTACTTGCAATTTCTTGCTTTCGAACTGCTAGTGTGCCAGGAGCTGGGACAGACAACAGGCGCTCACTCCTCGCTCAGCACTCAGGTATCAAACTGCCTTCCAGTTGTCGACCTTAGCATCTTTCCTACTAAGCCACCATGGCTCTTACAGATTCACTAGGCTTATTCTAATTGTGACTTACTGCTATAAAGGACGTCTACTGAGTTTGTATTCTCATCCATTCTTAGCCAGGCATCCTCCCTCACTTTAACTGCTTAGCATGATTAGTATTAAGTGTCCCAAGATATGATGCTGAATGTCCTAATTTTTCCCCCAATTCTTAACAGAAGGTTCAGACTATGTAGTGTAGGTTTCATGTGACATATTTTCAGAACAGGCACAGTACAACATCCTAGAGCTAGATGTTTATAAGAGTAAACGTTCAGTTAGAGGCCAGAGGAAGTACAGTAGATCATATTGTGAGATCTTACACCTGTTCCTTTTCTAGGGGCTGGATACAAAGAACCAGAAGTGGAAAGAATAGACCCTAACCTTGCATGGTAAACATTTGTGCAAAAGTTAATGCAAAAGCTCAGGTATTGCTTTTAATACATGGGTTTTGCTCAAGGAATTACCTCTGTAAGTGGCTCCATTAAGCTATGCAACAGCCCTTTTACATGTAAAAGTCAAGTTTTATGCACACCAAGAATATTAAGAATTCCACCATGATCTTGCATATCTTTTTTTATTGTTTAACCCTCTGGCATTACCTAAATCAGGAGTTTTCAACCTTTTAAAGCCAGGGGCCAGGTCACGCTCCCTCAGATAGCTTCAGGGGGCCGGTCAGCCATTTTGCCTTTCTTCCATCACATGGCACTTCCTGGTGTGGTGGAGGCAGCGGGGGGCCACATGAAATAATGGCATGGGCCACATTTGGCCCACGGGCCACTGGTTGAGAATCACTGATATAAAGCTGAAGACATCTAACTCCTGAACAGTTAGGCTAGTAATATATGTATATATATGACATGGTTACAATTCTTTCTCTCTCTTTTTTTTAACCAAAAGCCCTTTAAATCAGTC
Organism: Furcifer pardalis; assembly: GCA_030440675.1. Taxonomy (NCBI): domain Eukaryota; kingdom Metazoa; phylum Chordata; class Lepidosauria; order Squamata; family Chamaeleonidae; genus Furcifer; species Furcifer pardalis. Next base: position 226,757,961 of record CP126890.1, on the reverse strand, counting down.
CTATAATCTGGATGATAGATGGCCTGTGAAACTTTAATACAGAGTAATGGAAACAACTTACTAATGTACAGGTCAGAAGGCGTATAAAGTGAAGCGGGTAAGCTCCATTAGAGGACACCTAATAAAAGGAACATACAAACTGGCCTCTAGCCAGGGCAAGTTAATACCTACACATACATCACTGTATCAGTTATTACAAACATTTCCATTGCCAATGGAAAAGAACAAAAAAGAGATGTTTAGTCTTAGCACATAAGCATGACTATGAAGTCATCCAAGGCTTTCATGTCATGTCTGTTTAAAATAATCGTGCCACAACAAGTCCTGCTTTCTGCCCCCATTTCTTCTGAATGCTGTTTGCAAGAAACAGGAGGAAACAGCATGATGTAACCAAGGCAAGTCACACCTAGAAAACCAGGAGATATTGCTCCAAAAGGTCTAGCCCAGCTTTCAGAAAGTTGTTTTAGGGTTCTTCAGCTCCCAGAATCTATCAGCCAGCATAGCCACTACTGAGAGCTGTAGTTCCAAAAAGTAACTTTCTCATGCTCTGATCCAATCAGGAGGTTTACAGTTCTGCACTAGAAGAGGGAATAGCCAGGACAGCAACACCTGCAGAGTTGAGTGCTCAGTATTATTTTTGTGGGGTTCATGAAGCTTGGACATTGACTAAGCATCTCAAAAGAGAATTGAAGCTTTTAAAATGTGGATCTGTAGATGGTTGCTAAGGATATCATGGGTTGATCATGTGACTAATTTAGAAGTGTTGTGCCCGATGGATAAAGAAGAAGAACTCGTTAAGACCATTAAGCAAAGAAAGTTCCAATACCTTGGAGCAGCATAAAGTATAGAATACCTGTACTCCAGTTCACTCTGCAAGAAGAGGCCTTGGATGTAGATGGACTTCATGGCTGAAGAACTTGAGAGACTCATGTGATATGGGTATGTCCTGGGAAGAACTGTTCTGAGGAGTTAAGAACAGGAAGAACCATGATAGGGGCTCCAGTGGCTCAGTGGTTAAGAAACTTGCCTTATTTTAGATCATGGAGGCTGAAATCCAATGGTAAGTCACAACTAGAGTACTGTAGTCCCATTGATTTAGTAAGAAATTCATGAGTCAACACCTACCAATATGTAAATTCAATTTATTAACTGGACCTACTCTCGTTGTGATTTATTGCTGGATTTCAGCTGAAGAATATGTTTTTATTGCCTCCCTCAGCAAAAAAATATATTTAAAAACCAACAAATAGAGTGGCTCTTGGTCCTGATTTGTTAACCTGGAGATTCATGTTATAAAGCAGGGGCACCCAAACTACCACCCATGGCCCAGATCGAGCCCATGGTGCCAATTAATCTGGCCCACACTTTTCCGGGTGGGAGGAACCACATGACAGGCATGCTCAACCATGTGACCAGCCCATGTCCCAAAAAGTTTGGGCAGCCCTGTTATAAGGAAATCTGCACATCAAAACCTGAGGTACATGAATCTTTATCTAAGTGCTCAGTGGAGTCATCTTGTGTCTGGCAGGTGTGATACTTTGATGAAGTTTAAACCCAGATTTCTCCTGATAATCCTTCATTGACTTTATCAGCCCAATGGAAATGGTCAAAACTTGGGTTCATTGCCTCATTAGCTTCCAAAGCTGTTTTTGCATGCATGCAGGATTCCACACTGAATTTTGAGAGGGAATCCAGACTGTTTTATAATTTCATGCACATTCATAGGGATACTTCTACAATTATTGCATAAAGGTTGACATCACAGTGCTCCATTGAGATCACAGTGCTCTCTTGTGACATCACAATAGATTGCCTTCAGGTCTGTGTTTTATCCTTGAACTCTCAAGGAATAGGAAGCTGCTAGCTTGGATGAATATGTCTTGGATATTTCCCATCTCTAACAGCCACTGTAGGAGATGGTGATGCTGGTTCATATTGGCATGACAGAACCTGGGACAAGGGAATTTAACTATTTTCTGCATACCGTTTTTACAATGAACATTTTCTCCTCTTATAGCTAATTTGCCCATAAAGGGCATAAGATACTCATAGGATTTTTGTGCATTTTACTGTGTGGACTAATAGTAGCTTTGGGAAGACTCCAGTCACAGATCTTCCACTTCACAACTAATTAATTGGGCCTTTCAACTGTGCTGAAGTGAATGGCGCTAGTCCAAATTAAGTGGTTTGCAAATTGAAGTTGAAAGAAATGAGATGATTATATTAGGATGAAATTAACACATCTTTCATGAGAGCACATATAGAATTCCCAATGTTTTATGTGGTTGAACAGGCATACAAGCCCCGCTAACTTTTAGAACATAAATAGGGCAATTATACATTATTTCAGCAACTAGCTCCCTTCTACCACCCAAACAGCTCAACAGGTCAATTTTTACCATGCCATGCTTGTTGCCCGTTACATATAGGATAGTCATTTGAAATTTATAGAGGGTTAGCATGGTATGATAGATGGAATTCAACCAAAAAAATATTACTCAGCAGTGAACTTCACTGGATTAATTTATGGGCCAGTATTTTATAGGGGATATACTCAATCCCCTGCATGCATGGAAATAATGTACAGACTGTTAGGACCACATTGCACGGGCCACTCTCCCCTGATGAATGTCCAGAGAATGTTTCCAAGGAAAATTTCTCTAGGTGTGCAGTGGTCCTCAGAGGAAAATGGTTTCAAATCAGCATCCCTTTTCATCAGTCCATATGCAGACATACTTTCTCATACAAAACACTGGGTATTTGTTGGGAGAAGCCGTCCATGTTTTTGGTAAGAGGGATAGTGTGTCCAATTACACAGAACCAAAAAGGAGGAAAAAAGATTTTGGCATATACTAATTAGAAGCTCACATATAGTAATTGTATTTGCAGGTGGAAAAGTAGGCATAATTTTTGATAACTTAATCAGAATTGCTTGAGTGAAGAAAGCTATGACTTGTTGGTCTGCCAAAGCTGCTGTCCAGGTGCTAATTGCAGACGGGCAACTTCAAGCTCATTTATCTCTACAAACATGCTTTTTTTATGTGCTTCTCTTTCTTTATATCATCCTTGGGCAAGAAAGGCATGGACTGAGCTTGAAAATCCCTTAGCATAAATTGGGAATATTAATTAAAATACAGTGGTACCTCGCTTAAAGAGCACAATATGTTCCACAGGATTGCTCTTTAAGCGAAACACCATTGTAAGTGACCAGTTGTGACTTCGGGGGGGGGGGGATTGTGAACCCCGATTTAATTGTTAAGCGAGGTTTTGGTTGGGTTTAGTTGTTAAGCAAAGCAAATGCTCAGAGAAAATTCTGCTCTTTAAGTAAGTTAGTCTCTATGCGAGGCACTCTTTATGTGAGGTTTTACTGTAAAACAAATTCAGGTGGGAATTTAAGCAGGATCAACCATTTATGCAGTCCTCTGCTGCAAAAGTTTAAATGTTTCCTGCTCTAACTCACATTGCTGAGTTTTTTCTTTACAAACAGGAGCACGTGCATACTCACGTGCAAGTGAGAGACCATTATGTTGCTCAACAGACTGTCTCTGTGACATCACAAGACCCCGCCACATGACATCACAAGAGCCTTTACCAAGTCTCAGGCTTTGGCATGCAGTATACTGACCTGTCAACCCTATACATGCATTGATGTTGACCCACATATTGAGCTGTTAATATATTTCACAAGATCTCCTGTATTTTTTTCCTTCAACAAATTTCTGTGAAACATCATGTGTGAAACATCTTTCTTAACAACAAATCACTGGTATTAAGTGTTCCTTTATATAAAAAAATTAAATATATCTTGGGCTCACTTTTCATTCCAAATCTTCTTTCAATTCTAACCCATTCTCTACCTCTAGCAGGATGTTAGAACTATTATCAACTTATATTATCAGCTTGTTAGCTCTTCTTCCATTTCCTCAGCCAAAGGCACTTCTTGCCTTTCTCATTAGGGCACTATCTTTCACCCTTAAGCTTTATTGCACACGCCTGTTGCCAAAAATAGCAAAGGCTCTTATTTTTCTACATGCAAGAGGAGATAATTGCTTCACCCTGTTATCATGCAATAAGAGCTTTTCAGAATCAGATTTGCTTGAGAGGCTCCTGCAGGTCTCTAGGGTGCCGTGCCACAACTTGTACTCTAAACATAGTCTCATGGCCAACCCTCTGCTAGATAAGTGAGCGTAGGTTTGCCAAAAAGTAAGGGCAGCTAAATATGCTCTGGGGCTGAGAGAAAAAGTTAAAACATTCCTCTTCCTTGACAGTTGAAATCAATGTTGTTTTCATTAAATTTGCCAAGCTTAAAGTCTGCCTGTTCTGGAATAAGAAGAGGTTCAATTTTAAGAGCTAGGTTTAATATTCATCCAAACACGTTGTACAAGTGGCATAGTAGGAAGATTGGTCTGTAGCTTTTTGAATCTGATGGTTCTTTGCCTGATTTCAGTATAGCAATTACTTTTTGCTTTTCAACATATTTTTTGGAATTTTTTTGCTCATCCAGCATTGTTATAGTGTTGAGGGAACCATTCCTCCCCCTCCCCCCCCCCTAATGTTTCATTTGTAAGATCTGGATATGAGTCCTGCTGCTTCCCCATCCATACATTTTCTTATGGCTTAATCTAGTTCCATCGATATGAAGGCAGTAGAAAATTCATTAGATAGGCTCTGAACATCCCTTTGATGTTTCATTTTTATTATGCTTTGGTTGGTCTTCCCTACCAAAGAGCAGTAGATGTGCTATTTGATTTGGGGTTATAGTTCCATAAAATGTCTTTCTATACAAATTGTTGCTCACTCTTTTCAGTAGTCTCCAAACTTCCTGGTTGCTTATTGATGTGTCAAGATCTGTTATAGTATCTATACAGTGAGTTCTTTTTGTTTCTGCAAGAGCTGAGAACAACTATCTTCTGGCTTTTATTGTATCCTCACTAAAAGGATTTTCTTCGAAATATAATCTAGGTTCTGGCCATATGTTTCTGTAGTTGGTCTGTCACCCTCTTGGGGGAGATAGAGGAAGCATCCTTGAAGAGTGGGAATCATTGCAAGTACACTCCGGCTGTGGTATGGCCAGATATCCCGCTAGGGTAATGGAGTAGACACAGCACTGAGTGTTGGGTGGTGGAAAATAGCATGACTCCCTAAAGGGGCCAATGGCTACGGGAGGATAAGCCATTTTAGGTGGGATGATGGTTCCTTTCAGTGGAGGAAATGCCACTGGAAACCATCATACTGGGTCCAACGGCAAAATGAGCAGAGGAGAAATCACTTCATTATTCTGATTCCCAACAGTCATGGAGGCAGAAAAGACCATGCCAGATGGACTGCCTGTGAAGCTGCACCTTGTCGATATCCTCAAGGCTGTGGCAGTCCATTGTTGTCCTGTTGTCAAATCCTGCATGTCTCATTTTATACATACCGCAGGATATGGTTCCATTATCATAGTGTGTGGGTCATGTCAGGCAAAGTGGGACCACCTTAAACAAATTCACAGCAATGGCATTTTCCCTGCTTGAAAATGATTTTCAGGAGAAAATGTATTCTCAGATACAAGTAGCAGCTAACAGCGACACTCAAGCATTCTCTGACCATAGGCATGCAGCCAGCTAATCCATGCTATCCAGAAGCATTATAGTGCATATCTAAATAATGTTGCTGGGCGACCGGGAAGCTATAAGAACTCTGCCTCCGTCCCCTCAACCAAAATGTTTTGTACCGTATATTCTTGACCATAGTGTATTTTTTGACTGTAGCGTATTTTTATTGTATTGCATTTTCCTAACTGTATTGTATTCTTATTTTTATGAAAGAGTTGTTGACTATATTGACTGTATCATATCTATTATATTTATATTATGTTGTTTTTTAATATTTGATATTGTAACATTGTAAGCCGCTCTGAGTTGCTTCGGCAAGGAGAGCGGCATATAAATTGAAAATAATAATAATAATAATAATAATAATAATAATAATAATAATAATAATAATAATAATAAGAAGAAGAAGAAGAAGAAGAAGAAGAAGAAGAAGAAGAAGAAGAAGAAGAAGAAGAAGAAGAAGAAGAAGAAGAAGAAGAAGAAGAAGAAGAAGAAGAAGAAGAAGAAGAAGAAGAAGAAGAAGAAGTTACAGTATACTTCTGTATGAAAACTACAGACTAGGGTAGTCTTTTCAGTCAAGAAATCATGAATATAGTTTTCAAACTGTAATGATTATTGATATGTGCACATGTATATCTGTGCCGATACATGTGCTAAATCAGCTATGTAATTTCAAGTAATTTTTTCTTAGAGCTCAAAAACAAATTTGATGTCACAATGGCATATAAAAATGCTGGAGGAAGGGGAACAGTTGTATTCAGAAAATACACACATATGCAGTTCAGGATTTTTGAGAATTCCATACAGTTTGACTCAAGTATGGAGTTAATTATGCCAAATTCAAAGCTTGCTTTCATTTGGCACTGCTTATGTTTGTGGGTGGGGTGGGGATAATATACAAGAAACCATATTCCATTTTAACTGAAAATGCTGCTGTTACTGATGAAGAAACATTGAGTAAATCATGAGACTTTTTTACACAATGCACAGCAAACAGGGAACATAGCGCAGGGACAAAATGAAGCTCTTCAAAATGTAGCTGGAAGTTGTAGTCCAACAAAGTAACTTTTCCAAGTCCACTTCAAGGCTAGGTATGTTAAAACTTGAGGAGGGACAGAATTTACTCCTCTCGCTTCAGTAAATTAGGTTTGTAGAGCTGCTGTTGACAGCTATCTTAATATCTGATTTTTTAAAAGGTGATAACCTTTACTCTCTCCTCCTCCACTGCTTTGATCTGAATGAACAGTTCACATCAACTGCAATACCCCAAGAAATCTCTAGGTTGGGTTGGTGGTTTTTATTTAGTTAGTTAAAGATACCAGCATTTGGCAGGTTGGAAAAATTCCTGACAAACTTTTCAATGTGGTCTGAATAGAAAAGGAGCCGACCTTTTAAAACTCTTCAAATACTTACCACTAAATCAGAGTAAAGCTTCCCTGCAGAGGAGTTCACCAGTGTGGCCAAGAGCTTCCCCCTCTTCCACACAAAGCAATTCCATATAACCTCAAACCTTGTTTTTCAAAAGGATACCACAGTGAAAGGTATTCGCTTCTATTTCAGTGACATGACCAAATGCCTCGCACACACTCTGGTTTCAATGTCTCTGAGTATTTGTCTTGAACTAACCACAAGGGCTCATGGAATTCCTCTGGTTTTCCATGTTCCTACAACTCAATATGCTTTCAATTATTTTCCTGGCAGAGTGGAAGAAAGGGGTTTTGATCGTCTAAGGCTCTTGTGTCAGGAACATATAAATGTGTCTTTCACAAGGAGGCAATGCTGCTTTCTTGCTGCCTGCCTGCTATAGTAACAATTTCTAAAACAGAAGGTCAAACTCTTCTTCTGAAGAATATGTAAGGAAATAGAAGCAATGTGTCTCTGGGTTTCTACCTCCCATAGAAGGAGTCCAACTGTACTAAAAACTGGATCAAGTCTTTATTGATTCACTCATGTTTTGCAACAGCAGAAGAAACATTAATTCTAAATCTGTGTAGAATTGGAAGAAGAACAACAGTCACTCAGATTATTGATTAAGAATAAGGGGGGAACATCAAACAAATGCTGAGCTAAGATTTAGGTAATATACAAATTATCTTGGAATGTTTCAGCCTCAGACTCTATTCTGGATTGAGACAAATTACAAATTCTTAACAGAGTATGACTTTTCAACAGGCAAAATATGCTTTGAATTGCAGTTTTTCAAAATGGGTACCTGCTGTCTTTGGTGGGTGAGATCACTGTAGTTGTCCAGATAACATACCTGCATTGAGCATCAAAAGTAGAAGCAATAGTCTGTTGCAGTGCTGACTTGAAAACCCTTTTGGTGGGAGCACACTGCTTGGAGACAACAGAAATCCTCAAATCAAGCAATCACACACAGCAGAAAGTGGAGAGAAGCAATGCCAGCTGATCGGAGCAGTTGTCAACACATCACACACACCAGCTGAACAAAAGAGATAATTCACAACTGAATAGAGACAATTACCCACTGGGCTTCAATACACTGAACTTTTAAATTTCCCCTTACTCATCACATCATTGCTTGTTCCTTTCAGTGGTCTCCCTTAGTCCTCTGTGTAGAATTGTGAAGCTTGCACAACTATTGTGGAGAGAATTCAAAGTACTGTATATCGATTATTTATGCTAGCAGAATACAGTGGATAGTGCTGAGTGGTTGGTTACTAAAAAGTAGTCTGGTTGGGTTATTCTGCTATGGTAATTGATTAGACCAAGGATTCTCAACCTGTGGCCCATGGGCCGTATGCAGCCCATGGCACCATTTCATGTGGGGAGCCCACTGCCTCCACCACCCCAGGAAGTGCCTTGTGGTGGAGGAAGGGCAAAATGGCCATCTGCCGCCCCCCGTCCCCCTGAAGCTATCTGAGGGAGCGTGATCTGGCTCCCTGCTTTAAAAGGTTGAGAACTCCTGAATTAGACCATACTGTCAGCAACTCAACGCTGAGCATCAGGTGGTGGTTAACTAACCTGACAACCCTGAGGACTAGTAGCCTTGGCGAATTCCACAGGGAAAGGTGATGATCCCCAAGGGGTTCAAATCCTACTTGGATCTATCTTGATGGAGGGTAGCAGCTTCATCAATACTGGCCTGGGGCTGAGGAGGACTTTGCCTGCCAAAAGGGCTCAGGACCAGACAGTGACTTGTGGAGCTGGATCAGTGGTATGGGCGTCATGTTGTGATGTGGAAAGCTGATTAAAGGCCATGGGATTATATTTGCATTACAGTCTTCATGGCTGATCGCCATGATGATCACCAATATTTGGAATCAGATACGGCAGAATAAAAAGAAGTAACCACCTGGAAATGTACTATTATATTCTTCTTGTTGTTGTTCTGCCATATTGACTATCCTTATGATGATCAGACATGAAGACTGTCTAGATTTACTTAGATTTAAAAGGTAACACATTTGTGACAGCCCTGGATGCATTTACAGCAGTGATCTGCATATGTGCAGGTGCGTTTTACTTCTGCTTCCAATGGGAGGAACCACGTGACCAGCCTGCTGAACCACGTGACTGGCTCATGGCCTGAAAAGTTTGGACTTCCTACCTTATGAGATCTCAAAATGGGTTGGATTGGGTTGGAATGGACTGGCCCGATCAATGTATGCATGCAAATAGTCTGCCACCAATCTGCCCTGAGGAGTGAGCTATATGCCTGTATAGGGAACCTCTAGGTAAAGGTTGCCCTTGCTCGAAAGCCAGTCATATACAACACTAGGGTGCAGTGCTCATCTAAATTTACAGCCAAAGATATTTCTGTGGTTATGTGGTAGGCATGACTAGACACTGGAGTGCACAGAATGCTGTTTACCTTCCCACTGAAGTGGTACCTATTTATCTATCAATTTCTTGCTTTTGAACTACTAGGTTGAGAGGAGCTGGGACAGAGATGGGAGCTCACTTCGTCATGCACTCCGCGATGTACTCGGGTCTCAAACTGCTGACCTGCTAGTCATCAAGGTCAGCGTCTTATCCACTATCCCACTGCAGTCCCTAGGCAGCCTCTAGTTATCACTAAATGGTATCTTAGGAAAGGTAAGAAGAAATATCAATGTCACTCTCCACTTTGACTTGGGCTACTTGCTTTGTATATTCATTCTTTTTTAAATCTCTGATTAGAAAGAGGCAATTAAAATTTATTTACACCACTGGAGTTCTATATAACAATGAATATATTCAATCATCAATTTCTAATGTGGACACGCATTTGAAAACAAAAAAGCAAACAAAGCATTCTTACATCTTAGCCATTACATTCCCAGGAGATCTTCACAAAACCTGGTTTATATTAAGGATGCTATCTGGAAAGTTAATGTTGCACCTTAATATTCATAGTCTCTTTTAAGAACAGTAGGTCTTCTGACTACCTGTATGAAAACTTTCAGTGTAAAAGATATCTGAGAAATAAAAGACATCTTGGTTGGCTTTGAGCCTTGTGCTCAAAAGAGATTAGAGTAGCTGATGTAATGGAATTCATAGCATTAATACCAAGAGAAAAAAATGGATTAAAGGTGGATTAAAAAATAATCTAACCTTTTGGATTATTATGCTTCCAAATACCAGGAAATGACTTTGGAAATTGTCTGCAGGTATCATGTTTATTAAAATTGCTTTCCTGTATCATGTTTACTAAAATACAGAGTTATTATCACCTGCCGGAAGGAACTGGAAAAAGATGTTTGTAAAATATGAATGACTGATACAGTCAACCCTTGCATAAAGAGTGGCTCGCTTAAAGAGTAACTCACTTAAAGAGCAGAAGTTTCTCTGAATGTTCACTTCGCTTAACAAATAAAACCAACCAAAAACTCACTTAACAAATAAACTGGGGTTCGCAATCCCCCCCCATTGATCACTTACAATGGTGTTTCACTTAAAGAGCAAACTCGCTTAAAGAGTAATCCTGTGGAACGCATTATGCTCTTTAAGTGAGGTACAACTGTACAGTATTGATTTGAATGTGGGTTGCTATGCAGTATCTGAATATACTGTATTTATGCTCACAGTTGTGTGCAGGTATCTTTCCTATGCACGCAGTATACTTTATTACAAACGTGATGTAATTATCCTTTGAATATCAGGATTGGAGCAGTCAATTAAGCATATGGTCAATTTCATACAATTTTTCTCACCTACATAACTGCTTTCAGGCCAGGTTATACATCCATAAAGGGCACATGTATTTATTTATTTATTTAGATTTATTATCCCGCCCCAATCAGGCAAACCCGAATCTAGGCGGCTTACAACATAAATGCAGATCAAACTTAAACAATACAAAAATCCCACATAAGTGCAAAAGAAACTAAACAATCCCACTATACCCCTACAAATTTAGTGATTAGTTTAAAAATCAATTTAAAAAGAAATTAAACTGTAATTTACAAAATACTAAAAAAGATTTAAAAATGTAAAAAGTTTAAAGGTTTAAAACAGCGAAAGGGGTGGCTGTCCCATTAGATCAGCCACCCAGCATGGGACCCCACATTCCTGGAGCCCCATACCTGCCCTGCCAGCCAGGTTTTTAGACCCTTCAGAAAGGGCAGGAGCTCTGTCTGTAGATATAACTCAGTTGGCAGGAGGTTACAAAGGGCCGGGGCAGACATGGAGAAGGCCCTCCTCCTGGTGCTAGAGAGATGCACCTCTCTAGCCGATGGAATGACAAGAGAGCCTCTCCGATCCGCCCTGACATGTATTTATGTATTTATGTATTTATGACATGTATTCGATAAAGCAACACCATTGTAAGTGATCAATAGGGGGGGATTGTGAACCCCAGTTTATTTGTTAAGTGAGTTTTTGGTTGGTTTTATTTGTTAAGTGAAGTGAACATTCAGAGAAAATTCTGCTTTTTAAGTTTAAACATAAATTTAAAAGGCATAAGTATTTTGGGATGCTAGAAAATTGGTTTTTTCAAAGGATTGGACCACATTTCTATGTCTCTAAACCAATGGTTCCCAGTGTGATGAACATGCCCCATTCAGGGGGCCTTCAATTCCTAGAAGCCTAAGTCAGTACATTGGCTGATCAGTCTTTTGAGAATTGACTTAGGCTTCTAGGAACTGAAGTCCAAAAACCAAAGGTTGGGAAACACTGCTCTAAACTCATGTACAAACTTCTCACCAATGTTAAGACAGTCAACAACAGGTTCCTAAGGAATATTTTTCTTTCATTTATTTATCTCATGGGATAGTTCTGTGGTTTAGGATATCGAGCTGCAGAACCAGAGGTTGGGAGTTTAATTCTCCACGGTTCCTTCCAGATGACAGCTGAATACCCTTTTAATATTTATTCCCTGGATGCTGGTTTGATGTCTATTTTTAAGGTTTTTAATGGTTTAATCTTGCTTTTAATCATTTAATGAATTTTAATTATTACTGTGGTTTATTTGTTTTTAACACACAATTTATTGTGTTTTAATTTTATCTTTTTAACATTGTGAGCCACCTTGATTCTGCCACTGGGAGAAAAGAGGCTTATAAACTGAGTAAATAAAATAAATTAATATTCATTTTTCTTTTTAAAATTTCCAGACTTTTCACTGGACAAAAATAAGTTGCTGGGTTTTTGTTGTTGTTGTTTTCACAAATTCAGTTGAAAAGAATAAACACTATGTTAGTGCTTCTATCATGCCATTAAAGTGTTCCTATTTACTTCACTAGAGTTATGAAGTAATATCTCTGAAAACCAAGCCTAAATACATACATTTTCCAAAGTTTTTGTACAGTATTATATGTTTGACATCACCTTTGAATTGCTTCCATTCCATCAACTTTATTCAAGGTCTGTATTAAGTTTTTCTATTGTTTTGCTTAGCAATCAAAACATTTATTGAATCTTGGTGCTGGCAGACCATCTTGTCCATAACCACAATTTTGAAATCAGATTATCTATATCAAGGGCATAGAAATCTCTGTCAAGGCCAGATTCAATTTGTAAGAAGGTCTCAGTAACTGTATTGCCAGTGGAAGGGGTGCCAGTGGAAGCCAAAGGCAAAATGTAGAACCCAAATCTTCATCATGTTTCAATTTAAAGCTCCCACTTACCGTAAATAAGTTTTAGGAGAGGCATTTTGAATTAGCTGGAGAGCAAAAGCAAAGCTCAGAAATCACCGAACAATGGAATCATTGGTAATGGTGCAATTGGGACCCCATGAGAGCCAGAATTGGTCAGAGATTCTCCCCTCTAGATCTGGACACTAAATATCCATGTTGAATTAGATCAAACCACAGAATCACAGATAGGCTATAAGGGAAACCCAATATTACTTTTACTGAGTAGACCAGAGAGTCTGGCCAGGTTATCATGCTATGGTAATAGAGTAGACCATACTGTCAGTGACTCAACAGCAAGTGTCAGGTGGTGGTTAACTAACCTGACCATCCTGAGGACTAATGACTTGGGTGCCAAAGTCCATAAGGAAGGGTGATGGTCTCCAAGTGGATTAAATCCCACTTGAATCCATCATGATGGCCTGGGGTCAATGAAGACTTTGTGTGCCAAAAGGGCTCAGGATCAGCAAGTGACTTTCAGAACTGGATCAGTGGTACAGGTGTCATGCTGCGATGCAGAAGGCAGATGAAAGACCACTGCATTATATTCTCAGGACAGTCTTCATGGCTGATTGCCATGATGATCGCCAATATTTGGATTCGGATAAGGTAGAAGAAGAAGAAGAAGAAGAAGAAGAAGAAGAAGAAGAAGAAGAAGAAGAAGAAGAAGAAGAAGAAGAAGAAGAAGAAGAAGAAGACGCCAGTTACATTAATGGAATTTGCTGGTTTAAGTCCCACTTATTTCAGTGGGCCTGTTCTAAGAACAGTGACACTAAACTGAGCCTTAAGATGAAAAGCTGACCTTCAGAAAGAGTGTTAAGACCTGGCTGGCGGGGCAGGTATGGGGTACAGGCCAGACGATCAACCTAGCCTTCTGCCTTGTCTGACTCCTCCTTCTCTCTTGGTGAACCTCTTTGTAAATCTTTTTAAATCTCTTTTTAATCTTTTAATTTTAATTTTTATTCAGTGTTTTAACTGTTGTTTTAATGCCGTATTAGCTGCCGTGGATCATTTGTAAGGAGAGCGGCCTATAAATATGATTAAATAAATAAGCAAAATACCCTATAATCTATAGCACAAAGAACAGTGCATTGGCTTTCAGTAAACCACTTATTCATTCCAAATATATTTGATTAGGTTTAGATATGGAGAATTGAAACCAAACACTATGTTGAGCATCTTCAAAATTACATCAAAAGTGAAATGGTGCCATTACATTAAAATGTTATAAATATGATAGGATATGGTTCTCCACCTATTGTTTGGCTCATCTCCTCCCATTTACATGCATCTAATTGACAGAATATAAGTGGTTCACACAGAGGCTAGTAGTTACCAATGCTGCCTCTCTTCTCCGGTGATGCTTCAACCTTTTATCCCAAGATGGATATGATTTCTGACAATCATCACCTCCTCTTGGATGTTTCAATTTGTAGTCAAGCCTAAATTCTGGCATGTTAACACACTGTGTAGCATCTATTATCTCATTAAGAAGTTTGTAGGAAAGTCAATTTCACTTGTAACAACAAAGATGGTAGTCAGAAGCATATCTCAAGAATCCAACCGTTTAGGATTGACCAAGCTGTGAAATAGAGTGAGGCCACTACCTACAGCATACTTTAGTGTCAAGAATGTCAAACAAACAAGTTATCTATTTAACTTATTGTTGTATTTATATTGCTGAGGTAGGGGACAAATGTTTGTGCAACTTTCCACCATCTGTGCCAAACTAAAGTGCCTGGTGCTTCAAGCTGGCCAAATTAATGCTTGCTACTCCACCTAAAACAACAAAGTGCCATAGGCCATATTGAAACAGATGTACTACCATTCCAGAATATATTAAGGCAGGGAAGCCTCACTGTAAAGGTCTGTTTTCACAAAATAGCCTGAACAGCCTGAACTACTTGACTAAGTTCCAAGCTGTTCACAAGGCAATCTGTAGCAAACTGATGGCTATGCCAAAATGATCCTTTAATTAGCTAAAATGGTATTCATAGTTAAGTGTAAGGGAGCCCCAGAATATAACTCAATGAAAATTAAGTTACAGGAGACAAAGTGTTAATAGCGAAGTTACTTTAAAATATTAAATTAGGTGACTATGATGAAGTCTTGCAAAAAACAAAACAAAAAAAAGCCATCCACTACTTTACATTATTTAACTTCCCACTTACCCCACATAACCCTTTTCTCTTTTCCTCTCCATCCCCTTTATAGTCTCATCTTCTTACTTGCTCCCTTTTAAACTAGTTGTTTCCAAGTTAATGCCATCAGTAGTCCCAGCAAGTAAAAAAATTAGTTTCCTGGTAAAGATGAGAAGCCCCTGTAAAATGTATATTGTACAGTCACCATCTTGATTCAAAGAAGTCCACCTGCTCTTTCAAGGCACTCTAATTACCTGTTTAAAATAGTTTAGCCATTTAACCTTGCTGATCAAATAATGTCATTAATGTGCATTCATTCATTTAAGTTCCATATCTGCACATGTACAAAGGGTCCACCAATGTTCCATGAGTGTTACTTCCATGTCAGACATCGGCCGTCCCTGTAAGGGCTCCTCCCTCTAAGTTCCTGAGACACCTTGTCCCATTCCTGGAACTCTCACCCTTACTTTCCACCTTTGAGAGAGCCGAGCTGCGTAGAAAGGAACTCTTACTATGCTCAGGCAATAGAACGATAGAGCAAAACAAGGGAGGATTTTGGTAGCATACTTTACTTTTACTTTACTTTACTACTCATATTTGCTATCCCGCCCCAATCAGGAAAACCCGACTCTGGACGGCTTACAGCATAGGATAAAAACATATCAATATTTAAAAATTTTAAAAATTCATAAAAATTAAAACAGTATTGAAGGTATGGTCAGAGAGGGTGGATTACCTCTAGATTAGCCACCCCACATGGGACCCCACATTCTTGGATCCCCACACACACAAAGCATAGCAATTTCTAGCATAGCTTTGTGTGTGTGTGCCAATAAAAAAAACAACAATCTTCAGAGAGAAACAGCTGCTTTATTCATCAGGTTCTTATAGGATAGTCCATGGAAAAAACGTAGTTATTAAAAGGTCAGTAACAGATATCAGTCCAGGTAACAGTCCAGGTTCATTAGCTAATCATAGTGAAAGAAAAAGAATAGTCCCACACCATAGCCAGGGTCTTAAGCCATTGAAATCCAAAAAAGAACTAACTAACTTCTCTGCAAAATGGAGATTCTACAGTCAGGTGGGCTAACCTTGGCCAATCAGAGAACAGAAGAAAACTTTCTCAAAACAATAATTGTTTACACACGTGCACAATCAGTGTTCTAGCATGTAGACAAAACATGAAACTCAGCTAGCTAGGGAGATAAGGAATACTGGAAAACAGGCAGTCTTGTGACACAGAGAAGACAAAGGATTTTTTGAGTCCTAGGTAAAACTACAACCTCAAGCCTTGGGAAACATGAGGAAATATGTTGTTTCCTGACATTCCAGAAAGAGTGTTAACTTGATTCCCTAAAATACAAATTCATACAGATTTATGGACAAGTAAATCTTACTTTGCTCATAGTCCTATGTATAGGTTGATTTATTTATCACTTGTAATAATATAAGTGATATTTTTTTAACTATTGAAGGATTCTCCTCACCTTCCTGTGCTCCCAAAGGCATTCCCAAAGTAAACCCAAACTCTAGGGATCCTTAGAACCCAAAGAGAGAGGATAAAATGTTTTATTTTAATTTAAATTAAATAATTTGATTGCCCAGTCTACATTAGGTGAAGGTTGCCCTTGCTCAAAACCCAGTTGTATCCGACGTGAGGGTTCAGTGCTCATCTCTGTTTATAGCCAAAGAGCCAGCATTTTCTGTGTCTGCAGACGTTTCCATGATCATGTGGCAGGCATAACTAGAGTGGAGTGTGTGGAGCACTGTTACCTTTCCCACAAAAATGGTACCTATTTATCTACTTGCAATTTCTTGCGTTCAAACTGCTAAGTTGGAAGGAAGTAGGACTGAGACGGGAACTCACTCCATTGTGCAGCAGTCAGGTCTCAAACTGCTGACCTGCCCACCTTCCAGTCATCAGATTCAGCATCTTAACCACTAATCCACAGCAGTCCCCCATCTACATTACACCAGCCTAGATTTATCCCAAAAGGATTTTGCCCATTGTTAAATTTGAATCCTGTTTTAACTTGGGCAATCTGCACTATCCCAGGGTGTCCCTAGCAGAAGGAAATGGTAACCTAATACTCAGTATTCTCTACCTAGAAAACCCTGAAAAGAGTTATCATAAGTCAGAAATGACATGATGGCAGAAAGTAAGTGTAAATGAAATGCAAACTAAGTTACCTTCTTGCTTTCCACCAAAAATGACTCAGTTTGCTAACTCTGTCTATTTCTAACTAGTATTCTTTATCTCTGGGTAAACTTCTGCATTTATTTGTTTGCCTTTGGTTTGAACTGGAAAGCTAAACAAGGTACCTCACATGGTGTCGAAAGTAAGCTGATAAATTTGCATAAGTCTATGTAAATAGCTAAATTTACTCTAGCTTTTGTGTTGAATTAAACTATATCTTCTTCAGCCCCAAATACTGGGACACGGTGAAGAATGAAACAACATAACTGTAAGCTACCTATAAACTAGATGGGCCAAGTAATAAGAGTGACACTGCTGCATCGGAGAATTGTACAAAACACAGATTTTTAATCACAGAGTTTTAATGGACAATAAAAGACACTAGCTGTCAAATTGGAATGTAGTAGTTTGTGGTTTGTTGCTTGTTTTTAAGGACTATCTGACACGAAAAAAGGCAGCTGCCTTTCCCTGGCTTGCGAAAGAGCTGGAACAATTAAGACTGCCACTTTTCTTTGTGGGCATGTTACCCTGTTGTAATAAGAACTTGACACACATAACTTGAGCAAATGAAACCACTAATCTCTATGTCAAGAACAGTTAACTTAGATCTGTCCCAAACCTTGCATGAAGAAAAGATGTACTTCTAACTTTTTAAAAAGGAGAACTTTGGGTTGATTTCTTGCAATAAGCAAACTAACTTACCTACATCATCCTTAGTCAATAAAACACTGGCCAATGTCTTTTTGCTTATTTTAGCACATCAAACTATATTGCAGGAGTTCTCAATCTTTTAAAGCCAGGGGCCAGGTCATGCTCCCTCAGACAGCTTCAGGGGCAGGATGGCCATTTTGCCCTTCCTCCACCACATGAGACTTCCTGGTGTGGTGGAGGCAGTGGGGGCCACATGAAATGGTGCCATGGGCCATATCTGGCCCACGGGCTGCAGGTTGAGAATCACTGCTATAGTGAATCAATGGGGACTAATTTTCTTAACTTCCACTCATTCAAATGAGCATACTCTAATGGAGACTTACTGTGCTAAAATTGCAGTTAAAGTAGGCCTAATTGAATCAATGGAACTTATAGAGGAGTTGAGTCACCAACTCTTCATTGAGTAGATGGGCCTACTCTAATGCAATTTACTATATTAAGCAACAGAACTTTGCCCATTAAGTTTAGTAAACCTTTTTAAAAAAATTTATTAGCAAACCGTAGAATATTTTGGTTATACAAATTATAGGTAAAATTAGAAGCACAGCAAGTAATCAGTAAAGACTAATATGTAAACAAAGGGCAAAAACAATAATAGGCAGATTTACAGTACACCTATAAGCAACAACAAGGATAAGAATATTTATGGAAAAATAATAATTTATGCATGCCAAAATAACATTTAGGCAAATGAAACACCTTGTAACACAAACCTTTCCATCATTGTACAGTGATAAAAAATATGATAGAACTAGCAACACCTTCCTAAATATTTTTAGGCAGATATTAATTCAGCTGTCCTCAATTAGTAAAATGCCTTTTTATTCATGCCATTTGGAGGATAGTGATGATGATGGCTACATGTAAGATTTAACCAAAGTCCCCATTATTTACTGTTGCGGCCCAATTCAGGCTATTTTGTTTCAGCCACAGACTGAAGCAGAATTGTCAGATTTTCTCCTAATGTAAAGCAAATGGCTGAAAGTGATTCAGATAGATTCAGTGCTTTGAACATCCAAAGTATTTGAGGGGAAAGCCAAAATGTAGAGATGGTGGTGAGAGATGGCAGTATGATTGGCAAGAAAAGGAGAGCTTGGTTTTGCTTACGTACAGCTCTAGCCTGTAATTTTAGGCAAGAATTTCACCACCAGTCATGATGCTTGCAAACAGTGCCAGTGCAATCTATTCCACCATCTGAGACAGGATGAAAAGTGTGGCCAACTATTTTGCAGCACTCACTGGAGGAGGAAAAGGGAGGCAACTGGCTAAGGTGAAGATGCAGTGGGGAACTAGTGGGTTTTTACTGGTGGTCCCCACCAAATAAATTCAACCTCTCCTTGGCCAATTAAGGTTCAGTTCCAGGAACCCAATAGCTAAGGCTTGGCCAAAAGATTATCTATGCACAGCCCACAGTTTTGGTCATGAATGTCAAGGAACCTGACACCAGGCATTATTCACACACTGTCCAAAAAAGGCTACACCAGCCAGTGGCAGAAGAAGGAAGAAAAGTGGTGCCACTCCACATATTTTCTTTTTGTCCTGCTTCTCTGAGAAACAGCTAGGCTATTCATGTGCCTGGGCAGCAGCTGGCAGAATGAGTGGGCAGGGCCAAGCCTACAATTGTCTGCATTTGTGGGGGGAGGGGGGTTAAAAAAAGCAAAAATTAAAAGTACCTGACACAGAAACACTCTTGATGCCAGCTGTATGACATTTGGCCCACTCCATCTCCTCTTTAAAGTCTATCATGTCACCAGATTTAATATACATCAGTGAACAAACATAATAGCCATTTTAATTTTCCAAAGAAAGGCAATGGGAGGCTGGGTAGCCAGGTGTACCGCCAAAATCAGATGGGACACAGATCAACTCAGACCACGGACTACTTAGAACAGTTGTAAATAGAAGCCACAGGTAGTTACACAAAATGAATCCAGATCTATTGAGTGCAACACCCACTAACCAACCCCAAACCACATTTTTGTCACTCAGAACAGTAAGATCTTGAAAGCCTTTCATAATGAAAAATATCTGGAATGACAACAGCACAATCCAGCTCTGAAGACTCCATATAAGCATAATTGCTTTGTTTGGGGCCTTGGAGCTTGTGATAGGCTGAACCTTATAGTCTTTGTTTTCCAACAGTGTGCCCCCTGCCAAGAAGTTACATTTTCAAATAAGCAGCAAGGAGAATAGCACAATGAACAAATTTCATTTCTTCTGCTCAGTTTTCCCCATTTTTAATACACCCTCTAGCAGGCCAGATGGCACCAGTGCAATTGCTAGTAAGTCAATACATCTGGCTACATTCCTGAAATGACAAATCTGATGGATCGAACTCCAGCTCCTATACAAAGCCTCTTTTCAAAAGGCTCTCCCTGGTACTTGTCTGCTTGAAGCAAGACCTAATGTGTGAAAGCAAAATAAAAATTGAGCTCTTTCACCACTCTGTGCTAGCATTTTGTTTTCAGCAGGTTTTCCTTTTTTAAAAAAAGGGAGGGAGAGGGAGAGATCATTATTATTAACACATCTCTTGAGCACAGCCAGGCTTCTACACCTCAGTCAATGAGGAGAGCTTTCAGATTTGGCTCTGGGAACTTGAGCTCTGTTCCAAGGGCTCCTTGCTACACAAGCATGAAGAGACGCAAAAAGTCCAAAACCGGTCCGGGGGGGGGGGGGGCTTCTGCTTTCCTCACTAATGAAAAGCATGTGATGGTGTAGGAAATTGTCTGTGAAAATGGCAGCAAGGAAGAATGCAAACTGGGGTGGGGGTAGCGTTTACCTTTCAGCCTTGATGATATCTCACACAAAGGCAGTCATCATGTGTGTCCTTGTGACCACACATAGAAGGGAGTGATCTTTCAATACCATTACACAGGTGTGTACTGGTGTATCGGGCAATTGGGCTATGTCCCAACCCGCCCTTGCCTCTGGCACCCTGGGGCACCAATAGCAATGTATGGGATTCTCCCAATCCCCAACCCCCAATAGGCACCCCCACCACTCCCTGTCAGTGCCTTCCCATGGTGCCCTGCAAATGCCTGCCATTACAGAGGTTTAGCTTATTAGAGATTTTGAGCATTGCTACAGAATCATGGGGTCCGAGGTCATAATGTCAAATCATTCTTAACTGCACTGCTGAAAGTACAGTAATACCTCAGATAACATTAGTATCGAATAACACTAAAATCGCATAACATTAAGCAATCTGGGGGGAAGAATTGCATCGGATAACATTAAGATCCTATGGGATGCATCGGATAACAACCGCTAAAGCCCGTGTGGTTACAATGTATCTCTATGGATCCCATAGGATTTTAACATGCATCGGATAACACTAAAAATCAGATAACACCAAGACTTGTGGAACCAGGTTTTAACGTTATTCGAGGTTTTACTCTACTGGTATTGACCTTTCAATCTCTTTATGATTCAGGACTGCGACCAAGTTAGCTTGCAGCTCACGTTCAGGACAGGTAAATTTACCCTTGAAGCACAGCTTGACCCTAATACTGATCAAAGACAGATTTTCCATTTTATCCCTTCCATTCTTCTAAAAAGTAACTTTTCAAGGTGTACTTAGAAAATCTATCCTTTAGCCTACTACCACTGGAAGTGTCTAATGGTCACTAGGAGCAGGTTTTTTTTAAAGAAGCTGCTTTCCCTTGCTACTTCATTTAAAGACCCTGACAAAATTTCTTATCTTTGTTCAGTTTATGCTTATTAAGTGAGGCATTTTCTTCTTAGCCGTTTTTGACCATAAATTTAAATTGGTTATAACAGGAGAGAATAAATATCCCAAGATATGTTTTTAACTCTTTAAAGAACAGACACAAACAGAACTAGAATTTGTTAGTTCCTCTATTTTCACTCTGACATGGCCAAATTTTTAAATTTATAATTCTTTTCTGTCTTCTTTCTGCATTCATCTACAAAATTGTCTCTGGTATATGTAGTTATAACATGTTAAAATGAGGCTTGGATTATGTTGAAAGCACTGGAGATTGCAGTGTGACATTCAAAGAAATGCAAAAACTAAGAGGGAGCTAGAGTCCAGGGACCACATTAGTGTGCTAGGTGCAAAGTAGGTGATTTCATCTAGGAAATTGGCCAAAGGGAAGTGTTAAATTTTTAAGAATGCAAATAGTCAGTATAGACTCTCATAATTATAAAAATAAAGTCAGCACTAAAAATTACATTAAGATATTACATATTTCTTCCATGCAAACCTTCTTCTTTGGAACTGGCATCCATCCATACATAATATGGCTATAGTATGGCTTCATAGCAATCTCAATTTCGTTGGCTGGAACTGGGGCCATAGCAAGGCAGCAGGTTCCAATAGCAGCGCCCAAGTAAAAGTTTGCCATTGGGTGAGGTCAGCTGTAAGTTGAAATAGCCATGTTAGAATGGAAGCCATCTTGCCATGGTAGCCAATGGAATAAAGTTCTTGCAGTGGCAGACATGGGGAGATGTTGCTTAAGCAGAGGAGTATTCCTGTGGTGGGCCAAAGAAGAGGATGGCAGCAGGACTTTTCTTCTTATTGTAGACATACAGGAGAGACTAGAGCAGGGGTGGCCAACCTTGATGCTCCAGCTGTTCTTGGACTTCAGTCACCAGAAGTCCAAGTTAGCACACCTGTTGATTAGGGCTTATGGGAATTAAAGTTATTTTATGCTTATGGGATCCTTGTATGTCAGAGCTTGTTGCCAAATACATAGGAAAAATGTAGTCATTGCTGTTCTTACCTTATCTAGTGATAAGCCTGTTTAAGTCTTTTAAACCTATTATATTTGCCAAGGAATTAACTCTACTTCATGATCAGTACTATCACAAAGTACCTGTAGAATAGGTTATATATTTCTGGAACTCGTCCAATTGAACTCATACGTCATTACATTTTATACTATTTTTTTTAAATGGACATGTGGCCCAAAGGAAGACATTCATAACAGAATTTATTTTAAATAGTCATGTTCCTCCTTTCTATCACATTGCTATATAACTGGTTCAGCAGGAACCCAATCATCTATCATTTTTTTTGCATATCTTGTATAGTTAATATAAATGGCCTCATTTAAAGTATTGTGTCAATTTCTGGACACCCCACTTTAAGAATGATGCCATCAAACTGGAGCAACTTCAGAAAAGGGCAGAAGTGTTCTGGGGGCTGGAAGCCAAGAACTATGAGAAAAGACTAAAGACATGTTTAGACTTAAGAAAAGGAGATGGGGTGGAGATATGATAGCACTTTTCAAATACTTGAAAGCATGTTCTACAGTGGAAGGCAGGACCTGTTTTTGATCATCTCAGAGTGCATGATATGCAATAATGGGCTCAAATTGCAGGAAGCTAGATTTTGCCTCAATATCAGGAAAAACATCCTAACTGTTAGAACAGTATGACAATGAAACCAATTATCTCAGGAGGTGGAGAATGCTCCAATGCTGCAGGCAATCAAGAGAAGGTTAGATAGCCATCAGTCAGATATACTTTGACTTGGATTCCTGAAATGAGCAGGAGGCTGTACTTAATGGCCTTAGAAGCCCATTCCAACTCTATGATTCTATGAAAGAGAACTCCATGAATACAAAGGGTCTTGTGACTAGCCTATGCAGTTTGGGAGGGGGGAAAATAGATTGTAATTTTTAGAATCTTCCCCTTGTCCAGTGGGAAAGTGCCCAAACTTTGGTGGGGATTGTGGGAGAAAACAACAAATCTTTAACTAACTCTGAACTGGCCTAAAGTCTAGTGTTGTTTGCATTGAATGGCTATAAAAGGAAAGCCTATGCAGATAGGCCTCATTTTTGTAGATGTCAATATTCTGTGAGTAGATATGAAACTGAGGAAATCACCCTATGATGTGGGCAGAGTACTGAGTATCTCATGGATCTCATTTTGCATGACTAATGTATAAAAAGATCCTTACTCTGTTATTATGGTTTTACTTTAAACAAAAATTAAATTCACTTAGAAAGCCAACCCAAGCGGCGGGGGGGGGGGGGTCAGTTTGAAATATGATGTGCATACTGTGGACAACCAGAGAGACAAATGCAATTTTCCTAGATCAAATGAAGCCTGGACTCTCCCTAGAAGCAAAAAATAGCAACTTTGAGGCTATGTTACTTTGGGTGTACAGTGGTACCTCAAGTTACAAATGGTTTGAGTTACAAAATTTTCACAATATGAATGAAAATCAGTTGAAAATAATGGCTCAAGTTATGAATTTTTCCAGAACAGATTAATTGATTTTCAATGCATTCCTATGGGAAACAGTGTTTCAAATTATGAATTTTGGTTTTCAATGAATTCCTATGGGAAATTTGAATTAGAAATTTTTCATAACATGACAAATGCCTTGGAACACATTAAATTTGTAACTTGAGGTCTATAGTGAGAAGCTAAGATTCACTGGAAAAGACAATGCTAAGAAAAGAAGAGGACCAAATATAAGAGGGGTTGACTTCATAAAGGGCTTTAGTTTGCAAGAGCTGAACAAGAGAATTTGAAGATCACTCAATAATAGGGTTGTAATCAGTGGTTGGCTTTTAAAAATACTACCACACTGTGGGCGTGGCACAGTAGGTGTGGCCAGGGGAGAAGCCCTGTGTTGTACCCGAATTAGGATTACTTTTGGATGGGTGGGGCCAGCCAGAATTTCTGTTACCAGTTCTGGCGAACTGGTGTGAACCTGCTAATGGCCACCACTGCTTGTAATAACTTGGAGGTGACTCAAAAACACAATACAAAAGCTATCAGAGTTTAAATGTTGTTGCAGTGGTAGTCATGTTATTAACAAGTTAATATTATATTTAATGGATATTTTCCATTAAAATAAAGTTAAAATAACCAGATGACAGAGAACTGGCCACTGAAAAAAACTTAAATTTGGTGTTTCAATTTGTCTTGCATTTGTCAAGACAATCTAAATAATCTCCAGTCTGTATGCCAGTCAAAAGAGGGAAAATGCCTCTAACTGGCAAAGAACCAAATGTGTCAAATTTTGAAGTCTGATCTAGAAACATCTGATTTTAATATTGTATTTCTTTTCCATTCTGATACTTGAACCTTACCTTGCTTCTAGTCGCCATCACTTAATGTTTCTGAACAATGTGATTGACAATGAAGCTTTCCAAGAACTAATTTACTAGATCAAAACAATGAGCTTTGAAACCCTTTAGAGATCCACTGCAAGCTATAGAGCACTGCAAAATACTTTGTTTGGACAAATCAAAGCTAGATATTTTCCTTAAGTCTGAAGAAGAATCAAAGCAGGCCTATTTACAAAATTTTCTTAGCTTGACTGCAAATTTTGTTGTTGTTCAGTCACACAGTCAATTCCAACCCTTTGTGACCCCATGGACCACTGTCTGCCAGGCACCTCTGTCCTCCACCATCCTCCTCAACTCACTCAGCTTGGTGCCCATTGTGTCTGCAGTACCATCTAGCCATCTCATTTTTGGTATTAAGTCCCTCTTGCTTGATAATTCAGACCTTTCAAATAAACCTTGAGAGAGAGTAATTATAATACAGTAAAACCCCTACTTACATAAAAAGTCTGTTCCATAGGTTTTATGTAAATTGGTTTTTTACTTAACTCGAAGCAAACCCATACCAAAAAAAAAAAGAAATTTTTTAATAACTTGAAGCAAACACATGGGAAATTATGTTATGTAAATTGGAACATTTACGTAAATCGGAACATGGTTTTAGTGCAGAAATCATTGTGTAACTTGCATTTTATGTAACTTGAGACATATGTAAGTTGGGGTTTTACCGTACTTACAAGAAAGGGGAAAACTAAATCTGTTTTGAATGGTGTGTAGCAATCTTAACACTCTTCTTTTTTAATAAATACTTATTCCTAAATATTCTACTGTTTTTTGCTTTACATGTTTTAACACTTTATAATCCAGAAAGCCAAGAGTAAGGATACAACTCATAAATTTTATAATTTGGTCTACCAGCTATTTGACTACCTCCTGTTTTTGCAACCCTAGGCAAGCAGAACTAAGACTAAGGAGATTTCCTGTTTCCTTCATGACTGGTATACCACTACCAGTGTGGTAGGTCACAGGTTATAGAGGTCAGTTTTAGACCTTTCAGCTGAAGTGTAAATATCATTTCATAATTCTTCTCTGACTCTTTTTTTAATAAGCCTTAGAACAGGAGTTCACGACCTATGGCCCATGGGCCAGTCCTGGCCCCCAGTACCATTCCATCCAGCCCACAGCAACAACCTCAAAAGCAGAAGCAGGTGCATTTACAACAGCTGTAAACATGCCCACACTTGTGCAAACACACACCCCACAGCTTGTGGCAGCGTTTACAATGGGGGAAACCATGTGTCCAGCCTGCTCAGCTGTCTGGAAGTAAGTGGTCTGGTCCATGGTGCGAAAACCTTGAGAACCCCTGCCTTAGAGCATTTCCAGACCAGTCTTTGTTTGGGATTACTAGTTTTTTTAGTCACTTGAGGATGGGAAGGAGCAAAATCACATTTAGCCCATTATTCTCATCCAAACAGAAACAGAAACTTTTACTTGTGTCAGGAAATGGCTGACAATGGGCATATTAAGCACTCTCCCTGCTTTTCTGCAGAGGGACAGGGAAAGTGTAATTATTTTTCCTCCTATCTGAACATTGTAGCATTGTATCAATTAGAAGAAGAAAATTCTTCATTTTTCACTGTAGCACCAATCAAGAAACTGCACAAGCTGCAGTTCTGAACACCACTAAAGAGAAAAATGCTACAATAATCAAATAGGAATATTACACATTTCCTGCCCTTCTGCAGAGGATCAGGAGAAGCCTTTAATGTTAATATCCAATATGCTGAAGGGGCTAACAAGCACTCTTCAGCATTGCAGATGTTAATACTTTTTATAGATGCAAGGGTCCCATATATGAGATTCCTAGTGTCCATGGGATTTCAAAAAGAAGTACTCAGGGAGAACATCGGGCTACTCCAGGGCCACAACACCTGAATTCCATAAATAAGAGAGAATCCCCAGAGCTCCAATGAGTGGTCTATATGTTGTGTCTAGACATATTCTTACACCAAGGTCATTTAGACTATAATCCTATGTTTAATTTCCTAGGAGTGTGTCCAACTGATATCAGTGACACTTGTTTCTGAATAGTTTCTGGGCTGTACTGTTTTTAAGATCTTATTCTTCTTTCATGTCCACTTTCTCCGCTTTGTTGTTTTTAAGATGTACTTGAGGGAAAGTACTGCTATTTTTCTAGCAGCAGACTCACCACACACAAACTCAAACACATTGAGACCTTGAAGGGATTGCCTATGCATAAATTAGTACAGTACCGCATATTCAACTTATAGTAATAAAAATCCACTTTGGATTTTTCTACAAAATACCCAGGCAATCATTACCTTTATTATGTATGACAGAACCCTATCTTTGCCTTCTAAATATAGAATGAAATAATAATTGCCTCTATAAAGACCCATATTATATCAGTCAAAAATTATCTGCAGTCCACATCTCAACAGTGGGTGTGGCCAGAACAAAAAGTGGCTGGAGTTGTAGATTTGACCCCATGCCTTTGTTCAGAAGGCAAAACAGGAACAAAATAGGCATTTAATTGATATACAGTAATACCTTGGATAATGTTTACCTCGGATAATGCTAAAATCACATAATGTTAAGTAATCTGGGGAGGAGAATTGGATCGAATAACGTTAAGGTCCTATGGGATGGATCGGATAACAACCGCTAAAGCCTGTGTGGTTACAATGTATCTCTATGGAGCTTTAACGTTATCCGATCCATCCCATAGGATTTTAACATGCATCAGATAACAATAAAAATTGGATAACACCAAGACTTGTGGAACCAAGTTTTAGCATTATCTGAGGTTTTACTGTAATGTATTCTCATTCCCAAACTTGGGCAAGTTTCCCTCCATCAACCATTTATACTCCAGAGCATGGCTGTGAGGACAATGGGTTAAAAGGAACCTGGAAGCATTTGCCTATATGTTTCTCAAAAAGAAACAACCAGCTTAAGTAAGAAAAGATAATGACTGAAGCTAATTGGCAGTCTTAAGCAAAGAAGGCCCTTTGGATCAATGAGATTTATTTAAGTACTGACATCATTTAGCAAATAAACTGATAGGATTTCTCTAGTTGGGACTAGCAAGAATTTACAAGGGAGTTGGCTCACCAAATCCCATTGATTCAATGGCCTACTTACTACTGGATTTTAGCCAAATAGTAAGATAACAACAAAGCATCCTGTTCAATAGTATTGCTTCCAGTAAAACAGACTTATCCTCTTGCTTCAGATCCAATAAGAATAAACCACTAAAAATACTTGATATGGAATAAGCAAAATTTATCAACACGATCCATTCTTAAGCAAATCTGATGGTCAAAATTAGAATATATTTGTAACACACTGCAGAGGTAATGAGTACAAATTATAGACATGCTAACTGAATTTCAGCTCTTTCTTTAGGCCATTTGTATTTTTCATTGCATTGTGCTTAACTTTCCTATGGGGAAGAAGGCCCAGGGGAATCACTTTGCTTTGGAATATTCATCTTTTGTTGAATTATATGCCAAGAATAGATGTGGAACATGCCATTTCAGCATTAATCACATACCAGATTAAATAATCTTTCAAGAGACAGATAAATGTCTGTTTGATAAGAATAATGCTCCTAGTTATAACCATACAGGGAGAGAAAAGAGCTGTTGAAAAGATATTCTTAGCAGAAAATCTAAGCAAACACTTTGAAAATTATTGAGAACTAGCACATGAATGCTACAGTGACTGGAAAACAAACAAGGGAAAATAGCCACTGATATGGCTAATTCTAGCAGTTTTCTACCATCTGCAATCCTCATCTTCCAAGGTTTAGGTCTGTTTTGTCCTCCAGCGCCTATGAGAACAAATTTCTGCATAGTAAACACAAAGATTTTCAGCCTCTCTCAGTACATTCATATTTGTAGGCATTTTTCTTTTTTCCTTTACTCATATATATGCTCTTTAAATGTCTTTGTTCTTTAAGTGAAACATCATTGTAAGTGACCAATGGTGACTTCTGGTGGGGGCTATTGCAAACCCCAATTTAGTTGTTAAGCGAGTTTTTGGTTGATTTTAGTTAAGCAACCATTCAGAGAAAATTCTGCTCTTTAAGCGACTTAGTCTCTAAGCACTCTTTATGCGAGGTTTTACTGTATATGTGTGTGTACTTTTCCTAATATGAAGATATTTGCATGTACAATACTGTATTATTGATTGGAGAGCTCCATTTTAAAGAGCAGAGGAATACATGTACTGTACTAAAGAGTTACTGTGTTCACTTCATATACTAACTCAGAATGCATTTATTCCATAATAACAGTAATGATCTTTGGATCTGGAAATTATTTGAAAAAAGCAACAAAGTGGGGATATACTGTACTGTATATGAAGGTTTCACCAGAAAGAGCACAGAATTTGCCCCGGGGAGGGGGGGGAGTTGCAAGAAAAGAAAAATGAGGAAATGATGGAGATAATGGGGGAAAGTAATCCATAGTCTCATTTTGTGGAGAAGTAGAGAAATCTTGGTAAAAAAAATTGTGTTGGCTGGTAGTTCAGCCTGAACAGTGTTTTCATAAAGAGATTCATCTCTGTGTGTGTGCGTGCGTGCGCACACGTGTGTGTGTGTTCAGTTTCAGTCTTAGTAGAAAATAACGCACTTTATCTCAAGAAACTACAAAACTGGCCCAAATTGCCTTGGGATTTTAGATTGAGGAGAATCAGGTGTAGATTCTGGTTTAAGAGGAAAAATACATACAGAAGAATAAAGGAGGGAGTCGCTTAAATGTGACACAACTTCTAAATGCCCTCACCATGATGCCTATCCTATCAAGCACAGCCATTGAAAACTAGAGGGTTTTTAAACTAGAGACTGCAGCAAACTATGGTCGTGATAAATAAGAGCACGTTTTAAGGTTCATTAAGCACTAAGCATTGCTTAGATTAAGAGTAAGGAACAGCAAATCTCCAGTTATTTGAAAGGGTGTGTTTCATGCTGTTCAGAAATCCAGGCAGGAAGCTGCCTACATTCTATTTAATTTATCAGATAGCCATCTATTATACATTTCTTAAAGGACTGTGCATGTATTGTATATCCTTCTCCAGACTTTCATTCACACAGTAAAAAAAGTAAGTAAGAAAAAAAAAATCCAAGTATGGAAATGTATCGGCTTCCTCCTGTTTCCCCTGAAAAACCACCAATTAAAGAGATATTACTACACAACTGTACTGAGAAACTGAGTGAATACAGTTTGGGCTTAGGCAAGCACTTAACCTAATGATGGAAAAAACTGCTCATGCCACATATATTTAACAGTTAATTGACCTCATCCTTGAACACTGAGGTTTGCCAACAAGAAATGAAGTCAATATTCCTATTTATTTCATACATTTGCTGAATGAGATTTTCATTACATTTCAGTTCCAGGGTTGGAAGATGTGTGGAGGGAAATTGGTCAATGTGTATGCTTCTGCAGTTCTGTTTCTGTTTCATAAAGCAAAGGGTTATACGTAACCACCATGATTTCTATCCTTATGGCTCTATCCTTATGTCCCAGCTCCTACCAACTGAGCAGTTCGAAAGCAAGAAATTGCAACTAGATTAAGAGGTATCACTTCCGTGGAAAGGTAAACAGTGTTCCGTGTTGAGGCATGCCTGCCACATGTCCATAGAAACATCTGCAGACACAGCGCTGGCTCTATGGCTATAAACAAAGATGAGCACTGAACCCTAGAGTTGGATATGACTGGCTTTCGAGCAAGGGCAAACTTTACCTTCACCTTCTAGTTACCGTAACAAATATATATATGGTGGTATCTCATACAACAATCTTAATCCATTCCATGGGCCTCTTTGTTGTACGAAACAATTGCTATAAGATACATGCATCCATGGGGAAAATTGTTATGCGGGATGCCATCCCCCCCCCCCCAAAAAAAAACCCCAACCCTAATTGTTATACAATTTCTTTGCTATATGGAGCAATTGTTGTATGAGGTTCCACTGTACTGTATATTCTAAGTAGAGTCTTGTACTTACAGTGTGTTAGCACTGAAGGAAAAAAGGACCAAAGATGCCAAAGATTTTCATAAAATGTATCCATGCTAATTTATATTCTTTACATGTAAAATTGGAAATAACTGCAATATTTTTAAAATAGTAGTTATGTAAATACATCCCACCATAGCAAGCAAGTGACCCGTGAGTGTCTTCTCAGCCCACTGTTAAGGTGCTCATGCTTGATGACCTGACACCAAAGCTGATGCTGGTCTTTTTTAGGATTTATTATCTTTTCATCAGTTTCGTGGACAAGCCTACAAACAGGAAACATCTTCAGTTAGAAGGATGTTCTCTCACAGCCCTTTAAACAGAGGTCTGTAAAGTAGGTCACACAGCCCCACCATCATGAAAATAACACCTCTTCCCACCCACTCTGACCCAGCTCGAGGCTTCAATCCCAAGGATCCCAAAGGGGGCAGATCTCTCCCCCTCCCCCCAGATTTAATCTCACCCCATCAGAGACTCCCTTACAAATTACTTTCACGAAAGACCATTCACCTTCCTTTGCTGTACTGTGCAATGGAAACATAGGGTGGGACAGTCTGACTTCCGTTCTTAATTTTAAAAGGATGGTACTCCATTCCAGCTTTCTACCAGGATCCTTTGACTTTGGGGCATATAAAGAAAATAGGAAGCTTCCATCTGTGGTGATCAGGTGTGTGGAACTTGTGGTGACTGGCTTTCAAGCAAGGGCAACCTTTACCTTTACTATAGATGTTGTTTGACTGCAATTCCTATCAGCAGCAGCTAGCAGAGGCAACTAAGGAACTGATGGGAACTTCAGTACAACATCTGGAGGACCATCTGTCATGTAAGCAAAGCAAACGCTGCACGTTAATGCCCATTTCTTCTGTCTTTGTCTCTTCTGCATTGCAGCAATGCATATACATTTCTTTTTAAATGTATGTTCAGGTGTATATAATCCACTTCTTTCTCACCAGTCATTTTGGATTGCATGTACCATTCCACATTTGCTGAGCATGCAGGGAAATCTGAGCTTCTCTTAAACTTTGAAATATAATATACATAAAGGAGAAATACTGAGCAGGGAAAAGGGAGGAATAAGTTCCAATTTAGCTGTAAACAGGACATTAGAATGACAAATAGGTAAATATCTCCTACCAAGGTAATAATAACATAGGTCTTCATATTTTACTAGACCTCTACTATATTGTAATATGACTTCCAAATATTTAGCAACTTTGAATAACCAGGCATTTCTGTTCAATCGTGTAATGAAAAACAAATTTCTGGGCTCATAATTCTTTTAGCACTACGTTTTTCACACCAGTTTCTGCTTCACAGACTTTAGGATGCTTTTTTAAAAAAATCAAGCAGAACTAACAAAGCTCTGAAGTCTATCAATCCCTAATCTAACAAGTACAGCATTTTGCAAACATTCAAGGAACTGTCCTTATCTAATGTGACTCCCACACACACACACCCCTTCTTGACAGTTCTTCTCCTCTTTAACATAACCCAAGTTGCCAACACAAACGTCTTTTATTCTCCTTCATCCCAAGTTTTAAAAGAAATGTTTGGGTTGGCTGGGTGTAGGAACAGAGGCAACCCACAAATATACAAGTGTATTAGTCATCTATTTTTCTGAATCTTGGCCATCCCAACTACAGAGAGAAAGCATTTGCCTACTGATGTTGGAAAGGGCTTGGTTTGTTTGTAACAGAAAGTGTAATCACTCTTAGAAAGACATTCATCAAGTAAAGGCAGCACATAACTTTCCCATTCCCTAGGAGCAGCCTGAGACTAACACTATACAATTTGGAATAACAAAAAGCTATAACTCATCTTGCAGTCTGGCTCCCATGCCCATTAAGTTCAGTCTGAATATAAATTTGACTACTACTTCAGGCATTTATAATATACTGTGTAGTTTTACATGGAAGATCATAAATGCTCTCTGTAGCATATGATCCTGGCTACCAAGAAAAACTTGAAAAGGGTGGGCATGTTGTCTTTAGATAGTATTTTACTTCAAGATAAGTCAGGCAACAAACAAAGAGCATTTATAACCGTTTGGCATAGCTGCTGCCCAGTGGTGGGATTAAAAAAAAATTATTACCTACTCTGTGAGTGTGGTATGCTGGGTGTCGTCAGGGAGAAAGCCCTGTGTTGCACCTGAATGAGGACTACCATATATACTCGAGTATAAGTCGAGTTTTTTAGCCCTCAAAATGAGGTCCAAAAAGGTGACTTGACTTATACACGAGTCAAAAACCACAAGGGTCCCAAAACCACACTGGATTCAGTGCAGTTCGGGACTTTAAAAGGGGCTTTCAGCTTCAGGAGAGGGGAAAAGGAAAACATATGGCCAAAAAGAGGGCACAAATCACGATTTCCAATTTAAATGCATTGGAAATTAATTTCTTGTATTCTGAAGCTTTTCTGTTTGTTTGTATGTTTCCAATGCATTTCAGTGGGAAACCAAACCTGCACATAAAAAGAAAGGGTTTCATTTATCTTCCTGTCTCTGTCCCTGCTCCATGTGGTCAAGATTGAGTGGCTATGGGTAAGGGGTCCTGCGCTATCTCAGGAGTTGCCATCTTTGGTTCTGGATGGGGCAGTTTTGCCCCAAAAAGACCCGGTGCGTAATCTGGGGGTCCTGTTGGACTCGCGACTACTGTTCGAAGAGCAGGTGGCAGCCGTGGCCAGGAGGGCTTTTGCACAACTTCGTGTAATACGCCAGCTACGCCCACTCCTAGAATGGGACTCCTTGCTCATGATCACACATGCTTTGGTCACCTCCAGACTTGATTACTGTAATGCGCTCTACATGGGGCTGCCCTTGGTGACCATTCGGAGGCTGCAGCTGGTCCAGAATGCGGCTGCTCGGGTAGTGATGGGGTGCAGGCGTTATGCTCGTGCCTCACCACTGCTTCAGGAGCTGCACTGGTTGCCAGTATGTCTCCGGGGGCAATTCAAGGTGCTGGTTATTACCTTTAAAGCCCTACATGGTAGTGTGCCAGGATACTTAAGAGACCGCATCATCCCAAGGACCTCTGTCCGTCCCACCAGGGCGGATCGGAGAGGCTCTCTTATCATTCCATCGGCTAGAGAGGTGCATCTCTCTAGCACCAGAAGGAGGGCCTTCTCCGTGGCCGCCCCGGCCTTTTGGAACCTTCTGCCAACTGAGTTATGTCTACAGACAGAGCTCCTGCCCTTTCGGAAGGGCCTAAAAACCTGGCTGGCAGGGCAGGTGTGGGGCTCCAGGAATATGGGGTCCCATGTTGGGTGGTTGATCTGATGGGACAGCCATCCCTCCCTCACTCGTTTAAACTTTTTAAATCTTTTTAAACCTTTTAACCTTGTTAAATCTTTTAGATTTTTGTAAATTCATGGTTTAATTCTTTTTAAATTGATTTTTAAGTAATTTTGAACCTCAAGGTTTTAATTTATGAATTTTCTGTAAGCCGTCTAGAGTCAGGTTCGCCGGATTGGGGCGGGATAATAAATCTAAATAAATAAATAAATAAATAAATAAATAAGATGGAGGGGAAAGCCAAGATGGACAGGAGAGCAAGAGGCTAGGCTAGAGCATCACTTCCTACCCCAGTGCAATTGGCCAGCCTGCCCATTTCGCCTGCAGTACCACCACTGGTTGGTGGTGCAAATGCAGTTTATGTTTTAATTAATTAATTTTACTGTATTTTCATTTTTTTTATTATTGAAACTCACTAGCAGCTGCTGCATTTTCCACCCCTGATTTATACTTGGGTCAATCTATTTTCCTAGTTTTAGAGGACCAAATTAGGTGCCTCGACTTATATTCGGATCGACTTATACTTGAGTATATATGGTACTTTATTTCAAAACTTGGATGGGCGGGGCCAGCCAGAATTTCTGCTACCAGTTTTGGCAAACTGGAGTGAACCTGCTGAATCCCACCACTGCTGTTGCCTGAAATATCCAGCATGGGAATAAGAAAACTGACCTGGATATTTATGACAAATGATTTCTTTCTTGATTTATGTTAGCCCCATGCTGTGCTTCAGCCACTGTTGTTCAGAGAATGGAGCTAATCAGCTAGCAATTCTTTAAAGCTAATTGAACATGAATTGCATTGAGCAGAGAAAACCTAACTGAAAGCAAAGTCCAAAACGTTAAAATACCTAGGAGGTATGTTGTTGGGGAAAAGCTAAAGAAGAATTGTTAGATAAACCATGTGCAATCACTATGCAGATGGAGGACCTGACTTTGGGCCAAGTCTTTTCTTTCTTTTCCTGTCACTGAATCAAATTTATAGTTTCCCTATCTAGAGTTGTGTAAATGGACAACAAAGCTCACTTCTGTGTGAACTAAAATAATAGGACTTTAAGACAGTGAGAAACCCCACTAGAGGTTTCAACACAATTAGTTTTATCAGTGTCACCATTCTCCTCCCAAACAGGTCTCCTCAGTCCCAGTCCCTCTCTCTGTTCAATGAGTACTCCATGTATAGATTGCTCTTGCTCTTGCTCTTGCTCTTGCTCTTGCTCTTGCTCTTGCTCTTGCTCTTGCTCTTGCTCTTGCTCTTGCTCTTGCTCTTGCTCTTGCTCTTGCTCTTGCTCTTGCTCTTGCTCTTGCTCTTGCTCTTGCTCTTGCTCTTGCTCTTGCTCTTGCTCTTGCTCTTGCTCTTGCTCTTGCTCTTGCTCTTGCTCTTGCTCTTGTTGGAGATTGCTCCTACCACTTTTGGCATCACTGTTACTCTTTTCTCCCAGAGATGCATTCCTTCACTCCCAAATTACTGGTATCTCATTATCTTTTACACTTCTTTTGCTTCCACCCAATGTTCACCTGGGATCGCCACATCAATCAGCTTAACCTAATTTTCCTTTTTCAACCACAGTAATGACTGAAGTGTCATATTTTAGCTTCTTATTGGTTTGGTCCTTAAAGTTCCACAAGATCCTGATTGTCTTATCATTCTCAACCACCCTTTCAGGTTTGTTTTCCCACCAGTACTTCAAAGATGGTATTCCATAATTCTTACAGAGATTTCAGTGTAACATTGCTGTAACCCAGTTATAGTGTCTTATGCAGTCAGTCTGTGCAATCTTACTTCATCCACTGATAGTGTGGTCCACTGTTTCATCCCATTTCTTCACAAAGCTTACACTTGCTGTAAGTTCCATTTTTTCCAATTTTTGCTTTAATTATGTTTGTTCATAGCACTTGTATTGGAGTGTTCTTTACTTAATGCTCCAGTACTACAGTGTGTGTACTTTCCAGCAGCTATGTTGCTACAGATCAATATCATTACTTGTGTAGATATCAATAAATTTGGCTCATGAATCATTCTTGATTTTTTTTTATCATTTAGAAAATACAAACAATACACATATACAAAAATAAGAATCGTGCAAAAAAATTAAAAGTTAAATAATTCTATATTTGCTTAATATTGCATCTATGTTAATTTTTCATCAATATTTATAATAAAAACAACTTAACAATAACAAGCATTCTAATAAACAACTAATTATGGAGGGAATAGAGGTAGCTCTAGAAACCACTTTTATTTAACCTTAAGCTTCTTCTAGATAGCAAAGCGATCACTTGGGGAAAGGGTTCATATTCAAATTGCCAAAGAGGCAAGTTGGAAAACAAAAGCAGTGAGATTTCCATAAATGTATGCAATGAAAGTCTCCTGAAGACTATTTTAAAGGGTGAAATGGGAGAAGCCACTTAGTAAAGCTTGATTAGAGAAAACCAGTGGGATTTTTTTTTTAGAAGGGGGTGTCATGCTTCACAAGTCTACTGGAATCCACAAAGGTTTCCCAGCAGCCAGGGGAAAAGGAGGAGGATATTGTACACTGCTGGTTGGTTTTGGCAGTGCTCTAGTTTTCCATATTTAAATGTCATAAGTATATAGAATGGATGATTAGATGATACCACACCTTAAGGCATGAACCACCTCAAACAAACCAGATTTGAATCTGTTGGCTTCTAGCTTAATACTGAGGTCAGAATTGTGCAAATGCAACCCAGACTGACACAGGACTAATTATGTAGGGTGGAAGCCAAGCCATGGACAAGGCTAAGCTATGAGTTCAGCATTGGAAACAAGTGGCATCAAGTTTTAGCCAGGACTTTGTATTCTGCATTCAGAGGAGCCAGATTCTGCAATCAGGGCTCTTTCCTCTCTTTCTGTCCTCCCAATTTTCAAAGATGCCATGAGCTTAGCAATGGGAGGGAGCAGAAGCGTAGCATGCCTTAACGGGGCCCCGTATAAAAATTTGTTTGGGGGGCCCTTGTGAAATAAAAAAAATTGGGAAGTTTTTATTAATTTTTGCTGTAGGGGGCCCCCGTGGCCCAGGGGCTCCGTATAATTGATACGGCAGATACGGCGGTAGCTACGCCCCTGGGAGGGAGGCAGTTCATAGCAACAGCAATTACACTAGAGAACTAAATCCTTGAGTCAGATACAACTGGATTTTGAGCAAAGGTGACATTTACCTTTTACCACCCCATAGCACTTAGTGCACTCTTTAGGCCGTTTACAGGTAATTAGTATTTTGCCCCCAACATGCTGGGTATTCATTTTACTGACCTCTTGAGAATGGAAGTTTGAGTCAACCTTGATCGCTATCACAATGTTTTGGCTGAAATACAGCAGTTTAACCACTGCACGGCCAATGCTGCAGTGCTTTTTAGAAGGATAAGCAAGAATGAGGGTGAGGAGATGACCCTGGGGATGACACAAGCTTGCAAATGTTACTTTTCCAGACTATAGATTCCAAACATTTGAAGATGCTGAGGTGGCACTGAATTTTGATAAAAGAATAAATACACACACCCCATTTGACTATGGTGAAAACCTCCCAAATAATATTGTAAATATTGACACTTTCTGAAATAACTTGTGCCAGGTACTGTTTTATTAACAAAGAAGTATTAGATAACAGAATACATATACACAGTATTTACATCAGATGCTCACAACAATGTCCCAGTTTTAGAAGTAGGCCCACAGCCAGCATTATTTTCTGCCAGTGGTCGCAAATTTAGATTAAATATACAGATACAGAATTTGTTGCATGATTTATTGTCTTTGCAATGTTAATATTTGCACCTGTAGAACCTAAACTTACTTTGTTGGTTACTTAATGAACTAACACATCAGATGAGTTGATAGCACTGTGCTGTAAAGAGAATAATTTGTCTTCAGAATGCTGTGGAAGATCATAAAATATTGCAGAGATTACAATTCCAGGCAAGGCCAGCTCTACCAAGGGGCATATTGAGGCAACAGCCTCAGGCAGTAGTTGTAGTAGTAGGAACCCTCCAGACATTTCATCTGACTCCCCTGGCCATTTCTCTTTCTTGGAGAACAGGGCAGGACACCCTGCAAACCCTCAACTACCCTACTCTCGGTGTTGTTTTAGAAGACCCTATTTCTGCTGGCCGGATAGCTCAGTAAGTTAGGCATCTGACTGAGGAGCCAGCAGTTGGAAATTCAGTTCCTCACTGTGCATCCCAGAGTAGCCAGTTTATGTAGCCTTGGGTATTTAGCAAAGACCCAGCATAACCCCAGAAAAAGGGAAAGGTAAAACAATTCTGAGAATGCTCTCTATAAACCCCTGGGAAGAGTCATCATCAGTCAGAATTGTCCTGGTAGCACATCATCATCATCATCATCATCATCATCATCATCATCATCATCATCATCATCATCATCATCATTATTATCATTATTATCATTATTATTATTATTATTATTATTATTATTATTATTATTATTATTATTATTATTATTATTATTATTATTATTATTATTATTATTATTATTATTATTATTCCACTACTGGTAATTAAGAAAGGTATAACTGCCATCCTGTTTGCCTTCTGTATATGTAGGATTTCAAGGTAGCAGCATCCCATTCCCTTAAATGTCATCCAGGGATGTCAGAGGGCAGCCCTTGAGATGTAACAGACAGGTTATAAAAGGTTTGGAAGGCAAGACTTTTCATGCTTTAGGCCTCTGCTGCCAGTCAAGACTGCACTTGTAACTTGCTCCAAATGGCACAAGAGACCAAATAGAGGTGTAATTCAGAGAGAGCTGGTGTGTCCACACCAGAAGAGTAGCGTGCCTTGGCAGGGCCCCGTATAAAAATTTGTTTGGGGGGCCCTAGGAAGGGTAAAGATTTGTTTTGCTTACGCACATTGGGGGCCCCCGTGGCCCGGGGGCCCCGTATAATTGATACGGCAGATACGGCGGTAGCTACGCCTCTGGTCCACACACTCTCTTTGAAGGCATTATGCCATTTGGTACAATGCAGAGATACATTCACACAGAACCAATGATTTCCGGGTGCCAGCTGGGAGGGGGGAGGGGGGCAAAGCAACCACACAAAACCAAATTATCTACTCTTCCAGTGCTATTAAATCAGGTATTTGATTGTGTGAGAAGCACAACAATTCCTGAGATTTAAGCCAATGTCATGTGACCTGTCAATGGAGTAGAGAGCCAGCCATATTGCCCTTTACTGATTGAAGCAATAGAATACTTCAGTCCAATTCTGACTCTAGGTTTGGGAACATGGAAGGCTGAGAAAGCAACCCTTCCATTCAAAACAGGGAAAGCTTTGAAAAGAGATTTATTTAAGAGGTGCAGCAGAGTACAGATCATTGAAACACTCAAGCTGCATTCTTAAAACATTCCTTACTGTAATCATTAAAGTGACTAGGAAGCAACCAGGTTAGGATCAAGCTGATAATTAATAATGCTAGGTTGAGTATTCTGCATCCCTATAGCTTTTCCTCATATATATATGTATGCTACTGAGAAATTATGTATGTTACTGAGAAATTATTTAAAGTCAATTGTTTCAGAGGTCAAGGAGTAAGGAGGCTGTTCTAGTTTCATTACTAAGCCCCTTGAAGAACTTGAAAATGATACAAGCAGAATAATGAGCAAACTAACTCTTAATCAGTACAATGCTGCTCAGAGAAAACATCATTAAAGTAAATGAAACTATCGTCCAAAAAGGCAAAGAGGGAAGGAGAGAAAAGGGGATGTGGTCCTTGTATACAATCCAAATACAAGAGCAGATTATATGTTGTACAATCATTTCAGGGCAATTGCATAAGCAATCTCACCTTTTCAACCTGCCAGCCATCATCCTCTGCACTCACTCACTAAGTTAGCAGTCATGCAGGCAGCCATGTGCCCAGCCACATGATGAATGGAAAAACAAAAGGGGAAAGTTGATTGACCAATTGCCCTTATACACTTGGTTTAGCCCAATTTGATTTTGGCTGCTAAAGGCAAATTATGCTTTATTTAAAGTACTGTACTGGAACAACTTCCAGCTCATCTCTGTTTACAGCCAAAGAGCCAGTGCTCTCTGCATCTGCAGACATTTCCATAGTCGTGTGGCATGGATGACTAGACACTGGAGTGTGTGGAACACTGTTTACCTTTCCCACCAAAGTGGTACCTATTTATCTATGTGGAATTTCTTGCTTTTGAACTGCTAGGTTGTCAGGAGCTGGGACAGAGATGAGAGAGTGGTTGTCTCAGTGTGTATTTTGCAAATTATATATCATCTGCCAATATGTTGCAAATTTTGCAAAATCAATTTTGCTTCTGTTTTTTAATTAATCATCAGGATATAATATAGGTTTCTTGAAGCAAATCTGATTGCTCTGGACCACAGCTTTAGAGAGTTTGCGTGCCTTGCCCTCAGTGAGTCTTCTAAACATATACACATTCAGGCTATTTTGAGAATACAGCCCCAGATACATATTGAATAGCTTTGCTTCACTTTAACAACATTAAAACTGACCAGGGGGAAATAGAATTAATATTTCACTGTGATATTTTATGGGATAGAAACAGGTTCATATGTTCTAGAGCAGTGTTTCCCAAATGCTGGTGTTTGGACTTCAGTTCCCAGAAGCCTAAGCCAGTATATTGGCTGATCAGTGCTATGGGGAATTGACTTAAGCTTCTGGGAATTGAAGTCCAAACACCAGCATTTGGGAAACACTGTTCTAGAGATAAACTTTAAACCAGATCTCAGCGTGGAGAGTGATGACTTGTATCTGGATGCAGGTGATGGCCTGTAACTCAATTTTGTAGGGTGGAGTGAGACCCACCTTGGTTTTCCTTTGAAAGACCCTTTGTTTTAAATGCAGCATAATACAGTGTTTTTCCTTCTTTCTCTGTCTTGTGAACTTGTTTCTCAAAAGAGCTTGGAGAAGGGTATTTACATTAGGAAGCAAAGTTGAGTAGAATAAGGAGAGGAGAGCAGCTTAGAAGAGAATTCTCAGAAAGAGTGGGATTAGCAAATGTGTCATGATCCCATTGCAAGAACACACTTAATTTGCTTGTTAAATCATAGATATTGCCTGGACTGGCTGGCTGATTGGTTGGTTGAAACGAGATGTGCAGGATTTAACACTGTGACTGCAATGGACTGCCGCAGACTTGAGGATATTGACATGGTGTACCTTCACAACCAGTCCATCTGGCATGGCCTCTTCTGCCTCCATGACTGTTGGGAATCAGAATAGTGAAGTGGTTCCTCCTCTGCTATTTTGCTGTTGGGCCTAATATAATGGTTTCCAGTGGCATTTCCTCCACTGAGGGAACCATCACTCCACCCATAGGGGCTCATCCTCCCATAGCCATTGACCCCTTTAGGGAGTCGAGTTATTTATCATCGCCCTAACACTCGGCATTGAGTCACTGGCTCTTCAGTCTACTCCATTACTATAGCAAGATGTCCAGCCAGACCATAAGGATGCATTGTACCTAGCAGAAATATTACCCATAATATTAGCTGCATTTCAGATGTGCAACTCCTTTAAGGAATGTTGTCATCAGCCTCAGCAGTTTGCTGCTAATTAAACACTTCCCTTTTGAATTTTTTTTTAAAAATACAGTTTTTTCTCATTAGGTGCAATTAATGCACACACCATATAAAAAGGGAACTCTTTAATTAGCAGCAATTAGATGATGACTTCATTCTTGTCAGCACAAGAGCAGTACAACAAAATACTAGCCAATGACCATTAAATTTTAAAATAAGCAATTAAAATTCAAAACAAGATTAAGAATTAAAACAACATGAATTCAATTTCTTCACAGATCTAGGTTAACTAACAGTCCCAAGAATGTGGACCAAATAGATATTTCTATTAATTCCTTGCCTGTTGAAAGCTACATTCTCTCTTATGAACATATCCAACATTTTGCCCATTGTTCCATGTGTGACACAGTAGAGGACTTCCAACTGTGCAGGATAGCATGACCCTCTCCATCTTCATCTCACATGTGTCAATATATTCCTGTTTGCACAACTGTATGTGTCATACAGTGCAATAGATAATGGGTTGTTGTTTTATACAGCTGCTGTTGAGGTGGGCATGGGGTTACATTAGGAAATAGTGATTCGGTTTGATATTTTGTATCTCTCTTAGCCGCCCAGAGTCATTCTGTGAGTGGGGCGGCATACAAGTTTAATAATAATAATAATAATAATAATAATAATAATAATAATAATAATAATAATAATAATAATAATAATAATAATAATAATAATAATAATAATAATAATAATAAAGAAGGAAGAAGAAGAAGTTATATAGGTATTTACCCTGCTGCTGTTAGGATTAAAAGTGAGGAAGGAGCAAGGTTAGGCATGACAATCATGACTGAAGTCCTCATCTCTTCAGTTTTTAATTTTTCCATGCTGAGAAGGTGTGAAGTGAGGTGTGATTCAAATGAATATGACTTGAATCCTCCCTTATGATCAGAAATCCTGCAGTTCTTATTTAATGAGGATGGTGAATGGTTTTAAACACAATTACAAACTCAGTAATTTCAAACTCAGTAATAATTTCATGTCAGAAATTATTCTGGGTTGAAAGGATTTTTTTT
Organism: Furcifer pardalis; assembly: GCA_030440675.1. NCBI lineage: Eukaryota > Metazoa > Chordata > Lepidosauria > Squamata > Chamaeleonidae > Furcifer > Furcifer pardalis. The sequence continues at coordinate 226,715,251 of CP126890.1, read as the reverse complement.
GCAGGAGAAACCGCTCAGGGAACACCCAAGAGCAAGGACAGGCTCTCAATCCGTCATGCAGCATCTGGGTCTCAAACTGCCAACTTGCCAGGTGTCCAGCTAACAAGGCAAGTTTCTTAATCAATGAGCCACTGCAGGGCACTAACTCAGTGAAAATGCTGTACACTGAACATATTCAGGTGATGAGGGAGAATTTTTACACTCTGTGTCCTACTTTGCAAGAATGTAGCTGCTTGCATAAAATCAGTATGTAGCCATAACTTTGGTCTGAGTTATGTACTTGGATTTCTTAACTCAGAAAATAGCAGAAATAGTCATCCCATTATTGCCACCTCAGTCTCCAAGCGTGGCATGGTTTCAGATCTAAACTTGTAAAAATGTCAAATCCCAATGAAATGAAAAGATGGTGAAATCTGCAGACAGCAAGGCAGCTGAGTCAAAGGAAATGTAGTGAAGATCATATTGGGGCCTCCTTGCTGTTTAATAGCATTTTGTTTAAACAAAATTAAACAAAATACATATTTGAAAACTTTAACATTTATTGCTTTTCCCTGAATGCAAAGGGGACACATAAACTGTTCTAAAGTTCTAGCTGATTTCCAGATATTCCCAGCAATTCTTAGTCATATTGGAATGCAAAACTGCAAGTATGTTGCTTCCACTGTTTATATTGCTTGGTTCAAAAATCTATAGACACCTCAGCTAGAGACTGCTGCTCATTTCCAGACTTGTAAAACAAAATAAAAACACTGTAATTAGTCTTGAAGGGACATTGGAATAGGGCAAACCAATCAGAACTGAATGAACACCTTTGCCAACTTACAGTCATGAGTAAATTCTCTCTTGGCTTTTGGTCTATGTTGACTTTTTAGATACTGTATAGGGGAAAACCTTACCGCTCTGAAGTCAGAGCCAATTCACTGAATGGAAAAGATATCTTTGAACTGCAGTGTATAGAAATGCAACTTTATATTTAGCCTGTTCATTCATAAGAAAGGATGTTGTTGCAGCCCAGAGTTTCTCAACCTTGGGCCTCCAAGTGTTCTTGGACTTCAATTCCCAGAAGCCCATGTCAGCATACCTATTGATCAGGGCTTCTGGGATTTGAAGTCCAAGAACATCTGGGGGCCCAAAATTGAGAAACCCTGTAGCCCATGGTGGCTATCAGTAAACATAATGAATGCATCCATAAGCATTGAATGAATGTTTATTAATTGATTAGTCTTGCAACCTTATCAATAATACATAAACATTTGTACATGTAGCAGAACAGGTTGACACGTCATTCCTTCTTGCTATACCAGGTCTTCTTTTGTGCCATCTCCTATTAGCTCTCCCATTTCTTCCTTCCTTCCTTCCAAAATAACAGGATAACAATTAGACTAACAAATGCCCTATCTGGACAGATAATATCTCTATGGAACTGCCTTCCATTAATTTCCCCACATACAAAGTATTTTCAGCTTCTTTTGCTGCACTTTGAAAGATTTTTAAAAATATATGTCTTTAGCAAATTATGAAAGCATTTACTAGAATCTTTTTAATGCTCTCAAGTTTAAATGTTCAAAAATAATAAAACAAAAGGTGGAAGGAGAGAATTTGATGCCTGATAGTCTATGATTTCCCTCATCACCTTGGCTAACATAGTGGAAAGTATATCAAAATAACAAATCTAATCCATTTTAGTAATATAAAAATATATCTTAATAAACAATTTGTGTTATCTCATATGAACCGGTGTGAAAGATAAAGAGATTCGAAACAGCTTCACTTCTGTCTACTCAAAACAGGACAGTTTAACCAGGTAATAAATGATATCCCTTTAAGAGAAATTATTAACATAGAATGTTAGGTATAGCCAATTAAACTTGGAAGCTATTCTTAAATCACAGAAATTCCTGAGAGACATAAGTATGATGAGATTCTGGTGGCATGGAAACAGTGAAGGAAGCAGTCTTAACATACTGTATGTGGAGTCTTAACTTTCCTCTGTCTCACAACAGCTACTTAGTTTCCACAATAACATTTTGTCTGTAAGCTTATATGCTTAGTTAGGAATTTTAGAAAGTCTCTCAATGGTTAAAAATGAAAACTTTCCTTCAGTGGGCTTATATACATAGTCAAGTATTCTCCTTTTTCAACTCCTGGGGCATATAGTAACAATGTGCAATCTCCTATGATGTGTTTTGTGTTTGTGATAATTCAATAAGCTTTTAAGAATCAGGAGTGCTGATGACTGATGTGAAACAGACAGTTACAAGGCCTTTTGCAAGATTAGAGAACTGATGGGTGCTAAAAATAATAGTGGTGCATAGGTAAAGTCACCCTTGCTCGAAAGCCAGTCATATCTGACTCTAGGATTCAGTCCTCATCTCTGTTTATAGCCAAAGAGCCAGCATTGTCTATGTCTGCAAACATTTCTGTGGACATGTGGCAGGCAAGACTAAACACGGAACATGTTTTCCTTCCCACCAAAGTGGTATCTATTTATTTACAGTACTTGCAATTTCTTGCTTTCGAACTGCTATGTTGACAGGAGCTGGGACAGAGACAGGTCATTACATCATGCAGCGCTCCAGTCTTGAACTGCTGGCCTACTTACCTTCCAGTCATCAAGTTCAACATCTTAGGACTAGGATGTCTGAGTTCAAAGTATGTTGTAGGCATTTTCTCACAATCCTTACAACAATCATTTAAGGTAGAATCAAACCAAAATAGAAAGGTGATTGTGAGAAAACCGGGCTTGCTAGAGTCTGAAAGCTGAGATGGTGATCATTTGGATCAGTCTTTATGATATTTTCACATACAAGCCATAAAGCTATTCTTCTCACATCATAACACAAATGTAAGAGTTACATTTCTCAGAATGTTCATTCACATTGTAAGCACCACTCTACATTCTCTTAAATTGTTCACTATATTAATATAGTGTTATCAATAATCACAGGTTAACCACACAATTTCAGTGCCACATGAAAATGCTTGTAGTCACTGGACCGTACCAACTCTGATTACATATGGTAGATAAAACAGACATATAGAACTATAGAGTAGGAATTGATTCAAAAACTAATCTATTCCAGCTTTATTACAGCATTTTTTTTATTGGTGCCACATAGAATAACTGAATTGGAACGAGGCTTTTAGGCTATCAGGCCTAACCCCCTCTCAATGCAGGAATCCAAATCAATACAGATATGACAGATGGCTGTCCAATCCTCTCTTGAATGCTTCCAGTGTTGGAGTGCTCGCCACTTCTTGAAGCAGTAGGTTCCACTGTGATACTGCTCTGTTAAGAAGTTTTTCCTAATATTCAGCCTATATTCTTCTCCAGATACAGTACATTATAGTCTGTTGAAATACTTCATATACTCTGGTGTCAAAAAACTAATTTTTTCTTCCCAGATGCATAGCTGTAGATCTGTCTTCATGAACATTAATTTTGTTACTCTGGGCCCAGTTGACCACCCTGCCAAAGCTATCTTCTAAAATGTTGGCTATCTTCTCAGTTTTGTATCACCATCAACTTCAATGAGTATCTTCTCCACTCCTTCATCTGAGTATTTTATTAAAAATATTGAATAAGAACAAGACACATGCTGCAGATTGCCAATTATCATTTCTTCCAGTCTCATAGGGAGACATTGCCCAAAATGTTCTTGTTTAGCTATGCTGATTTAAAGATGGCAAGGTAAACTTTTTTGAGGCAAATTGGCTCAAGATACTTAATCACCACAGATATTATCTGTTACCTGACACATTGTGTGACTCAGTTCGTGGCAAGTAATGTCTAACGTGATTTCATACAGTTTGCTAGGGTACACAGAAAGGGCCTCCTTGAAGATTGTGGTATTATTGAAACACAATCGGGTGTGCCCTGGTAACAGCAACCTTGTATTGCTGACTAATCTTTCTCACACTAGGTCTGGCGAAAGGAACTGCAAAATGAACTCACCAAACAGTGCATCCATTTTGACAGTTTCATGTCTGGCCTTCACGTGGAAGAAGAAGAAATACAATTTGCCTTCAAAGGTTATGCTGTTAGCATTACATGCCAGAGGATTTTGACTGTGGATGAGTACTCTTTAGATACAGCCAATCAATCAACTTATGAATCTACTAAATTGTTAGTAGGGATATGCCTTTCTGAATTTTGGGACTTCAGCTCCTAGTGTTCTCAGTTCTGGGAGTACCATCTGATACACCTTCACTCACAGACACCTAATTGTGGTTCACTCGGAGAAAAGCCTGGTTAGGAGGCTTTATGACTTAGTCTCATGGCTTAGCTTCCTGTTCAAAGCTGATCTGCTTGCCAACAAGAATGTCATGAAAAACCTTGAAATTCTGTCTGAAATCAAGATATTCTGTGTACATTGCACTTCCCTAGTGTACCAGGCGAGTAACTGTAATAGCATGAAAAAGAGGTCCAGCTAGCCTGGAATGAATTATTCGATGCAATTGCAGCATTCATTTCTAAGTACTCTCAGAATGACTGCTTAATAGTCTATAACCTATTCAGATCACAACATCAAACTGATTCATTGGCAGCACCTGGAAAGTTATTTTTACAAAGTAATTCAAAGGCTGAAAAGATGGTTAATTCCCACTACAGTTATTTTTTAAAGAGGCAAAAGTATGTATAGCCTTGCTTTTTCAATTCCAGCAGGGATACGAGCTCACTTTTAATGCATCTGTAGCTTTGTACCTCCTTCAAGTAGAAAACCAAAACATCTCTTTACTGCTCTTGTTTGGTTCTTGAAGGTATGATTTGCTGGGACTAGGAAAGAAAACTGCTGCTCCAACCCACCTATCTTCTGCTTGGGTCAGTGAGTTACCTGAAGCAGTTGAAGAACTTCCAACTACAACATCATTCCAGGAAACAGAACATAAAGTTAGCAACTCCACTTAGCTTTTCACTCTCACACTGTTAACCCACATAACCTTATATTGTTGACTCAGACTGATAAACAACTCAGGCAGGAATCTTTCCAATACTGCTCAGCAATGCAAGAAACTGAGCCTGAAATCTTCTACATGGGATGCCAGTACTCTTTTTTAATGGTCCCTTCCCACAAAACACAAGGCAATGGCATCTTTGATTGCTATAACTCATATAGGTGTCAGAATCTCAGGATAGATTTCCAGTCAGTGATGAATCCAAAAGAGGTGGGAATTCCAAGTAATTATAATGTCTCAATATATCTTCCTAATTTTGTTTCTGAATACTATAACTAAATATAGATCATGAATGGCTTGATGTTTATTAAGATGAAATAGTACTGAATAATATCTGGCCTAACGGGAGCTGGAAGAGTGGAAAAAGTAATGTTGAGGAGTGATTTTGTAGGAAATAGAAAGTGTGGATGGACACTCAGAAAAAACCCCAAACAAATTTCTTTCCATCCCTGCCAAAGTCCCTCAAGATGAAGTTGTTTTTTTTTACCACTTTGGCTGTTTGTCATCCCTATAGTGGTATTGCTGTCCGCAGATCGTTATGTGAAATAAGCTAAGGAGCCAAAGTGGAACCACTGATATCCAAGAAATATCTGGGATAGTATGGGAAAATTTATTTAATAAATCCTTGCAAACCAGGGATACCCCTGACTATATAACCCTTTTTTATTGATTAAAAAGTTAAGTCCCTCTCTATTCAGGAAGATGTACTTGTATATCACCATTCAGAGGATTACATAGTTGTAATGACAGCAAAAAAAAATGTCTGCAGGAATTTTACCCAACACACAGGAAAAACAAGCTTTAAGAATTTTCAGTGTTGTGTGAAACTCAGTGCTGCATAGGCAAGAACAAGTTAGGCTACGGAAGGGTCTGTGTGACACACTAGAAAAGAATAAGATGTATTGTTGATAAGAAGTTGATTGTTCTTGCAATATTTGAGCAATATCATTCATGAGTGGAGAAGGAACTCTGATTCCCAACAGTCATGAAGGCAGAAGAGGCCATGCCAGATGGACTGGTTGTGAAGGCACAACTTGATAATATCCTCAAGGCTGCAGCAGTCCATTTCAGTACCCAGTGTTAAATCCTGCATGTCTCATTTCATATGTGCTTCAGGAGATGGCTCCATGTTCTTAGTGTGTGAGTCACTTCATGGCAAGCTAGGATCCACCTTAAACAAATTCACACCAATGGCATTTTTCCTGCTTTAGGGAAAAATGCATTCTCAGATACGAGTTGCAGCCAACAATCATTCATTCATTCACTCATATTTCTATCCAAGCACTGCCCATGTTTCACAAATTCTGTAGCATGTGCACGTGAACTGAAGGCTCACCCTTGCTTCACAGTTTTTGTGGACAGCCTTAGCTGATCTAAAGGATTTTAGAAAAATCTAAAGAGAACAATCACAATGGGTAGAATTCTATTTTATCTTTTCACTCATGCAGCAGTCTTGTGTGCAAATGATTGAATATTTTTCTGAGCTTGTACCAGGAGTTATAACTGGCCAGCTCCCTTGCAAGGTCAAAAACTGCCCAATGCTCAAACCATGGACTCTTGTGCAAGTGGAAGGAATTAACAGGACCCTGCCAACCTCCAGGACCAAAGATAGCTTGTCTGTAACTGCAGTTGTCAAGGAACTTAAACATGAGGGTGAAGTTGCAGTCATATCCTATTTGTAGACATCCAAAGTCATCTTGTTGACTGTCAGGGGAACGGAACCCTGGACTAAAAAGACTGAAGCATGTCTAATTAAGGACATATAGAAGAGTACTGCAGGACAGAATGAGCTCCCGTCTTTGTCCCAGCTCCTGCCAACCTAGCAGTTTGAAAGCAAGAAATTGCAAGTAGATATATAGGGACCACTTCGGCGGGAAGGTAACAGCATTATCTGCGCTCCGGTGTCTAGTCATTCCTGCCACATGACCATGGAAACATCTGCAGAAGCAGACAGCGCTGGCTCTTCGGCTTTGAAACAGAGATGAGCACTGAACCCTAGAGTTGGATATGACTAGCTTTTGAGCAAGGGAAATCTTTACCTTTACCAGATGAGAACAGAGGATGGTTGGCCAAATTCACCTTGTCAAGCACACCCTGATGTGTGAGGGGAACTCTTTCTGTTTCACAAAGTGAGGGAAACACTTTCTGTTGCACAAAGTGAGGGGAACACTTTCTGTTTCCCTTCATACTTTGGCAATGATGTCATGGCAGCCACAGTCCAAATGCTTTTACATAAGAGTACCTATTATATAACCCAGAATTTTCTACTCCTATGAAGTGAATGGACCTCATGAATGTAGGAATTGGCATAGATATGTCTTCACAGTACCAGATTATTTTATTTGGACCTGGTTATAACGGCTGAAAACCCAGCTACTAATGAAAACCGTGTATACAGGGTGGTCTTCAGAATCACATACTGAGGGGATAAATTACAGTAAATGTTCAGATTGCTGGAAACACTTTTCAGTTCACAGAAGTTGTCATATGTGAATCTTTTTAAATATAGAGGTTTGGAATATGGGGCAGTCACATCTGAACTGTGGGATACTTGACATGCATAAACAATTTATGAAACATTTGGTTTAGGAGGCCATCCCATACAGCACTATCATCTCAACCAGCTGGTGGGAATTGCAAACCTTAAAAATCATAAATTATAATAAAAAATTTTATAGTGGCCCATCCTACTGAAACCAGAAATCTTTTTTTCTCAATCAAAATGTCACTTATCATACACACATTAAGGATGTCTGATAATGTTTCATCACTCACATTGCCATTGGAACAACTTAAACAATTGCCTAAGAGCCATTCATTGTAATATTGCCATTATTGCACATATGAATTGTACAATCCATGATGAAGTCTTAACAGTCCAAGAAGATGTTTGATCCAATTTTGTCATCATATGGAAGAATGATTTACTTTTGCAAGAAGAAATGGGAAGATAATATAGAACAGGAGTTCTCAACCTTTTAAAGCCGGGTCACGCTCCCTCAGACAGCTTTGGGGTCTGGATAGCCATTTTGCCCTTTCTTCACCACATGGCACTTCTGGGTGTGGTAGAGGTGATGGTGGGGCACATGAAATGACACCGTGGGGTGCATTTGGCCCATGGGCCACAGGTTGAGCATCCCTGGTATAGAATGTTCAATCTTACACTGGCTGTGCTTTTTTCTTTCATCTTACTTCAGAGGGAGAAACTTAGTTGATTTAATAATTAATTCAACACCTTGTTAGAAATGAAAAGTGGATTAATGTGACTCATATCCTTAAAACTGTAATTTGGTCCCCACCCCCCACACCTTCATTGCCATATGAAGATACAGTAATGCCTCGGATAACGTTTGCCTCGGATAACGCTAAAATCGCATAACGTTAAGTAATCTGGGGAGGAGAATTGGATCGAATAACATTAAGGTCCTATGGGATGGATCGGATAACAACCGCTAAAGCCTGTGTGGTTACAATGTATCTCTATGGAGCTTTAACGTTATCCGATCCATCACATAGGATTTTAACATGGATCGGATAACACTAAAAATCGGATAACACCAAGACTTGTGGAACCAAGTCTTAGCGTTATCCAAGGTATTACTGTATAATTTTCTTTATCCACATTAGTTGGCTTTCCATATTTGGCTTTATTGACGGTGTTTGTGTGGGAAGCAGAACTTGGGCATCTTCTAGTTCTGTCTTCTACCAGAAAGATTCCCAACCTCCTTCTAGAATTCTGAAACTGAAGGTGGCCATTGGGTTGAATGATATCCCCCTCACTTGAGTAGAGCAAACTCTATTATACCAGAGATAGGCAACTGGTGAACTTTCAGATATTGGTGAAATGGACCTCTTATCATCCTTGTCTTAACCTGAATAATACTAAGATAGGTTTGTGTTGCAGCTTGATGGTATTTGGAGGGGCACAAATATAACAAAATGCATTAGATGATAGACTTGCAATAGCAATTACACTTACCATATTTGCCAGCATATAAGACACATCAGAGTATAAGACACACCCCATTATTACCAAAATAACCCTCTATAGGCCACTATATACAGTGCAAGACACACTCCATTTTTCAAGTGTAGTTGGGGGGGGGAGTGGGTCTTATATGCCAACAAATACAGTATATACTACTTCATAGCACCTAGAGCACTCTCTGGGCAGTTCATAGTGTAATTAGCATTTCTACCCTCAAATCTGCTAGGTACTCAATTGACCTTGGAAGAATGGAAGACTGAGTCAACATGGAGCCGTCAGGATTGAATTCGTAGCAGATTGTGCTGCAATACTACAATTTAGTTATTGTGCCACACATACAAAAGGACTCTTAAAGTATTGAACATTATACATTGTAAGGAACCAGCTTTGAAAAATAACGGGACAGAATCCCTCCCTCCCTTACATTTCTGAATATATTGGTCATCTATTGGTCATCATATATTGGAGAAATAACTTGTGATTCAGAAACCAGATTATGTCTGTAAAACATCTCTTAATTCTTGTTTCTATGTATGATCATGGCCATGCCAATCCACAACCTTTTCAAATAATCTAAGATTTGTACACAGCATGCCAAAATGGACCCCTTCCTGCCAATTCATAAACATGTCACTCTTGGCTCATAGCCTAGCCCTCCTGCTGTGTGATCTACTTAGACAATAACTGGCTCATTTGGTCCAAATCAAGGACACATCCAAGCCACAGTTAGAGCTATGCTTTTGTAAGTCTGGGTCAGCAGATAAGAAGGTTGATACACTGTTTGTCTGAAGTTAAACCTCAGAAATGTACTACAGCCAAGTCCTCATCATGTGTATGTTATAAGCAAGTATTAACAATCCCCCATAGGTTAAAGCTCTCTCTTTTTGTTACCCAAGCATAGTAATTCTCTCCACATCCAGGAAGCAAGGACAAGTGTCATTTCATATGTGAATGCTGTGTTTGTGAAACATGTGCTGAATCTTGAAATGCTCAGAGTGTCATATATAATGAAACAATGCCATTTTATATTGAATAGTCTAAGTTTGGGCAATGGATAAGGAATCACTTGTGCATGTTGTTGCTTTGACCTCCAAATAAAGTCATGAAATAATTAAAATCTATCATCTGTATCCAGCTAACTAGACCATGGATGTGGAGCCACAAAAACAGGGGCTAAATATGGCCTGCCTAATCCATTCTCAGAAACCCACACAACCTTTCCCCATGATACTCTTTGCTTGGTGGTTTTACTTATTTTGTCATCAATTTTAAAATGCAGAAATCCTTCTCCTAAAGCTTAATTCATGGCAGTAGGAGTGTTCCATTTACAATAACATTTCTGTCCCATATTTTTACAAATTACTTTGCTCATCACAAGAAGATTCCCCTCCTCCCCCAAGAGTTCTGAAACTGAATCCAGCATACTCCCCACCCTTGAGTGGACCTTCTTGCATCCCTCCTTGTTTGATCAGGGTGGGCAATAAGTGACCAACTAGATCAGGAGTTTTCAACCTATGGCCCATGGGCCAGGCCTGGCCTGTGTCACCATTTCATATGGCCCACCACTGCCATTGCAACTATCAGAAGTGGACGTGTTAGCAATAGCCATAAAATATGCCAGCACATGCGTAAATGCACCCCGCATGCCATAAACCCTGCCATAAATGCACCCTTGGCTGTCGTAAATATCTTTACGATAGCTGCGGATGCATTTTATGGCAGCATTTATGGTGGGAGGAACCACCTGACCAGCCAGCTCAGCTGTGAGTGAAGCACAGTCTGGCCCATGAAGTGAAAAGGTTAGGAACCCTTGCACTAGATGTTGATGAATTACAACTCTCTGTGGTGGCTTAGTGGTTAAGGTGCTGAACTTTCATTTTATTTATTTATTTTTCAAATTTCTATTGCCACCCAAATTAACAATGACTGAGCGGCTAACAGAAATAAAACAACATTACATTTTAAAAATTAAAACCCTTTTAAAACCCTTTAAAAATACCCACAACGTTACCCACCCCGCCCCATCAGTTAAAAGAGACAGGGAACAATCTTGTTACGGTATATGGGGTCACCACTCCCCCGGTGCCTCATACCAGCTTTGCCAGCCAGGTTTTTAGCTCTTTCCTGAAGGGCAGCAGCTCTGACTGTAGCCACAGCTCGGTTGGCAAGAGGTTCCATAGACCAGTGTGGACACAGAGAAGGCCCTCCTTCTTGTGCTAGAGAGATGAGTCTCTCTAGCTGATGACATGATTAGAGAGCCCCTCCGGTCTGCTCTAGTGGGCCAGACAGATGTTCTTGGAGTGACAGAGTCTCTTGAGTATCCTGGCCCACTACCATGTAGGGCTTTAAAAAGTCATTACCAGCACCTTGAATTGCACCTGGAGGCACATTGGTAACCAGTGCAGTTCCCGGAGTGATGGTGATGACTGGATGGTTGGCAGGTCAAGACCCAAGTGCTGCACAATGAAGTGAAATCCCATCTCTGTCCAGGTTCCTGCCAACCTATCAGTTTGAAAGCAAGAACTTGCGAGTAGATACCTCTTTGGTGGGAAAGTAACAGTGTTCTGTGTGTTCCAGTGTCTAGTCATGAGTGCCACATCACCATGCAGACAGGGCTGGAACTTTAGCTGTAAACAGAGGTGAGAACCATTCCCCAGAGTTGGATATGACTGGCTTTTGAGCAAGGGCTACATTTACCTTTACAGTATCTATGAATCCTGAGACTGTGCAGCTTACCCACAGCCACACAGGCTGGCTTTTCTCACAGGGAACACAGTGGGGAATCAAGCTACCAACTTCTGGTTTCACGGCCAGATACCTAAACCACTGAGATATCCAGCCAGCTGAAGTGCAGAGAGGAAACTTTTAAATAGGGGTGATATGCTGCTGAAATCATCACTGTTACGTAATCATATTCCAGCAAATACTGTATATTATTGCCGGGGTAAATCCCCTCCACAGCTACTATATGAATTACACCTGAGGAACAAGGAGATCTGAAGGAGTTGGTACTGAAAATCATTTTGCCCAGCTAATCAAAAGTCTCAATGTTCAAATTCTACAATCCCTCGCTATGGCACTTCACTGCAACTCTGCCAGCCACCTGGAATGGCAGAGGAAAATGTCCTATACATTTTAAGAGCTTAATTTAGATTATTTGAAAAAAGCAGACAAACTTTTAATTTCCCTGGGTTTTTTTTTTAAAAAATCTTTTTACACTGTGTTGCCAAAATTAATTTGTAACTCTAAAGACTGAAATCTTTGTTTTTTGGAAACAAAAATAAACAAATAGTGGGAGACATCTAAATTTACTAAGAATCCTTAGGATGACATCTATTCCTTCAACAACCAGATGTTGCCATGTCCCTGACAACACATGTATAAACACGTACATTTTCATGAATGGAATGAATAAAATGCAATAGCAATGACAATAACAGAAACGTACTTTTTAAAAAGAGAGATTGAAAATCTGTTTACATACAACCATTTGGCTTTGGCCCTGCTTGCAAAATACCAATTTCTGGGAATGAATTAGCAGAAATCTGTTTCTTCTTCAACAGGATTTTGTATTCATTGCTGCTTTGCCCAGACTGAAAATAAAACATCAAATCCATTTCCCACTGAAATTTTGGAGAACCATTTGTTCTTTCTTGTTTTGGAAGGTTTTGGTAAATAAACACCCTGAATAACTAATGAGGAAACTGGGCAAAATGTTCAGTAAAATCACCACAGTTTTCAAACCCATGAAGAAGAACAATGCAGTGATTCTACCTAAGCTGTATTCTAGATATTGTGGAGCCATTACTACAGAGAGTTAACACAAGAAATTAAAATTCCTCCCTGTTCACCACCTCCTGTAACACTATTTTCACAAACTTTCCTGAAGCTTGAAACAGATTCAAAAAGGATGTGGAAACTGTAGCCAAGCCGGCTAAGGGCATTTAATTGCACTCTGTGTTTTATAAACATAATGCCATAAATATGTGGATTGTCACGAAGAACAAGGTGATTAGTGGAGCCAACAGCTGTGTGCAAAGGAAGCTGCACAGTATGGAAACCTCTGAGGACACATGTTTTATAACAACTGATGCTGAGTACTGGAGCAAGAAGAGTCATGGAGCCAGCAGGCCAGGAGTAGGAAGGGCCTTAAGAGCAGATGTAATGGAAAGCAAACACAATACCCCTCCTTCTCCCAGTCTTGTATTGCCTTATTAAGCATCTGAGCTTTACTTTAGTGCAGGAAAGACTCCTTCTGTGAGTTGATCTATGACTACTCATTGCTTATTTCAGTAGAACAGGCTCCAGTGCAGGACAGAGAAGGCTTTTCTGGTGTAACAGGAGTAGTGTTACTGTTAATGACTCAACAAGGGGCTCAGAGCTGTGTTTCATTGTGATTGATACCCCTATAATGCTGAAGATTATGAAAGTTTTGCTAGGCATTGGGCGGTGTGTATCTAGGTCAAACAAGGCTCTGCCGATTGTAAGAGCACACATTCCCTTTTGTCCCAAAAAGTAAGATCGGAATCAGAGAAGCCAGCCAAGCTTGGCTTTCTCATTTAGCAGTGCAATATGGCTTGATCCAGATGGATTTGAAGATACTGTACTTAAAAAAGACCTCAAGACTGTAAACTAGGGGTGCCCAAACTTTTCGGGCATCAGGTTGGTCACATGGTTCATGGGTGCCCAAACTACAGCCTGGGGGCCAAATCCAGCCCCAATGCCAGTTCATCCAGCCCACGCCACCCTCGTCACTCCCAGAAGCAGAAGTAAAATGCGCCCGTACAGGCGTGTTTTACTTCCATTTCTGGGAGCGACGAGGGTGGTGTGGACCAGATGAATTGGCGTTGGGGGCTGCATACAGCCACCCAGGCCACAGTTTCAACACCCCTGCCCTAAACCATTAGCATATTTTTAACATGATGGTGGTGGTGTGGGAATTCTATCTGGAGCCTCTTCAATGAAAGACTGGAAAACCATCATCTACTGCTAGAACAGCTTAAGATGAGTTTGGGAAAGGGGAAAATACCAAATAGCCATGTCCCCCAGAAAATTCTTCCTTTGTTTCTTGTGGTGCCATAATATGGGCAAAAGCAATCACTTATACTTGATTTGCTCCAAGTTCTTTTCATATCCTGCAAAGGATTCCTTTCCTATTTCCCTATAAGGTTCAAACAGCGCCCTTCTATCATTTTAAAAATGCAGTTGTACCTCACTTAAAGAGCATAATGTGTTCCACAGATTGCTCTTTAAGCAAGTTTGCTCTTTAAGTGAAACACCATTGTGACCAATTGTGACTTCCGGTGAGGGGGATTGCGAACCCCAATTTATTTGTTAAGCAAGTTTTTGATTGTTTTTATTTGTTAAGTGAAGCAACCATTCAGAGAAAATTCTTCTCTTTAAGCGAGTTACTCGTTAAGCGAGGCACTCTTTATAGGAGGTTTGACTGTACTTCTGACAAGTCTTACAGCCTGCTTCTATCCATGTTTGTTCAGAGGGAGGTTTCACTGAGTTCAATGTCTGACTTAAAAATAAGTGTGCATGGAGTACTAACCATGCAGTTATCAAACAATACTGTACTCTAGTTTCATATCAAGTGTTAGCAGGGATAGCCATAAATGTTATCACAACCCAACCAAGGAGTGGTAAAATAATACATGCCAATGTCTCCTTAAAAGTCAATAAATGTGATTGTTACTTAAATAACTCTTTGTGTTTCAGATTGGAAGACTTCCAATGTATGCCTATTTAAAACATGGATACATAATAATTCAACGGGATTGTTTTTTGTATTCTTAAAAAATGTACTGGGCATTATTTCCCGTTTTTTAATTTTAAAAAATGTCAGAACCAGTTCTAAAAATAGTGTGAACACTTATTGGAGCCCAAGATGGTGCTGGTGATGTATGTGCATATGTATACATTATAGAGATATATTTGCCAAAATCCTATTGTGTAACTTATATCTGTAGAAAGCTGATTACATCACTGATGGAAAGATATTTTCTGTAGCTAAAGACTTCTTTCTGTCCCCAATTCCCATAGTTTCTACACAATGAAGTGGATTACCTGCAGGCTAGAAAAGCTGCCGGACAGAAGTTGGAAGTCTTTAATTGCTTTAATCTTCTCTGCCAGTGATGACATCTCCCTTCTAAGGGCATAACAATGCAACAGGATTTTTACCATTTATAGGCAAATAAGGATATGTATATATGTATAGCTGTACAGACTACAACTCTTAGAAACACTGTCCATTCTGAATAGATGATTTAAGGAATTATTATCTACACAAGAAACATTTATAGGATACACTATATATATTTCCATGTAAGTGGTTATGGTAAAAAAAGATTTAAAGATAAACTGAAAGGACAGAGGAGAAAAGACAGGATAGTAATAGCTGACAAGGAAGTAGGAGAGGGCAAATTTGCTTTTGGATAACAAGTACCTCATAGATCTAAATCAAAGAGCCAAGGGAGACTTGGCTTTCTTATGAGACAGAGCAATTACAGCTTGAGCCAGAAAGATTTGAAGATACCATAAAACACCTGAAGCCGGTAACAATTTAGCATACAGTACATGGCTTGGTGCCAAACACTGATTTCTTCATTGGCAGAATGGGGGACAGGGAGTAAAAATATTGCCTGGATTTCAAAAGTCTAATTTCTAAACAATAACTAACTGGTTTGTTTTTTCTTCTTTGAGAATTTTATTGCTGTTTGTGTGGAAAGAATTTTACTATTTAGTTGGTAAATTACATGAATTATTGGAATGAAATCACAAGCATCTCAAGAACTGAAGTCTTATTCCACCTCCATTTTGTGGTCCAGGGATGGTAGGTCAAGTGATGACATAATGGTCATCATTACATTAATCATGTAGATGACTTTTCAGTGCATTGATTCATGTTGGCAGCCCCTGGTAATTCTTCTGACTTCAGCCATCTGGGAGGGGCATGGGGTTGGGGCCTCTCTGGCATTTCAGAGGAACTGCAGTTCTTTGTCTGGTTTGCTGGGGAAGTATATAAGGAGCCATGGTTGGATCTGCATAAACATTTGTGGCCTGGATGTTCTCTCCTCTCTTAATTGTTATGCATTTGGTCTGAAGATGTGTGATGAGGAGGTTAAAAAAATATGCATTTGCTCCAGTTACTGATTGACTAAATGCTGAATTCACAATCTTGTTGGCTATTGAGCACTGTCAGCAAGTTTGCAGGTGTCGATCTGGATCCTTGACCCTCTCCCATGGCTCCCATTTTAGGGTGATGCCATGCCATATTCCTTCACAAAATAAGACAAAACTATCCCACTCACTTCAAGTCTTTCTCAAAGTATTGACTCCACAAACAATGTGGCCATTCTAAAGGAATGGAATCTGTATCACATTTCTAACTGCCCATTGTAAAATATTTAGTTTCCAGTGGCAACAAAATTTGGGGAAAAAGAAGTGCTATATTCCACTGAATATAGATCTTTTAAAAAATAACACTGCCATAGAAGAATGTCTAGACATGGTATTGTATCTTGGCCACTGGCTTCTCTGAAACTAAAACATGGTTCTTGGCAGTATGGGTTTCCTCATAAATTCTCTTTTCCAGGTTCAAAAAAGGTTGTGCCATTGGAATTTCAAAAATCAGAGAGTTCTACACACTTCCCAATCCCTCATGACCCTATCAAGATAAAATAAGTCCTTCTCCATTTAGGAGAGAATAAAAATAATTTCTGGGGCATTCAGGTGTGAAATACCCAGTTTCTCATTGGTACTATGTTGCATTATTTCCTTCCACATGCTCTAAGTCAGCTTGGATTATTATTATTATTATTATTATTATTATTATTATTATTATTATTATTATTATTATTATTATTATTATTATTATTATTATTATTATTATTATTATTATTATTATTATTGTTATTATTATTATTATTATTATTATTATTATTATTAAATGGGGACAAATGGTTGCCCTGCATTTTTAGTTTTTGTAAATGTACTCTTTTAATTCACTCGTCCATGACTCGATAATTCTGTTCTATATACAACATTCACCATAAAAAGTATCTCACTAATTAGTGCCAAAGTCTTTTTGCTGTGGTCTGTTTATAGCTTTTCCTACTGTAGTTTTCCACATTCCCTCTAAAACCTTGAATTAGGTTGTCCAGCACAGAACATTGTTGCAACCTATGGAAAATATAATTAGTTTAGCCAGAATTTTGAAAAGGGATGTGAAAACATTGTTCCTCCATAAGTTCAGTTTGACTTGCTAAAACAGATGGCATTTCCAGACACATGTTTTACAAAGCTTTCTCAAATAAAGCCCAGAAGCTACCCTTAAGAGGAGACAAAGATAATAAGAGTGTCTATTAAGAAGTTATTAAGCTACATTATTTTAAGTGGAGTAGATGCATTCATAAATATTATTATAATGTACAGTATAAAGCACACCAATATCCAAAGGTACAGAAATAGTAGATTTTTAAAAGTTACTTCAGACACCATAGCAACTTAAGCCTGCTCAATGACAGTAGAATTAATAGTTAGCATTTGCTTAAATAGATCACAGAATCAATGGGAATTTAGTCAGCTGATCTGCTGATTTCATTGGGTATGCTGTAGCTGGGATTAAAATTAGGTTTAGCCCAAACACTTCTTCCAAAAGTAATATGAATAATTGGGAGAGCATAATATGGTCTTGCTGAGCTGCAAGAACACAAATAAAGATTATTAGAGAGTAACCTGTTGCCATACATCCAAACGCCGGAATCCCTCACCACCTCACCGGACTCTTTCCCCGGGAAGATGAAACAGCTGCGGCAGGGCTGGAGCTGACCATGAAACACCGGACGCCCTCGTCGCCTTACTGGGCTCTTTCCCTGGCCAGCCCCAGCCCGGGGAAGATGAAACAGCTGTGTCGGGGCTGCCGCTGCATTATTGGACACTATCAGACTCTGGCGCTGCTCTCGCCTGGCCTCGGGCCAGGGAGAGTAGGAACAGCTGTGTGGGCCTTCCTTCCTCCATCACCAATATGGACGCTTGCCCAGCCAGTTTGGCTGAGGGGAAAAGAAGTAGCAGGGAATTGGACTCAGTGAGTGGGGTAGAGTAGGGTGTTTATGAGGTCTTAATTTTGTGATTGTGACTGGGAGATTTCTTGAAATTTATGTGATATTTTGATATGTTATTGATATGTGATACTTTGATGTGTTATTAATATATGATATGTGATACTTTGATATGTTATTGATATGTGATACTTTGATATGTTTTAATATGTGATATTGTGTGATCTATGTTGTTACCCACTCTGAGTTGCTTCCGCGAATAGAGCGGCATACAAATCCAAAATACCAATACCAATACAATCATTTTTTGAACATAAGATGACTGAAACAAAAGTATTACTTTTCCAGTAACTGAACAAAACTTCCCAATCAAAACCAACCAAACAAGTATCTATTTAAAACCAATCAGTAATGTAGGCTTATTTGGTGAATGTAAAATAAAGGAAGATAACATTTTAAGATTGTGATTTCCAAACATTTGCTCAAAATCCACCAGCTAAATCTCAAAGATAATTATGTCACTCAGAAACAATATTCCAGATGTGGCTTTCTTAACAGATGTTTTGAATACCAGTGTGTCGTAGTGTTTCTCAACCTCGGGTCCCCAGGTGTTCTTGGCCTTTAATTCCCAATAGCTCAAGTCAGCACACATGTTGATCAGAGATCCTAGGAAGTGAAGTCCAAGAATGTCTGTGGCCCCTGAGGGTGAAAATGAGAAATTGGGGTAGCCAGAATCCTCTTGCAAAATGTGACATAATTAAATGACATTGTTTGGTTTTGTAGTTTTCTGGCCATCTGCCACATACCCACATATCCAACCAAATGCATAAGCTAGATGCACTTGAGCACACAACAGATTTCTAGAATGACCTCATATCAATGAGCAACCCCAAAATGAGTATGAATATGGCATAAAGCTCAGAAAACAGACAAACTTACAGAACAGGAAGGTATTATTATAAATGGTCACAGAACTGAGTGAGTGAGGATGGTAGAGTACAGAAGTGCCTGGTGGACAGTGGTCCATGGGGTCGCAAAGGGTCGAAATTGACTGTGTGCTTGAACAACAACAACAAAATCAAATAAGAACTAATGCAGCTATCCTGAAACAGAGGCACTGGCATGTGGCCACAGCCTGGTCAATTACTACAACCAGTGGCCACAGGCTGGTTAATTGCTACTGCCTCCTGTCCCCCAATATTTTTATTAATATTCATATTAAAAATATTCCATATAGTGGCAAC
Source organism: Furcifer pardalis (assembly GCA_030440675.1). Taxonomy (NCBI): domain Eukaryota; kingdom Metazoa; phylum Chordata; class Lepidosauria; order Squamata; family Chamaeleonidae; genus Furcifer; species Furcifer pardalis. Next base: position 226,696,001 of record CP126890.1, on the reverse strand, counting down.
TTTATTTATTTATTTATTTATTCATTCAAATTTATTATCCCGCCTCAATCGGGCGAATCTGACTCTAGGTGGCTTACAACAATGCAAAATCCCACAAAAGAAACTAAATAATCCCACTATACCCCCACAAATTTGGTTTAAATTAATTAAAAGATTCGACTATAATTAGCACAATACTAAAAAACAGATTTAAAAGTTAAAGTTTAAAGTTTAAAACAGCGAGAAGGGTGGCTGTCCTATCAGATCAGCCACCCAACATGGGACCCCACATTCCTGGGGCCCCACACCTCCCCTGCCAGCCAGGTTTTTAGGCCCTTCCGAAAGGGCAGGAGCTCTGTCTGTAGACGTAACTCAGTTGGCAGGAGGTTCCAAAGGGCTGGGGCGGACAAAACTAACCCCTAGAATATGGAGTTTGGGGAGGGCCCAATATGGCCCCTAATAGTACCAGAGTACTTTTCTGGAAAATACATTTTTTAAAGTGTGTGCGTGAAAGAGCAATTTTGAGAGAGGGAAAGAGATTTTGCCTACTCCCATTATAGTGCATGCTCAGCTAAGAAAGCTTCACCGTGATTGGTGCTATCTAGACTAAAAGAACCAATACCAGATTCAGATGTTGGGACAGTCTTAAATTACATGTAAAGGATGTGTGGTGGTTTGTGCCAAATGTAAAAAACTGCTATGTGCTACAATAAGATGAAGTTTTGCCAAAAGACAGGTAAGTTTATGCATCTCCTGGTTATATGTATAATTCTATTTAGCAAAAAACTTGAAACCACTGTCTAAAAACATTGATAATTTAAAAAAAAGATGCATGACATTTATATTGTAATTTTATCATTAATATCTGTAGAAAAATGTGTATTGTTAGTACAATAATTTACAGATTTGAATAGTTTTTAAATCTCCCTCCCCATTTTTAAATATGTGAATTTGGAATGAACTGCATCCATACTGCATGGTTATATACCAGTGTGAAAAGGTGATCTGACAGTGAAAACGTCCTGCTTTCAAATTCTGAGAGACAAGTTATGCAATAAATACTTTCCGGCAAGTTGCCAGTTCTTATGCATAGCACTGAGAATGGTATGAAACACACACCCAGACACCAGTTATATCAGTCTTCAAGATAGTCTTGGTTTTTCTCAGAAGTGGGATAACAATAAAAGAACATCCTCAAAAGCTAGCACTGAAATATCTAGAAAGAATTATTGGAAGTTTAGTGAACAGTTCCTGATCTGACACATGTAACAAAGGCTGGAAATGAGAAATTAAAAAAGTTGTAGTATTGGTTAAGCAAGCTCATTAGTTCAGTAGTCTACAGAGAGGCGTAGCTACCGCTGTATCAGCCGTATCAATTATACGGGGCCCCCGGGCCACGGGGGCCCCCAACGGTAGGGCGGCCAACCATCCTGTATTCTGCAGGACGGTCCTCACCGGCAGGAAATTTCTTTTTAAAAAATTAGAGCAAAAATTGAGTGCGCATGCGCAGAAACTCAATCTGACGCATTGAGCATGCGTCAGATTGAGTTTCTGTGCATGCGCACTTTATTGGAGCCATTTTTGGCTCCAATTTTAAAAAATAAAATTTTGGAGTCGGAGCCGCAGCTTTTCAGAGCGGCTCCGATGGTGGCCCTCAGAGGAGGGGACCTCCCCTGGGGCCGCCCAGCTCCCACGGTCAGGTTGAGGCCTGCCCGGGCTGTCCGCTGCTGCCGAACCCCCATGGCCTGGGGACGCCTGGCAGAGTGTGCCACCGCTTCCTTCGGGTCCGGCAGTGGTGACGGCGGCGGCAACAGCAGCAGCGGCAAGCGGCTCTGGAAGAGGAGGAGGAGGCTGCAGTCGGGGGCAGCGCGCCTTGCCATGTGGCACCGGGCCATGGGGGCTCATCAGCCCCAGGAGGGTAAGTGAGGGTTTTGTGTTTCGGGTGGGTGGGTGGTTTATGTGTGTGTTGGGTGGGTGGGTGTATTTTTATTAAATTTTTATTTTATTTCTTTATTTATTTTAATTATTTAAGTTATTTACGGGTTTGTGTTGTGGTTGTTTGGGTGGGTGGGTGGGTTGAGGTGTGTGTGTGTTTGTTTGTTTATTTTAATTCTATTCTATTTTATTTATTTATTTATTTTTATTTTATTTTTGGCCCCGCCCACGACATCATGACTTCGGCTCCCCCCACGACGTCATGATGTCATGACGTTAGTGCCGCCCCACTGTCCCGCATATAAAGGGCCCCCAAACAAATTTTTATATGGGGCCCCGCCAAGGCAAGCTTCGCTTCTGAGTCTACAGAATCTGTTTTTGTACATCAGAATCTGGGATCATTTCACAGAGACAGAAAAAAAATTGCCTAAGTTATGGAAGGACACAGTTTTCTCCTTGAAAAAAGAGCTATAATGTGTGACAACCAAGCAGCTATATAAATGGAAATACAGAGATCAAAATACTTTCTTGTTAAAGGACACTTCTTTTATTTATGAATTTTGGTTTTAGTTAGAGCAATAACCTCTTATTAAACTTAAAAAACCCAAATTAATTAAAACCTTAATTCCCCGATTTAATTATATATTGTAAATATTTCTCTCTTTAAAAAAAAATCTGACAACCAGTCAAGTTTGAGCAATATATCTAACTAGTTCTTTGTGATGCCTGCATAGGAATGCCATTTAAATTACAACATAACACAACCCTATAAAAGATTAATTGTTTTGTACATTACCAATTAATTAATAAATTAATGAGAAACCATTATCCCTGAAAGCAAGTATTCTTCACCTTTGGATGGTGATTTTTTAAAAAGAGAAGCTATATCTGTATAGCAATTGCAAGTAGCCTGGTTCTTTGTTTCCTTTTTGCTTTTTGTGTGTTTTTAAGGAGATTAATTTCCTTGGTGAAGTGGAAAAACATTTGCAAATCAATACAAAAAATAATTCATTGTAAATATATAATATATATATTTATACATATTTGATTATATTTACATACATCCAGCACCTATATACTGCATTTGTGCTCTGTAAGTGTATGGCAACATATATTTTCTCCAAATATTACAAAATTAACAAGGAAGGCTGACCCAGTGTTTGCCTGAAGTCCAACTGGTCATTTGAAGGTAGAAAAGGGTATTGTGGTTTTCAGGCCAAACTTATGACTTGGCAGCTTGTGTCCATCTGTGGCCCATAAAATTCTTCTGAACATTGTTGGCATTCCAAAGTACAATTTCTAGCCCATATAATCAGAATGCATCTTGCCAAACTTTTTGTCTTTCTTTTTTGGTCCCTATTTTTCTTAAGTACTAACAAAATAGTGTGCATCTGAAGGAAGGCTGGTTTACATGGTTATGTAGACATTCTTGTTTCTTCATTCCCGTATGGAAGAAAAGGGTTCTTTTCATGTTTTAACACTGCCATTTATGTGTTGGTACTTAGGGAGACAAGGTTCATAAGGCATTGGATCAGGTGAAAAAACAGAGTCATCCCCTGAAGAACACGAACTTCTGGTATCTGGATAGCTAGGTGAATACTGTTCCAGTGGCCCACTGAGATCTAGATATTCCTATAAGGCAAGGCAAAATAAAGCACATATACAATTTAACATCACATTATTTTAGGACTGATCTGCATCATATACTGCACATATATTTTACAGAAACATATAGGCCCAAATCCAGTTGCAATGTTATATAAAAGTGATATTTTGCAATATATATTAGCTATGGAGATGTAACAATTCGCCTCTCAAAGTTATGCTTTTGTCTAACTATGCAACTGGATTTCAACCACTGAAACATTGTCACAATAGGAGTGAAGAAATATTATCCAGAAAGTTTGCTGAATAATTCTGGGCTAGTTACCTAGTTTAACTGAAGGACTACCTCTATTTACATGAACCTAAACTTTGCAATAAATTACAGAAGCCCTGCTCATGAGTCTTCCATTGAGAACTATTAGATTAGCAAGAAACAAGGCCATTTCAGTAGTATCTCTATTTCCATCAAACTCTACTCTCCTGAAATGGTGTGGTTAGATTTCCCACTTCTAAGTTTTAAATGGGTTTAAAGACTTGACCATTCCAATCTGATTTTAATTACAGCTGTAAGAGCAAGTCTGGCCAGGTTAACTGCTATGGCAATAGAGTAGAACATATTGTCAGTGACTCAATGCTAAGTGTCAGGTGGTGGTTAACTAACCTGACCACCCTGAGGACTAACAGCTTGGGTGCCAAAAGTCCATAAGGAAGGGTGATGGTACCCAAGTGGATTAAATCACATTTAAACCCATCTTGATGGAGGGCAGCAGCTTCACCAATACCGGCCTAGGCTGGTGAGGATTGTGTGTGCCAAAAAGGCTCAGGAAGAGAAAATGATTCGCAGAACTGGATCAGTGGTATGGTTATGGGTGTCATGCTGCAAAGAGGAAGGCAAATGGAAGGTCACTGCATTATATTGTCAGGACAGTCTTCATAGCTGATCATCATGATAATTGCCAATATTCAGATTCAGCAGAACAAGAAAAACTTGTAAGAAAATTAATCTACTGCATTGTTTATGGCCTTATGTAGATGTTGCATTAGATGTTTAGTTTTATATGCTACAACTTTTGAAATTGTATCCTTCTCTGTGTAGGCCTTTGGAGGAAGGACAGGATTAAAAAGATACTAATAGCTGGATACTCATAAAACCAGAAGTCACCAGAATAATGCAAAAAGGTTTGTGTGTGGAGAAATCAAAACAACAGAAGAGGACTTCTGAGGCAGATGTGTCAGCTTCAACAACATCAGTTTTAACCACACCAGTTGAAACATATATGCTAGCCACATCAAAAGCAAACGTTTTGCTTACGATGATAAAAACAAAATTTTACCCTACACAGAACTATTTTTGTCCAACACATGGAAATGATTTGCTGATCTTTTCATTCAGTCAAATTGACTGTTTTATGCTTTATAACAGCACGTTTAAGTTTAAATGTTTTGAACTTAGCATTTGAAATATCAATAAAACAAAATAAGTCACTGTAGTGTGGAGTGGTATTTATTTATTTATTTTTGTGTCTTGCTCGTTGTGTCTACCTGTGGGACTCAAGGTGCTTAAAGTAGAGCAAGTCAAAAGTATGCATGGTAGCATTCTTAGAGCACTCCTTTTTGGGTTCAACTACAACTAGAGCTTTCTCTCCCCCTAACCTCAAAATTTTTGTTAAAACACAAAGAGAGAAAGCACTATCAGGACCCCGGGTCCAGCCCACTGAAATAAAAATGATATCTCTCCAATAGTGTTTTCATGTTTTCTAATACTTTCACTGTTTTCAGTGGGTCTTCTATCATGTACTGGTGACCTGTGCCCCACTGAGTTTTAATAGACCCAGAGTGGATGGGGACAGGGTAGCAAAAAAAGGAAAGAAAAAACCCTATAGTATCAGCTGAATTTAAAGCCAAGGCTGAAGAAGTTCTAGCAACAGCAATTTTGGCAGAAGAAGAAAGTTATTTTTGAAACACTCCTTTGCTTTCAACTTCTACAGAGCAGCTGTATTCATTTAAATGCAATCTCTTCATTTGCTAAAACACATTATTATTCTAAGATGAGAAAAATCAATTAAATAAAGCTGAATTGTGGGTTTTTAAAAACAAATTTCCTGACTGCCTTAAAAGTGAGGTGTATTAGCAGCATAAATGTTTTCCTGTAAAGAGAATGATGATGAACTGTAAAATACAGACAGCACCCTATACAACAAAAAATAGTTTATACTACACGTTTGATCTAACATTACTTTCATATCTCATAAGTATCCTTTCATGTCTGGTCTCTGATCTTCATGTCTATCTAGAAACAATACAATCTATCTGTGTGCAAATGATAAAATTGTGGCACCTCCATTATCAATGGCAAATTTCCCATTGACATCAAAAGAAGCCATAATTTCCTCTGAATAAATTAGCATGACAGCTTTTAGGAAGAAGATACAGCAGGACATTTCTGGCACACATGGAAGGAGGAAGCTACTAGAATACCTAAAGATAAACTGTGGTCCGTTTGATACAAGCGGACTTCACAGATTAAATCAAAGGCTGTACATTTGAACTGGTATATTTGATTATTTGGCTGTCTCCTTTAATATGCAATCAGAGGTTGATCAGTAGATTTGGAGAAGACTTTACAACAAAGCTAAAAATTTCCTATCACTTTCTAATATGCTTGTCTTCTGTTAGGCACAGTAGAAAGGAAATTCAGCATCATGACAGTTTCCTGTCTGAGTGGACTCTATTTCCCAAAATGTAGAGCCCAAGACAACCTTTCATCAACCAAAGACTATTGTATACAGATCTCAGAAATACTATAATCCCAACAGATTCCTAAACATGATTTCACAATACAATATTAATTAACCTTGATGCTAAATCTACTCCTCTATGAAGGTACTGTATATAAAAAGTAAAGAGGCTATGTAAACTATGGAAACATATCAAAAGGTTGGTAGTGTCTGTTAGTGCAAAAAACAAAACAAAAAACACTTGACACCACTTAAGTTCCAGACTTTGTGCAGGAGGGAAATTTTACAAAGTTTCAAAACCAGTTTCAAAAAGCTTCTCCAGAATAAATTATACAAATAACTGCACAAGAGGTTCAGTTATTTGCGACCACAAGAGCAGGTGTGCTACCACCTGTGCTACCACTATCCCCAAAAGAAGGTATTGGTAGCCCACTTCTGAGTACTCTGTAAATCCTTTTTATTACATAGGGCAGAATTTACTTGCCATTACGCAATTATGATAATGGTGGTGGTGATTACAATAATCACATCTATCACAGAAGTTATTTAACCAAATTGACATGCACAGAAAGGAAAGAATCCTTTGCTCACCTCATTGGTTGTAAGAGTGAGGATCCGATCCAAGTCTTCCACAAGCTGTTTAAAAGTAGGCCTCTGTGAAGGTACTGCATGCCAACAATCCCTCATCATCATGTAGCTATGGAAATTAAAATTTCACCATGTTAATTCAACATATCTCTATCATGCATATCTCTATCTTCCATTTTTTCAATAATGAACTGCTGTTCAACTGTAACCAGAGTGTACATATATCATACAATTTAGCATATGGTGCTCCTTACAGAAGAAAAGGGGAAGGTAGGAAGGTAGGTATGGCAATTTCCATTTTTTCTGCATGTGCACTATAAATATTGTTCTCCGTCCATCTCTCCCAGAAAAAAAAATGTAATACCTATGACCCAAACAACTGTTTGCTACCTTGTCACGCCACCCAAAATATTTTCCTCCTCCTACCCAAGAGAAGGGAGCAGCTAATGTACAAAATGTAAACTAAAGAGCCCAAAACTGATGTCCTCCATGCACTAGCCAGGCTTCCCTAAATTGGCACTCCCCAAATATGTTGAATGACATTCTCCAATTATGTATGATAGGAAATGTCATCCAACATCCAAAGAAAGAAAAATAATGCACTCTCAAAAAAGAAGAAAAGAACAAATGTGTTTTTACAATTTAGTGACTGAAACTGTCAATCACAATTTTCAGACATTTAAGAGCTGCTCTCATGCCACTGTCATCAAAGACTTCCTCAGGCAAAAAAAAAAAAAAAAAGGAACCTAAGAAAATCTAGGTCCCTGGTCCTTTATTGGGTTGGATAGAGATATTTTCACTACCAAAATGTGGCCATGGTTCATGATATCGTCAGACCTATATAATTTTACATAACTACATTTCATCTAATATGTTTGTATACATGACCAAATAATAGAAGGAAAAGAATTCTTACAGCTCATTGGTGCAATTGGCAGGTTTATCCATCCTATGCCCTTCTTTAAGCAGTTTGAAGAGCTCTTCCACTGGAATTCCTGGATATGGTGATCCTCCTAAAGTAAATATCTCCCACATTAGCACACCAAATGACCACCTAAAACAAAACGAAAAAGGAATAAAAAAAATGTTAGCTCTCTAGGTTTATGAAGGACAACACAGCAACACAATTTTAATACTAGAAAACACAGCTGGTCATTACCTAAGTCAAACTGTAGGTCATAACAGAGAGATGGGCAACTTCTCACCAAAAGATGTCCCCTGGTCTACAGTTCTCATGCTCCGAGCACTGAAAATGCTGACTAGGACTGATGAGAGCTGCAGTCCAACAAAATCTGGAGGGCTCCATATTACTACATCTTTCTTAAAGGATATGCACCATTATCTTTAGTTTTTATTGCTCTATATCTGGCTACCATTATCAGAACTTCATATAGTTACCTTTTGAGCTACCATTCTCAGAAACTCCAGCCAGCACAGCCAGTAGACTCACTGGCTAGCAGATTCCAAGAGTTAAATTTCAGAAAATGTCATCTGCTGTACTGACCTAGACATTTCTTATAAGTAATAGCTACTTCAACCTGAGGAAACAGCTGATAGTGAAAAAGCATTCCAGAAAATCTGAGTATGGTAATTCTTTTGCTGAACTCAAGCTAATCTGACTTTGGATGGGAGACCTCCTAGGAACCCTGTACAAGTTGCCCTGAGCTCCTTGGAAAGAAAACAGGCAGGATAACTATACAGTAAATAAATGTTAGAATTGGATGTGTGCTTAACACTTATGTAGAAGCTGACATGTTTTGAGCCAGGTATAAGCAAATTGGTTGAAAGTTACAACATTAACCATGTTGCTTGCAAGTAAGCTTATCTAGGTAATTTGCCTCTCCACAAAGGCATAAGCAATTTATTTAAGGCACAACCATAAGTGGTTCAGCATAGTCTTCTATGAGAAAATATAAGTATGAGATACAGTAAAACCCTGACTTACATAGGCCTCAAGTTATATAAAACTGGACTTACATAATGATTTTGGGCAAAAACCATGTCCCGATTTACATGATTTTCTATGGGTTTGCTTCGAGGTACGGACAAATTCATTTCCCTATGGGTTTGCTTCAATGTACATACAAAATTAATTTTCCCTAAGGGTTTGCTTCAATTTACATAACATTTTTATTTTCCCCATGATGCCTATTTATTTATTTTGTATGCCAATCTTCTCTTCAAAAACACCCTAAATGACATACAACACCAACACAATATATATACATAGCAATAAAACACAACATATAAATGATACCTGCAATTCCACCAACAAGCCAAAAAAGGAACAATTTAAACCATGCAACTTCAAAAGAAGCAACAGTCTTTCAAGCCTCTTTTTGAAGACATAAAGATTCTAGTATTCTTAGGCTGAGAAGATTATTCACAAGATAAATCACTTTTTTAAAAATGGTTTGGAGCAACACATCATTAAAGAAAGGTTTGAAGGAAGAAAACTTCCACAGTGACAAAGAAGGAACAGTGTTTTCTACCTTTCCCGTGCTCTGGAGCCAGCCAGATTAGTAACAGAGCACTGGTTTGCAGTCTTCCAGAAAATCCTCAGTTTCTAAATCTACCTCCTACTTTCTTTTTCTTATTGGGGAATGAAATGCTAACCACAAGATTTGGAGAGGGCAAGGAGGGGAGGGGGAGGAACAGGATAAAACCATCTACATTGGGATCGATGGTACTGCAGAACAAAGAAGAATCCATGGGGCAGAAATGAATTTGGAAATATAATGTTTTCTTTGGTTCTCAAGTCAAATATGGTAAAATAAAATATTTTCTCTTTTATTAAAGGATGGGGGGAAGGGGGGAACCAAGTAAGGAAACACTTTTTTTAGCCATTTACCCAGACAGAATAAAGATATCTGACATGCACTAAATTAATTTCCCCTGGTGGATCAAAGGTTGAAAAACAAAGTTATCTGAGACCTGTATTAATCTGTTAAATGTGTTTCTACTACATGCAATTCACTTTCACCAGAGGAAGCAGTAAATTAATTTTTAAAAAAGATAAAGAAACGTTCTAAGATAAAGTTACTTACACATCACTTTGATGTGTGTAAACTCTGTCAAATAGAGCTTCTGGTGCCATCCACTTCACAGGCAGTCGACCCTGGGTACAAAATAGAAAAATTAAGACCTGGGCTATTGCAAAGATAAATGACTGGCCAGTTCCACCAGCAATTTGCTCAGCAAGTATTAATTCAAGCATTAAAGCAAATCAGTTGTTCGTTTTTGTAAGAGAAGAGAAAATGAGGTCACTTCACAAAGTTGCTTGGATCATTAACACTGTTCTGATTCTTAGCCATGTCTTTGGAATCAGAATTTAAATCAAGAGGAAGAAGAAAGAAAATAAAATCAAACCCTCATGCTCTCACTGCACATAACTCCAGATGTCTTTCTCCTACCATCCATGGAATATAAAACACTCTACTTTGGCATACTCAAGTAGGACATGGGTGAGAAAATCAAAATACAGTAATACCTCGGATAACGCTAAAACTTGGTTCCACAAGTCTTGGTGTTATCTGATTTTTAGTGTTATCCGATGCATGTTAAAATCCTATGGGATCCATAGAGATACATTGTAACCACACAGGCTTTAGCGGTTGTTATCCGATACATCCCATAGGACCTTAACGTTATTCGATCCAATCCTCCTCCCCAGATTACTTAACGTTATGTGGTTTTAGCGTTATCCGAGGTAAACGTTATCCGAGGTATTACTGTATTAGAATACTGTAGTTCTCAGTGACCATGGACAATTCTATCTAGTAGCACTGCTCCTTTTCACAAACAGCCATTCAATAAGTTCTTAAAAGACCCACTTAATAGGTCAAGGGCATGGCACTGAAGCTAAGCAGACCTGGACAAAGTCAGTGTCTGACTAGGAAACCATGTGGTACCCAGTGTAGAGTTCCTTGAGTTCCACGAAGAAAGAAAGTGGAATACAGTATTAAAGGCCAAAGCAGAAATAGACAATGAGATAGTTGTTGTCTTCCAGCAAGAGACCACACCAAAATATATTACTGCTAGATACTAATGAATTACTACTCTAGCAGTGCAGCTGTAAACCTTCCTTATTTTCTACTGTCTGTACTGGAAGTCTGATTGTTACGTGTATTAATCACAGATACTCATTTTTGCTTTTACTCATATCAGTGGCGGTCTGTAGCAAGGGCATATAAAGTAAATTGTGAACTCTTTTGCTTAACCTAGTGGATTGCCAAGTATATCACCAAGCTTCGAAAGACTCCAAACTGAAATGTGGGTAATATAAGACCCCAACAAAACTAAAAACAAATGGTAGCAATTACAGAATGGATGCATTCCACACAATTGTCCGTTGATTACAAAAAAGGTCAAATTTATATTTCTACTCCCTATCTATGCAACAGTCAAAGAATGTGCTACAAGTTTCACGGAGACCATAAAAAGCAACGAGTAAACCTTATCCTTTAGAAAGCATCGTGTAACACATACCCTCTCAGGCAGTGTAAGCAGATAACCTTCCTTTCCTAGTAAAAAGGGGTTAGAAATTCTTAAAGACTTGCCTATTATTTTCATTTCTTTCATTAAAAGTTAGGCTGCTGTACAAGAAGTCCATTAGGAATATATTTGTCATACTTAAATGTACTACTGAAAAAATATATGGGATCAATTGATAAGACTGCCATTCACTTACATTAGTAGTCTTTTTATAATAATCTATATTGTTGATGTCTCTGGCCAACCCAAAGTCAGCTATTTTCATGACATTATTTTCAGTCACCAAAACATTCCTTGCTGCTAGGTCTCGATGGATACACTGAAAAAGAAAAATATGAATTACAAACACAACACTTCTGTTAAATCTTCAAGCTCATTCACATTCATACTTCTCCACTTGGGCACATGGGCCAGGGTAGCCCAAGGTAAAAAGCACTTATGCGTAAATGTTTTAAATATTATTTGGGCAATTTAAATACCAGAGTTTTCATAGGATCCAAAATTGCCAAAGTTTCCCTTCTGAAACAGAACAGAGCAGGCTGCCTTGTGTAGGTTCAGTGGTATATCAACTTCACCATCCATACACTAGACCCAACTCACATATATGGTAAAAAAAAGTATAATATCTGGCACCTCTCACAGCCATAAAACAGAAGTAAAGAAACTAAAATGAAAGACTTATTGAGGAATGTGAGACCTGACAAAGAATCTAGGTCAACAGAAACAGAAAAGAAACTGAGAACAGCAATTACCATTGCTAGCAACTGCTGTTTAAATAACACAATTAAGACTCTGAGATGGCCTCGACCTGTATGCTAGCAGGCATGTAGAAGCAGAGCTATCTGTCTTCTTTCCCTAGTGGCTGAACCGCCAGATTATTGCTGCAGAAGGTTGAGGGACCCCATGAAATGTGGTGTAGTGTGTGTTTTGAAGTGGTCATGTGTTGAAGGAGGGATTATGAGAAATCAGGTGGAGGCAACTTCCATGAGTTGAGCCTTTCTGTTCATGCAATATTGCTACGAGTGTGGAGATATAGGAAGAGAGAACAACCTAATGTGAGATACTGTTGATTTCCAAGATCTGAGCAAAGCTGTTAATGATAGGACATTCTGGAGGACATTAACTCATATCATCGCCACACATCAGAAATAACTCAATGGCACAATAAATTTTTCTCTTCTGCCATTATGGAGTTGAAGAAACATGCATCAATGAAAGTAGTAGTAAGAAGACCAGGGAGCAGTATAGGTTATCTGGTGTACTGAGAAAGGACTTTCACATAAGACTTTGTCTGCCACAAGACAATTGAGGCATAAGGCCATCTAGCAAAGTAAGTTTATATCTTTAAAAATATCTGAAGAACATGTGTCAAAGGCCCTAAAAGTAATTCTCCCAAGAATGAGGTTAAATACTTCTGCCACTGAAAACCTATTGATTTTATCTCTTGCCACTGAAACATAGCTCTATTGTGTGCAGTTGTAACCAATAATTATTCTTCAATTTCTTTATGAAACCACTAGAAAAGATTATTATCCAATCCTTCTCCCAGTGACCAACAGAGAACAATACTGAAAAACAGAGTTAGGACTCCAGTTCAGGCTGGTTAGTTCTTAAAGACATTTAGCTGAAAATAAAGACATTCAAGCTTCACTGTTGGGTGAGTGTTTTTCACATAAAAGGTTCCAGGTTCAATCCCAGGGATCTCCAGGTAGGGATGAAAAAATAAAACTCTGAGGCTGCTACCTAACTCTATCAACATTACATAGTTAGTTGAACTAGTGATTTGATTCAGTTCAAGGCAACTTCCTATGTTTCCTACACGCTGTAAAAACAAGATTTGAAAACCAGCATCAAACAACTAGTGAGAAGAAGTACAACACATCACTGTCTTTTGGAGAAACCAAGCAAATCTCACAACTTGCTTTTTCGGAACATACTAGACTTAATTTTGGAAAATCAAGGCCATGAGTTGTTATTTTCCTCCCTTTGGAGAACATTCCTAATGAAATTTCAAAGTAGTCCCTTTATTTTTTTCCCTTCACGTCAGCACCTTTCAAAAACTGCAATTGACCTTTCTTGACTCAGAAAAGAAGGCATGCCTGCTGATGTAAACCATAGCTAGGTTTAAGCACTTCTGTCAGTAATAATAAAAGGCAGGAGAGAAAGCAGGTTTTGAAGCATTCTTTTGGATTCTCATCCAAAATACACTACTTCAGTGGAACAACAATGCATGATTTGATTGATGCATATTCACTGAAGTGACACTATCCTTTCCCTTGTTCTTTCTTTTGAACTTATCCTCTCGATGTCACTCAAATTCAGCTTTCTTTAACTTCAGAAATAAACCACAAAAATAATATACTGTACTGCAATAAACTCCCATTGAGATCAAAATCTAAGTTAGAAACCCATCAAATATTGTTCATTTCTGGAAGAATTGTTACTGCAAAACCAGGAGTTTGCTGGCAACCTTAAGACATGCATATTATTTAATCATACACTTTAATAGGTGAATGAATATATTTATATTATTTGTATTTTTAAAAAAGCTTACATACTATCCTGTGGCTTATCTATCAGTTGTGGTAAACAACAGCTATTAAAATCAACTGTAAAATACAGTGGTCCAAATTATGTCATGTTACACTATCATGTTATACAGGCATAACACTAATGACATAACTTTTGATAACTGCCTTTAATTAAGTAATCATTCTAGACATTTTTATGTATTCTATTACACAATCGACAATGCCTTCAAAAGTTATGGTGTTAGCATTACATCAACATAATTAAGTTAGGGGACCACAGCCAGCCAAATCCAAAAGAGAAGCAAAGAGTAAAAACAAACAGATGGAACAGTTTATCAACACACAGGTATGGTTTGCTAAAAATAATGGACTGATTAATATCTTTAATACAGGAGTTTCCAATCTTTTCAAGGTAGGGGCCAGTTAATGCTCTCTCAGTCAGTTTCAAGGGCCAGATGGCCATTTTGCCCTGCCTAAATGGATGGGGTGGCCATTTGTCCCAACAGCTTCAAAAGGATGTCCATTTTTTGTCATATGCCCTTAAGGCCTTAGGTTGTGAACCCCTGCTTTAATGGATCACTAAAAAAAGTTGCAAAGAAGTTGAGTATTCCAATTCCACCAGAACTCATCAAGCAAAAGTAGTATTATTTATTTATTTAGATTTATATTCCCGCCCACTCGCCGAGGCGACTCAGGGCGGCTTACAGTCAAAACAACAACAGTACAATAAAAATTATAAAATGCAACCACATAAAACAACCAAACCAGAACACAAACTAACTCCTGTCAGGCTGTTGTTGTGGGCCGAGAGGAGTGGGCAAGGTCCCCAGCCACTGCTAGGCCTTCACATCTTCTTCCTCAGGCCGTTGTTGTGGGCCAAGAGGAGGGGGCAATGTTCTCAGCCGTGAGAGAAGAAAATGCACGAAACATTGAGCCAGATGTGACTCCCCTGCTCTTGAGTGAGATACTCTTCCTAACTGATGACATGTAGCAGTTCATCACTCATAAAACCCTTTCAATAGTTGTCAGCATCACTATGACCTTAGTTGAGTATGGGAGCTATGAACAAAGCAGCAGACTCTGTGCTATGAACAAAGCAGCAGACTCTGTGCAGACAGAGGAGCCTATCCTGCTACTTCTGGAAGAGACTCCTTGTTGCTCTTATTATTGGATGTGGTTGCCTATAGCGGACCAACTGATTCCAGTAGGAGGCCCTGCCAGGTATAGCTGGTCCTTGATTTTTTAATTGGGAATTGTTCTGTGCTGCGCTAAATGGACGTACATAGATCCGGGTTTGGGTCACAATTAGCATAGACGTATTGAATCAATATGCCCTTGGCACATTAAGATATACATATGTTCAATTTATTCAGGAACAATAATTTGATGTAGGCTATTGGTTAGCATTGTCAGTTTTAGACATGGCCAACCACCTCTGCCCAGGGAAAGTGTGAGTGTGGGTGTCTTCCAGACCATTTGTGCCTTCACTGCCAAACTGTGCACAGAACCTTTTGAACAGTCAAGCACAGAGACCAATTTAACTAGAACCCATCCACCCCTCATCTGCACATTACTCCGCTACAAACTCACTGAGACTAGCCATTACCGTGCAGATGTTGGTATCCAATTTAGTATATAGATGGTAGCACTCCTCTTCCTTACAGAGCTATTGTTGGAATTAGTGACACTATAAATGCAAATTGCTTTGAATACCAAAAAAATCAAAACAGCACTATAAAAATTCAGCAGCAGCAGCTTTGACTATTTCAGACAGTAGCAGCCCACAACCTAATGTTGCAGGCATGCATGACTAGATATCAGCCAGCATAAAGAAAATGCAATGGATGCAATAAGGCATGATGCAATTAATTATATCCCACTTCCACATCCTCTTTTTATATTCTCTGCTATATTATACAACAGATTGCACCATACCATGCTGGTTACACTGTCTTGCACGTGCTGCATTTAACATATGTACATTGTCAGCTGCAACTCCTATCCAAGAACACATTTTTTCCTGAAGCAGGAAAAATGCAGGAAAAATGCCATTGGCTTGAGTTTGTTTAAGGTGGATTCTAGCTTGCCATGAAGTAACCCACACACTATGATCACAGAGTCATCTCCTGCGGCACATATGATATGAGACATGCAGGATTTAACACCAGGACTGCAATGGACCACCATAACCTTGAGGATATGGACACGGTGCGCCTTCGCAGCCAGACCATCTAGTGTGGCCTCTTCCACCTCCATGATTGCTGGGAATCAGAGTTCCTCCTTTGCTCATTTGCCATTGGGCCCAATATGATGATTTCCAGTGGCATTTATTCCAGTGATATTTATTGTACTTTACTGTTCTGTTATATTGTATGCTATTGTGTTTTTGTTTGCACTTTAATAGTGATGTTAGGGGACTCTGTGAGCTGCTCTGAGTCAGTTGAAACCGAGGAGAGCGGGATACAAATCTAAAAATAAATAAAATAAAATAAAAATAAATAAATTTCTTCTACTAAGAGGACCATCACTGCACCTAAAAGGGCTCATCTGCCCGTAGCGGTTGGCCCCTTTAGGTAGTCAGGTTACTGACCACCACCCAACACTCGGTGTTGAGTCACTGGCTGCATGGTCTACTCCATTACCAGCCAGACTGGAACATATGTACAATATCACATAGGGTAGGACATGTTTTCCATATCACAGTTACTGCTTGGAATGTTGACACAGGTAAGCATTCTTTGGTGATCTCCTTGTGAGGTGTATAATCCTCTGCTGTAGCAAAGCCAACATGGCATTAGAACTGCTGGCATCACAGCAAGGGATTCCCCCCGCCTTTCCTTGCATTTTTTTTAAACTTAAAAGTCTGCTGTTAAAGGGACACTTTGTTTGGAACAAAAATTATAAATGTGATTTTTATTACAACTGCCTGCTAAAAACACCTATTAAAATATTTCTGGATTTTCATGGTTTTTTATGTAATGCCACTCATTATCCCCCTCCCCCCAAAAAACCAATTAGACCAGCTTTCCTTATTGTCACTGCTGATAAATAATGCAAGGGAAGTACAAATACTACATGATCAGACTGGTAATTCTTATTAATCTGAACAATGTCTGATAAATTATTAAATGAGTGCCTAATCCCACATCTACCATGACAACGGCAATTATTTATTTTCAAGGCGTAACCTCTTACTGCTTTCCACTACCATTCTTCTTGTTGTTTACTCTTTTCTGTTACATTCCTAGTTTAAGCTTCAGAGCTGCCAGTTGGGGTAGTGGGTAGAGTCAATTAAAATTCCTGCTTGTTTATGGAAACTCAGTGAAAAGTGGCACTGATAAAAAAAAACCTCTGTAAATATAACATATACAGTAACACCCCGTAGAACGTGAGTACCCAATAGCGTGAAAACCGAATAACGCGACAAGATTTTCGGGAAAACCTTGTATCGAAGAACGCGATTTTCACGTTATTCGATACAAGCGTATGCGGGGGGGGGCAGTTGGATTGGGTAGAACATCTACCCAAACCAACTCACCCCCTAGCGCCCGCCCCCACAATGTTTGGAAAGGGTACGGGATCCTTACACTTTCAGAACTTCGGGCGTGCGCATGCGTGTCGTTCGGGGTTAGGGCAGGAGACGGGAAAGACCCCCGTCTCCTGCCCTAACCCCGAACGGCATGCGCGCGCACGCCCGAAGTTCCGAAAGTGTAAGGATCTTTACCCTTTTGGAACTTCGGGCGGCTTGGAGGGTTGCGCGGCGTGGCGGCAGTGACGGGAGGATGCAAGAAGGTCCCTCGTATCCTCCTCTCACCGGCGCCACACCGCGCGCGCACGCCCGAAGTTCGAAAAGTGTAAGGATCTATACCCTTTTGGAACTTCGGGCGGCTTGGCGGGTTGCGTGGTGCGGCGGCAGTGACGGGAGGATGCGGGAAGGTCCCTCGCATCCTCCTCTCACCGGCGCCACGCCGTGCAACCCTCCAAGACACCCGAAGTTCCAAAAGGGTAAAGATCCTTACACTTTTTGAACTTTGGGCGCGCGCGCGCATGTCGTTCAGGGTTAGGGCAGGGGGTCTTTCCCGTACCTTGCCCTAACCCCGAACGACACGCGATCGCGTGCCTACCAGGGGGGGGGAATGCCGAGCCTTGCCTCGGCGTGGTTTGTCCCTGACATCAGGGCTTTTTTTTAGCATTGTTTGATCAATGTATCGAACAACGTTAAAAACCGAACAACGTCATGACTAGTGGAACCATGTCATCACGTTGTTCGGGCGTTCTATTGTACCTTGAAAACCTTATCAGGATCACCATGAATGGGAGTAATTTGAAAGCACATAACATACATACGCTTAACTTTCTAGAGCTAAGTCAGCTGCCACTAGTTGGGGGCTCCCTAAATATTCTGCTCTTCCCTTCCCCCCTCCCAAGCAGGGACAAATATACAGGCATAAGGGGTCTCCTGACATGTGAAGTACACCAGGTATGAAAATGTTGACCTAGATCAGGGTTCCTTAAACTTGGCTCTCCAGATGTTCTTGGACTTTGATTCCCAGAAGCCCTCATCAGCAGGTGTGCAGACTTGAGCTTCTGGTAATGGAAGTCCAAGAACACTTGGAGAGCCAAGTTTGAGGAACCCTGACCTAGATGGATATGACTTGTATGAATCCAAATGCTGTGCATCACAAGGACACAAATCCCATAGCATACAAAGGGGAAAAAAACAGCAGAAGAAATGATGAAGACATCTTTTTGGGCACCTAACTGAAATTCACTAGTTTGGGTTAGATCTACAGTATTTCAGAAATTCTGAAAAAGCTAAACTAGAGAAACCTATGGTATCATTAGATACCATATCATTAGATCATTAGGCTCATATTCCTATCTGTTTTTCTTAAGACTATCTGATGATGAAGGAACCTGGGAGATTCCCCAAGCTGTCCCAAACCTCTGGACTAAACCTTGTTTTAGAATTGTAATTAAAAAGTGAACATGCAAAACCAGATGTCCTTTCCAAACTGGAAATTCAGACAGAATCTACATTTATGAAAAATTGTATTTTTTTTTTTTTTTTTGGTAATGTAGGAGCTGCACACTTTGGAGCACTGTTAACTAAAAATTCCATGATTTGCAATATAAGGTAACAGATTCTCTCCTCTACCCTATCATGTCCTTACCCTCTAATTATACTGTGGTCTAGTAGCAACAAAGCCAATTATCTTCTGCATGATTTAGCATTAGCATAACTGGTCTTGTACTTTCACAATCATCTTGATTGAACCTATTAAGCAAAGGGATCTGATCTGTTTAGAGACTTGGTTGCATGGGAAAATTTAAGACTGTCTTAATTATAACTTAACAAAATGTAGGGCAGTCGGGGAGACTACCAAATACGAATCTCCAAGGAATGAGTATCAAAATTTTTGCTGTTTCAGCTAGTTTTCTTAGCAAGCAAACACTTTTAAGTGGAGACAAGTGATTAATTTGCTCACAGAATGTTGCTTCTTCTTTTTACCAGCTGTCCAATCCTGGCATAGGTAATTCCTTTGAAAACTCTGGGGAAATGAATTGCTTTCTCTTTCATATTCAGTATATTATTTTAAAAGACAAGTCTCGAGGTTATTTTTTTGTTGCCTGCTCAGCTAAGCTGTTCACAGTTTATCCCATTAATATTTGAATTCATGAATCCCTAAGTTTACTTTGTAACGTGTACTTGCCGAATACCGATTCTCCTCAATTTTAATAGAAACCTTAATAAGCATAACCCAGAGTTATGCATAGGTTTGTTACCAGTAACTTGGATGGTAAAAATTCATTCTAGTATAATAGTAGCTTAGAAAAGCTGAAGATACCATCTAAAGAGATGAGACTGAAAAACTCCAAAGGTGGGCGACCAAGCTGTTCAGTATTCTTTCTTTGCCTTTTCTTTGCACCCCTGATGAACATAGTTTGCAAAATATTTTTATGGACATGATTGTTGCCAGCCCCATCTGGAAATGTTCAGCAAATCCACGTGAGCGAGCAAAGATTGACGCTGGCCTTTGCTGAGTGTTTTCCTATGTTTGAAAAAGTCATCCTTCTGAGCTAACACCTTCTAACTCGTTAGGGTGATCAAAGTCCTCCTACTGCCATTTTTCCATCATGATGAAGTTCCTTAAAATGAAGAGGTGAGCTTATTTAAAGTAAGATTAAAAGAATCCTACAACTCAAGTGTTTCACAGGGTGTATTATTTAAAAAGTCACACAATTAAAATCTAAGTTGTAAGTATGAATGCATCTATAGTATGGAGTTATAACAGTTAGATACTATATTTAACAGACTTGGTTTCACCTTTAGATACAAAATAATGGGATTTATAGTGTATTGAGATTCAGAATCTTCCACCAGCATTTAAGGGAGTGTATGAGAATTTCTAGTAGAGAATTCTTGGTATTGAAGCAAGGTACATGTGCTAGGATTTTGTAGGATAGAGCAATCAAAGTTAAAGTGCTATCCATTGTGTAGGACAGTGGTTCCCAACTTTTGGGTTTTGGACCTCAATTCCTGGAAGCGTAACTCAATTCCCCAAAGCACCAATCAGCCAAAGTACTGACTTAAACTTCTGGGAATTGAAGTCCAAAACCCAAAGCTTGGGGACCACTGGTGTAGGATATGTAGACCCTGTAAAAGTCATACGTTTACTTTATTATTGTAATACACTTTCTATAATACTGTATTGCACAAATAGATAAAACCAGATTGAAGCAGGGATATTTTGGTGATTCTGAGAAGCTATAATAATGCCCAGGACAGTGAAAAAGTAAGATTGATCTTTTGCATCTGATCTGACATTTTTAAAGTTAGAAAGATGATCATTGGCATAAATTGAGGAAAGAAGAAATCAAAAGAAATACCACAGACAGAATTGCTGGCACCAAAGGAGAAGGCAAATGACAGCAGAACCCACAATAAAACCCAAGCTTTCTCCTGGACAGCCAAACCATGGAGGCACTAGTGAGGATTCAGAATGAGATCACTACACATTGCACTTATTCCCTTTCAGCTGTCCCACCACTTATTTCATTGAACTATAAAAGAAAGAGCAATACAGTACAGTGGAACCTCAATTAACAAACGGCTCGGTTAGCATAAAAAATCGCATAACAAAAGGAAATCCATAGAAAATAGTGGCTCAGTTTACAGAATTTCCCCTCCAGAACAGATTAATTGGTTTTTAATGTATTCCTATGGGAAAGCACATTTCAGTTAAAGTGTTTTAGTTTTCAATGCATTCCTATGGGAAATTGTATTCAATGCATTCCTACGGGAAATTCGGTTAAAGTAATTTTTGCTGTAAGAAATGTCCCAGAGAATGCATCAATCACATTAACCAAGGTTCCACTGTATTTGAAATCACTGTTTGTATTCCAGAATATCATTTTCTTTGTTCTGTCACTCAGCATAGTTTACTAAACTTTACAGAAATTTTATTACACTGGATTGCTATTATTATCTGGATTGAGTGCGAGTCTGATGATGGGAAATGGTTGTCTTGAGTGAATATGTCCCAATTAGGATGCTGCACCACGATTTCCCTCCAGTTGTAGCTGCTCCTCCTTCCCCACATTTGTATGGCTTTTTTAAAAAGAGCCAGAAATTCATATACTGTAATGTAAAACACTCAGGGAAAGAGCAGGTCAGAATATCTCCTAAAGGGTAAAGAAAAGTTTGGCTTTATTTGTATGTCCCTTTTTGGGGTAGAGAGCAAACGTCGGATGAAACATTAGAATAGGCTCGCATGCATTCATGTCAATGAATATGCTAAGCCCAATACACACATTTTAATGCCCAGATCTGTGAGTGCAGCTTATATTATACAAATTGGATCCTATGCACAGTATTGCCCTAGTATCATGCTCAGATATTAGACAGACCTGGTTTAAAAAAAAACCTGCTTCACAACACTCCATCCATTGCTTTACTACAGACATAGGCCCTAGATGTACTTTTGTTTAACAAGAATCAACTTCAATGGCCTTCAAGTCATCCATGGCTCTTCAATACATTAAAAAAAAGTACTTTGATAGCATGGACTTACTTTTTGTGATGCTAAATACTCCATGCCTCTAGCCAACTGGTATGTACATGAAACTAAGTCTTTGAATGTCATCTGCTCTTCGGGAACCCGGTTAATGTCAAATGAGTATTCCATTCCTGGTGGCCGCCGTGCTCTCAGGTATTCTCGCAAATTTCCTTTGGAAGCATACTCAACAATGACATACAGTGGCCCTTTAAAGCAAGAAGTCAGTATGAGAATGAAACTGAAATAACAAAAGATTCTGTGGTACTAGCTCATAAAGGCACAGTAAAAAATTATATTTTCTGATTCATGGAGGACTTAAAAATACTTCTGCCAATTTATTATTGATTCAGAGTATAAAGTCTTCCTAGCTCTAGGAACAGTACTGAATTTAGAGGAGGACAAATACCTTGCCTCATCTCTTTAACATATACCAGTGATGGCAAAACTTGCTACTCCAAAGTTCAGCGGGAGTGCTGAATTGAGCTTCTGGGAATTGAAGTCCAAGAACACCTGGAGTGCCAAGGTATGCCACCATTGACAATGTCAGTCATTTTCTTTATTCCTTTATATTTGCGTATTTCATCCACGAACCCCTTGGGAACATATTTAATGATACAAAGCAGACATTTGTCCTATGCAAGAGCTTGGATTCTAATGTTACTATTCTAATGTTACTAAATCGGACAGAAAAGCGTAACCTTTCCATTTTGTAACGACAGTAAGAAAAGGACTTGATGTCAAAATAAGAGGAAAGGCTTCCTCTCTTTTGAAGCTATGCCACTTAAGAGAAATGTTTGCTTGCATTGCCTCCATCAAAGAAATGTGCAATCTCTACAGATGCAATAAGTGCACATGTTCACTCTATATTTTCTCTGGACACTTTCTTCCTAGTTGGTCTCTTATTTTCTCTTACAAAGGAGCAAGTCAACATTTATTCAGGAAGAAGAAGATACAATGAACTTTGAATCCAACTAACTTTTACACTGAAGGGAAGTAGTCATAAAAGTAGACACATTTGGAGTAGAAATTGGCCACTATATGCTTTCAAGGTTTGGAAGCTCCTTTGTGAATTTTTTCATAAGAGCTATAGTATGTCACCCAACTTCTATTCTCCATTACCTCTTGTAATGTCATTTTCATTTCACTTGCACAGAATTAATAACTCCATGTTACATCATAAAAAGACATTATTCCTATAATTTCTCATTTGTAAACTCAAATTGACACTTACCATCCTGAGTGCATGCCCCAAGGAGATTGATGATATTTTTGTGCTTCCCAATCATTTTCATCATCTCCATCTCAGACACCAAGTCAGACAGGTCTTTTTCTGTAGCATCATCTACACAAGACAAAACAAGTTCCATGGAAGGTTTCAATTAGCATGCCAGCATAACTCAATTTTTGCCATGATGTGCTACACTGATTCACTGTAAGTATATTATTACTTTGTTACCCTAGAACCTCTGGAGAGCAGTACCCTTCCTCTCCTGTATTCTGTCTATAAATCAGTATCGTTTGGGAAGAAACTACCCCCAACCTTCAATAAATAAACAAAACAAACATTGTTAATATTTTGACTTCAGAGAAATGAGTTATACTCAATCTTTAGAGCCTTTTGAATTCAATGATTTAGTGCTGTGGGGAAAGGGTATATAAATGAAGAAATGAAACACATATACAGTTGTACCTCGCTTAAAGAGCATAATGCGTTCCACAGGATTGCTCTTTAAGCGAGTTTGCTCTTTAAGCGAAACACCATTGTATGTGACCAATTGTGGGGGGGATTGCAAACCCCGATTTATTTGTTAAGTGAGTTTTTGGATGGTTTTATTTGTTAAGCTAAATGAACATTCAGAAAAAATGCTGCTCTTTAAGCGAGTTACTCTTTAAGCGAGGCGCTCTTTATGCGAGGTTTGACTGCACTGTACTGGCATCATAGGAAATATCCAAAAACATAAGGGACTCTGTTTCAGAATGAACATTGTATTTTAATTATAATCATCTTCAAATGCACTTTTCTACAAATTCTGAACCACAAGACTTCCTAAACATACAGACCACAATTTTCATGTAGGTGTTTCCTTTCCTGATGAACTGCTAATCAACAGCGATTGTACTCTTGAGTGTAGGCCCATAGTATTTGATTTTACTCCCAATATGTGAGCAAGGCTATAAGGGTTCTACATCCCTATTGGTGTTTCTTCTCCCCCACCCTTTTTTTTTTTAAAGTGAGACTTTGGAGGGAAAACTAATTTCTCATTGCGGGTCAATTCTGCCTTATGGAGGTGACAGTCAACATACTAGTTAATATGTTTTAATAGTGCTAAAATCTTTGTTCTTGTCAATTTTGTCTGTCTCAACTTGATCACATATTTCAGTGAGAAATTTTAAAACCTTGTAGCATTCCTTACCTCTAGAAGAGAGCAATAAAATGAGTAGTATTTTTTCTTGCCTAAATTTCTGTGTTGTCAAAAATGCAATGGAAGAATTACTTATGTTTACAATGGTATATTCTTCAGATATCTCATTCACATCAAATTATAAACATGTACATTAGCACCTCGCTTAAAGAAGATAATGCATTCCATGGGATTGCTCTTTAAGTGAGTTTGCTCTTTAAGCGAAACACCATTGTAAGTGACCAATTGTGACTTGGGGGGATTGCAAACCCCGATTTATTTGTTAAGCGAGTTTTTGGTTGGTTTTATTTGTTAAGCGAGATGACCATTCAGAGAAAATTCTGCTCTTTAAGTGAGTTACTCTCTAAGAGAGGCATTCTTTATGCAAGGTTTTACTGTATTCTGGAAACTACAGTCCAAAGTACATCTCACCATCAGCATATTTTTACAGATTATATTTTATAAACTGTTGGCCTTTTTCTTTTCCTCTATTAAAGTGTATTACAAGAAAATGGGTCAGGACTTCTTCCATATTTTCTAATGGATTTATGCTGCAGATGCTTTTGAGTTACTTTTAATCAACCAAATGAGGGAACACTGACTCCCCTATGGATCAAATCAAGAAAGGAAGGATAAACAATTGCAAGAAGTCTTTGAGTTGCTTGTAAATACTCACTGCTAAAGATAAATAGGCTGTCAAAGGCACTAATTTATACTGAAACCTGCAGAAGCCTGAGGTAAACTGGATGCACTTTGGCCTTCTACAGGGAGAGAGTACTGACGCCACAAAAGAAACATTCTTCACAGAACATATAACTCTTCTATGGGCTTCCCCTTTCCCTCATATTACCTTTCAACATTTTCACTGCCACAGTAACAGCTTCTTTTGGTCTGTCTTTGTCAATTTCCACTGCTTCCGCCATGACAACTTGACCAAAGCATCCTTCCCCAAGAGGCTTGCCTAGTGTCAACCTAGGGTGATAAATGGAGGATTAGCGCTCCATCTAAGGAAGAGATGGAACTTATGAAACTCAAGAGCAAAAAATTAAAAGACGCTTCCAGGAAATCATTTTAATGTGGGCATTTGTCATAAAGAGTTAAAAAGGGTACTATAGCACATTCCAGAGTTTGTTTACATCCTTCCGGATAGTTTTTTGAGTGGGGAAAAACAGTAACAGTGTAATTAATACTCACCTGGAAAAAACCTCCAAATATAGCTAAAAGAACAAGAATTTGATTTTATGGCCAGATATAATATGTAAAGGGAAGTTTGTTTTTCTAAGTAATGGCAGTGTAACATTCCGAACCAGAAAAGTACCATGAAGCGATAATATGTTGCTGTGAAACTTGCTTCCACTTATACCCCTTTCTTTTCAAGATAGACTACAAAATATCTGTATTTGTATTCAAACATGACTGTTATCTTGAAACAAGACAAGAAAAAAGATGCATTTTTCATACAAAGTTTTGGATTTCCCCCTTTTATCCTTTGTTTTTTGCAGCTGTTTGAAACAACTAGCTTCTACAACAAGCAGACACTGTTAGTAAAAACATTGAATTAACACTAACTGTCTGTATCACCCACTAGCTATAATATGAATGCATTTCATTTAAGAGAAGTGCACTGGGTTCTCTTCAGGGGGGATATTAATCAGGTTTGGCAAAATGCCATGATTAAAAATCAAATGGGATCAGTTTAAATATAGTCTTAATTGAAAAAAGCTTTCAGTGTAATCATGCTGATGCAAATATATACATTGGATTATATCTGTTAGGAAAAGTACATGCCGCTTGGACAATGCACAAAGACACAAAGGCTGTATGTTCTTTTGGGGTATGATCATGCTGCATTTTCTCTGAAACTAAAATTGAATTTAAGAACTTGGCAGAAAGCAAACATTTGCATTAGGAAACGGTTAATTTATGTACTCTGGTGCTTCTAGTATGAACATAACAATCCTGTCATTGTGTGCTTGCGGCCCCCAATCTAATAAACTGCTCTTAAAAAGCCTTCTTTCATTACAAACCTGCTCCACCCACATTTATGCCAAACACTGTTTTTAAATGTTTAATGCTCTAAGATTTTCCGCATTAATGTTTTCCCTCAGGGAAAGGGTGGACAGAATTAAGTATACAGACCCCCACTGTTGACTAGAAGCTTGCAGGTGGCAAGAGAAAGGCATGGCACCACCTCTCATTCACGTAATTAAGAATATTTTCATACATGTGTATGAAAGCCTTTATTACGTTAAAGAAAAAACACCACAGGTATTTTTTTAAATGTGATTTCTAGTTTTCAAAATCATAGGGCAGAGTCTAAAGGAGCAGTTTTCTAATAAATTAAATACTGGCTTTCATATTAATTCTGATGTTAATTTGTGCCTCAGTTTAATGTAAGAACCGTATTTTATTAGATTTACAATGCATACTATACATAAAGGAGACGGTGGTTCTGAAAGACTGGACTTTATGTTTTTGGGGCATCGTATGTTAGTCTCATTCACACGACAGGCTCACCATAGACAGGAATCAGCCTTTAAGCAAGAGAAGTCAGACTTTATGTATATCACTATACACCAAATGCTTGTGATAACAGGTTTTTTAAAACATGTGAAGCAAGCTGCTTCAAGCCAAAGTGTATGGCTGAAGGGCTTTATTTACTCAGTGACTTTACTACATTAACATACTATATGGATTTTCAGAATTAGCTGTAGAACAAGCTAGAATGTGTATTTATGCAACAGAACAACAACAAAAAGATTAAAAGAAGCTTCCAAGCCAGTTTATAGGTGCTGCACAAATTCCTCATAGTATTAGTAGCTAGTAATTATTCAAAATTATCTCTCATTCCAGTGTACTGCACCTGGTGTCAGGCAGAAAGCCATATACCCTACAGTGTTCCAGCAGGTAACTCAGGAAGGCCACAGGCAACACAAACTCCTGTCAAAAACAGGCTACTATATGAGGGCGTACTATATCCGTGAAGAAGCATGCAGTTTTGCACACATTGCCTTTCTGAATGTGATCTGTTGGGCCTCAGGACAAAAGGCTTATGTTTTACATGGAAAACATGTTTGTTTACCCCAGAGTAAACAATAATTTGTCTGACTAGAATAGTCATATGGTGCTTGGCAAGGGAGTTTCAGGCTAATTCTATCCACTGGACAACAAATGTCAGCTATAGGCCTTTAGCTCCCTCACTCTGACATAAAGATCTCTGTTTCCTTCTTCCTTCCATTTCCAAACACACACCCCACCCCCATTTTTTGTATTGTGTCTTCTTAAACTATGAGTTTAGTAGCCTCCTTTAAGATTGTGGTAGTTTTGAACCACAATCGGGCATACCCCAGGCAACGGCAACCATGGGCCAGCTAATCTTTCTCACACTAGGTCAGGTGAAAGGAATGATTTCACCAAAAGGTGGCTTCATTTTGGCAGTTTCAAATATGGCCTATACATGGAAGCAGCAGCAAAAGAAGATAGATATTGGCTGTAATCATGTTGGCACAGCTAATCCTGTGAAAGGGAGATGGCATAACCAAGAGGGTGAGTTTTTGTGTGTGTGTGATAAAACAGTAGCATCATCTCTCCCTTTTATCCTGTGGAAGCACTGGGATTCTCAGGACATAAGATGTACCATATATTCTCGAGTATGTCAAGATTTTTAGCCCCAAAAACGAGCCCCCAAAAGGAGACTCGGCTTATACTTGGATCAATGACCACGAGGGCCTCAAGAGTGCATGAGATTGAGATGTGATAACAATTTAATTAATGTTACCCTATTACAGTGCTATCTCATACAACAATTTTAATCTGTTCCACGGGACTCACTGTTGTACAAAAGAATTGCTATACGATGCATGCATGCATCTTATAGCTATTTTACCTATGGAATGCATTGTACAACGAATATCTCTATGGGATATGAATTTTCCCATAGAGACGGACTGCATTGTATGATAATCTTAGTTGTTACACAATGTTCTTTTCAAATCCTCGTTGTATGATTTAATTGCTGTATGAGGCATCGTTATCAGGGGTTCTACTGTACAGTATTTTGATTATTGAAACTCACAAGTAGCTGCTGGGCATTTCCCACCCTCGGCTTATGCTCCGGTCAATCAATTTTCCTAGGTTTTCAGATAAAATTGGGTACCTCGGCTTATATTCGGGTCAGCTTATACTCGAGTATATACTGGTCTTTCTTTCTTACCAAAAAATCCTTCCACTGGCTCATGCCCTGAAAAGAGATTTTTGACAAGAGTTCACTTACTTATCTCTTGGGAACTCCCATTTTGGATCTTCTGGTAGTTCATATTCTGAGACTCCTGCCAACATTGGGGCATCTGCATTGGAGGACAGACGAGTAGTTATCCTTACTAAAGGTGTGTTGGAGTTCATGGAGGAACTAGAGTCTGCAGACACCTGTTATTAGAATGCAAGAGACAAAAAGATGATGTAATCTCAGCCCAGTTACTTACAACTGGCAGTACGAACCAAACCAGCCAGCTCATAAATGGAATGCAGTTTACTAAGCTTTGCCTTAACCTTACATAACTTCTGCATTGTTAAAATGAGTTATAGCTATAGATTCAAAATTATAGTTAGAAACAGTTTTCAGATCTAATTGGGTAACCACATAAATTATAAATTAGCCCTGCAACAGCCTTTCTCTGCCATTCTCCAACTAAATAAAAGTTAAGGATTGTTTCCCTTTTCTGATTGCCAAGAAAGGAAGGAAGGAAGGAAGAAAGGTTAGCACTTCAATCTATTTCTGCTCATTTTAGAATCTCCGTCAAGCTCCTAAAGTCCATCAGTATAATGTCTGGACTTGTTAAGACTTGGCTGACAGTACAGTTACAAATGGTTCAACCAAATCAGTGTTTCTTACTCTTGCCACTAAAAAGCATTTGAATCATCATCTAGACTAGATTGTAATGAAATTTCTGCTGAAATGCAAATTATGTTCTGAAATGGAGACTAGTAAATTAAGGCAACTTCTTGTGCAATGTTTCTGTTTGTTAATTGAGAAATGCTTTTGAATAATAATGGCAAGAATTTTTAAAACCTGAAAAAATAATTCTAATTCTTTTCTTTTATCAGTCAAACATTCTTCACCTATTTTACAGCAAACAAAACATGTATCCAGATCTTAGATTTCAGACTAGAGTTGCAGGAAAGTTCATAATGGATCTCTAATAGATACTTAGTCTGTCAAATCCTTTAAAAACACCTTTATTCAACATATCTAAAATGAGAGGACAGTACAAAAAGGAAGCTCTTATAGATTTTTTAGAAGAACTTTAGGAATAGACATTTAAAAGATTCATCCTGTACCTTCAGTCATATCCACATAATATTTTCAGTGTTACATATACTTTGCTAACTGCAAAATGTCAGAGAAAAATAAGGGAGGGAGACTATCCATTTGTTAAGTAGGATATGAGCAATTCAAATGTTATAGTCAGATTAAATCTTCCACTAAGAGTAACATTCAGAAAGCAGAAACAAATCATTGAATCACTTAGATCTGGTTGGCTCTAAATACTACAGTGGTAAGGTATTTGCTGGGAAAACATTTTCTTACAAGATTTCAGGATTCCCTACTTTCTCTAAGGAGCAGTATGTGTTTACCTGGGTACCATATGATGGGTAGATGTGAAGACTGAAATAAAAGCTATTTAGGATGCATCTATTCCATGACCATGACATTAACATTTGCATTTGGTAAAAAAAAAAACCAACTCACACAATAAACCTTTTTATTAAATAGATATAGACAATGTTCTTCTATTCAGTGTTGCAACATAAACATTCTTGTATAGTAATGGGCCAGGTACAGTTTTGAAACCTCTGGAGACATCTGATGGGCTGGACATCTTTTATAATGATGCCTTTATTTCTATATCCAGTTGTTTTCTTACAAGTCTTAAAAGGCTGATCTTTTTACTTTACCCACTCCTGCTGTTATTATATTCTAAAGAACCACATCTAAAATATGGGGGAAATGCTGCAACCTGAATGGATTTCACAAGGCTGCTGTTTAATTTCAGTCAGGAAGAAATTTAAATTATTCTAGATTTCATGGTAAAGTTTGAGAGAAAGTTTTGTGCTGGAAACTGATGGTGACATGCAAACCAAACATAGCCCCAAGATCACTCTGGGAAGTCTTGCAAGTGAGATAAGAGAGCTTATTTCAAGTTGTAGTTGTTCTCAGTAAGCTTCAATAACTCTTTGAAACGAGAAAAATCACATGGCAGTTCTTAACATAAAGCCAATCCTTGTGAAAATTCAGTTCAGCCAAATTCGGTCAAGTCTACACACTCTTGAGTGAGAAAATTGCAGTTTAGAGTACTACACAATGATATCAGAGTTTCCTCAAAGCCAGACATTGTTTTTTTAAGAGTACTGATGCATGAACATTTCAAAACAAACAGAGATTCTCATGCAATACTTCATACATACTGGAAAATGATCCAAAAGTTGATCATTTCATCACTCAGATATCAGCTTACAAACACTTATCTCAGAGGTTCTTTCATTTGTTTTTTTCTACACAAGAAGGGTTGTTTACAGTTTTAATTATAAAATTCTGTTTAAACTTAAAATAAATGACTGTGCTAAACAACAGCACAGTAGGAAGAGTTGGAAATAGCTTTTTGCCAAAATAATAATAATAATAATGCAGTGCCATCAGGAATGGAATCCTGCTTGTTTTTTGCTTACACTGTAACTACATCTTCATCCAAGTTATCCATGATTACAACACAGACACTTATGTTGGGGAAAAAATGAAACAATTACACAGAAACTATTTAGCACTATCTACAGTATATATTAAAAATGGAATGAACCTATCTCAAGGGTAATTTATTTTGATTGATTCATTGGAACAGCATAATGCATTATGTAAACTGAACGACTATAAAAACCTATGCATAGGGGGAAAGAGAATAGCAATACAAGTTGCTCTACAACAGGAGTGCCCAAACTATGGCCCACAGCCCAGATCTGGCCCCTGATGTGAGGGTCTGGATGGGGGACAACGGGCTACAACTGAATCCTAGCAAGACTGAGTGGCTGTGGGTCAGGGGCCCTGTGTTATCCAGGGAGTTACCACTTTTGCTACTGGATGGGGCACTTTTTTCCCAGACAGACTAGGTGCTTAATCTGGGGGCCCTCCTGGGCTCATGACTCCTGCTCAAACACCTGGTGGCAGTCGTGGCCAGGAGGGCTTTCGGTCAACTTCAAGAGAGACACCAATTACACCTATTCCTGGACCAGGACTCCTTGCTTATGGTCACGCATGCACTGGTCACCTCCAGACTAGATTATTGTAATGTGCTCTACACCGGGCTGCCCTTGATGACCATTTAGAGGCTGCAACTGGTTCAAAATGCAGTGGCGCGTGTGGTGATAGGGTGTGGGTGTTATGCCCTTGCCTCACCCTTGTTGTGGGAGCTGCACTGGCTGCCAGTGTGCCTCCAGGTGCAATTCAAGGTGCTGGTTATTAACTTTAAAGGCCTACATGGTAGTGAACCAGGTTACTTAAGAGATTGCATCACCCCAAGGATATCTGCCCATCCCATCAGAGCAGACCAGAAGGGCTTCCAAATGGTACCAACAGCTAGAGAGGCTCACCTCTCTAGCACTAGAAGGAGGGCCTTTTTGGTATCTGCTCTGGCCCTGTGGAACCTCCTGGCGACTGAAGTATGCCTCTAGTCAGAGTTATTAGCCTTTTAAAAAGGCTTCAAAACTTTCCTGGCCCAACAGGTGTGGGGTGCTGCCTGTGGAGCAGCCCCCCCCCCTTCATACGAATGACCATCTGGGTTTTAGTTTTTAACTGTTGTGAATGTGGAGGGATATTTTAACAGTTTTTAATGCTTTTATGATTTTAATTGTTATTGTGGGGATGCTTTTGTATTTTAGTATTCTTATTGGTTAGACTGTAAGCCACCCAGAGTCACCTCGGTGAGGGGGCGGAGATAAAAATAGAACAAAATAAATGAAATAAATAATGTCTAAATGTTCTACTCAAGGGTTAAAAAGTCTGATCCTTGAATGTTTTCTGATAACATGTCTCTCCTGACACCTGACAAAACTTTGGAACAGCAATTCTGAAGAGCATCCATGGCACATCTCTTTAAAATATTCAAAAAGAAAAATTTGATCCTTTTGCAATCACCACATTTTATGTATACTGATACAAACCCTTCAGACTTTGCAAGTTTATTCAGACTTTGATTATTCATATTTGTGACAGAACATGAGAATTAGTCCTTTAGAAGGATCCATTATAACTGCATTTGTATAAAAAACTGAAATCCACTTGTATTTCTGAACTGCAGCAATTGTTCACATTAACAAGTTCGTATTCTGAGTTCAAACTTATATTGTTTCCCAGACATATCTCACTTTTTTTACCAGCAGTCCTCTAAAACAGCTGTTAACCAGCAATTCTAAAGAAATAATGTTACAAAATAAGTGAAACAGCAGCCAGATTCCTATTGGTTAATATCCACCAGGATAATTACACCATTCGTGTAAATTCCAATGGTGAATTGCTTTATGTTACAAAGTCAGCATTGGCATTTGTAGGTCTTCGTTTTTCTTGTTCTTGCAAATAAGGGGAAAGAATTACAATATTCTCCCTGGTAAAGAATATTCTGTTCTTGCAGTAGAAAGAATGATGTTTGTCCCATTTTCCCCTCACAGAATTGTGTGATTTATATAACTAGCACTCTTTGTATGAGCCTATGATGGCTTCTGCTTTGCTTCACGGACGTTTAAGAATATGAAGCATTGGAAACGTCTCTGTCTTTCTTAATCATGAATCTGTCCTTCGATGCTTGCTGTATGTGTTTACTTTGATTCTCAAGGGGAAAACATTATTAGTTTTGCACAAAATGTGGGGAACTTAAGGAGAGAAATTTTCTTCTTAAGCCTTCAGCTGAAGGCAAGATTTCTCAGGAGCTTTTGACTTTTTGGTTAAGTGTCTACGTGAGACAGTGCAGACTAAATCAACAAAGCATTTACCGAGCATTCTCCATATCTTTACAGCTGAATACATTCACCATTTGTGTGTGTTTGAGAAATATTACACATTTGTTGCATTACTGGCTTCTTCCAGGATATCTTTCAACACCAGTTAGGCCCCCCAAAGTCTATGACAGTGATGGCAAACCTTGGCACTCCAGGTGTTCTGATCAGCAGGAGTCCTGATCAGCAGGAGTGTTGGCTTGGGCTTCTGGAAACTGCAGTCCAAAAACACTTGGAGTGCCAAGGTTCACTAACACTGGTATGGTAATCAATAAAATTCTCTATTAATAAACTATATCCCACTTATTCTATGTTGGTGAGTTTGATGGCTAGATCACCTTGGGAAACCTGAAGCTATACAGATCCCTACCACTGTTACAGCACATTTTAAAGTGCACACAAAATATACAGCCTACATTTTTCTTCAGTAATTAGCTTATGTGTGAATGTTATCAACACATTTGTGTGACTTCTCCATGTGTCCTAAATACCTGACCCTTAAAGCCTATTGAAAATATTTATATCTTAACACTATAGAAAACAAAATTAAGAAATAATGTTTTAAATTCTACAGATTTTTATTTAACTGAACTGATAAAAATAGTTTTACTGCCAAATCTTTCTGAATTTAAAAGAAGGAGGGGGGAATTACTTAAATCTTAAAAAAAAAAAATAGCTAAGCCAGGCAAAAGTGTATTCCAACAAAAAGTAAGAAAAGGGCCCATTCAACTAATCCAGGAACACATGTCTTTTGAACAAAACACCTCTGTATTCCTAACTCCTTCAGATTTACAGAAAAAAGTATGAACCGTAACCTTTAATGTACTGAAACTAAACAGTTACTTTTAGGAACAGGAAGAACTGAAAATGCAAGTAGCCTTGGCCTCTGGAAACCACAATTTTGACTGAAGCTTTAGGGTTTTTTCACAGCAGGAAAACCTGAGCATAAACAGTAACTGAAACAATGAAAATAGAGACATAGCTCTTCACGATACATACAATAAAGGTTTTCACAAATTAGAGTTTAACAGGGGTAAGGTTTGAAAATATGGAGAAATATGGAGAAACATTTTGAAGTTTACCACTTGTTACCAGAAAAACTACTAAACATGCTATTGAGAATAGTTTTCTTCCTCAGTGGAATAAAAATAAGAAAATTAAATTTTCATCTGCTTAATAGATTTGGGGCACAAGAAAGCATGTAGTAGGTTGAAATTAACCTGGGAGTACATATTGTTTTAATGACTTTTTTTTTAAAAAATCACTGTCTATAGCAGTGATGGCAAACCTTGGCACTCCAACTGTTCTTGAACTTCAATTTCCAGAAGCTCTGATCAGCAAGAGTGCCAACTTGAGATTCTGGTAATTGAAGTCCAAGAACAGCTGAAGTGCCAAGGTTTGCCATCACTGGTCTATAGTAAAGTTCCACCCTGCAATTTTATGAGAAATGCAAAACCACAAACATCTGTACCTGCATATTATGCAGACAGTTGCACTTGTATATAATGTACATGTAAATTTGCTGGAATTATTTTGTTCTTCACTGTCAGTTTCACCAGTTGATTATTAATGGTTTTGATTAGCCACTTACAATTTGAATCTCACTGTCTTCGCAATAAAAACAAAAGATCAAAGTAAAATCAGGTATCATGGCCCCTTTTAAGACAAATAGATTGTTTCAGTATCATCTTCTGCAGATTAAAACACATTCCTCTGGTATTATACAAAGAGATTTGCTGGCATGGTTTTTAAAGGGAAGGGAAATAGGTTTTTCAAGCTCTTTATCTACTTTCTGTTACCTGTCTGCGCAGTGGGATGCGTTTGGTCAACTTGTGCACAGCAGGCTGGCTACTGAAGTCCGGCTTCTTCGTGGTGGATCTCATGCGGCACAAGCAGACCGTCACTAACATGCAGACAATTAGAAAGACCCCTACGCAGTAAATGGATATCTCTGCATAGTCTGGGGACGTGGGATATGGTCTGTCTTCTACAGGAGCTAGAGTGCAAGTTTGAGGGAGAAACAGTCATCATGAGAAGAGAGAATCAGGATGCAACAAAACAGTAACAAAAGGAAAGACAAATTGATCGGCAACATGTCAGTTCAAACCAAGTGGTACCAATTCAGAGCCTGGAAAAGTTAGTTGGGGAGCAATAAATTCTTAAATAAGTAATTCCTTAAATACTAACTTCCCTTGGAAAATTTAAAGGTACTAAACCTAGAAATGAATATACAGTAAAACACCGGATAACGATTGGATCGGATAACGCTAAAATCACATAACGTTAAGTAATCTGGGGAGGAGAATTGGATTGAATAATGTTAAGGTCCTATGGAATGGATCGGATAACAACCGCTAAAGCCTGTGCGGTTACAATGTATCTCTATGGAGCTTTAACATTATCCGATCCATCCCATAGGATTTTAACATGGATCGGATAACACTAAAAATCGGATAACATCAAGACTTGTGGAACCAAGTTTTAGCGTTATCCAGTGTTTTACTGTATGCTATTTTGGAGACAGGGGGAAAGATATATGTAATATGCACAGTTGGTTTAAGTAACCATTTTAGACAAGAACTAATGGGTCTACACTGTATTTGTATTTATATGTTATATGTAAAGTATATGCCTCAAGTTACATAAAATCCGACTTACATAATTATTTTTGCACTAAAACCATGTCCCAATTTACATAAATGTCCTGATTTACATAACACAATTTCCTATAGGTTTGCTTTGAGTTTTGTAAAAAAAAATTTTTTCCTATGCGGTTGCTTCAATTTACATAAATATCATTTCCCTATGGGTTTGCTTTGAGTTAAGTAAAAAATTCATTTCTCCTATGGGGTTGCTTCAAGTTAAGTAAAAAAATGATTTACATAAAAGCCTACGGAACAGACTTTTTACATAAGTAGGTGTTTTGCCGTATATAATTTTTCTTTATATCTGTATGTTTCCTTTTTATATTTTAAAATAAAAAAGTAACTTCCTCATGTTCTGTATCAAATAAGCTAAGAAAGATGCCGAACATGGACAACTTCCAGAGTATAGAAATAGCTAGACTAAGAGAACCTTCTAAGCATCTCACTCCAACTCTTTTGCACCCCATCCCTTGCTAGGAGGGAAGTGACTTTGCAAAACATTTCCTGAGAGCACTGCTTTAAGCCACGGTTACTTTTGAGACACTTTCTGCACAAAATCACTGCAGTGTTCATAGTGGGTGCTTTTAAAAGTTGAAAATTAAAGGCTACACATTGAAATTAGGCCTCTGATCACCTTCTCCTCACATTCATTCCTTTTTCTTTTTAGCCAAGCTGCCTGAGACAGGAAAATGGACCCATAATTCACTCCAGATGAATCAATATTTATTCCAATCTCCCAATCTCTGGCCTGCAGCAAATGACAGGTTTAGTCAAATAATTTTTCAAGAGCATTGTATTTAACTCTGTGGGCCACCTGAACACACAATGAAAGCCAAACAAGCACTGAATTAGCTAGCTGAAAAGCAAGGCTTAGGGGACTGCAAAGCATAACAAAGCTTAGGCATGAACTAGCCTGACTCAGGCATCAAAATATTTCTGAGAGTCGGGCAGGAACACCCCTTTGCTGACAAGGATTCTCATTCATTTAGGACAGAATTCACAAAGACCTAAAGCATATTAGAAGCCAGCCTCTCAGCTACTGCACCTTCCTGTGCACACTTACTTGGGGGCACGCCCACTCAGTTTTATGGCATTTATTTTTTTAAGGACTGGGGTATGATGACAGAGGTCAGTAGACTTTGAGAGTGGTTAAATCGGTCCTTTAATAGAGGCGTACACCTTTGTGTTTTCTAGACTACAACTCCCAGAATTTTTGAAGCAGTTTTCTAAAGAGTTGTAGTGTGCATGCCCTCTCTCTCTCTCTCTCTCTCTCTCTCTCTCTCTCTCTCTCTCTGTGTGTAATTTTACTCAATTGGGTTTAATTTTTTACATTTAATCTCTTATTGTTTTTTTAATTTGTTGTATTCTGCCCAAGGGGGAAGACTATCCCAGATGGGCAGGAAAATAAATAAATAAATAAATAAATATCCGATAAGGACAGACTATGAATGGATTCCAAAGACCACTTCCACCTTGGCATAAAGTGGTATTTGTAGGGCTTAATTAAGAATCACCTAGGGCAGGATCCAACCTTCCATTTCTATTGCTAAATGGGCAAACTCCTCTGTAATCAAGAGAATGAAATAAAACCTACACCCAATTGCACTGACAAAAATCAGCTCTGGAGGTTTCGGAAACCCTCAGATCTGGTTTCCAGGTAGTACAGAATACCACATGAAAGAGGGGATGGAGGAGAATTTTGTACTGCAACCACCAGCATGATGCCTATTTAGCTTCTGAATACAGGTGCATGTAAATACTCAATACAATTTAGTCTCTGGACTACAAAGGAATGGGAAATGGACAGTAAAGCATCTGATCTGCTCCTGCAATATTTCTCTTTCTTTGGCCTCCAAGAACAAAATACTATCGCCTAACACAATCATGTAAGGGAAGTCACATAAGCAATAGTACCATTTTCCAGACTCTCCTGATTATAACACAATTAAGCCATTGATTGTGTGTTAAGGTTTATGACCAACTGCCCAATAACATTTCCATGCTGAATTTACAGCAGTTGCTCAAGAATCAGATTTTATGTTGGATCTCAGCATGTGAAAAATGTCCCTTTCTCTGCTGCTGTAATAGGGAAAATATTCTGGCTCTTTGCTGAATGCTACATGCTCTGCCTGAGAATACCATGAGCTCCATCAATAATGTTTATAGGACCATAAGGAGCACATGGTCAAAACGAGAAATATTGTCACAAGAATATGGCTTCTGCCTTCTATAATGGTGTAAAGACCTTGATGTCCCACTGCAAGAGAACAAAATTATGTAGGAAGCATAGTGTACAGCCCTGGGGTTTCTGTCAAAGTGTTCCTAAATCTATTCCAGTAACAATACCAGCCGCAAAAAAAAAAAAAGTATCCTCTGTCCTTGGCTGAAATTGTTTGAACTGCACTTGCAGAAGATACTTTTGAATTGCTTTCTGGCTATTAATACTTGCATACACATTGAGTAGCCACATAGTAGTGGAAGAACATTCTCATTTCAGACTTTCCAGTCCTTAGACCACATATGGCAGTCTGAAAAGGCAAGCATTTTCTGGCATTTTTTTTTTTTAATAATGGCAATGACTCGTTATTGGCCGGTTGTAAAAAGCTCCATTGACAATAATACAGTCATGGTTTTGTTGCATGTGCTTCCCAAACTATGTTCTGCAGAACACTGGTGAACTTCCATTCCCAGAAGCCTAAGTCAGTACATTGGCTGATTAGTGTTTTTTGGAATTGACTTAGGCTTCTGGGAATTGAAGTCCAAAAACCAAAGGTTGGGAAGCGGGTTGAGCCACTGTTGTCAACTGGCTGCCCTTGTTCTGCCTTCCTGCATATTTTTTTCTAGAGGAAAGCCTCACTTACTCTTCATGTAACTACACTTGTCACCATTGTTATTCTCAGGCCAATTCTTAAAATGTCTGGGTACAGCCTGCCATGAAGTAATAGCCCATTGTTCGCCGCCCCCGGGGTTTCCTCCCTTTGACAGCAAGAAACGATAATGGTGTCCCATCACTGAGAACAGTTCCCCAATGGTAGAATCCCCTGTCTTCGGAAGCACCATTAGCAGCAACATTGGCATTAGTTCAGTGCCAAGTCAAGACACACTTATTTATTGGACTCTTTGGAGATGGAGGACTATGACCCACACAGGTTTTACTGCAGTGGTTTCAATGCTGTAATTTTATGTTTAAAATTGCTTGATTTTAAATTGTTTTGGCTATCTTATGCTTTAAAATTGTTTCATACAACTCCATTACCCACCCTGAGACCCTGTGATACACACTGAAACTAATAAACAAATTAATCATACTACAGCAAAAACTTATTACTATATAAGCAATGCACATTGCAAAACGTTATCGCACCTTGTTTCATGTTAATACTGCTTACAAGCAAATTGATTAAGAAGCAGTATTTACACACTTGCAAAAATGGAAATAATTCTACAAGCAAAAGCAACAGTGACATTAAATGCTTACTACCTGTTTAGTGATAAATGCACTTGGAAGCCTCAAAGGTTAATAGTTAAGGCAGGTAACAATGTGGATCATCTCATACACAAAGAGAGAAGAACAGACTAGAAAAATAAATACAAGTCCTATAGCAGCACAGTAGTCTGTGCACAATGAACTGTATACATGCAGGATCTTTGTTTTTAAAAAACACATTAAGGCATAATATATATGTACTGACCAGCAAAATGCAAACTGTGCAAGTTTCATCAGAAATCATACATGTAGTGCCTCAATCAGTAATAAAGCAATCCAATAAAGCTTCCACTACAGCAGAAATCCCAAACTATATTTTCTTATAAGCAACCATTTTCAGGCAAAGAAGCATATTAATGTGTGTTTCTGCTCAAGAGAGAAACAACATCAAGCTGAGCATGGCAAAACATGCTTTACAGAAAAAAAGCTAATTAGCAATTTGCTTAGAACATGCAATATTGAAAGAAAACACCAAGTTGATTTCAAAAGGCATTTAAGAAAGCACTGCTTCTGTATTCACATTTCAACAGCAAATTCACACAGATAAAAATATGAAACCAGGTGATTTGACTGGGTTGAGGCTTTTAGTAAAGTGCTACTAATAAAACCTCCCTTTAAAATTCTAAACTTCCCAAGGGAATTTTGAATACTTCTCATGGAAAGGTTTATGATTGTTGATTTTAGATATCTAATGAAGTGTCACAGAAAGGCTTTTATTTCAGATTTATGATCAACGTTGACTTGTTGGGGGGGAAATTAGTGAAGTTTTGAAAGCACCTTTATGGAGCTGAAATAGAGCACTTTGTAGATTTAAAAAATAAATAAATTAAAAGCCTGTTTCAAGACAGAAGCTGTGCTAATTTGGTAGCAATCAACAATAAAGCTGGGAGAGATGGGGAAACCACTGAAAGATAGCAGTATATACCTGGCAGAACTGTCAACCATGCAGAGTGAAAGGATATCCCAATAGAATTACCCGCCAAGCATGTATATTCCCCAGAATCCTCAAAAGTTACATTCCGTAAATAGAGAACCTCAATTTCTTTGTCCGTGGTGTTAACACCGGCAGCCTAGAAGGAGAAAAAAAAAGGAAAGCAAGAGAAGAAAAGCTAGACATTTTAGGAATTTTTGTGGATGGGAGTTGGAACCACGGGAGCTTGGCACTCAAGAAGAAACCACGGTGCCACAGCCGTGGGGAGATCCCATACGCAAAGCCCTCAACCAAAAGACAATTGCCCAGAGATCCCCGCTCACCTCAGAGAAGAATAAATCATTGAAACCCTTCACCAAACCTACACTCACCACCTACAGATACATGCAATCAAACAACATGGAAAAATTCATCCACAAACATCGGAATGGAAAAATGACACAGACACACAAAGAAAGATCAAACCCACAGACAAATGTGGGCAAGAATCAAATGTAATATCATGAAACATGTCCTTCAGATTAATACAGGAGATTGCAGAAACGTGAAGTGATAGAAACAAACAGAAGGTAAAACATACAAAAGTGAATTTTTTATTGCACTCTGAATTAAATTAAGTTCAAAGAGTTTCTTATTATTTAGTGATCAGACTGAGGGAAATTCAGGATCTTATTGCATTGGAGTTGGTGCACACACCAACTTGAGGTCTAAATGTATCACTGTGGTAAAGAAACCCATAACAGACCCAAATGTTGATCAATCACAGATGGGCAGCCAGCAGGTTTAGGAAGAAATAGGCCACCACTACCTCAGATGGCCGCAGAAATCAAAACTGAGGTTGACTATGCCTACTTGTGTTAAAATAGTCTCCCTACTCCTGATAAACCTATATTTTACATATCATGGAGATTGAAAATATTTGTTAGTGTCTATTTAGTGGTGAGTTGGGTCTGAACATTTCACTTTATCCAGAAAGGTGGTGGATTTATTTGAGACAGACCTTCAAGAGGAGCAAGACACAAAACTGCTTTTCATGTTAAAGCTATTTGGAGGTTAATATGGTACAACGCTAAAACCAGATAACATTGAGGAATTTGAGGCACTGCAAAATGTTAAGATAACGTTGTGTGACGCAAAAGTTTGCCTCAAACTCCCCAATGGTGATCCCTTCCCCAAAGCCCACAGGGCTGGAGACCAGCTCTGAGGGCTTTGGGGCAGAGATCTCCACACACCCGTTCTCCCCCCAACCAAACCAGCGGTCTGAGCGTCCAGTCACCGGCTGGGTTGGGGAGAGAACATGCGTGCACACTTCCCCAACCCAACCATTGATCGAATGCTGGGACCAACAGCTGGGTTGGGGAGGTGCATGTGCACATTCTCTCCCCAACCCAGCTGACAATCACCGGTTGGGTTGGGGAGAGACTGTGCGCACACATACTCCTCCCCAACCAAACCAGTGCTTGGCTCGATCCACCTGCCTCTTTGGAAAGGGCAATGGGATTCCATACATGGAATCCCTGCTGCCCTTTCCAAAGAGGCAGGAGGATCGATCCCCTGTTCCCAATCACTGCATTACACAACCTTAAAAAAATCAGATAACGCTAAGACTTGTGGAACCATTAGTGTATAATGTAAAAAGACTAAGTGTGTAACACAACACATAAAATAGGACCATTTAAAGCCCAAGATAAGAATATTAGAACAACCAGCATAGATTTAGTGCTGTGCTATCATAGGAATTAGTGCTGCATAGATTTAGTGCTGTGCTGTCATAGCACCTTCATGTAGCTTCAGAGTCTACCACACTATTTAATAAAACTGAAACCTCATGGATACCAAGTGTTCGAGTTCAACTGAACAGGATGAGTATTCAGTATTGGATCCTGAAGCCAGCGGGTCTGCATGGATTAATAGTTTGTATCCTACCAGAGTGTTTGTGCAGCGGGGAGCCAAATAATTGTTATACTGTTGCATCATCACACTTGATCCAGTCCCAAATAGTAGCTGAACTGGGAATTTGAGAACAGTAACTAACACATTACTCACACAGTTTAAGCAAGAGAAGCCAACTTCACCAGACTGGAAAAGATTCAAGAGTGGTCAGATCAGAATTCTTCAGATTATAATGTGTACAAATATATATACAAACACAAAGGATACTTCAAAGTAAACCAAAGAACACAAAAAGATTTAAAACAGATGACATACACACATACACACACATACACACAAAGTATTTGTGGGAATTTTTCCATGGCTACTGGAACAACACCAGTTGCATATCCAGGAGAGGATTATAAATACACCAAGGTCACGGAGTTATCCTACAAGCTGCCGGAAGAGTCCCAAAGCACCACTTTTTCCAGCTTCTATATCCAGTTTTCTTTAACAGACAATTTTACCTTTATCTGGCAGAACCATAAGCCAAGCAGACTGGTTGGCCTCCCCTATATAATTGGAGACCTTACAAATATATTCTCCAGCATCCTTCTCTGTCACATTGTACAGTTTCAGCACTTCAGCATTGGAACTATTTATCCCCGAATGCTAGAACAGACCAATAACACAGGAGAACAATGTAACTGCTGCCTCAAACGTTAACACTAACATGGTCCCACCACCACAATAGTTGAAGAAATCTTCCAGTTAGCTTAAACACTAATAACAAAATAATGTCCTTAATCTTTTAAAGATGTCTTATTGAGTTGGCATGGACAAGTTTCTAAATGTAACGAACCAAGGATTCAAGACATCAGTTGATTAGATTCTTTGTTCGATGACTTAATTTCATAAGAAAAACACTATTTTAAAAACAAACTTTCTTGAAAACATCATTACAAATGGCCAAGTCCTTAGCTTTAAAAAAAACAACCTGGCCATTTGGACATTCATAACAAAGTGATTTTAAAAACTTAGTATTTTGAACATACAGAAAATCTAACACTGGAAACATTTTTGGCAGCAAATATGGTCACTACAGAAAGACCATTCAGGTTTTCCTAGCCACTAAATGTTAAAGACAGATTACATTTTCTTTGGTTTATTTTGGACACTTTTTGCAAACAGCATTGCAGTTCTCTTAATACATGTTCATGACATCTGAGAAATAAACAACCAGACAGAAAGGTAAAAGACTCCCTGGAAAGAGGGACACAGAACTTTT
Source organism: Furcifer pardalis (assembly GCA_030440675.1). Taxonomy (NCBI): domain Eukaryota; kingdom Metazoa; phylum Chordata; class Lepidosauria; order Squamata; family Chamaeleonidae; genus Furcifer; species Furcifer pardalis. The sequence goes on along the minus strand of CP126890.1, from coordinate 226,652,404 downwards.
TTCTTTCTTTTTTTTTAAGGTCAACAAATTCAATATTATGGTTTGCTTATGAGTTGGCAAACATGAGTCAGTCATAAAAGAAATTTTATCCCAGTTTCAAATCCTCAATCTAATTCAGAAATATGTTTATCATTCAATTACTTCATCATCGTCATCATTTAAACTGCTAATTTTATACCAGTCCTCAACTGAATAAAATGGTAGGTTTGTATCCAACAACAACATTAAAAACTTACCTTTAAAACTTCCAGATACGGTAAGCCATCTGGACCATATTTACTTCCATTCTTTTCAATATGTTTTATCCACTGGATATGAGGCTGGGCATCGCTGTAGACTTTGCAGACAAACTCTGCATCACCCCCAACAATTGCAGAGGTATTTGCTGGTAGCCCAGCTTGTAGGATAGGCCTGTGTGGTGACCGTTCTGTCAGAAAGCAAAAACGGAAGGGGGGAGAGAAAGGGGGGAGAGAGAGAGAAACGTATAAAAGATACAGAACTAAGCAGTGCTGCCAAGAAAACTGTTAGTGAACATGAGCCAAAAAGCCCTGCAATCCTGCTGGCTGACTTCACTGAAAAAATGTAGAACAAAAAACTGCACTTCAAAGGAGGTTCCTGAACACTCCAGTTTGAGAGCTATTGAAATTGACCCTTTAAAAAGAGAGGAAAAGGATGTTGTGGAGTAGAAGGCCATATGGAATGAAGAGCTACAGCATAATCTTCTGTGTTTTTTTGCTTTTAAATTTATCTTTAATTAAGTATTTTCCTTTTATTAGCATGATGCATGACAACACAGTACTTTGCGTATGCCCCTTATTCATGGTGAGAAATACTTGCTCCCCTTGTTCACTTTTCCATTCTCTGGAAATGTTCACAGGTTAAGTTTAGTGGGGCCTCTGCCCCATTAAAATGGAAGGACTTAAGACTTTTACCCCTCGGTAGTGTTTTACTGATTTCAGGTAAATCCAAACCAACCAACCGAAAACCCTGCAGTGACCCATCAAACAAGTAATGTAACTACTGTACCTTCAAAACCATTATACAGTCAAACCTCGCATAAAGAGTGTTTCGCTTAAAGAGTAACTCGCTTAAAGAGCAGCATTTTCTCTGAATGTTCACTTCGCTTAACAAATAAAACCAACCAAAAACTTGCTTAACAAATAAATCAAATGCAAAACCCCCCCCCCACAATTGGTCATTTACAATGGTGTTTCACTTAAAGAGCAAACTCCCTTAAAGAGCAATCCCGTGGAACGCATTATGCTCTTTAAGCGAGGCATCACTGTACATGTTGCACTTGTTATATTCTGGGATAAAGAGAAGTGAGCCATCTTGTCTTGCGTTACTAAAGCAATGACCCTTTTTAAAAAGTTCAGAAAAACCCTGCTATATGGAAAAATCCATTCCATAGCTTTTTCCTTAACTCAATTTCTTCTGTAAAATGAGGCATTCCCATGGTGGGGGACCATTCCCGACCCCTCAAAATAATAAAAATAAAAATAAAAGCACACTCTAACTCCTCTCCAGACCACTCTGCTGCCACCCACAGGGCCCAGAATGGATGCGGGTGGTGTTTTATAGCCCATCTGGCGCAATGCGCTCTGTGAAATCGCATTCTGTAAAACGGGGTTTCTGTAAAATAGGACACGTTTTCAGCAAAAAAAAAAAAACCCTTCTGTAAAACAGACTTTCTGTAAAATGAGGCTTCTGTAAAACGGGGTTTTACTGTACTATGAAAATTTGCCATCTGCCTTTGTGAAAGCTAATAAAAGAAGCATAAACTACCTAAGAATCATAACTGAAATCATACCATAAGCAGAAAGCTGAAGGTACAGACAGGTATTAATTGTTAACTCCCAGTGGTCATTATTACTTCTCAATATAGAACAGATAGACTAAATTAATGATCTTTATAGCAGATATATGGAACATGTGGCTGTCTAAATATTGCTGGAGTATGATTATAACCCCTTAACACTAGTTTTTCCCTTAATTCCCTAAAAGGGAGGAGGAGGAGGAGGAGAAGAAGAACGAGAACGAGAACGAGAACGAGAACAACAACAACAACAACAACAACAACAACAACAACAACAACAACAACAACAACAACAACAACAACAACAACAACAACAACAACAACATGGGCTTTACTGGCCAGAGTAATAGTTAACTGCAATCTAACAACATTTGGATGGGCACATGTACCGTTACTACTGTTACAATGCCTATAGTCTAGAAAACCAGGGTACTCTGACAGACTTGGCTCCCAGTTGTACAGCAACACTACCAATAACCACCACATCCTTTGAATTGTACCTGAAAGTTTGGGAAGCCACTTTCAGAAGACAAACTGCAGTAGAAGTGCCACGGGATGCCTAGAGTTTCATTTCTGACATTTACTTCATGCTTTCTTCCAAGAAATAACCAGTCCTATTATCACTTTATTACATAATCAGCACTCAAAGCATATGCCTTTCCAAAGCTCAGGATTCGGGTACTGAGTGTAAGCAGAATGGATTGTTCCTCATGCAGGAACACAAGGTACAGTAATACCTCAGATAACGCTAAGACTTGGTTCCACAAGTCTTGGTGTTATCCGATTTTCAGTGTTATCCGATGCATGTTAAAATGGGATGGATCGGATAATGTTAAAGCTCCATAGAGATACATTGTAACCGCATAGGCTTTAGCGGTTGTTATCCGATCCATCCCATAGGACCTTAACGTTATTCGATCCAATTCTCCTCCCCAGATTACTTAACGTTATGCAATTTTAGCGTTATCCAAGGTAAACGTTATCCGAGGTATTACTGTATCTTTTGATATGCTCCCAAAATCATCACTCCAAAGAATATAAAACATCTGTACATTACTTTTTTCTCCTTTTTATTATAAACACAGTATCAGATTATATTTTAGCATAATTTTTTTAAAATTAATGTTAGCTTACATAGTTTTTTCTTCCTTACATTGTTCCCACTCAATCAGAAGGCTGCATTATGTTCTGCAGTTTCCCTCTTCCTTTATTCTAATAATTCCCACCACACTGATTCTGTGGTGTACATAGAAAGAGCCTCCTCGAAGAGTATAGTATTTTTGAACCACAATTGGGCATACCCCAGGCAATAGCAACCTTGTGCCAGTTAATCTTTCTCACACTAGGTCAAGCAGAAGGAACTCCGGAATTAACTCATCACAAGGTGGCTTAGAGTATGACCAAGGCAAGAAAGAAGATCGATTATGTGTATGTCATGAAGACAAGAGAGGCTTAAGGACCTACTCCTTTCAATACTTCAAAATGAACCTAACAAATGGACACAGGAAGTGTAATTCCATCCTTTTCCTTATCCTCTACACAAATGATTCACATCTAAGTCATTCTGTCTCTGCTGCCCTGTCAGATTCAGCACTGGCATGAACTAAAAATGAATCAAACATGGAAATTGTACCTTAAGGTACAGTATATAGTTGTTGTTTCTTTACAATCCTGTAGCAAAGTTATAAAAATTCTAGCCTTACCCTAAATAAGCTCTAACTCAATCTCCTCCATCCTTCTTTTGGGTTTAAAAAATAGCAAGCATGATTTCCCTTTAATGGAAACCTTACAGCATCTTCCAAAACATATTATAATCGCCTTCAGTATAAAATGAAACCTTAGACTTAGAGAATATTATTTAAAATGTTTTTAGAAAGCCAGTAGGCTTCATGTTTCATTTATCCACATCAGGATTTGATTTCCTTTATGACCTTATTTCATGCTCTTAAATAAGTAACCAATCCTCCCTCCTTATTTTAAAAAAACCCCATCCGCAACAACCACTGGGAAAAACTCATCTCTATGGTTACATTAATACGAAGTGTGTTTTACTTCACTGAAACAATTTAACGTTTTGCCACATATGCTAACTCACCTGATCTATAGCAGTTGAATTGGTTTTAAGATATTTTTTATTCTAAAACTTTGAAGGGAGTGTGTAAAAAGTGTGCAAGTATTCACACTAATTACCTTGTGATTGCCCATAGAGTGCACTAGACACTATGGGGCGGTATATAGGTGTAATTGGTATTGTTAATTGTTACTCATGTGCATGCAAGACACTGGCTGTGGCTGGTTAAAAATGAAAGCTGTTACCCATGTATTGGTTGTTTCAGAAAGGCATTACATAGCAATAGCTGGTCTTCTTAAGGTACTTTGGTTAATAACAAATGTCCTTCATTGGATGAAACATAACTCTTTGACTTGTTTTCAGATCACTGCTCAGGGTCACTCTAAGAATAGAGCAACTGCCACAGAAGAACTCAGACATTCTGTTCTCTATAACCCTGCCACACAAAGGTTTACCAATCCCACACAGGTCCACATGGCAGGTTTGCTGTCATTATGAAATCAACCCAACATTACTATGTGGAACTGGCCTGAAAGACTGTGTCTTGAGCTCAGAGATATCAGGATGTTTAGACTACGGTCCTCAGAATTCCACCAGCGAGCAGGGATTAAGTGAGTGTTCCCCAACCTTTGGTTTTTGGAATTTAATTCCCAGAAGCCTAAGTCAATTCCCCAAACCACTGATGCACGCACACACGCAAGGGTGCCAGATGTTGAGCATGAGTGCAGAACTCTGTGACCCCATTACATTTTCTTTCAAAATACCCCAAGGGCCATGCAAAACCACCAACCACTGTCTCTCATCCCTCAGTACTTTCAGAGCACGTGGAAAACAACCAAGCAAACGCAACCCATTTGTGGAAGAAGCTGTCTTCAGGAAAAGCTAGTCAATGAACTATGCTTTGTGTTGACATCAAAGGTGCAATAAAACAGGTTGTGCCAAGATCACAATTTGTACACATGAATTGGACTGAACATTAGTGTTTGCAATTTGAGAAGAAGTAAGTGAAATCGTGTAAAAACTCAAGGTGGCTGGTTGCCTTAAAATTGATGAAACTTCAGTATACATTGTTTTATTTTTAAAAAATAGACTTTCAACAATAACATATGCCTAGCAGCTGAAAATTATATTCTTATCTTCCAGTTTATTTATTTAAAATATTTATTTAAAATATTTTTAAAAACCAGACAATATAAAAGCTGAAAACAATTATTGCAATATAAAAACAATTAAACAACTATCACATTCCCTTCTGTATCAGGCACAAGGTTCTAAGAGTAACCCTATATGGTTTAGGTCTTTGTTATCTGTCAGAATGTCTCTCCCAGAAATCGCCTGGCCATATCACCCAGTCTTCACAATCAGTGCAGTTCCAGGTGCAGACACAGAGAAAGGCAAGAAACACCTAATAAGAAAAAGAGCCTTCTCAGTGGTGGCACCCACATTATGGAACACCTTAGCAGTGGATCTGTCCCAGGTTCCATCCCTGGATACATTGGGAAAACAACCAAAGTCCACACTGTTCAAGGAAGCCTTCCAAAGCGTTACACCTACAGCCAATTAGTTTTTATTTTGTTTATGGCTATTTTATTTAAAGTTTTTAAAATCTTATTTAAATTTAATTAAATTGAAGGGTTTTTCTTTTTTGACACATCTGAAAGGGCAGGGGTTGAGATTGTAGAATATTTGTATCTGATTGTTGGAATTTTAATCATGTGAACCGCCCAAAGTGGAAGCATATGCCAGATGGGAGGTATAAAAGTGCAATCAATCAAAACAATACTAAAACATTTTTAAAGCAACAGGACATAAGCAATCCTGTTCTAAGAACTCCCTATTAGAAAATCGACCCCTAACGGAAAGCCCGCCTGAAGAGATAGGTCTTCACCTACTTGTGGACAGCCAAGATATAATAATTATTATCACAAAACAGACTCAGTTGAAACTCAGGCACAACACAGCTGGCAGCAAATGTTTGAACTGGAAAATGTCTCCATGTTCTTTCTTTTTATTTGATAAATCTATCTTTGACTTAGCTTCTCCTCAACAATTTCATGAAGCAATGTATTAAAACATAAATTCTACTGGAGTTTATGGGGCTTTTGTTTTTTTAACAGCACTCAGAACTTGACTGTGCAATCTGACTAAATATGGTCATTTAAAATATTAAGTACTTCATTGTTCTACAATAGCTACTATATAGGAAAGCAGCAATGGAAGTGATAAAAAAAACCATGATCCATTCCTACAGAAGAATAAAGGCTGCATCCGAAAAACGGTTTTCCAAACAAAGTGTAGCTCTAGCAGACAAAGGACAGCTGGCATATGCTAAATAAAGAAATTGGTCTTCTGAAGAAGCATTATACTTAGTTGTGCATCTAAAAAAAATTTAACTGAACATTTGTTAATATTTTATTTAAAATGGCACTTTGTTAAAATATGGGTTTTTTTAAAAAAACCTACACAGCCTTGGCCTTGTCAGTAGTGTAACCCCTTTAGCTTTAGGTGTATTTCTTCACATGTTGACTTCTGCACAATGAGGTCAAAAAGGCATAAGGAAAATAAATCTCTGCTAATTGAAACTTTAGAGCTTACCATTTTGACCACTGACATGGCTTGTTTGTATAAAACATGCCAGCATCTTTGTTGGTAATAAGGAAAAGAGCTTTCACATGCAAAAATAAATCTGGGAGGGAGAGAAGGTGGGGAGTACCAAATGAGAGACTTGCTGGCTCAGGGCCATCAATATTACTAAAACAATAAAAGTATACCCATATGCATTAAGCAAACCCAATGGAATTCTGTTCCCTGTTGAATGGGTTCAGTGGGTAAAATGCATTTCAGAAAATATGTTATAAAGGATGATGCAAATGTAAAAAGCTTCCACCAGGTACTTAGCTACTACTTAAGTCTTACAAGTATGAAAAATGGAAATAGGTGCCAATTTGTCTAGAAACTAGTGTATTCATTGTCTGCATCTGAGTCCTTCCATTTCTAGTGTTTGTGATTATTATTTCTTGTGCATGTCGGCTGTAATCCCAAGAAAGTTACATTTCTAAACTCTGTGAGTTTCTATAAATTCTCAGAGAATGTTTACAAACAGGTGTATAAAATTGATTTCGGGTCTATACCTTCTTTGTACCTCTCACTGTGCAAACCTTACCATGCTATCATAAACAGCTTTCTACTTCTGAAGATCTCTTGCTATTCATTGAACACAGCCCCTCACAATCCAAATTTTCCCTGAGCTTGTCAGGCCTCATCAGTAGTCCCAAACTTAAGTACAGTAATACCTCGGATAACGTTTACCTCGGATAACGCTAAAATCGCATAACGTTAAGTAATCTGGGAAGGATAATTGGATCGAATAAGGTCCTATGGGATGGATCGGATAACAACCGCTAAAGCCTGTGCGGTTACAATGTATCTCTATGGAGCTTTAAAGTTATCCGATCCATCCCATAGGATTTTAACATACAGTAATACCCCGTATAACGCGAGTACCGTATATCGTTAAAACCGCATAACGTTACAAGATTTTCGGAAAAATCTTGTATCGAGTAACGCGATTTTAACGTTACACGATACAGTCGTTCTTAGCAGCAGGGTGGGTGGAAAGCTGAACGGGGTTCTCCGTTCAGCTTCCCAGCCACCCTGCAGCTACGGAGGCAGGGGTGGGGAGGCTGGAAAGCTGACGGGGGGCTCCCCCATCGGCTTACCCAGCCACCCCACAGCTGCGGAGGCATGGGCGGGTGGCTAGGGAAGCCGACAGGGAGTCCCCGTCAGCTTCCCCAGCCACCCTGCAGCTGTAGATCGGGTCCTCTGATCTCTCTGGAGGTGTTTCTGGGCTTCCCCGACGTCCTGAGCCAGTGCAGCAAGCCAGAATGTCAGATTTCGAATCCCGATGTTCTGGCTTCCTGCACTGGCTCAGGACGTCGGGGAAGCCCAGAAACACCTTGGATCGGGTCCCCACACCTCCCTGGACCCGGCGGGGGGGTCAGAGCCCCCAAAATTGGTAAAAAAAACGTCCATTTTTTTTACCAATTTTGGGGTTTCTGACCCCCCCGCCGGGTCCAGGGAGGTGGGCAGACCTGATCCAAGGTGTTTCTGGGCTTCCCCGACGTCCTGAGCCAGTGCAGCAAGCCAGAATGTCAGATTTCGAATCCCGATGTTCTGGCTTGCTGCACTGGCTCAGGACGTCGGGGAAGCCCAGAAACACCTTGGATCGGGTCCCCACACCTCCCTGGACCCGGCGGGGGGGTCAGAGCCCCCAAAATTGGTAAAAAAAAACGTCCGTTTTTTTTACCAATTTTGGGGTTTCTGACCCCCCCGCTGGGTCCAGGGAGGTGTGGGGACCCGATCCAAGGTGTTTCTGGGCTTCCCCGACGTCCTGAGCCAGTGCAGCAAGCCAGAATGTCAGATTTCGAATCCCGATGTTCTGGCTTCCTGCAGCATAAAAGAGGGTGGGGGAAGTTCAAAATTAGCGCGCATCGGGTCTCCCGACCTCCCTAGAGCTGATGTGCGCTAATTTTGAACTTCCCCCACCCTCTTTTATGCTGCAGGAAGCAAGAACGTCGGGATTCGAATCCTGACATTCTGGCTTGCTGCACTGGCTCAGGACGTCGGGGAAGCCCAGAAACACCTTGGATCGGGTCCCCAAACCTCCCTGGACCCGGCAGGGGGGTCAGAAACCCCAAAATTGGTAAAAAAAAGTCCGTTTTTTTAACCAATTTTGGGGTTTTTGACCCCCCCGCTGGGTCCTGGGAGGTGTGGGGACCCGATCCAAGGTGTTTCTGGGCTTCCCCGACGTCCTGAGCCAGTGCAGGAAGCCAGAACATCGGGATTCGAAATCTGACATTCTGGCTTGCTGCACTGGCTCAGGACGTCAGGGAAGCCCAGAAACACCTTGGATCAGGTCTGCCCACCTCCCTGGACCCGGCGGGGGGGGGGGTCAGAAACCCCAAAATTGGTAAAAAAAACGGACGTTTTTTTTACCAATTTTGGGGGCTCTGACCCCCCCGCCGGGTCCAGGGAGGTGTGGGGACCCGATCCAAGGTGTTTCTGGGCTTCCCCGACGTCCTGAGCCGGTGCAGGAAGCCAGAACATCGGGATTCGAAATCTGACATTCTGGCTTCCTGCACTGGCTCAGGACGTCGGGGAAGCCCAGAAACACCTTGGATCAGGTCTGCCCACCTCCCTGGACCCGGCGGGGGGAGGGGTCAGAAACCCCAAAATTGGTAAAAAAAACGGATGTTTTTTTTACCAATTTTGGGGGCTCTGACCCCCCCGCCGGGTCCAGGGAGGTGGGGAAACCCGCTCCAAGCTGTTTCCAAAGTTCTCCCACCTCCCTGGAGGCAGCAGCAAGCCAAAATGTCAGGATTCAAATCCCGATGTTCTCGCTTCCTGCAGCCTCCAGGGAAACAGGGCTTTTTTTAACATTGTGTGTTCAATGTATCGCACAACGTTAAAAACCGAATAACGACGGGACTTGTGGAACCAAGTCATAACGTTATTCGGGGTACTAGTGTACATCGGATAACACTAAAAATCGGATAACACCAAGACTTGTGGAACCAAGTCTTAGCGTTATCCGAGGTATTACTGTATAGTACTATATAAAGTGGCAGTTTTTTGCCTTTACAAGTTCTGCTATATTTCCTCAATGATGCGAAGAGGTAAAGCTGATTTGTAAGCATTTGGGGAATAGATAGGTGTAAGCAAGCACTATCGTGACACAAGTCAGTGCTATGCACTATAGCAGTGATGGTGAACCTTTTAGGGGCCCAGTGTTCAAACTCAACAAGCTGCAGTCCACACTGGAGAGGGGGAGGGCAAACTCTCTGCTGGGGGGAGGGAGGAAATGCTCTCATTGGGCTGCTGGGCAGAGAACTCTGTGCTGGAAGGAGGGAGGAAATGCTCCCATTAGGCTGCTGGGAAGAGGGGCGGAGCGAACTTTGTGCTGGGGCAATGATGTGTGTGCCCACAGAGAGGGCTCTGAGTGCTCCCTCTGGCACACATGCCATAGGTTTGCCATCACTGCACTATTGAGTGAGATAAAAAGAAACACCTTTACATGGGTCACACTACCAATTAGACTGGTTTCTATTCTATGTCAGAGGTTTGTACATTTCAGGATTGCAGTAGGTACTTTTAAAAACTAGAGTGCAAAACCATGGCCCAGGAGGGTGAATACGCACAAAACATAAAGGACTGGGTTCCTCAGACCATATGCTCAAGCCCCAAAATCCACCAGCTTTCTTTGTTTCACCTGCCTAGTTTGACAATTTTAGTTGCAACTATTTTAGATAACTGACTCAAAAAGTCTCTCTATTCTACACTACATCACCTGGGGATCTTCTATTGGATCCTGATCCATCCTCTGTCTGCTATTGTTTTAAACAACTCCTGTTCTACATAATATTATCGTATGTCAGCAATTGAGAAGGTGCTGCGGTGGTTCAGTGGTTAAGAAAATCACCTTGTTAGCTGGAAGGCTGGCAAGTTGGCAGTTCAAGACCTGGGTACTGCATGACAACTCTGTCCCAGCTCTTAGGGCCATGAAAGGAGCCTCATTTGGGCATTCCATGAGTAGAGTTTCTTCTGCAAAAATCCTTTCAACCCAGAATAATTTCTGACATGAAATTATTATTAGCAATTGAGAAATTGAACTCTATTCCATCAATTTTCTTTACTCATTTTGTTCACAAGGAAAATTTCACAAAGGAAAAAACTGCCAAAGTTTGCCTAGCAAATTCAACTCATAATTCTGTCTTCATCACTGATTTAATCTGTATCTTTACAAAACTCTCATGTATATTGATTGACTGGCAGTAATCTACGAGTCTATGAATAATACTTGGGCATATTAAAAAATTGTCCTTGTTTTCTATTCCTTAGACCAGAATTTCTTTAAAACTGATTTTAAAACTGAATTCAATGGGGCTCACTTTTTTTGTCTCTTTGGTTATGGGAGTCGTAAACACTGGTACAGCAAATTAAGGAAACCTACAGAAATCTGAGTTCACACATATGCACTCAATTGGTATGTGACCATCAACAGGAGGCAATGAAGGAAAGGTAGAGCAGCTGATGTACTTTCTTAAAGATCACTCCAAGAGACTGATTTTGATCAATCTTTTAGCTTTCCAGAATGAGGCAGCAGTATAATCTTATTCACTTTAATATTATTCACTTGCTTCATCCTATGAATTTTGACTAAAATCTGTCAGGAATCAGATATTCTAAATGAGCTCTATACAGATCTAGAGGTAGAAAAACGTTTCTGGGCAATAGCTCCTACATCTCACAACCATCATGGCTTTGATACATTCTATTCTGAGAGTTGTGGTCCTTCTCTGTCTTTGCCAATATACTCTTAGTACAGTGATGGCAAACCTATGGCATGAACACTGTTGTTCCACTACCCTCTGCCCAGCAGCCCAATGGGAGTGATTTCCCCCTCCCCAAGCACAGACTTCACCCCACCCCTCTGCCCAGCAGCCCAATGGGAGCACTTCTTCCTTCCCTCCCCTATTGTTGTGTTGACACTTTGTGATAAATAAGTAGGATTTAGGTTGCAGTTTGGGCATTCAGTCTCTAAAAGGTTCACCATCACTGTCTTAGTAGATCAGAAACCACTTTGTATCTTGGTGGTTATTTTTCTGTGTACGGTACTTTAGAAGCCTACACTCAAGCCCAGAGAAATACATACACTAGTACCTTGGATAACAATGAGACTTGGTTCGACAAGTCTCATCATTATCCGGTTTTTAACGTTGTCTGATGCATTGATCACACAATGTTTTAAAAAAGCCCTGTTCCCCTGGAGGCTGCAGCAAGCCAAAATGTCAGGATTTGAATCCTGACGTTTTGCCTTGCTTCAGCCTCCAGGGAGGTGGGGGGACTTTGGAAACACCATTGATTGGGTCCCCCAAACCCCTCGGAGCCAGCAGGGGGGTCAGAGAGCCCGAAATGGGTGAAAAAAATCCATTTTTTGCCCAATTCAGGCTCCCTGACCACCCCTGACGGCTCCACAGAGGTCGTGGGACCCGATCCATGCTATTTCCGAAGTTTCCACACCTCCCTGGAGGCTGCAGCAAGCCAAAACATCAGGATTCAAATGTCGACATTTTAGCTTTTTGCATCGTTATCTGTTTTTAGCGTTATATGATGCAGTTGTTATCTGAGGTACCGGTATTACTGTACTGTGAAAACAAACAGACAAACAGGCATGTGTGGGGAGTGGGCCAGATGGCCAACTCGGTCGCTTGGCTCTTTTAAATATTCTTTTAAATATTCCACCTCTCTCCTTGGTGTTTTTAACTTTAATTTTAATTTTTATGTATGTGTTTTAATTGTTTTTAGTTGTAAAGCCGCCCTGCATCTTCAGAGGAGGGTGGGGTACAAATGAAATGAAATGAAATAAATAAAAATAAATAAATAAAATAAATAACAGCATTAAACACAGTAATACCTCGGATAACGTTTACCTCGGATAACGCTAAAATCGCATAACGTTAAATAATCTGGGGTGGAGAATTGGATCGAATAACGTTAAGGTCTTATGGGATGTATTGGATAACAACCGCTAAAGCCTGTGCGGTTACAATGTATCTCTATGGAGCTTTAATGTTATCCGATACATCCCATAGGATTTTAACATGCATTGGATAACACTAAAAATCAGATAACACCAAGACTTGTGGAACCAAGTCTTAGCATTATCCGAGGTATTACTGTAACTGGTTTTTTTAAGGATCCAGATTTATATGAGCAAAAAAAGAGTTTAGTAAAGCTGGTCCGTGTAACTATTATAGCTTTTCCATCAAAATTGTTCCCATTCATTTCAATGGGAATTGCAAAGGTTACACTCCCAAGAAAATTCTGCATCCAGTTTTGCAAAAGGAGTATCAAAATACAGTTGTACCTCACTTAAAGAACATAACGCATTCCACAGGATTGCTGTTTAAGTGAGTTTGCTCTTTAAGCGAAATACCATTGTAAATGACAAATGGGGGAAGGGATTGTGAATCCCGATTCATTTGTTAAGCGAGTTTTTTGTTGATTTTATTTGTTAAGCGAAGCGAACATTCAGAGAAAATTCTGCTCTTTAAGCGAGTTACTCTTTAAGCGATGCGCTCTTTATGCAAGGTTTGACTGTACTGTATGCTTTTTTCAAGTGTGCATCTTGAAGAGATATTATGAAACACCAGCCACTCAAAAACTGGCTATAGATGACATGAAAGTTCTTGATTTAAAATGGTAGTTGTCATCACTGGCTAAGGGTCTTAAAACAAATCTGCCCATCATTTAGGGGGGGGAAGGCTATTGTTAGGCTACCATAGAGTACATTTCATCCATCTCCCCAGAACAAAATATGTGTCTTCTGAAAAGAGGATGTAATGTCTATCCTGCTAATCTTAGAGTTAACCAAAGTGATCCCAAAAATGGCACAGGAAAAAGCCTAAACTTTAGAACATCTGAGAAAACAAGAAGAGCTTTTCTTGGTTGAGGGAGAATATGGGAAACATAACAATGAACAAATGAGAATGAAGGACCTTTTCTTTCTTAAAACAACAACAACACAGTTTGGGATTGAAAGCAAAACTATTCTGGAATATAAAATGCAAGACCCAATTTATCCCAGATAAGGTTGGAAACTGAAAGATGAAAAGAAATTCTTCTAGATTTTGCATTAGTTCCTCCTGACAATTTACTACTGTATTTTTTTAAGCTTTAGATTAGTCAGAATACCAACCGATCACAATCATACAAGCCATACCATATCAATTGGCAGTTGGAAGATATAAGACTGAAATATCAAATTGACTAGATTTAAAGGAAGACAGATAGACTGTCACCAGGTAAAAGAGATGGACCAGTTTCCACCACACATAAGCAGGAACTATGGTCTAAACCAGAGGTTCCCAAACTTTTTTTGGTCATGCCTCACCTAAGCAACACACACCCACCCCCACCCCCACCCCACCCCACCCCACCCCACCCCACCCCACACCCACACCCACCCCCACACCCACACACATGGTGACATATAATTTTTATTATTCAAAAACTAAACTCCTATTCACGTGGAGGAAGCCTAAAAGGCCATTCACTGTTAATAACTCATTCTCAAATTGTCCCCCTTAAAAACCAAATTGCCTCCTGTGGGACATGTGTTCCACGTTGGGAACCGCAGGCCTAAACTAAATATAATAGAACCAAATACAGTGGAACCTCATACAACAAAATTGCATAACAATTAGGTTTGGGGTGGGGGTGGGAAATGGTGTCTCACCTTACAATGTTCCCTATGGAAAAAATTGTACAACAATTTTCCAATGGGGAGAACCACTAAGCAAAAAAAAATCGTTGTATGATGCATTCCATAAGAAAAATCACTATATGATGCATGTATCATATAGCAAATGTTTTGTGCAACAACGAGCCCCGTGGAAAGGATTAAAATCGTTGTATGAGGTACCACTGTACTCCCAAGTTGATATATAGATATTTCTTCCGCAAACCTTCCCTTAAACAACTCTAATATGTGTATAATAACTAAACTCAGGACATTAGGAACCTGGAAGTGAGTCAAATGCTCTTTAAAAAACATACATCTTAAGTAATCCATAAAATAGAAGCACATAGTGGGGGATGAGTGTTACTGCTACAGAAAAAAAAAAGGGAAACTGCCTTAAATGGTCTAATATGAATTTTTCTCAGCCTACATACCTGGCAATGGATAGAACCTGGGATCTTCTGGGTAAAGAGTCCGTAGCTTAACATATCAACAAATCTTACTTCATATCTACCCCAGAAACACCTTTCTTGGTTTTCCAGGTTATAATTTAAAGATCATAAGCACTTAAACTACAGTACAGTAATACCTCGGATAACGCGAAGACTTGGTTCCACAAGTCTTGGTGTTATCCAATTTTTAGTGTTATCCGATGCATGTTAAAATCCTATTGGATGGATCGGATAACATTAAAGCTCCATAGAGATACACTGTAACCGCACAGGCATTTGCAGTTGTTATCTGATCCATCCCATAGGACCTTAATGTTATTCGATCCAATTCTCCCCAGATAACGTTATGCGATTTTAGCATTATCTGATGTAAACTTTATCCGAGGTATTACTGTATAACATATTCCAAATTAGAAGCCACTTTACTTTTCTGGGTGCAAGTTAAAGCAGCCACATTGCATTTACTGATTGAGCTCCAGAGGTCCAACATGCAAATTACGCTTACCTGATGATGCTGAGTATGAGGCAAGGAGAAAGAAAGAAAAAAAGGATTCTGTAGTCTATGTCAGATCTGGGATAATGACAGCACCATGACAGGGAAAATATATGAGCTATGGGAAAGCAAATGGGCATGTAGTGACAGGGAATGTAGTAAGTAAGAATCTAAGTAGTAATCCAAAAAGTGCAATGCAAATATGACAAATATGACAGCATTCATCCAATAAATAACCCGCACCTGGATATTTTTATATATATAACTATATTGTAAGCCTTTGATAAGTCATGACAGTTACTAACAGCAAAGCACACAATCTCTAGCTCTAAACAATGTGTGTAAATTCTCTTTCTCTCTTCCTCCGAGCTAGTCAGATGTGTGCTGCCAAAAGCCCATGCCAGGTGTAAAGTCCACAGTCAGGCTTTTCAATGCTTTGAAAGGACATGTCTTCCATCTCACTTTATCCAAATACCTAGAGGCAAAGCAGCAGTGTGGATTCCTGCCTGCCTTCACCTTTGTCTCGGCATGTCCCAGCCCTCAGGTAAGTATGTCAAGCTTTCTCTTGCTCCTGTAAGGGTTAGTCAACAACAGCAGACCTCTTTGCCAGACTGCAAGTTTCAACTTGGGTAAACTGCATCCATTTCACCTTTGCTCAAAAATTAACCAAAGCCACCCTTTCCATTTTGTATTTAAAAGGAGGGCTTCTCTGTGCCTTTACTTTAACGGAACACAATTCTGCAGGAGACAATTTCCTTTTAATTATTCGAGATGTGCCAAATCACCCCAAAAGGCATCAACATTTGATTAGAAAGGCAAAACCTCAAAAACGTATATAATCAGGGTATGTCTGAAAGTAAGGAAGGGAAGCAGAGATTAATGCAGAAAATTGCACTGTAAAAATAACACTGGTTCTTTGTGAGAAAGTGCAAAAATATTATTTAAGGAAAAACTTAAGTTACAAATTATTCTTAAGAAGAAATGTAGGCCTATTATGCTTGTCAGTGTTCAGCGTGGACAGAGTGTACCTGAGCTATAATTACATCAAACTGCTGTCATTTTATCATCCCGCCATCCTATGGAATACTAGGATCAGTAGTTTGTTGAGGAACTGAAAATCTTTTGCTATAGAGTTTGGCCACTGTAGTTCAAGGGAGTTTACTGCAGCTCTCTAGTGAAGCATTCTGAGTACCTTAGCGAAGCACAAATGGAGTCACAACAATCAAAGCTGTATCAAAGTGTACAGTGTAGATGCACTCGTAAGAGTAAACTCATTGATATCAGCTGGACATAAATCAAACAACACATCTTCATAATTTCAATAAATATTCACTGATGAAAAAGCTTCCAATATACATTTTTCCCACTTTGCTTCACTGCCCTCTAATAATAAGAGATCTCAGGTTTTATCAGGGTTCATCTCTTTGCTGCTAACTAGCCTCAGGTGCTTCAACAGCTTTACCACCATAGCCATTGTTTGTTTGGACCTCTCTACAAATGATGCCTCCATACCAGGATTTTGCAAGAAGCTAGTGCTATGCGTGCCACTTTTGAGTGTCCTTTTTTACTGTTTTTTTTACTGTTTTCCCAGGTACATTAGCTCTAAAATGCCAAGGAAGTAAAACAGCAGTAAATTCCACCTCCCAGTAAAGGTCACCCTTGCTCGAAAGCCAGTCGTATCCAACTCCAAGGTTCAGTGCTCATCTCTGTTTATAGCCAAACAGCCAGTTTGCATCTGCAGACGTTTCCGTCGACATGTGGCAGGCATGCTTCGACACCAGAGTGAACGGAAGGCTATTAACCTTCCCACCAAAGTGGTCCCTATTTATCTACTTGCCATTTCTTGCTTTCGAACTGCTATGATGGCAGGAGTTGGGACAGAGACGGGAGCTCATTCCATCATACTGTACCTGGGAATCAAACTCCGACCTTCCAGTCAACAAGTTCAGTATCTTAACCACTTGAACCATTGTGGTCTCTCCATCTCCCAGTACAAAGTGGCAAAATAATAAAGCCAAAGAAAAATGGCCTTGGGAAGGAGAAAGGTAGGTGAGAACTTGGAAGGATGAAGAACCAGTACAAATAAGGCAAAAAGAATATCATGTAGTTATTGGGGGGAAATCAGTTCAAAACTCAATCGTTAAATCACAACCAAGACTACGAGAGGCCAAAATCAGAATAAACCTATTAAAACACTCACAGTCAACTACAGCTAATTTCTAACAAGTATACCATGGTTTGTGCTAAATGTATTTTAGGACAACCAAGCTTCTAACTGTACAGACAACTTCCAGTTCTTTGCCTGGTTCTGTTTTCCATACACTTTAGATTTTACAATCTACAGCCTGTGAAGATGGAACGATAGTTGCTACTATGACTCTTCAATCCAGAAAACAAAACAATTTTTGCAAATACACTTCAAACCATGACTTGATCCCAGTTTCCTAGCTGACTGAAGCTTCTGTAAGTGAGAATCAATATATATGTGCTTTTACTCAGCTCTGAATTTTGCATTTCATTGAGTTTTCTTTACTTTGGTCAAGCTTTGTAATCCAGTTTAATTTCTCTCAGGAAATCACATTATTGAATGGCAAATGAGCATTTTCCCCAACATTTACTTTGACCTTTAAAAATGCACTAAATGATAGTTAATTTTATTTAAGATAGTGTTTGTCAGAACTGAATCAGAATCTCTTTTCTTTACAGCCTCTGTTTCTTGAATTAAATAACATGGCCCTGCTGTCCTCACCATGTATTTATTTTCACAGATAATACTGTGCAAATGCAGACATATAATGACTTTCTTAACAGCATCATTATTTTACCCTGAAGGTACATGTTTCCACTTGAGCTAAAGTATAAATATGTTCAATTTATTGCACACTGTGATTTCACAGTGATTTGTATACTTAATGATGACAAATGTGGATTTGTTTCTCACTACTTTGCCCATAAACATCTCCCACAGTTCAGATCCTATTGTGAGAGTACATTTTCCCATCATTCAAACTGCAGCTGAAAAAATACACATTCTTCATGCAGTGAGAATGCAACTACTAAGTGAAGTTCCTCAAAAATAAAAGGACTATAGCTCACTAGCAAAGCACACACCTTTGCACACAAAAGATCTCTAGTTCAATCATTAGTATCTACATACAGGATAAGGAAAACTCTAAGACACATCCCTAGAGAGAGTCTCCACTACCAATGTAAACAATAAAGAATTAGAATTCTTGTGGTTGCAATAGTTATCACAGGCATACGATAAACCACACAAGTCTTGTCTGCCCCTATTCTAGCACATTCAGTTAATTATTTTAAACCTCTTTAACTTATAAATTTAATTATTTGAGAGCAGGAGCAAACATATGTCAAAGATTTTTCCAAACCTTGGGAGACCAACAAAATGAGTTCCCTTCTGATATCCACACTCTGTTTAATTGTACTCACAAGAGATGTGGCACTATTCTCCCTTTGACAGTTGGCAGAATATTGTGTAAATCAATATGCTCTTGAAGCACCAACATGAAATGGCACCAAGGTTACTCTCACTTACTCTTCAAAACCATGAAAATGCTTTTATTATTAGATAACCTTGATTATTTATGACAGGGACCCTCAATCTGGGGGCCCTGAGCTATTCTGTGTAGCCCTCCAACCTGCTTGTTTACTGCCATCACCCTCAAGGCATTTCCCCCCCAGACCCACAATGTTCTCCCTGACACAAGTGGCACAACCTACTGTAGTTTTTCTTGTTCCTTTCTTGCAACAAACACAATACAAACACTGTTTTTTTCTGACATCTAATGTTCCTTTTATCCTGGCCATTCTGGGTAATTTGCTAGATATTTGTAGCATTAAAATTTCTTCATTGTTCCCTGAATGCTCACTTTTTATCTAAATTGGTAAGTTGCTACATTTTTAGTTAACATGCAGTGCTCTTTAGGCATTGGGCAGCACTGCTTTAGGAAAACAAATCTGCTCCAGTATACAGGGAAGTACTGTGCATATTAATTTCTTACATACACCTTTCAGATGTTCTCTCTGTTCAGCAGTAGAATATACCCTGCACTAATCTTAAACAAACCCTCTAACATCATAAATCTACTAGAAAGACCTAATGTGTGGCAGTTGGCTCTATATTCATAAAACTCAAGACTTCCTTTGAATAGTTATCCACACCCTTCATTCAAAGACAATGACCAAGCTGATTTGGCTATTGAGAACATAGTGTAACTGCACATGTTCACATTTTTCCTCTTGTGTGTTTCTTCTTTATATGATATACCTTTCGGAACCTCTAGGAAGCATCTGAGATGGTTAGCATAAAGTGCAGAAATTAAATCAACAAAGAATATATGTGCATTTAAGTGCATGCAATTTATGCCCTACCACATGTACAAAGGAACGTCTAGTAAATGGCCAGGGCAATGCTATTGGAGTAGCCCATTTCTGGTCAAAGATAACGTATTAATTTATTTTGAATTTTACATATAAAGTACAGCATTTCATATATGTCCATAATTTTAAACTGTGCAAGGCTCTCACACCAAACAAGCAAGCAAGCGTAATGTTGGCAATGGAATCAGAATTAGCCTGGGATCAAGTTCTCAAGAGAGAAGCCACAATTCAGAACAATTCCATTTGCAGTATAATTCAGCCCAGATGCTTCCTAGGGATTCTGGAAGATACAGACCCACCCACCCCCATGGGGGGGGAAGTAATCTTAGATCCCCTTGAACTCAGTGGAGGTTAGCTATGAGCTGGCATACTCAGGAATGGATTATTATTCACCAAATTCTCCCCACTCCTATCTCTACTTTCAACATGTAGGTCTTTGAAAGGCTCCAAAGTCTCAGTAGTTCAGCACAGAAGAGAACACTATGACACTTTTTACAAAAAAAAAGACATCTTTTTGTGGACTGCTCTCTATATTTTTTCAAAAAAAAAAAAGAATTTGAAGGAATGACAAACAAGAAAAATGCCACTGATGTGAATTTGTTTAAGGTGAATCAGCTTGTCAAAAAGTGACACTGTGATCATGGAGCCCATCTCCTGGGGCACATATGAAATGATTCATGCAGGATTTAACACTAGGACTGCAATGGACTGCAGCAGCCTTGAGGATATTGGCAAGGTGTGACTTCACAGCCAGTCCATCTGGCATGGCCTCTTCCACCTCCATGACCATTGGGAATCAGAATAGTAAAGTGGTTCCTCCTCCACTCATCTTGCCATTGGGCCCAATATGATGGTTTCCAGGGGCGTTTCCTCCACTGAAGAGTTCATCCATCCATAGCCATTGGCCTCTTTAGGGAGTCAGGTTATTTACCGCCGCCTAACACTCAACATTGAGCCACCGGGTGTATGGTCTACTCCATTACCATAGTGGAATCTCCAGCCAGGTGTGCATGTGCGCACATGCATCTGTGTGTGTGTGTGTGTGTGTGTGTGGTGTCACAAAAAGCACACTTTTGTTGTTGTTCAGTCGCACAGTCGATTCCAACCCTCTGCGACCCCATGGACCACTGTCCGCCAGGCACTCCTGTCCTCCACCATCCCCCTCAACTCGCTCAGCTCTGTGCCCATTGTCTCCACAATACCATCTAGCCATCTCATCTTGGGCCACTACAATATATTTTATACTGCAATGATGTCCACAGATCACAAGCTGACCACAAGAGGACTATCTGTATGGGAAATAATACTTATTTGCTGGTTGTTTTGCTGAGATATGTAGGCAAAGAAAACACCATAGAGCAAAACTGAAAAACCCAAATAGGAATATAGATCATTTTAAATATAGCAGTGTATCCTACTCCAAGTTGAAATGTAGACATGTGAGTTGCTATCCAAACAAAGCTCCATCTTGAAAGTGAAAAGATGCCAAGGACAGCTGGTGAAGAGCAGATATATAAAACACATGAAATGAGCTGGCAAAAGTAAATAAGGAACAATTGCTTGTTCTTTTTCATAGCACCAGATTTCTAGTTATCTTATTCATTAGGGCCAAGATAGATTTGAAATGGAACCACTTTCCCCAACATTATGCTGCTGCATTGGGGACAGTAATCTCAAAGAGATAGCTTGGGATAGTACTGTATATAAAAGTCAACATTTACTGCAGAGATGTTGAATATTAAGGATTTAAAATTCAAGATATCATTTGTTTAATGTGAAGTCCACAGCTCAGTTCTACCTTCATCCTGAAACTTTCTGTTATAACAATGCTTTCTAATTTATGTACAACAGACTTCATCCTTCCAGAGTTTGTGAAACTGGTTAAAGCAGAATTCTAGAGGGGGGCCATGTTACCCCTGCCATAATTCCTATCTACCTAAATTTTGTTGACCTGATTGTTGCCATCAGGATTTTCCATTGACTTTTATTGATAATACTATACTTTTTCTTAATTGTGTTGATTCCTTTTACAATTGGGGATGGGTTGGGTGGGAGAATTTTATTTTTCTATCTAAACTGTCATTTCATACTAGATGGATCGTATCAAATGAATAAATAAATTTAAAAAAGAAATTACTAAGACTTTTCTGCCTTTCTTCCTCACACTTATATTAGATTGGATTTGTGAAGGTAGCAAATCCATCAAAAACTAACAGCTGAGAGTATTTAGCATATGCACTTCAAATGAAACCTGTCACATTTTGTTATTAGCATACAATTGATGAACAATTTCAGCTTTTGAAAGTTATTATAGGCAAGTTAATAATGGATATTTCCAAATTAGCATTTTGTCACTTTTTGGCAAGACCTTTGCTGGCAAGGCTCCAGCATCCATGACATCATAAGAGATTTTGCTACAGCATGCCATACAGACACATTATAGTATACAGTAAAACCCCTACTTACGGGGGGGGGGGGGGAGTCAATTCCATAGGCTTTTGCTTAAATTGTTTTTTATGTTACTCGAAGCAAACCCATAGGGGAATTTTTTTTATGTAATTCAAAGCAAACCCATAGTAAAAATGAAATTTTTATGTAAATCGAAGCAGACCCACAGGGAAATGAATTTTTATGTAACCTGGAGCAAACCTATAGGAAAAAGAATCTTTATATAACTTGAAGCAAACCCATAGGAAATCGTTTAAATAGGACGTGGTTTTAGCACAAAATCATTATGTAAGTTGAATTTTATGTACCTCAAGGCATATGTAAGTCAGGGATTTACTGTATTACCATATTTTATCACCAACAATTGTTATAAATATCAAACAACTTTGTTCTGAAACCACCTAACCTATTTGAAACTAAAGGTGGGAAATGAATGCCTTGTTGGGCTGCCAATCTGACAGGTATTTCACACAAATAACTTCACCAAAAAATTAAAAACACAGAATGTTAGAGAGATGCTTCCTTTCTTAGCTATGATTTGTTATTCTATTTTCAGCTTCTGCTCCAGGGTACATAGAGAGAACCTACTCGAAGATTGTAGTATTTCTGAACCACAATCAGGCGTACCCTGGTAATTGTCAACCTTGTGTTGCCAACTAATCTTTCTCACACTAGGTCAGGTGAAAGAAATTGCAGAATGACCTCACCAAACATTGCCTTCATTTTGGCAGTTTCCTGTCTGGCCTAGACATGGAAGAAACAGAAGCTTCTCTTCCTCTTATTCCGCCAGAGAAAATTTAAAAGCATCCAGGAACAATGAAAGTATCAGCAAAATTAACAAAGCTTAGACTTCTGTGCCAAACTTGCAAAATTGATTACCATTCCAAACTTTGTCGCTAGATTACAATGTACTCTTCCAATGCTGGTTACATTTCTTTGCTACCTCAAAATACAGTTCTGGGGAACTTTAAAATGTTGGTTTGCTTTCTCTTTGGTACACTCAATTTGTCTTGTCTTTGATTGTCTCTAATCAAAAATAGTGGATTCCAAGTAGGAGAAAATAAGAAACATTTATGGTAATTTCTCTCTGTTCTACCAGCACCGAACCATGGCCTAGCCAAGTAACCAAGTTACCCTCACATAAACTCTCAAACTAGATTAGCCAACTTGTTTGTATTCAGCTTCAAAAAAAGTTATCTTGAGGAGAATTTTAATGCATGTAAAGGTTTGTAGCGAGATGTATAAGAATCAATGATTAGTTGTGAGGTAAACCCTGTTGCTTAGGGTAGTGTAATAAGTCACCTTACAGTAGGCCCACTGAATTAATAATGATTTGATGAGACAGCTTCTTTTATGTCCTACTGTAGTTGTGATTTAATTCAGGTAAGTCTACTCTACTTGTGACTTACTTCAGCATCTTAAATCACCATTAGAATAGGCCCATATAAATCAATGGAACTTATGGAAGAGTGGATTCACTAGATGTTCATTGATTCAATGCTTTACTCTAGTACAACTATGATAAGCAATAGGATCCTACCCGGGGGGGGGGGGAATAGATGACAACAAAATAATGTCCCAGATTACTGCCACTGAATGAGGTAGATAGCTGCAATAAAAAAAAACTTGTTCGAGATCCACTGTTTCAAATCTGATTATTTCCTCTTCATATTTTTTTAGATAATTTTATAGGGCCAATACTGGCACCTGGGATCTACTTGACCCAAAACCAATTTGTGCTTGATATACACTCATTATAGAGCAAGCAATTATTTGGCTGTTGGCTATATGGTAAAGAGGAAGAAAATATTTTAATTTGTTTAATTATGTTCATATTTATCAAATACGTATAATTCTATGGCTTTAACTGTTTTTATTTGCACATGTTTTGATCTTGTTCTGAGTTGTCTGGAGTTCCACAGACAGCCTGCAGACAATTGCATGGAAAAACATTCTTTCACCATCAAACCTTGATGGACTTAGCTGACAGTAGTAAGTTGCAACTAGAATAGGAAAACACAATTCAGCACATCTCTGATGTCTACCATCCCCGATATTGTTCTCATTCCCTTAGTATGGATTTTATGCCCTTTAGATATTTTGAGAATCCAAGAAAAACAAAGTTCACTATGATTCCACTTGATATCACTAAATATTCATCACCAAAACAAATGCTTCAACATCTTCTCCAAAAAGTGTCAATTCTAACATATTAGAAATACAAGCACTACACATTTTTTGGAAAGGTTGCTTAATGACAAACACTATACACAATGAACAGTTGTGCAAAATAAAAAGGAGAAAAAACAGAGGCCCCACAAGTGCAAATTAGCACTCAGAAACCACTCATCATGGTGGAAAATCTTGGCTTTATGGTTTACTTTTATGATTCTCTATGAATGTAGCAGACACAGCAATAAATGACATAATTCTCATTACCATTCCATTGATTCATGCAAGTCACTAATACTTTCTGCCAGGAAAAATAAACTGTGCAGAATATTCCTGAATGCAAGGCATTGAAAAAGCTCAGAAGTGGAAGATGAAGCTAGGGGCTCCTGGTAAATATTTGCTCAGGTTACACAAAATCGATGAAAAAAACCCAGTGGCAACCCCATACATGCTGTGGTGGTCCTATCACTATATCCTTTTAGACAGCTTGAATCTCAACATTTTAAATGTTTTAGCTTTTATCTCACTCATGATCCTCTGAAGCCCCATGCACCAAAGAAGGAAAGACTGTTGTATTTATTCCCTCTGCTTCCTTCTTTGCTGGACACTATAGCCACACCTACTCCATGGTGAGTTAACATTATTTAGCTGCACCCTTTCAACAGCTGCTCTGTATAGGATGGAGTCATGTGAAACACAATTTACTATAATTCCTGGCAGCAGTTGAAGCTGCACCTTCAATAAACATTGTTTAAACAAGTGTTCAAACAAAAATGGTTTAGTATTCAGGTTAGTACACCTCAGCCGATGAGGGAGGGACAATGTATTTACAGCTCTGCATCTTCCACCACTTCCTTGGTTCTTAAAGCAGCAGCCCTTCCACTGAACAAAGTGAAGAAATTTAAAATAATGTTGCATTTTTGCCAAGATCATACTTTAAAAAGCAATCACATAAAACAAGAGAGTTTGAGGTCTTCCCAAACTCCCACCACCACTGTACATAAGAGAGACTGGCAATAGTGGGGCAAAACTTCTCAGATCATACCAAAATAAATACACAAAAATAAACAAGACAAAGACAAACAAGCCTCAGGACAACTCAAG
Organism: Furcifer pardalis; assembly: GCA_030440675.1. NCBI lineage: Eukaryota > Metazoa > Chordata > Lepidosauria > Squamata > Chamaeleonidae > Furcifer > Furcifer pardalis. The sequence goes on along the minus strand of CP126890.1, from coordinate 226,627,147 downwards.
AACTGAATGGAGTGAAAGCCTGAAAAATGGGTAAACGTGAGAATAAAATGGGACGGCTAGAAGAGAAGGACAGAAATAGATTGGTAGATAGATAAGAGTAGAAAGAGACAATGTTTGGATAAATCATTTCCTGGTTCACACTGCGGTTATCTGCAAATGTCCCCAAGGACTGAAGTGAGAATTACTGCAAGAAATCAGGGAAGAAATCCAAGATGTTGAAGTAGCTGAAAATTGGCACCAATATATCCACCCGATTCATACCAAAGCCACCCCTGAAAGTATCGACAAAGGGAGAAAGCTTCTACTCATTCTGACATAGTTCCCACTTAACATGAGGAATTCTTTAAAAACATGTTACTGCAAACTGCAAAGCAATCACAGTTAACCTTTTCCATTCTGTAGATGAAAGACAGCTGTGGCTTGGAGAAATTGTGTCTGGCATACAATAGCCACAAACTGTTCTGTGCTCCAAGGCTGTCTAGTGGAATGAGATCCTTACAGTAGACCTGAAGTTGTACTGAATGTGAACAACAGCTTGCAATAATAACAGCTTGCAATAATTTTGCACTGTTTTATCTCTAAGAAATCAGTTGGGTGGAAAGAATGCAACAATCTTAGAGTGCAATACACTGCTGTACATCCCTTAGAGGGTCAGGGCGCTATAGTAAAAAAGAGTCACTCACAGCAGCAATGTAAGGAAGTTCAGAGTGGTTGGTACAACCTGACCCCCAGACATCCTTCCAGACAGAAACCAGCTGCCATTAGCCTTAACTCTCCATCAGCGTTCATGCAGCCTGGCTACATCTTCTGAATGTTTCAAAATAATTGTCATAAAGCAAGACTCAAGCAGGAGTAAGCATTAACTTTGTTTTCCAACCCATTATATTGTATCAACAGGGCAATATGTGAACACAAAGGATGAACTGAGACATTTTGTTCCACCACCCCAGTTTTCATTCAAATGCCATTCTACATTATAGGGTGTGTGTGTGTGTGTGGTGGAAGAAGCAAGTACAGTAATACCTCGGATAATGTTTACTTCGGATAACGCTAAAATCACATAACGTTAAGTAATCTGGGGGGGGAGAGAATTGCATCAAATAACGCTAAGATCCTATGGGATGCATTGGATAACAACCGCTAAAGCCTGTGCGGTTACAATTTATCTCTGTGGAGCTTTAACCTTATCCAATGCATCCCATAGGATTTTAATATGCATCGGATAACACTAAAAATCAGATAACACCAAGATTTGTAAAGTTTTAGCGTTATCCGAGGTATTACTGTAATAAGAAAATCAATCTAAACTGTTATTTAGAAAAAAATCGGGAATTTACTCACCAACAACATCAAGGTGGTAAGTGTGGTTGATGGATCCATGTATATTCTCCACAATGCAAGTATAGTTTCCTTTGTCCGAGGGGACTACACTCTCCATTATGAGGCTCCAATGCTGATTTCGTACCTAGAAGTATTTTAGAAAAGTATTTTGAACTCATTTTTCAAACTATGCACACAAGGAGAATTGCATTGTTCCTATGTAGAAATACGTTTTTAAAATTCTGGACTTCCCATCAATGAGTAAAAACTATCCAAAGTACACAGCATTGCCTAACAGAACAACTCACATCAATACAACAAGGTAGTTATGGCACTATAGTCTTTCATTGCAGAATTTATAACAAATTCCCTAAGAAAACAGATAATATTCCCCAATATATTTCATTCTGACTCTGAAAAGAGTTAAAAGATGAAGTAGGAGCAGAGAGATGGAGATAATGAACTAGGGCAAGAACAGGGGCAGGGGAAGTTACTTTTGTGAACTAGAATTCCTGGACGAGAATTACAGTTAGCAATGCCATCTTCAGTAACAACTTCATTAAGAGGCCTGTTGAGGTTGTTGGGTCAGGCTGCAGAGCAGTAAAGGAAGTAAATTTCCTACTTGTCAGCCACAAGGCCACTATTATATACACATTAAATTCAATTTCCCCCCTCTGAAATTTTGGCACGATTTGCCACTGTAAGGGCAAGGTTGATTTTCCCTCATGGCACCAAAAATTAGAGGGAGAGGAATCTATTGATGAGTCTTGGGAAAATAAATGGCAATACCTCTCAGCCCAATTCTTTCCTTTAAAAAAAAATACTTTCTTTTAGGGGGATACCACATTCTTTTCCTCCATTTTCAAGGGGGCAATGGGTATGAGCCTCAGGGCAGATTGGGCAGGAGATGCTGCCACTTGTCCTATTACAGGTCTGTGTAAGACAAACAAACAGGAGAGGTGGTGATAGTACTTCCAAGAACAAGGCACTGTCCCCTCCCCTAAAGCTGGTAGTTTCCGCTGGAAATCAGTTCCAAAAAACTCTCCAAAGCCAAGGTGTGGTGGAAAGATTGGTCACTCTGACTGAGCAGCCAAGACAAAGCCTCCCCTCATCATGCCTTGTTTTGTTGGACTTTATTGGTTTGTTAGACTTCAAAAACCAGTCTTGAAGAGAAGCAGCCATCGTTCCTTGGAAGTACTTAGCTGCTGCCTGCATCTCTCTCTCTCTCTCTGTTTTAATCATGTCAGAACCACACAAAGATGCTTTCTGGGTTGAAATGATTTTTGCTGGAGGAACTCCGCTCAGGGAATGCCTGAATGGTGCTCCTTTCATGTCTCCAAGATCTTTGCACACCAAAATGCTCCCTATTTATCTACTTCCAATTTCTTGCTTTCGAACTGCTAGGTTGGCAAGAGCTGGGACAGAGACGGGTGCTCATTCCATCATTCAGTACCCTGGTCTTGAACTGTCAACTTGCTGACCTTTCAGCTAACAAGACAAGCTTCTTCAATCACTGAGCCACCTCAGTCCCTTGCATCTCTTATGGAAATGTACAGTGGCTAAAGAGAAGGTGGGAGAGAAAACTTAACAGGTGCAAGGATGAACACCATATGGTATTCTTGGACTTCAATTCCCAGAAGCCCAAATCAGCACTCCTACTGATCAGGGCTTCTGGGAATTGAAGTTTGCCAAGTCGCTTGCTGAGTAGACGGCAATACAAATGTGACCAAGAACACCTGGAATGTGAAGGTTCACCATCACTGCCATATGGCTTAGCATTCCAAGGATCATATTCCATTTCCAGCTTCAGATGGCAGACAGGTTCGAGCTACTTTAATTTCAATTCTCAAAGACATATCCTACTTTTAAAAGAGCTGTTTTTGCTACGGGGGCTCAGACATCATATGACATGATCCACCTTTCAAGTGTAAAAGTTGAAAAGAGATTTTGTTTTTCTTTTCCATCCCTTGTTCCTTTCCAATTAGGAACACAGTAATTATGACCTCAGAGTCACACATTCGATACAAGATAACCATTAGTTCTACAAGGAAATATTTGGTTTGGTTTGCACAGCTCTTCAGCACCAGGAAGCAGTCCACAGGGCAAAAAGGTTTGGTCTTAAGATGGACAGACCCTGCAAACTTCCCTTTATTTTCACTTTCCTCTTTTTCTGACTGTAACTATAGATGACAACTGTATGTAAAGAATTTTTTTCTCCTTCAAATGCTTCTTGAATATTTTTACTTACAAAGTACTAGTCTCTGTAGGAGGTGTAGGGATTAAGAAGAACTGAGCTAATCACTCCACAGTTTTTCAGTACAGTAATACCCCTGATAATGATTGCACCGAATAACGCTAAAACCGCATAACGACAACAAATTTGGGGGGAAGATTTGTACCGGAGAATGTTCTTTTTAGCATTATCCGATGCATCATAGCAGCAGAGTGGCTGGAGGTGTGGATCCTTCCCCTGCCTGGCTTGGTAAGGGTCTAGCTACCCAGGCAGGGGGTGGGGGTGGGGGTGGTCGTGGTCTTCTTAATAGAGTCTTGGATAGGGGATCCAAACCTCTGTTAGGAAGCCCCCCCCCCTGGCATGGATTGGTAAGCTCTTTAGCAAGCCAGATGGAGGTTTCTAAAAAGATGATGGGGGGGAGAATCCTACCTTCTTTTTAGAACCCATCCCACCGCCAGGCTTGGTAAGGGTCTTAGCTACTAAGGGTCTTCTTAATAGAGTCTTGGATAAGGGATCCAAACCTCTGTTAGGAAGCCGCCGCCGCCGCCGCCCCCCTCCCCCCCGATTGGTAAACTCTTTAGCAAGTCAGACGGAGGTTTCTAAAAAGAAGGGACCCAAGAGAGGCTTGGGTTCCTTCTTTTCAGACCCCCCCCCTTGCTAAGCAAACCAGATCAGCCCCCTGTTCCCTTTCCTCTTTGGAAAGGGAACAGGGCTTTTTTTAACATTGTGCGATCAATGCATCGCACAACGTTAAAAACCGGATAACGTTATGACTTATGGAACCAAGTCATAACGTTATCCGAGGTACTAGTGTATTGCTATTGTTGTTTTTCTATCTTATACTCTGCTAACAGGAATCAGCAACATTCCCCATGACATCTGACATGTCCTCATACTCACCCATGCATGATTCTGATTATTTATTTCCTCATACTAATGAAGTAAAACTAAGTGTTCTTTCACATATTTTAAACCATAATGAAAAACAAAGATTGGCATATAATTTGTGTGAAATGTATGAGATATTTCACATCTGGAAGCCATGCACTTCTCACACAAAGTGGATTTATGATATCCCTCTCAACAATTACAGGGCCAAAGCCTGGTTTATGGTGTAACCTTATTCCTGTTTACTTAAAACCAAGTCCCACTGAGTTCATTATAGAGGTGGGCAAATTTCATTTAGTTTCCTTTTTGATGTGAACTTTCCAAAACATGAATATTTATTTTAAATTCAACCAAAATAACTTGAGCTTTAAAAAACTGAATGCAGAAAGAAGGAAAACAAATAGATCTAATCAAAAAAGCAGAAAGAAAGAGATTAGAACATTTAGAGTTTAAATAAATCTTTATATAACGAATTGTATTGAATTGTAATGAATTCAAGTTAACTGTTGTCTTGTCACACTGATTCCAATTTATAATGACTCTTTCCAGGGTCTTCAAACAGACAATACTCAGGAGTAGATTGACACCCCTTTCTTCTGGGGGTACCTTTGGACTATGCAGCTTGCTCATGACTACACAGGCTGGCTCGTCCTGCAGGAGATATAGTGGGGAATAAAATGCTCAACCTGTGGATCCACACCCAGATACCACTAATCCAGCCAGCATACTATAGTTGTATCTGTTACAACTGATACATATTACAGTTGTACAGTTGTACCTCACTTAAAGAACATAATGCGTTCCAGAGGATTGCTCTTTAAGCGAGTTTGCTCTTTAAGTGAAACACCATTGTAAGTGACCAATTGTGTGTGTGGGGGGGGATTGCGAACCCTGACTTATGTGTTAAGCGAGCTTTTTTTTGGTTGGTTTTATTTGTTAAGCAAAGCGAACATTCAGAGAAAAATCTGCTCTTTAAGCGAGGCACTCTTTAAGCGAGGCACTCTTTATGCGAGGTTTGACTGTACTTCCAACTAATATTGGAATATATATATATGTATATTCCTGAATATTTTTCAAAATAACTTGAAATGTTTAAAAGCAAACTGATATATTCCATACTAACCAAACACTGTATACTTCCATCTCTCGACCTGGTAAATGAGATTATGTATAAATTATTGCCATGAAGACTCAGTTTTATGTCTTTAAAGTGTCACAACTTTTGTTCCCCCCCTTTGCTTTGTTTTGTTTACCATCTTAATTATTTGCACAGATTAACACAGCTGCCACTTTTTTAAAAAAAATCCCCAGTTTAGTTAAACTTTCTCACTTTTAGGGAATGTAATCTTATTGTTACGTCTTCTTTTGCTAATACATCCTAATATATCATTCAGAATCCATTCACCATTGCTTCCCATTATTCCCAAATAATTACCTTGCTGTGGCAAGAGGGCTTGTGTGGTTTGATGAGGATATGGGCTATGCCATGTAGTGCCACCCAAGACAGACAGGTAATAGCGGATGACTCAGACTAAATAAGATCCACTAGAGAAGGAATTAGCAACCTACTCTGGTATCCTTGCTAAGAAAACCCAATGGACAGCATCAAAAGGCTAAGAGATATGATGCTAGAACCTGTGATCCCTCAGGTTGGATGGTGTACAATATGCTACTGGGGTAGAGTGGAGGGAAAATACAAGTAGCCCAAGAAAGAGTGAAGCAGCTAGGCCAAAGCTGAAATGATGCTCAGCTGTGGATGTGTCTGATGGTGAAAGGGATGTCTGATGCTATAAAAACAATATTACATAGGAAACTAGAATGTAAGATCTAAGAATCAAGGTAAGCTGGACGTTGTCAAACATGAGATGGCAAGACATCCTGGGAATCATTGAGCTAAAGTAGATGGGAATGGGTGATTTTAATGCAGGTGACCATTATATCTACTACTGTGGGCAAGAATTCCCTTCAAAGAAATGGATTGGCCCTTATGCTTATAGTCAATTTTAGAGTAAGGAAACCTTTTGAGCTTTTATAAATCTTTATGTTGAAAACCATGATTTAAATCTAATCTTACGAACTATTGATTTAAATTGTGATTTAAATCAAATCAACCTTGCCCAGGGCATACAAAACAGTCAACAATAGTTAATGAAAGACATGATGGTTTCTTTGCTGTCTTGCTTTTTTGCATGCTTGCTCATTCACTTGCTCAAAAAATTGAATGAATGGTCTGTGTCTACAGTCACAAGGCTGATCTATATTCCTGCTTATTAAAATGAGATGTAACCATCCAAACACAATCATTAGTTTCCCTTAACATAGCCAAAGTTTTTCCCTGAAGAGATCTGAATCCGATTTGAAATATGATGTTTTAACTATGGTAGTATGGCACATCTCAGCTATTCCACATTTTGCAAGCTTAGTTCAGCATTGTTAATATACGATAGAAGAGGAGTAACTTCTTTCTTTCTGTCTTTCCTTTTTTGTAAATTACATTGTTTTGATTGCTAGCCAAGATAAACCTGGCCTCTTTACCCTATCGAGTATGAAAGTGAGAAAAGCAGACTGCTGTCTGAGAAAGAAGCTAGTCCAGTGACTAACTTGGAAAGATAACATCATATATTACACTGTAAGTAACACAAGACATGTGGCTGTTGCCAGTCTAAGTGAGGTGTGGGGGGGAGCCTGTTACCCTTACAATTTTCATCTATCTGTCTAAGTGAGATTAATATTGTTTCACTATTTTAGCCCACAACTTAAGCTGACTTGCGTCATCCTAAATAATCGCTTTAGTTGCACAAAGTGTTTATGAAACCATGTCAAGAAATTACATTTAGAACTGCTCAAGTTATTCATCTTGTTGACAAGACGAAAAGGTCTAAGAAGATCTGTCCTCTTCTTCACCAACAGGAATGTTGGCTTCTGGAGATGACTGATTGTCATTCAGTCTTACAAAAAGGGAGAGAACATCTCTTTTTTCTTTATACTTCTGAAGTAAAAGTAAAATGCAAAACAAAAAACAGCAACAAACTTTAAGTGGAAATCCAAGCAATATACAATATTCAAGCAAAAGGTGAACATGAGCTTTAGAATGAAGAATGTTCTTTAGAGAAAGCTATTTTGCCTTAAGAAAAAAAAAATAGCTCGGGATGTTTAAGAAGGTCAGCCTTTTTTATCAGACAAAATTTTATATCGGAACATATGTGAAAACAAGAAATGTGCTGTTTTCGAATCTGAACATAACATCAGACTATAAATACCCAGATGTGATCATGTTCACCCCAAAACTGGAAGCTCCTGCCAAGTTCAGTGAAATTCTGTCCTCTTCCACTATGCTTCTCTCTCCCTTGGATGTCATTCTTCTACACTGTTTTCCAAGACCGCTGCAGCCAAATAGACATCAGATGCTTAATAATAAGATGTGTAAGTCTGTAGCCAAGATTGAACAATATGGCCAAAGCTTACAATGTGCAGATTTCCAACATTATATCAAGTATAGAACTAGCATTTGAAAACCTCTTCACATAGAAAAGATGCAGGTTTAAGACAAGCTGGTGACAGTACTCTGTTTTTTTACCACCTACCGCCATCCATCTGTCCATCCATGTCCACCTTCCTATCATCTCCTTCCTTCCTTCTTTATTATTTAAAATACTTGTGTACTAGCCAAAGGTCAACCCCCCTGAAGCAGTTTGATAATTAGAAGAATTTACATAGAGCCTCACTTCACTGTTATGGTCAAAGAATGTATCTCTGATGCTATATTTGCACTGAGATTTTGTAACATGCCAATACTGTATATTCAAATTGTACATTGATAAACTACAGTTGTACCTCGCTTACATACCATAATGCATTCCACAGGATTGCTCTTTAAGGGAGTTTGCTCTTTAAGTGAAAGACCATTGTAAATGACCAATTGGGGGGGGGGGATTGTGAACCCTGATTTATTTGTTAAGCGAGTTTTTGGTTGGTTTTATTTGTTAAACGAAGCGAACATTCAGAGAAAATTCTGCTCTTTAAGCGAGTTACTCTTTAAGCGATGCGCTCTTTATGCGATGTTTGACTGTACTTGATTGCATAAGAGTGGGGAATATATGAGTCAAATATTTAAGATATGAGTACCCACAGGCTGAGGAAGATACGGTCCAAGTTGGGGATCTAGTTGTTAGAGGTGAAAACAGGAAAGATGCTTAAGAACTATCCCACTTTCCAGTCTCAAACTTTCCCCTCAGATACATGGTGATCTTCACTGAAGTCCAAGAACACCTGGAGTGCCAAGATTCACCACCACTGGTTTAGAGCAAGATCATAGATAATGATCAGCTACTGGTAATCTATTTACAAAGCCAACCCTTATATTATTCCACTGCACGGCATTTGCCCCATGTCTGCTAAACTTGGATAAAAGACAAACGTTGTTTCAATTAAAATAAAGGTGGAGTGCAGGGTTACAGGGATTCTGCTGGCTTCTTATACAGGTTTTGACAAGTTCTGAACACAATTAATCTCAGGACAAAAAAGGACAATCTGTTTAGCAAGACTGTTTTATAATCAGCACAATCCCAGCTAATGGGACTTTGTGTTTTCAATTTGTAGGCCACATTTGCATTGCCAGGTGTTATGTCATGTTTCAAGTTTGCAATGAATTCTCTTGATTCCCCTTGGAGATTTATTTATTGTCTTTTTCCCCCTTTACTTGTTTTTATTTCTCTCCAGGACATCCCCTGACCTAAGAGTCAGAACAATATAAAGGAAGCTTCAACGCTTATTTAAATTGTTGAATTTCTCAGATTAAATTTCCCGCTGAATGATTCAACATTACATAAGGTCCAAGAAATGCAAGAATCCCGCCTAGAAGTGGAACATTTTAAAAAATTCAGTGTACATCAAGAACTCTAATTATGAATACAATTGTTAAGTTTTTGCATATACACTCCCAGTGAATCTATCCAGAATCCTTAGAGGATGATTTTGGAAGCTTTACTTTGCAGATTCAGACTGTTGCCTACACAAATATCAAAGTACTCAGTTTAAGAGACAGAGACTACATCTCATCCAAGTTCACACAATTGTAATTTGATATGTAGTCACCAGACCCACAGAGTAGGGTAAATATTTCTCTGTCTCCAATGTTCCTGCTACATGGCTATCTCTAGTTAAGCCTTTTAAATCAACTTCCATGCCTAATTCCTAATTCTGACTTTACACCAACCTCGGGAAATGGAATTCACAGCACATCTGCATTACATTTGCACAGAAACTATGTAAGAACAAAGTACAACCTTCCAGATGTTGCACTGCACCTTCTAGCATTCCCTCTCATTGGCTGTGCTGATAAGACTGATGGAAGTTGCAGTCCAAAAACATTTGAAGGGTCAACTTTTGCCTATCTCTGCTATAGGTGAAATACTAAGTTTTAGTTAGTGCCATAAAACTGTGAATGGAGTATTTAAACTGCATTTAAGATCCATATTGGGCTGTAGAACAGGATTTCCACAACCTTTTCAAGCCAAGGGCCAGGTCATGCTCTCTAAGTCAGCTTCAAGGGCCGGATGGCCATTTTCCCCTGCCTGCATGATGGGGGTGGGCCAGTTTGTCCCGACAGCTTCAAGTAGGTCAGCCATTTTGTTTTTCGAATGCCCTTGGAGGGAGGCACATGAAATGGTGCTATCGGTTGGATCTGGCCCATGGGCCTTAGGTTGGGAACCCCTGCTGTAGGGGGTTCCCAGAAATGGTGAAGAAAGTAGTAGTCTAAAGAAAAAAAGGCAAATGCTTAGCTTGGGACAGCACACTTCTAACTAAATACAGTAATATAACGTTTACCTCGGATAACGCTAAAATCGCATAACGTTAAGTAATCTAGGGAGGAGAATTGGATTGAATAACGTTAAGGTCCTATGGGATGGATTGGATAACAACCGCTAAAACCTGTGTGGTTACAATGTATCTCTATGGAGCTTTAACGTTATCCGATCCATCCCATAGGATTTTAACATGCATCGGATAACACTAAAAATTGGATAACACCAAGACTTGTGGAACCATTCATTGAGGTATTACTGTAGTAACGTATGTATTCTTATGAATGAAAGCAGGGGAAAGAAGCACATTTTATATACACATGAAAGCTCAGAATGTGATTAGGATGAAAGGTTGTCCTAGAGATGTCAGCAACTTGTCTTGCTAACCCAACATCTCAAATGCAATCCTCAAAAAAAGGCAGAAGGAAATGTCAATTACTCTGTTTAAAAATAATCACAACTATCTGTATAGAGCATATTGAAATAAGAATGAGATGCCAGCCAGTACATAGCGATTGGCTCTTTAATACTAAAGAGTTTGGCTGAAACTCCCATAACTTTTCTCCATGTTACATAAGGTAGGAAGATGGTTGCTAATTCTCTCCATGCAGTAACAGAGTAGTCACTGTCTCTTGAACAGTAGTGGGTTTTTAAAAAAGAACTTACTAAAAGAGACAAGGGGGGACAGGTCCACTGATACTTCTCCAAGAGACAATTTCAGGTATGTTACAGTGGGGCACACCACAGTAATATTTATAGCCCAGGTCTATACACATCTCCTTCCCACCACACTCTAAGGTAAATTTGTAAAACAGATGTGGGCACCCTGTGGCCCTCTAAATGCTGAAGCTATGCAATTCTTATTGTCTCTTAAAACTGGCTCTGCTAGCCAGCTCTGGGATTTACAATCTAACTCCATAAGTTGCTCACCTCTGCCTTGCAAAATGGCAGGGCTAGACCACAATTCTGTAACCATTTAACTAGTGAAGCCAACATGCCTTACTGTTGGCACACGTAAATGTGCTTAGAAATGAGGCATAGTTTTATCTTGACCCATACCTGATTTCTGTCCCAGAAACCAACATGGCAGAAATTAAAATGAAAAGGCAAGAGAAGAAAGAAATGAGGTTCTTTTCAGTTTTGGCTGCCAGAAGTTATTCATTTTTACAAGCCAAGATGTATGGGTAACATGGCTCTTATGTGCAGATAGAAAAATATCAGTTATTTATCCAAGCTAAACTTTAGTGTGTAGAAAGGTCTGTGGTGATGTGGCTTATCAAAACACAGCTGTGGAAACAAATACCCTTTCTTATAGTTATAACAGTAAAAACTGATACGACTCAATTTACTTTCAGGAGGTGAGAAATTAAAGAGTCTTGTTCGCTCTTAGTGGCATACATTATCTTATAAGGTCCACATGGGGGGTAAGATGACAGAAATTCTTCAAAAGACCCACAGCCATGTGTGAAAGAAGAGGGTGGGCTGAACCACACATAAGTTAACTTGAGAAAGGGTGAAATGGTTCTTTGTTTGATATATGGCCTCGGCACTTATCTTGGAAAACCTCAGTTTCCAAACATTGAAAAAACAAACAGTCACTCTCTATAGAAAAGTCAACATATGGGTTATGCTTCCCTATAGAATAGCTATCATTTGTACTGACACAGTATAAAAATTAAAATGGTAATCACATGAAAGGTCAAACTCATAAATACCCAACAGAGTACTTTTGAAAGTGCATTACTCTTTCTATTAAAGAACGTGGGAGAGAACTAAAATGATCCTTATAATAGACTAAGGAATTTTGGATTTACCTTTTTCTAGTTGATTAACTGCATTAGAACAAGAGGATGAATTTCAAAAGTGAGCAAGTCAGAAAGCATAAATGGAAAATATGAGGTCAATATCATTATTCTGCTGTAACTCTAGATGTTTTGTATCTTTTAGTTGCCATCTTGATGATAGATATGCCTGCTTGAAATATTACACCTATAAAATCAGGAAAGTTCACTACTACCTGATTTATAAAACCTACCCACTTGGCATGTTTTGCTGGCTCAACAGAAGACTTTTTATGCCTTCCATACTTATTCAGAAGATAAGCATGGATTGAACAGCCAATTGCATTTTTTCCCCCTAACAACAGAAATTTCATTTAAGTGAAAACATTAATGATTTCACAGTGCTCCTCCAAACTGATTACTTTGTTCATATCTAAGGAGTAGCTTTTAAGGAAATAGCTGTTGGTGTAGCCACAAAATGTATACAGTACTGATATTTTTTAATGGTTCAAAATTGTTGACTATGGGTACGTACCTCTTGCGGATGACAGCTGTATTTTACTGCTTCATCTCATTGGAGGCTGCCCTTGGTTGCTGCCATCCTGCCATGGGATTGCCACTACAATGCTATAGTTCAACAGTGTAGCAGCAAAATGAAGCAATTACCCTTTGAAATACAGTGGTAAATTATCTCTACAAATTACTGTGGACTATTTGTGCTTCAATCACAAGGGCTGAGGATCCAAATGTGACAACGAATTCAATAGATTCAACATATCTTTTGGCTTATTTATTTTTCAGCAGTAGGCCATTCCTTCTCTTTGCCATGTAGAAAATAAACTCTGAAGTGAAGAGAACTAGCAAACACACTTTGAGCAGCAGAAATTACAAATCTCCTCTAGATTATAAAGATCAAACTTTCATTTAATGGGAAGGTGATAGGTTCAAAGACTTCCATCCCCCTAAAATACCCCTTTGGGGTGTGAATTTTGACTGATAGAAGCTTATAGCTTGGATGTAATTCTTACATGGCTGAAACTATTGGGAAGATGGCAGGCTCTTTGTACTATTGGACATCTTCAGTACTTACACATGTGCACCCACTGAGAGGTATGAGCTAGGAGAAATGTCTGCTGTTGCAGTCTTGTTAAAGGCCTTTTGTGTGTTCAGCAAATGCACTGAACCTGTTTCAAAAGACTGAAATGAGGTAGTAAGGTCACCCTTGCTTGAAAGCCAGTCATATATAACTCTAGGGTTCGAACAGCACTGTATGTGTCTGCAGACATTTCTATGGACACATGGAAGGCATGCCTCAACACCGGAGTGCACGGAACACTGTTTACCTTCCCACCAAAGTGATACCTATTTATCTACTTGCAACCAAAGGTTGGCAGGAGCTGGGACAGAGACAGGAGCTCACTCCATCATGCAGTACTCGGGAATAGAACTCCAACCTTCCAGTCACCAAGTTGAGCATCTTAACCACTTGAACCACCACAGTTCCTGAAATTAGCTATTACACCATGGCAAAAATTTCCATGTGTAAGCATTTATATGTTCATCTTAGTTGAGTTACTTTTGCCGTCTTTCATAAAGAGTTTGTGAAACATTTCAGTAATAAAATTGACCAAGAATATCATTCCTTCAGCTTGATATTTCTTTTCTGAAGGGGAAGTTGTAGCTCACCTTTCAGAATAGTACTGAACACTTTTGGAAAAGTTACCTTTTTTTAACTGACTACTATATCAATGGGGGAGTCTTTGGATTTAGTCATCATTCCTTTTTACTTTCCTCTTTGTAAAAGGCTTTTTACACAAGGGTCTTTTACTACTCATGATGCTCTTGGAAGCTGGTTGCTTTCTGTAAAGGAGTATCTGGCTCATGAGACTGCAAACTAGAGATCAGGTGGAGCTCTGAAGCAATATGGTGTTACACTCTATTTTTCTTTAACAAGATTATGATTGAGGAACTATAGTTTTGATTGTTGTTGGGTTTTCAACGTATGACTCAAAATGTATGATGATAAATGTGCCCAAGAAATTCAGGGAAACAATAATTTGTAGCAGTGTTATGTGCATAGATTGTCATGGTATAGGACAGTGATAGTGAACCTTTTAGAGACCGAGTACCCAAACTACAAGCCAAAACCCACTTATTTTTCGCAAAGTGTCAACACGGCAATAGGGGAGGGAGGAAACTCTCCCATTGGGCAAAAGGGTGGGGCAACTTCTGTGCTGGGTGAGGGAGTAAGTGCTCCCAATGGGGCTGCTGGGCAGAGGGGCGGGGTAAACTCTGTGCTGGGGTACCTGCATGGGTGCCCACAGAGAGGGCTCCAAGTGCCACCTCTGGCACACATGTCATAGGTTCACCACCATGGGCGTAGTATCTCATTTTAAAATTGGGTTTATGTTTCCAGTTCCAGAAACTTAGAGAAAGAAATAGGGCAATGAAAGGAAAGGAAAGAGTGATATATGGTACAGATGGGAAGGAAGCATGCTGTCAAAAAAGCACTCTTGTGATGGTGTAGCACAAACAGCCAATAAAAAGTCAAATTTTTTTAAAAAAACACATCCAGACTTTACTTTAAGTCTTAGAAGTGTTGACTGCAGGTGTGAAAACTGACAAGGGCTTTCTTCAGACTTTGCCAGTTCCCCCTTGGTAACAAATCCAGCCAAAAACATTTTCGGAGAGAGTTCTTAGCAAGATTGCTCCCAAGGTGAAATAGACAGGTGGATCCGCCAGATTTTCCTTTAAGAATTTCAGTATTATGTAGAGAATTATGGAAATAAAATCTTGAATATAATTATTTTGACATGAATGAGAAAGTTGAGTTTATCCAAAATTATCTGTAATGTGCAATGACCACTAATGTACAATATCATATTTATACAGCCATATTCCACAACACAGTATCAATGGAACCAAATATTGTTTTTGAGGTAAGAATCATATCTTTCTGCAAAAGAATTAACTGGACATCCCCTTATATCTCCTACATTGAATGACCTGCCACAAACAAGAAACAGATCTAGGGTTTACATGTGTGTGCATGTGTTCTACTGTCTTTGTAAATATGCATGCATACTCAGAGAGACATACATAAAGATCTTGAAAAATATGTGCCTCTCTAGTCCATGAAAGCTCACATTAAAATGTAACAGCTAGTCTTACAAGGTGCTGCATTTTTTGTTTTGTTTATTCTCTGATGTGGTAGTTTATTCTCTGATGTGGTAGCATGCCTTACATAGACTCATATCTCTGATGTGGTAGTAAAATATTTTATATAGTAGCTGATTGATATGCTACACTTTTATATTTACAAATACAAAAACAATTGGAAACTAACAATGGTTGGAATATAACTGCTCATCTCATTCAAGGAATATATATTGAACAGTAGTAGGCAATTCAATCATTATAGATACATCTCCCTGTTCTAATCAGTACTGCCAATTGGATTTAGACCACTAAATTTAACCTATGTTGAAAACATTTTCACAATACAGTACAGTCAAACCTCGCATAAAGAGCGCCTCGCTTAAAGAGTAACTCACTTAAAGAGCAGAATTTTCTCTGAATGTTCGCTTCGCTTAACAAATAAAACCAACCAAAAACTCGCTTAACAAATAAATCAGGGTTCATAATCCCCCCCAACAATTGGTCATTTATAATGGTGTTTCGCTTAAATAACAAACTCGCTTAAAGAGCAACCCTGTGGAACGCATTATGCTCTTTAAGCGAGGTACAACTGTATATATCAAACATAAGTCCTTCACGTTTGTTGGTGTTCATGATCTGATCTGTGTAGAATGATACATATAGCTAATTATATAATCGCCATTCTCTTCCAAGAGAAGACCAACTTCTTTCATTAGTTTTGCTTTATTCCACCATTCCTATGACAAACTTATAGTACACTGAAAGATAGCCAATTCATTTGCACTTTTCAGTAAGGGGTGTTGCCAGGTGCGTCCTCATATTATGAGGTAAGCAAATAGAGTTACCAATGTCTACTTCATTAATTAATGTTCTTTGGAATATTTGCACACCTTTTTCTCTGGAAAAACTTGCATATTTTTATAGAAAATCTGGCCACAGAGGAAGAAATAAAAGTATTCTTTTTAAAAACACACACACACACCAGCCTTCTCCAGTATTTGTAGCAGGCCTATTTTAAGATATTATTCTTTCACATTGCGGTAAGGCCTATAACATATCCTAGGTTTTTTTTAAAATGAGAGCAGTAAACAGCTGAAACAAATTGGATGTTGTAGATTTACATACTGAACTTACGTATTTACACACTTGAAAAAACATATGAATTCATATTTGCAGAATTCATATAATTAAAAAAATAACTCTAGACTTCAGAAAGCACTTATAAGCAATGCAAAGTTTAGTATATCCCCCACCAAGGGGCAGCTGGCTTCCCAAGAGATCAGTCCTGTTGCTGTAGATGAGAAACAAGGTCATCCTATGCAGACCACGAAGACCTCGTTTGTCAAGTTTATTTCCTGGACAAGACCCTTTTACAGACAAAAACTGCATCTACATTTTCTAGAAATGTTACCTTCATTACTTGAAACATTTAGTCTTGTTCCATAGACCTGATTTGAAGTTAAGTTTTTTCCCCATGTATGTTATCATTATACCCATCTTCATGTGAGATGAAACCATTGCCAAAGACAGGACTGTACTATGGTGAGTCAACGAATATATGAAAGTTCACTGTAAACCAGATCTGTATCCAGCTCATCGGAAGATGCCATTTCCATAAAGAACTGTGAGACAGTCTTTATAGATCTACCATTAGCCTAAATCCCTACGTATCCATGAGCTCAAGAAATGATGAAGCTGGTTCCCCTGTTTTACTAGCAGCCTTGCTTCTGTTCAAGGAAACACAAGTAACACTCTTTGTCAGTTAAAGTTGGCTGGCAAGGTGCTAAGATGCATCTTGGTTGTGTGTATTGTCATGTACCTGATTGCATCCTGGCAACTCACCAATTGACTATAGAAGGTTAAACAAATCTTCTGCAAACACCATCAGAATGTAGTGCACAGGGCAGTATACATAGACTCGTATCTCTGTTGATGCCTTGGCAGACCCTACTAAACTTTAATACATGAGGGCAGGTAAAACCATGATCCAGTGATGGGATGTTACCGGTTCTGACCGGATCCACAGAACCATTAAGAAGATTTCCGGAGGGTTCTCCAGGAGGGTAATACCGTTTTTGAGGCGTCCAGATCGGACGCCTCACCGGCAGGAAAAAAAAATTTTTTTAATTGGAGTCAAAATGGCTCCAATTTAGTGCGCATGCGCAAAAACCAATCTGACGCATGCGCACTGAAATTGCAAATACAGCTGACATAGAGATCCAATCACATCACTGTATTCCCCTCCCTTCATGTGGTTGGATCTCTATGTCAGCTGACATAGAGATCCAATCACATCGCTGTATTCCCCTCCCTTCATGTGGTTGGATCTCTATGTCAGCTGACATAGAGATCCAATCACATCGCTGTATTCCCCTCCCTTCATGTGGTTGGATCTCTATGTCAGCTGACATAGAGATCCAATCACATCGCTGAATTTTTCCCCCTTGTTTCCCTAGTTTAAAAAAAAGTCTCTGATCAGCTGTTAGTCGGGAGAGAAAATACCATAAGCAGAGGGAAGGTAAGCAGAGTTGGGGGGTGTATTCTCTGTGTCCGAGCAGGGAAGGGGGGAGAGAGAAATGTTGCCTGGGCCGCCCAGGCACTCATCCTCAGAGGCTCCAGCCGGAACCAGAACGTGGCCGAGAGGGCCGGAGGCCTCTTGCCGGGCGCCAGGACGCCTTTCCCCAACCCGATGGAGGCCGCCGCGCTGGGGAGAAGGGATGGATGGAGGGCAAGAGGCCGCTCACCGGCGGCCTCCATTGCGGCGGCGGCCAGAGCAGCGCCTATCTCCGAGGGGTGGTGGTGGTGGAAGAGGGGTGGGTGGGTTGGGGGAAGGCACCCTGGCGCCCGGCAAGAGGCCTCCGGCCCTCTCGGCCCCGTTCCGGTTCCAGCTGGAGCCTCTGAGGATGAGTGCCTGGGCCACCCGGGCCTTCGGGAGATTCCGCGCCGGGGAAGAGGGATGGATGGAGGAGGGCAAGAGGCCGCTCACCGGTGGCCTCCATTGCAGCGGCGGCCAGAGCAGCGCCTACAAGAGGGGTGGGTGGGTTGGGGGAAGGCATCCTGGCGCCCGGCAAGAGGCCTCCGGCCCTCTCGGCCACGTTCCGGTTATATTAATTTTATATTTATTTATTATTATTTTAAAATTAAAAAATATTTTAAAGTCACATGACCAACTTTGGCCCCGCCCACCAAGTCACATGGTCCCACCCATGACACTGGCTCCGCCCACAATGCTGGCTCCGCCCACAATGCTGGCTCCGCCCACACTGTGATGACATCATGGAGTGGTAGTAAAATTTTTGACATCCCATCACTGCCATGATCACTCATCAAAGACAGAAGGGAAAAACTAGAAGGGAAGAATAGCTTGGGACCCAATCAGTAACTATGAAACAGGAAATCCACAAAGAAAGGCTAGAAGAAAAGCAATGGCCCAAGACTGACCATTGAAGGAAAGGAAAAGTCAAAAAGAGGACACAGCTAGGCATTCAGTAAGATCTGCAACCAAAACAGCAGCCAGAAAGTCAAGAATTCTGATAAAATATTGTGCTTATTTGAAGAAATGCCGATGGAGAGGACATGTCCTACAAAAGTACAATAGAGTCTGGGATACCTATTGCTGATTGCTGTAAAACAGAAATTCCATGAGCAATTCACCAGCTACTATCTTGTTGCATTATGTGATCATAGAAGGGTATTCACCTAAGTGTTGTCCGCACACTAACCAGACTGCCATGTCATGCAACCAGCTATATCAGGAGTTCTCAACCTTTTAAAGCCAGGGGCTAGGTCACACTTCCTCAGACAGCTTTGAGGGCTGGACGGCCATTTTGCCCTTCCTCCACCACATGGCACTTCCTGGCGTGGCAAAGGGCCACATGAAATGGTGCTATGGGCTGCAGGTTGAGAATTGCTGAGCTATATGGTTGATTGTGCAGAGGAGGAGGCAGGCAGCTATAGCAAGATAAGCCTTACCTAGTTTTCCTTATACAGTAATACCTCGGATAACGTTTACCTCGGATAACGCTAAAATCACATAACGTTAAGTAATCTGGGGAGGAGAACTGGATCGAATAACGTTAAGGTCCTATGGGATGGATCGGATAACAACTGCTAAAGCCTGTGAGGTTACAATGTATCTCTATGGAGCTTTAACGTTATCCGATCCATCCCATAGGATTTTAACATGGATCGGATAACACTAAAAATCGGATAACACCAAGACTTGTGGAACCAAGTCTTAGCGTTATCCGAGGTATTACTGTACTGTACTCTGAGTAAAATATTGGCTATCCTCTGCATCCCATTCCTAATATGCAACAACTTCCTACAACTTACTTTCTCAGCATTAGGAATGTTAACACGCTTACCACACTAATCCCTGTAACTATCAGTGAGAAAGAGAGTTCAGCTAGAGAAGGCCCATATTGCTGTGCATATTTTATTCTGAGCAATTTTATTTTTTTGTGACTAAATTTTTTTTTACATTTTTTACATTTTTATTCTGCCCATTTCTTAGCAAAACTATCAGAACAAGATAATGATCAAGTTCTATCCAGACCCATGTGACCCTCACAGATGCCTTAAATGTTGAACATTAACTCTATTTTGGCATTCTAGCTAACCTCTCCAGATGTTCTTTCTAATCAGTAACTCACAGTTTAAACAGAAACCATGAATCCGATGCTACTTGAAATTGAAGAAAACTGGTTTTAGTAATTGATGTTACATTTCCTCAAAGCATTTGCTTCCCCTGCTTATTTCACAGACCATAAAATTCATTAAAACACTCTTCCTGTTCTGTCACTGTGCGACAATCAGTAAGCCATGTTGTTTTACTTTTGTCTTGATCTACTATTTCTCTGCAAACTAAAATATCCCAGACTGTCATAGCTCAAAAGCACAGGCTGCTAAAAACACCTCCATGAAAAATGTTATTGTGAATTTGTGTTTTTCCTTGTTGTTAACTCTTTAAATTCAGGGTTTTTTAATTTAATTCTGAATTTTCAAATAAACTGACATTATAAAGCCAGCAAAGAGGTAGAAAGTTTTAGAGAGAAGCCTTTTAGAGGAATGTAAGCATTTCTACAACATTCACAATTCTACACAGGTTAGTTAGGGTTAGGGCTAGTATGATCTCATGAGTGAAGGAGAATTGAGCTTCAAACCACCAACTCAGCCACCAACATAGTGGGCAGATGCATAGGAAGAAGCCATTTATACCGCTAGTCCAACTTATTTTGTCACACCGACTGAAATCCCATTGTTCAAATAGTAAGTTGCAGTATAGTAAGAAGTAGTAAAATAGGCTCAGTCAATCACTGGAGATTTGAGAAGTCAATTCCTCCATAGATTCCACTGATTCAGATGGACCTAAGCTACTTGCAGCTTACTACAATACTTTGTAACTTACTACACTTTTGATACTACAGTCATACCTCGTAGAACGAATTTAATGTGTTCTGAGAGGTTGCTCGCTATGCGAAAAATTTGCTATGTGAGTCTGACTCGCATAATGAATTTTTCGCTATGCGAGTTGGACTTTTCCCTATGGAAAAACTCGCATAACGAGCATTTCTATGGGAAAAATTCGCATAGCGAAAAAAATTCGATATGTGAGTTTTCCCCATAGAAACACTCGTTATGCGAGTCAGACTGCTTAAAGAAAAACTTGCTCGTTATGCGAGTTTTTCGCTAAGCGAAACGCTCGTTATGCGAGGTTTGACTGTACTGGAGAATCAGGTGGGTAACAAGAAGAGATGCTGTTTTTAAACAGATAACAAGAAGAGATGCTGTTTTTTTAAAAAAAAAACATTAATTACATGATAGGACAGTGATGGTGAACCTTTTAGAGACTGAGTCCCCAAACTGCAACCCAAAACCCACTTATTTATCACAAAGTGCCAACATAGCAACAGGGGAGGAAGAAAACACTCCCATTGGGCTGCTGAGCAGGGGGGCAGGGGGATCTCTGTGCTGATGGAAGCACTCCCACTGGGTTGCTAGGCAGAGGAGTGGGTGAATTCAGTGCTGGGAGAAGAGAGGAAGTACTCCCACTGGACTGCTGGGCAGAGGAGCAGGGCAAAATCTATGCTAGGGTGCCTGCATGGGTGCCCACAAAGAGGGTTCTGAGTCCCACCTCTGGCATGCATGCCATAGGTTCGCCATCACTGTGATAAGCCATAGAACCACATACTGTCTTGTTTTACAAGAATACTGTAAGGTGCTTTTGTAATTTACTCTAAAACTAATATGAAGAGGAAAAATTAAAAGTATAAATCACCCTAGATCTCTCTTTCTTTTTACACACACCAGCACACCGACAAACCAAAAACCAAACCTTATATTCAATAAATCACAACATCTCTTACCTTGTATCCACCAATACGATGTTCTTGCTTAAATTCCTTCCCATTTTTTAACCATCTCATAGTTGGTAAAGGGTTTCCTGTAGCTGGACAACGGAACTTTACAGTATTAGCTGCTGGAACTGCATGTAACCGCTTCTCCATTTTGTCAGTCTGTGTCCATTTAGGTGCTTCTGTAACCAAAAATGAAGGGGAGGGTCAGTAACCCATAATCAACTCAGATGTCAGAACGGTATCATTTGTAATTTGAATGCAGTTCGAATGAGGCACCTCATACCACTGAAGGGCCACTGATGTTTGACACTGTTGACTTATGTTGCCTTTGGCAAATTAAACAAGATGCTTGAGTACCTTAGAAATGTCATTGTGTACCTAAAGACAGATATCTGGTCTGTTTCAACTGGAATTGCTTCTTATGATTCATGCCTTCAGGCAATGAAGGAAAAGATGATTCAAATAAGAAACTAATTCTCATTTTTCAAACTGTCATTTTATCCCAGGCTCTAATCCTGAGATAAATAACTTTAAAACAGAAATTAAATATATATACAGTGGTACGTCACTTAAAGACCATAATGCGTTCCACAGGATTGCTCTTTAAGCAAGTTTGCTCTTTAAGTGAAACACCATTGTAAATGACCAATTGTGACTTCTGGCAGGGGGGGCTGTGAACCCCAATTTATTTGTTAAGTGAGTTTTCGGTTGGTTTTATTTGTTAAGCAAGGTGACCAGTCAGAGAAAACTCTGCTCTTTAAGTGAGTTGCTCTCTAAGCGAGGCACTCTTTATGTGAGGTTTGACTGTACAGTAAAACCTTGTATAATGATTGCATCGCACAGCAATGAAATTGTACAACAATTGCCTCTGTGATTTATTTTTATTTTTTTTTTTGCATCGTACAATTTTAGTCGTTGTATGATGCAATGCTTTTCACCACTGGGATGACTTTAAGGGTGTCTTGGTGGAGCCTTTTCCCCACCACCCCAAAGCCCCTTTGTGAACAGGCAGCGTGGGCTGCTTTTCCCCTGGGAAGTGTGTTTCTAGGGCAAAAGCAGCCCTGCGGGGTTTGGGGAATGGATCTATGGAGATCCGCTTGCTGTTTCGAAGCAAGGGGACCTCTGTGGACCACTCTCCCCGAAGAGCGCTGGGCTGCTTTTCCCCTGGGAAAAGCAGTGATTTTTTTTTTTTTTGTATAACAATGGACCCTGTGGAACCAATTAAAATTATTATACAGGATTCCACTGTATATTTAAAATACAGAAAGTATGCAACTTAAAATGTCCCCTATGTGTAAACAATGAAAATCAGAAGTTTCAGTGGAAACATTGACTTTATTTTGGTTCAGCTCAGCAATTAGAATCTTCTGAATAGCTTACAAGCATAGTTGTTTTGAATTTTTTTAAAGGAGGGAACAACCATCATTCTACAGTGCAAGTATCTTTAAAGGTATCTCAGAGCAAGTCACTCACAATGTGGATTTAAATCATTCAAAGTCTTTCATCCAAGGAGCTGCAGTTTTCCCTTTCCAACCCAACATTTAAGCTATGGCAGCTATCATCACATTTTCCCATTGCTGATATCTCTGCAACCAGCATTACATAATGAAGGTCAATTAAGAAATCTCTCCCACCAGAGCACCTATTAAAACAATCCTGCTTAATTCCATTTATTAATCAGACATGAGCCCACATATAATATCAAAGAGACAGATCAGGAAAAAAATTTATTGTGTGCAAAAGACAAAACTTTATTTAACATATAAAGCTTGGAAGTCTATGAAAGCTCAATATGATTTTATTTTCATTTTGAAAAATGGGCTTTCAAAGTGAAGAATATTTGAATGGAAACACAAAATATGCTTCATTCTGCCCCAATTAGTCTACTCCCAAAAAATTGAGACCCTTCTGCCATATCTATGGTAGATGTGAAATTGATAGTATCCCCATTTATGAGGAAATGTTGACAAGACCAATGTTACTTAAAGTCCTGATCCATGCCAAATGGAAAGTGAGGAATTAATCAGAACAAGACAGAATTCCAAGTTTCCCCCCAGTGTATTGGGAGGGGAAAAATTAGCGTCTAGATGACACAATAAACAAATATAAAACAAATGTCATAGCTGCTTGTTTTCAACAAACTAAGCTTAACTACTGCCAATATTCGGGTACTATTCTACTGAAAACCTCTTAGTGTGTTATCTGTAAGCAAATTGCTAGATAGAGTGTAGAGAACTGCCTTGGCCAAAAGGATAATGTATAATAGAAGAATGGAAAGCAATACAGAGAATGAAACATTTTCCCTCATCTTTGACATAACTTTTTTTGCATTCATTGGATAATGTAATAACTCTCCCTACATAGTTTCATGCAGAACTACTAAGACTTTGGGAAAATGCTTTCTGGCACAGAGTTTTAGATAAGACTCTAACTTAGAGCTTGATATTTGTAATTGTACGAATAGCAAACACATGTGTTGAGATCATTAGTTTTTCTTTGTTAGTTGGTTACAATTGTTATGTGTTACCAAGTTGCTAACAACATATATTGAACCTAGTACAGTAGAGGTTTCAGGGTAAGTTATATATTTAAGGCAAGGGTGCACAAACTACGACCTGCAGGCCAAATCTGGCCTGAACCACCAAATCATCTGGCCCATGCCGCCCTCGGAAGTGGAAGTAAAACATGCCCATGCGTGTGCAAAATGCTGCAGTAAATGACCTACAGCTGTCACAAACACATTTACAACAGCTGCCGGTGCATTTACGGCACTGCTTTGTGCATGTGCAGACATGTTTTACTTCTGCTTCTGGTGAGAGGAACCACGTGACCAGCCCACTCAACCATGTGACTATCACATGACCCAAAAAGTTTGGGCACCCCTGATTTAAGGAGTAGTTTTATCAGTTCCACAATCCCAGTGAGTTTACATTGCTGAGCAGTGATTCGAACTCAGACCTACACCACACTGGGTATCATTAGCTAGAGTTAACTACTTCTTTAAAAATAAACTAAAGAAAACTGGTGCTTAACCCTCTGAAATTATTAACTCTCAAATGCAACAATGCATTTAAAAATACCATAATTGGGAGAGAGGGAAAAGATGTTAATAAAACATGGAAAGTAAATTGGAACTCCCACAGCCATTTTGTCTTAATTGTAATTAATACTAGTAGCAACAAAGAGATTTTCAATATCCTTCCTAGATTGGTGTTGCTATAGCAATGTGAATGATTTCCTGGAGCTAATGGAAATCTGATTAAGTGCACAGAAATATCACGACCACATTTATTTCAGCTCACTCACGTACCAATTCAAAAAGTAAGGACTGAGATCCATTGAACAGTAGGGATACTAAATTATTTTAAAATAGAACCTTCCTGCAATAAGTCAATTTACTGTGGAAATTTTCAGGACCAAAGGGGTTAAGAGACACAAGTGTTCCTGTCTCAGCCCAGTTTCATTTCCTTTATTAGCAGCCTCCTGCTCCATAACAAACAAACCTTTCCGTTCATCACACATTTATTGTTGTTCTTGAGATCAGCACACAATCCGAATTCCTGCACCCAGCTTCCCCCACACAGCAAAATAAAAATACAGCTGGAGGGGAGCAGAGCAACAGACTCCTTTGACAGACTTCCCTGCCTAAAGAAAACACCCCAAATTTCAGCATTTTAAAAAATGTTTTTTAAATGGCTATTTTTGTTTCAACTTGAAGGCTTCAAAACCAATTAACTGGGGGGTGGATGGGTGGGATGGATTGTTGAACATGTTATCAAAAGCATGATATCAAGCAAATTATAAATATTTACAATTAAATTGTCCTAGCCTAAAATGCTTCATTATCCTAATAACATGGTTTCTTAGGAATAAAACTGCAAGAAAGCTATGGACAAATGTAAAAACGCAAAATGAATATTTTAAAAGGTTCATTTTGCAACAATGTTCTTTAGTACAGTAATACCCTGGATAACAATTGCATCGGATAACGCTAGAATCAGATAACGATTCTGGATAATGATTCTTAGCGTTATCCAATGCAATGGTCTGCAAGTGTGGGGTGGTTTGGGTAGAACTACCCAATCCACCCCCACCCGTAGTGGTCTCTGCGACGTGCCTTTCCCCTGACCCTACTGCAGTTGCAGAGACTGCTAGTGTCCCTTTCCCACCCTGTATTTAAACTACAGGGAGGGGGAAAGAGACAGACGTGATTGGTTCTCTAGAGAACCAATCTCTCACATCTCTCTCTTTCCCCCTCCCTGTAGTTTAAATACAGGGAGTAAAAGAGTAAGATGTGATCACGTCTTACTCTTTTCCTCCCTGTATTTAAACTACAGGGGGAGAGAGACTGTTTGTGTCTCATTCCCTTCCTGTATTTAAACTACAGGGAGGGGGAAAGAGAGAGACATGATTGGTTCTCTAGAGACCCAATCACGTCTCTCTCTTTCCCCCTCCCTGTAGTTTAAATACAGGGAGGGAAAGAGACACAAGCAATCTCTGCAACTGCAGTAGGGTCAGGGAAAAGGCGCACCTTTCCCCGACCCTACTGCAGTCACAGAGACCACTGCGGGTAGGGGGTGGCTTTAAAGGCAGGGAGGAAAAGAAAGAGACCCGATCGGGTCTTTTTCTTTCCCTGCCTGCCTTTAAAGCGGTTTGTCCCTGAAGTCAGGGCTTTTTTTTTAGCGTTGTTTGATGCATGCATCAAACAACGCTAAAAATCTGATAACGTCATGACTTGTGGAACCAAGTCATAATGTTATCCGGGGTATTACTGTACTGAGTACCTTTTTTGCTACCTAGCTTATCACAAAAGAAGAAGGGGGGAACTGCTGGAACAATCCCAAATCCCTGATAAATTTGATCCAAGTTGTATATGAAGAGATTGGTGTACAACAGGGATTCTCAACCTACGGGCCATGGCACCATTTCATGTGGCCCACCACCACCTCGACCACAGCAGGAAGTGCCATTTGGTGGAGGAAAGGCAAAATGGCCACCCAGCCCCCGAAGCTGTCTGAGGGAGCATGACCCGGCCCTTTGGCTTAAAATGGCTGAGAACTCCTGGTGTACAAGGTAAGGCATCTAGACAAGCTGAGAAAAACACAAAAAGGCTAGTCATGGTGCTGTTGCTTTGTGTTGCAAACTCAGTGCTATGATATTTCAAGCTATGTGGCTATGTCGACATAAAGATAATAAATTTGATAGTCAGTGTACAGCCTGCCAAGTGAAATGGAGGGGAAATGCTAATGTTACTAACAAATATCACTAAAAACAAATTCAACAATAAAATTATTAAAATAATTAAAAGAAAACATCAAAACCATTCAAAAGGCCAGGTTGAAAAGATATTGCTTTTTTTTCTCTAAAAATCATGGCAACAAAAAGCCAAATCATGGATAAGGGTGCTGGTGGGTTTCAATGAATCTCTGAGGGAACTATGATCCATATTTGGCAGAAACCATCCAGAAAAAATAAGCCCTCTTCCAGATGCCTGTCAAGTGGCCTTCCACAGGTGAGAGCATTCTTAAGAGGCTCTCTCTTGAAGATCTTAACATTTAGACAGGTTCAAAAGGAGACATGTGATCCTTTTAGTAGCCAGGCTCCAAGCCTTTTGTTTGACTTGAAACCAGAGCTCTTGAACTACTATGGGTGAATGAACACAACAGATAAAGGCACTACAGCAACACTGTTGTGGTAGGAGAATGAATGATGTCTCTGAATGTCAGTGTTACAGTTTGGAGGTCTTATTATAAGGAATATGGAAAGTGTCAGTGCATCTTTGCTGTAAGTTTTATTCAGGTGCTTAACAAAAGTGAAGCCATAAACCCCTGATCCTGGGACAGGGCAATATTACATTGCCTCTGATATGATGCTTATCATGAGGCCTCCTACAGAGAATATAGATACCCAACAAGAGGCCTTTCTGAAAGCCACCTCATAAGCCTGAATCCTAAGCTATCCTGTTCATCTGGAAGCATCCTTTGCAAAAACCAGGTTGTAGATTTGAACATCCCTTAAGGCTGACATATCAAAAGGAGAAAGCAGACTATGTGGCTTGTGGCTATGGCAAATGAGCCCTGCTTCCCCCGCTCTCCAAAATGGTGACCCAGATAGCCCCAAACTGCCTGGTCCATGAGCTGTCCCAGAACAAGGATAATATCATCCTAGATGCTTCAGAGGCAGGTGGTGGAAATCCGATTCTGGGTAACAACAAATAAAAACAGATTCCCCTAAATGCAAACAAACCAGCACATCCATTATAATTTTCTCTCTTGCTGATTACTGAATGCAGAGAGTGTTTACTGATGAAAAATACCACAAGAGATTATGACTTAGATCCAGAATTGGATGAAAGACAATTTTGGGGGGAAATAGTAAATTATGTAAGACTTTTACTTAGAAAAGAGCTGCTAAAATTAAGAAAAACTAAGAAGGAAGAAACAAGCAAGCAGGAAGCAGGATGAGAACATTTTTGTTTTATTTCAAATGACAGACAGGACACAAGGAAGTAGAAATAGATGTCACATGCATTTTATAGCCAAGAACTAAAGCACTGGAGGAAAGAAGAGAACGACAGAGGGGGGAAGAAAGCTTTTTAAATGAATTCTGCCAGGCTACTTGAGCAATCATAATTACTTACTGATTGCATTGTTGTCATTCACAAAATCCTCAGAGCCATCGTTGTCATCTTCATCATCTCCAGAAGAAAGAACGTCTAAAGTTTAAAACATTTAAAAATATGTTCACCTGCTAGATAGTGTAATCTGCATTTTGAAAAAGTACATCTGGAAAACATTTTTTATCAAAGAGTAACTATATCACATATTTTGCAGCTGAATATGCTCCTAGTATGTCAAAAAAATACAGGCAATGGGTTTGTGTGCACTAATTCTACTGTTATCCACTGTATTCTCTCTCTTTCTCTCTCCTATTGGATAATGGCCACAGAATTCTCAAACCACAATTACTAAGTTTTTAAAAAAAAAATTCATCCCATTTCCCCCTCAAAAACTAAACCACAATAGCAGCAACACCACACGTGCTTGACATGGAAAGACACTCACCTCTTAAAGCAAGAGTAGCCACAGTGTGACCCTGCCTGAACTGTAGCTTCCAGCATTCATTGCCCCTAGCTATATCCTCGCTAAGGCTGACACCAATTACAGCTCAACACTAAATGGTCACAGGTCCCCCCCCCCCCGCCTGACTTTAAAATTGTTCTAACCTCAGTTTAGTCCAGACTTCATTGGACTCACTATCCACTGAAATCAACAAGATAAATTAGCCACCACTTAAACTAATTTAGGTAACCGGTTATAATCCTGCATCCACTTTCAACTTTATTCTGAATATAAGATTGACACGTTAATCATTCTGTCCCAGTCCCCAATAAACATATACACCTCTAAAGATAACAAATAAAATCTTGTTGATTTTAACCAAAATTATATCTTGCTTGTTTTTATGTTTTTGTGCTATGGAAAGAGCTGAGATGTCACATATTATATAGTTTATAATCATAGGTAAAATGATGGGACAACGGTAACATTGAAAGTCCATGAAGTTTTCTAAATTTTACACTAGGATTAAACCCATATAAAATTTTCTTATCTAAATCATTTTATACTTGCACCCATCATCTAAATTGATTCCAAAATAGCTTATGAGTTCATAAATTTACAAATAAAAATTATGTACACCCACAAATTTAAGCCTCAGCAGATAAAATAACAAATGTTCCAGTAAAAAGTACATAAAAAGTAATTTTTAAAGGATGAGTGAATTAAAACTTTTTTCCCTGACATCTGAGAAGAAGCAACATTACCATTTGTTCAGGAGATGACATCTAGAAACTGGAAAAGTACAGCCACTGGCTGTTGTAGCTGGGAATTTCTAAGAGTTTTCATCCCAAACCATGGCAGTATATCCCCCAGAACACTACAGCTTAAAGTGCTTTCTCATTAGTTATCACCAACTTTACTTTGGATAAGAGGCATGGAAAGAGTGATCAGACAATCGGATAAGATAGTCAGGTTGGTAATTTAGAAGGGTGCTACACACAGTCAGAATGTTCCTTCAATAGCTATGAACATATGTTCCTGCACAGCTAATTTAGACCAGAATTTCTTGTACACAGCAGAAACCAAATTATGGCAAACTCACCTGTAATATTTACAATGAAGTAGAAGGTTTCACTTTCTACCATTCTAACTGTGCAAGCATAAAGGCCTGAATCTCTTGGTGTAGTGTCTTTAATCCATAAATATTCCCCTGTCATGACTGTTCGATTGTTGGGCACCAAACGGCCACCATCTTTAGTCCAAGAGATTGTGACGGTATCTTTCATCTGACAGCGTAACTTCAGAGTATCTCCTGGAAGTGCCGAGTGTGCCTCAGGCTGAGAGATTTGATATTTGGTTGGTGGCTCTACAAAAGTGGGAGATGGGTAGGTGGAGAAGAAGGGGGAGGAAAAAAGGAGGGGAAACAAAATTTCCAACAAATGTAAATGAATACACTTTCACCCATTAAAAATATATGAAATATTTTAAAAAGAGGCCAAATCAGCTACTCTCCTAAAACTGGAAATGACAAGCTTGTGAAAGACCTATCCATGACATGACTCGGTTGTACCGAGTAGGGCAGTATACAAATCGAATAAATGAAATGAATGAAATGACATGTAGTTGTTTCTTCCAGATTACAGGACTGGGATAAAATTGAATAAAATAGGGGAATGGATAATATTAGTCAGCTATGAATAAGCATTAGAATAACCGCAAGAGCAGAAAAAAGGATTACGTTTAGAGAGGGGAAGCATGCAGCTTGATTATATGCTGCATGCAAGAATCCTAGTAATTTGATAACTGTAACTGATGAAGTAAAGCTTGGAGCTTTACAAACTCCAAGCAGCAATAAATTAGTATATAAGGTGCCAAGGGACATTCTGTCTTCTTTGCTACTATATTACAGCATTTCATGCTGCTGACCGCAATATGGGGAGCATATTCTAATAGCTGTTCTACATATTTTGTATCGGTAAAAGGTTAAAGCCAAGAAATGTAGCAAAAATGTCACAAAGTCAATGACAGATTTTAGGTATGCTGATTTTTCAGACGAAGTAAGTTTACTTTATTAAACGGTTGATCCTATTCTCTGTAGCAGATCTCATTCACCCTATTTGGAACAGGGTTTTTTTTAATGTTTTACTGTGCTTTCCTGGGAGTATCAACTTTCAAAAGACTTTAAACTCAAACGTCACTCTTCAAAAGGCTAAATATGTGCAGATCTCTATAGTTAGATAGCCATTTTATAAGTTGTACCTCGCTTAAAGAGCATAATGCGTTACACAGGATTGCTCTTTAAGTGAGTTTGCTCTTTAAGCGAAACACCATTGTAAGTGACCAATTGTGTGTGGGGGGGGGGTTTGCAAACCCTGATTTATTTGTTAAGTGAGTTTTTGGATGGTTTTATTTGTTAAGCAAAGCGAACATTCAGAGAAAATCCTGCTCTTTAAGCGAGTTATTCTTTAAGTGAGGCGCTCTTTATGCGAGGTTTGACTGTATGTCTAAATATTCCAATGAGGGATTTTACGGTTTAATTTAAAAACTAAAAACAAAACAGCAGTGTAACACGTATCCACAACAGCCCGTTTAAATGTAACTATAATTTATTAAACCAGGAACATTCATCCTGCAGGTCTAGTTTCCTTAACAGAGCCCTGTCACATCTAAAATGGCAAACTGTAGCTTAATAACAATTTACTAACAGAGATCTAAACTGGGATCCAATCATAACTTACGATCCTGCTAAGTAAACTGATATTACAAAATAACTTCCCATTTTGTACATAAAAGCAAATTGTAGCTTAAACATTCTGGGGCTGGGAAATGAAGAGTAGATTTCCATAGGTGTGAGACTCTTTCCACAGCTTCCTAAATCAGGACTGTTACATCTTCCAGTGTCTGATGCCAGGACAAATTATTGTTGCCCTTGTTTGCAAGCGTTCACTGAGTCAAAAAGGGAAAAGTCCTCCCAGGTTTGGCACTATGTAATCCAATCTAAAATATAGGCATAAATGTAATATACAACAAAATGAAGCCCTGTGGATTGCTACCACTTCCTATTCCCATCAGTTAATCATGTCTCTCGCTTCTTTTTCAGGTCCCATATCCATTCCGGATATTGGCTATCATCATGGCGATAGTCTTCCTATTCTTAACTCCTTGGAACAGTTCTTCCAAGGACAATCCACACCAGCCTCTCAGATTCTTTAGCCAGGAAGTCAATGGCCTTTCTTCCCAAGAATCTTCCATTGCATAGCGAGTTGAAGTACACTAGTACCTCAGATAATGATGAAACTTGGTTCCACAAGTCTCGTCGTTATCCAGTTTTTAACGTTGTACAATACATTGGTCGCACAACATTAAAAAAAGCCCTGTTCCCTTTCCAAAGAGGAAAGGGAAGAGGGGGCGATCAGCCTGCCTCTTTGGAAATCCCCACTGCCCTTTCCAAAGAGGCAGGCAGATCACAACATGGGATCAGCTGCTTGGGTTGGGGATTGAACCAAGCGCGTGCCTGTTCAATCCCCCAACCCAAGTGCCAATCGTATGCTGTGATCACAGCGCCCGGGTAGGTCGGGAACAGCATGGATTGGGTCCCCTGACCTCCTTGGGGCAGGGGTGTCAGAGAGCCTGAAATTTCAGGCTCCCTGGGGGAGGGCCCTGCCAGCTCCAGGGAGGTCGGGGGACCCAATCCACAGTATTTCTGAAGTTCCCTCAACTTCTTGAGATTCGAATCCTAACATTTTGGCTTGCTACAGCCTCCAGGGAGGCGGGGAAACTTTGGAAATAGCTTGGATCGGGTCCCCCAACCTCCCTGGAGCCAGCAGGGGGGCCGGAGAGCCCGAAATGGGTGAAAAACTGTCCACAACTGTGGGGTGGCTGGGGAAGCCAACGGGAGGGGGGGAAATCCCATCAGCTTTCCAGCTACCCCATCTCTGCCTCCGCAGCTGCAGGGTGGCTGGAAAGCTGAACAGAGAACCCCGTTCAGCTTTCCAGCCACCCTGCTGCTACGAATGACTGCATCGGATAACACTAGCAGATTTTAGCATTATACGATGCAGTCGTTATCCAAGGTATTACTGTATTCTATACTTCATGTCATTCCTCATGATATGGCCAAGGTATTGGAGCTTTCTTTGTTTAATGGTCTTAAATGTTGTTGTTCTTTATCCATCTGGCACAACACTTCTATGTTAGTCACATGGTCAACCCATTATATCCTTCGCAGCCATCTGTAGATCCACATTTTAAAAGTTTTCTTTTCAGATGCTTTAGTCAATGTCCAAGCTTTGACTCCATATTTTAACACTGGGAATACATAACATCTCACTATTCAGATCTTTGAGATCTCTGCTGCATAACAAATGTCACATTTTTATTAAAGCCGATCTTGCTTTTTCTGTTCGCATTTTAATCTCAAACTCAGGATCCCACTTTTAACATATTCCCCAATTAAACACTTTTATCCACTATTTTAATTTCTTGTCTTCCTGTCATTAGCTTGCCATGAGTTGGTGCTCAACTTATAACAAGATATTTCATCTTCTTGATGTTGAGATCCAAACCATATTTTGTGCTTGAAGCTCTAACTCGATCCAGCATCAGCTGAAGATCTGCAAGGTTTGTGGCCAACAATACTGTGTCATCAGCATATTGGAGGTTATTTAGGTATTCCCCATTAATTTTAATGTCAATGTTTACATCTAATAGTGCTTCTGAAAAATACTCTCTGAATATATGTAAAACAGTGCTGGGAACACACCTCTGCGAATATGAACCTCACTAGCAAACTCAATAATGCCCTCATTTCTAACTGCTTTTCCAGGGCTACTCCCAAGAGTCATCCAGCATGCCCACTCCACTTTGAGCTCTCCTCCCCCCATTAGGACCCCCCCTCACCCAATAGGATTAGCCATATTATTACAAACCTTGAGGTTCATCAAACCTCTGGATAATTCACTCATTTGTGAGTATGAGGCAGAGAACAGAAATAAGTGGACATCAGAAACAGAACAAAGTGATGGAGACCATCATGACATAAATAACTTAGGTTTGGAAATCAAGAACTGTCTTAGGTGAGTCTTTGCTTTGCCAAATTTAAATTTAAGAACACTTTAAAATTGTCACGTTCTATAATACTTGCCTATAAAAATTGTCTCAGCACAGCTTTGACAGTATGCCCAAAAGCAAACTGAGAAACAAATACAGTCGTGTTATCCTGTCCAATTCTTTCATGTGAAAAGTCCTACAGGTTCAAGTGCTTCGCAGTCACAGCCAACATGGAAACTACACAGTTTGGCAGAATTAACCCATTTCCCACTGTACTGCTCTAGGCCAAGCTAGTAAATGATTCTCACATTTACATGGGATTTAGTATAAAAATTATGAAAGACGAACTCCTGCATTGACAAAGTAATTATTTTTAAAAATTAAGGATGGGAAACTTTGGCAGGTACAATTTTCTACTCCCAGGATTTTCTTGGGCTCGCACAGACTGGTCAAAATGTCAGAGAGAATGAGAGAGCGAAATCAAAACTGGCTGTAATTCAACCTCCAGTTTTGGAAAGCTGGTAAGTTTCAGTGTTAAATGGTACTGGGGGTTCTATTTATATGATTAAATGCCACTCGTGGCAGCTTCCAGGACAAGTAATTTGTTTGCTGGAAAAAGATGGGAATGAGGAATCACTGGAAGGCACAAAAACAGCATGAGGACCCTGAATCGCATTTTGCCAAAATTGACTGCCTAGGTTTTTTTTCTTACTTTGAATAAAAGTGGTACAGTGCTTCTGCTTAGCATCCTAGTAAACATAGATATCATGAGGAACAACATAAAATATAGAATATTCCAAATCACTCTGCAAGAAAAGATCCATGGGAAGAGAGGCCCTGGATGTAGACATCATGGCTGAAGAACCTGAGAGACTGGTGGCATGTCCTTGGAAGAACTGTTCCAAGGACTTAAGAACAGGAAGACTATCACCATGATGATAGCCAATATCTGGAATGGATATGGCACCAGAAGAAGAAGAAAAATGGATAGGGTGTAGCAAAACATACATTGATTGACCCAACTGATTAAAATACAAGACCCCCACTATACCAGCAGAATTCAGGCCAGTCACTCTCTCCAATCTTGGCTTTCCTTGCAAAGTTCATGTACAGATAAATGTAGGAGACTATACTCACATATACTGCCACTGTAGCAAGTGCAGGATATGAATAAATCAACAACTGGCATGAAGGATTTTCTTCTTTCGTGTCTAGGCCAGACATGAAAATGCCAAAATAAAGCCACCTTTTGGTGAGTTCATTCTGCAGTTTAGTGTGCCTGACCTAGTGTGAGAATGATTAGACGGCAGCACGAAGTTGCCATTACTAGGGTATGCCTGATTATGGTTCAAAAATACCACAATCTTCAAGGAGGCTCTTTCTGTGTACCTCTGCATGAAGGATATTGCCATACCTCTATCTCTCCTGATCAGATACTGTTGTGTAGTAAAAATGTTTTCTATGCCACTTGACAGTACATTAGTCACAGCCAGTTTACTAAGTGGATGCATGCGCCTTGAAGCAAGTTGCCACTTGAGAAGGGGCATCTGGATTCACTCCCAGGTTTCAGGTTTCAAGGGAAGGAGGGGAAGAAGAAATAAAAGTTACTCTCACTTTCTGTATTCTTGCTAGTATCGTATATTAACTGGAGAGGTTCACAACCAACACAGCTCTAGCCTTAAAAACATAACTACCTGAATTATTTTCTCCAAGAGAGGTGAGACCTGTAGCAACAGAAAGGTAAGGAAAAGTTTCCTTCCAATATTCCAACTTTCAAACGGTAGGTTGAAAAAAAACCATGAAACTGGCACAGGCCTAGTTTCCCTATCCAAACCTCTCTTCTAAAGGCAATTCTTCTTTAAGCAACAATTACATTTCCATTTTTGTAGCCAAGAAACATGCACATCTGTTACAAGAAGTAGGTATTGAAGGCCGCAGGAGGTTTCAAAAGGATGCTGTTCACAAACTTGGAAAAGTTGCTCTTCTGGACTGCTGGCTAAGGAATTCTGGAACTTGCTATCCAAAACAAAGTCCACCCCACCACCCCCAGCTCTAGTTGTACGGTTTGTTCTTTAGTTGTGCAGGTAAACAGGGAGTAAATTGCCAACTATGATCTAGAGATATTCTTGCTTAAGCATTCTTACTTACCGTAAGAATTTAATACAATGTTCTCACATAAGCACTGACACCCTGGCCCCTCTGAAATCTTGCAATGGAGAAGTTTTCCACACCAGGGAGTAGTAATATAAAATGAAGTAGATACTGCTTAGGAAGAAATCCCATTCAATTTGGTTAGCTAAAACCAGGTAAATGTGTGTAAGACTGTTAATCAAAACTTGCTGACATATAAGAAAATAAATAAGCTTTAAAATGTCCATTGTGTTAACAAAATTAAAGAAAGCAATTCATTTCTATAAAATAAAAAGAAGGAATTTATGCTGGTATGATTTAAAGAAAATGTCTACCTTTTATATACAGTAATACCTCGATAACGCTAAGACTTGGTTCCACAAGTCTTGGTGTTATCCGATTTTTAGTGTTATCCAATCCATGTTAAAATCCTATGGGATGTATCGGATAACGTTAAAGCGCCATAGAGATACTTTGTAACCGCACAGGCTTTAGCAGTTGTTATCCGATACATCCCATAGGGCCTTAATGTTATTCGATCCAATTCTCCTCCCCAGATTACTTAACGTTATGCGATTTTAGTGTTATCCGAGGTAAACGTTATCCGAGGTATTACTGTACAAGGAAATTTTGTTACTAACAGCCACCTTTTAAAAACTTCAACATGTGACTAAGTCTCCTTGTGTTTGCAGATGTTTCGTTACAATCCATCCATGGAATCTCACAAAACACACTTGATGAACACAGACTCACAAACATTAAGCAAGGACTATCAATTAAAAATGAAAGAAACAAAGCACCATTCTTGCTTGGTGTGGCAAGTTTTCCCCATACACTGGAGATCACTTTTTGACTATGTGTGTTGCAAACCTCTTGAACCAATTTTCTTTACACGGCTAATTCCTGAATGATGTTTCTGGCATCACCGGAAAGTACCCTTTCTCAATACCATCAGAAATGGTGAAAGAGTGAAAAAAACTGCTGCCAATCAGAAGCTGTAGTAAATGACAGACCAATTATCCAACTCAGAATAAACTAGTTTCCTAACACAATAGTCTCTCTCCATAGGAACCAAAGGCACAAATGAGGAAGCAAATAGGCAGTCACAATCCATAAATGTCCATTTCAAATATTTATTTGGAATGAAACCCAAGCAGCCAAAAGCAGCAACTGCCCTGAAATTAATTAATACAGGATCAAGCTTACCAATTAACTTAAGTACTAGTTGGGAAATAGTTATCCTCCAGATACACTGTCTGCAAAATTACCCAGATTCTGAGTTATAGCAATAATTGCTGTTGGTTGTTTTTTTCAGTTCTGCAATTTTACACTTTTATATCATTTAAGATAAATAGACTAGAATAGAGCAGTGTTTCCCAACCTTTGGTTTTTGGACTTCAATTCCTAGAAGCCTAAGTCAATTCCCAAAAGCATTGATCAACCAATGTACTGAACAAGGCTCCTAGGAACTGGACATCCAAGAATTAGAGGTTGTGAAACACTGGTCAACAGTATTTATCACTCTGTGCAGTGTACATAGGCCAGCGAGCACCTCACTGATCATACAATGAAACAAGTTAAAACCAATTTTAAAAAAATCAAAAAACCTTAAGAACATTTGGCAATATTGCCCACCGCTGTGCCAAATTTGCTATCTAAAAACATATATTAAATCAATGTAACATTAACATTAAAATTGATTACAGGAGGGGGGAAAGCCTCAGATGAGCCAGAAAGAGGAGCTTGTTGACAATCCCGGTCCCCAGACCCATTTTGCAAACCACATCTTCAGCTCTTTCCTAAATGGTAGCAACTGGGCCTGGAAGCAGTGATGGGATATAACAGGTTCTCACCAGTTCTCCAGAATTGGTAGTAACTTTTCCCAGTGTCCCAGAGAACCAGTAGCAGCTTTTGGGGGGAACCACGTTCAGGGCTTACCTTTTCACTAGTTCCCCCACTGCCCATGTGCGCCAAGCACTTGGTGTGCATGCACACCTACTAGCCTGAAGATCCCTATAGCCTGCTCCCCAAGGTAAGATGTGGTGTGTCTGTGTGTGTTTTAATGTGTATTTAATACCTTTACCTATATTGACGTGCTACCACAGTTCCTAAAAAGGCCTGGTCGCCGGCAGGCCTGGTGGCATGGCTTGGGGTTTTTAAGCAAAGTCTTGGAGTTACCTCATCAATAAGCTACACCTGTGCTGTTCCAATTGCTGTTCCAATTGGAGAACCCTTAAGGAGGTACAGCTCTTTTACATTTACATTAAGGCATATTATCCTAGAGAACTGGTTAGGCAAAGACTTAGTACCTAACTTCTTTAACTGTTGAAAAGTTGAAAAGTGCCAATATGAAGCCTTCTTGTGGTGAGTTCATTCTGTAGTTCCTTCCGACCTAGTATTTTATTTTTAATTATTTTTATTTTTGGCCCTGCCCACATCATGATGTCATGACATTAGCTCTGCCCACACTGTGATGATGTCACAGTGGGGTAGTAAAATTTTTGACATCCCACCACTGCCTGGAGGCGTAGTTCTACTGGGAGGCAGTTCCATAATTGTGGGGGCTATGACTGAGAAGGCCCTTTTCCTCATACTGGAGAGGTGGGCCTCCCCAATGGATGGTATCTGAACGGTGCCCTCTCGGTTTGCTCTTGTGGGACGGGTCAATGTCCTAGGGACGATGTGGTCCCTGAGGTATCCTGGTCTGCTACCATGAAGGGCTTTAAAGGTGACAACCAGCACCGTGAATTGTACCCAGAGACATAAAGGCAGCCAGTACAGCTCCTGCCACCGCATGGGCAACCGCATTCTGGACCAACTGCAGTCTCCACATGGTCATCAAGGGCAGCCCCATGTAGAGTGTATTACAATAGTCCAAACGGGAGGTGACCAGGGCATGGGTGACCATGAGTAAGGCCACCTGGTCCATGAATGGGTGCAATTGATTAATAACACTCACTTGCCCAAAGGCCCTCCTGGCCACAGCTGTAACCTACTCCTGGAGCAGAAGCCGTGACTCCAGAAGGACCCCCAGGTTGTGCACCTGGTCAGATTGGGGCAACAATGCCCCATCCCAAACCAGCAGTGATAACTCCTTATGAGGACCAAGTCCCATCATCCACATCCACTCAGTCTTGCTGGGATTCAGCTATAGTCCATTGTCTCCCATCCAGACTCTAACCGCAGCTGGTCAGGACCTTGACTGCATCACTAGGATCACCACGGACAGAGATATACAGCTGAATATCATCAGCATACTGATAATATTTCACCCCGTGGGATCGGATCATCTCACCCAGTGGTTTCATGTAGATATTGAAGAGTAGGGGCGGGAGGACCAAGCCCTGTGGCACCCCACATGTAAGATGCCTGTATCTACACCATACATTTATAGAAGTTTGATACCATTTTAAATTGTCATGGCTCTATACTACAGAATCTTGGGATTTATAGTTTGGTGAGTTAGAATTTCCTGCCAATGGTTCAGGGGGACCCATCAGAGGATTCTAAGTATCTTATCAAGCTACAGATGGCAACATTTTGTAAGATGGAGCCATGGTGATTATGTT
This sequence comes from Furcifer pardalis, assembly GCA_030440675.1. Lineage (NCBI taxonomy): Eukaryota > Metazoa > Chordata > Lepidosauria > Squamata > Chamaeleonidae > Furcifer > Furcifer pardalis. The sequence continues at coordinate 226,587,794 of CP126890.1, read as the reverse complement.
ACTACTGAGCTGCATTAAGTGTGACATGTAGGTACAACTGAGAATCAAATATGTTAGGCAAAGGAAAGAACAATTTGGTTGAGAAACTAGATTTTGCACAGAAGCTGCATTAGGTGATACATATTGTGCTGAACCACAAAAGAATGTAGAAAACAGTGTTCAAGAACATGGACCTATATGCATACATAAATTACAATATAACATTGGAAAAATCATATTTTCCCCATCCTTACTGTAGAACAGGGAAATGATAGGGTTTTCTCCTTCTTTCACTTGTTTTTCTACTTATTTTACCCAGCATTGGTAAAGGTAAAGGTCTCCCTTACTCAAAAGCCAGTCATGTCCGACTGTAGGGGTGGTGCTCATTTCCGTTTACAGCGCAAGAGCCAGTGCTGTCTGACTCTGCAAACATTTCCATGATCATGTGGCAGGCATGACTAGAGCTTAATCAAACATTTACACCTACACAAGAGCAGGACACTTTTTTAGACCTGTCACTGAAGCTAAGAAAAGTGTAATAATGACGAATAGGCAAGGGTTAGGTAGTCCTGTTAAGCATGTCCTTCCTAAGCAGTGGAATAGGGCATCTGAATAGGGCAAATAATGAAGTGAGCTATTTAAGCAATGCTGACATTCAAGAACATTCCATGAGATAATATTGTATCCTAGTGATCCATTTCCATCCCAGACTATATTAGCCATTTACACCTAATGTAACCATTCTCTTACTGGCTTCTAATAGGTGCACGGCGTAGTGAAATAAGTGAAATCGCAAAAATGGAAGTCACCAGATCAATAGGAAATAAGACAGAAGGGGTATTTTAAGGGTTTTAATGTTTGATGGTTTTTAGATAAGTTTCTTGATTTTATTGTTATTAAATGTTTTTGTATTTATACCTGTGAGCTGCCCGGAGTTGCCTCGGCAAGAGGGCGGCAATACAAATATGAATAAATGAATAAATAAAACTTATGATTGGAGAAAAGTTGGAATATGGTGAAGGAGACAAAAAAAACAGCAGCCAGTGTTATGAGAAAGAGGAGCTACAGTCTTCCTTTATGCATGGCTAAATTTACATCAGCCTTTTGGAAAGAGTCTACTTGCCTATGCAATAAGATTTAAAAATGCTACAAAAAAATCTCTGTTCCATTTGTGTGCTCAGTTCTGCTGAAGAGAGCACACAAATGTAGCGGGGGGGGAAATTTTTGTAGCAGTTTTTGGTATTAATTTTCTTAAAAGGCACAAACTTCAATACCACACTGTCCTTATGTGGGACTTTGTGTGCAGCTATCAACTTTTCCAGCTGTGTTGTTGAATATTCAGTAAGACTATCATAAACATCCTCTTGGAGGATAAAATTTTTCCCCTGCCAAGTAGGACATCACAAAAAAGTAAGGCTTCCCCTCCTTTTTAAAAGAATCTCTTCTGTAGTAGAACAATGCAGAGGAAAGGAATTTGACTGATTGTGAACCCTTTGACAGAACACCAGAATTATGTGCTGGGTACGTTAATTATAATATACAAACAGGCAAGTGTGATAAATTCAGTAAAATTGTTTGTACAGAGGGGAAAGAGCCTGGGAACCAAGTTATCTCCCTAGCTGCACTCTTGAAACAACGGCATCTATAATCAAGCACAACATTGCCATGGCTTCACAAGAAATCTCCTAAATCTGGAATGCATAAATGAGAAATAGAAGTCTGCTTTTCTATTAAAGGCTTCTTTAAAAACTCAAACTGAGATTTCTGCTTTTAGAAGTTTCATTCTACCCACATAGACTTTTCAGGCTCAGTTATAGCCTCAGTTGACAGGGGGGGGGGGGAGATAATGCAAACCAGCAAGCATTACACAACTGGTTCAAATTTTGATTGGTTTGTGTGTCTTTGCTTGCTATTTTAATTCTTATTTGATCAGTGTATTTTAATCTGTGCATATTTTATATATGTACTGTATTTCATTTATATCAGGGGTGTCCAAACATTTCAGGTGGCAGACCAGTCATGTGGTTCAGGGAGCTGGTCACTATGGCCTGGGGACCAGATCCAGCCCCAGGCACCAATTCATCCGGCCCACAAAGCCCTTGTTACTCCTGGAAGTAAAACGTGCATGTCTGGACACATTTTACTTCCGCCTCCAAGAGCGAGGGCTTCGTGAGCCAGATGAATTGGTGCCCGGGCCCAGATCCGGCCTCTGGGCCGTAGTTTGGGCACCCCTGATTTATATATTCATTGCCCTGAGTGGCCTTTAGGCCAAAAGTGTGGGATATAAATTTAATTAATTAACTAATTAATTAATTATAATATATCTTAAAATAGAAATTATTATGAACAGAAAGGGCAATATAGGTCTTGTGGAGTCAGTGGAAATGCCCTCTCAGAGCAGATATACTTCCCAGCAGTGGGTGAAAGATCCTCAGCGTCAAAAGCGTAACTCATACCTTGCATAGTACTAAAACGCAGCCTGACCAGTGCTTACATCAGGGAATTGATATGTGAAGTAATAGCTACTGTGTTACACTGACTATCCCACAGTGGGACATCATTGCTCTAACATATGTGGCATGGCTGCCAGTCTGAAAGGGGTAGAGCTAAGATCATCCACTCCCTCTAGTCGTAGACAAAGAAATGAGAAAGGTGTATACAATGTGGTTAAAACTGGATAGGGAGGTGTATGTCTTCCTTTTTCATAACATACTAATTGTCAAATCCTGCCGTGCATGCAATTGGCACAGAAGAAAGCCAAAATCCTAGCAGGAAAAATATGCAAAAGGTTTTGCCACCTGGCTTGTCATCTGGTTTGCAACCAATCAGGAGCACAACAGTTTCATCTACATGATAAATAAATTTTGTGTCATAAATTACTCTGGGTTGAAAGGATTTTTGCTGGAGAAACTCCGCTCAGGGAACGCCTGAATGAGGTTCCTTTCGTGTCCCTAAGATCCATCATGCAGCATTCGAGTATCGAAACCTGACCTTCCAGGCTCTAAGCTCAGTGCCTTTACCACTAAGCCACCACAATGCTGCCTATTGCAACAGATGGACAATAACACGAGCAGACTCACTTATGTGACTGCATGCTTATCTTGCATGAATCAAAGACTAATCTGGTCAATGTATGATTAATGTATGTCAGGGTACCACCAGATTTATTTATTATTTCTATTTATATTCAGAGAGGCCCATATGAACCACTCGTTTGTCCTGGGGTGGGTGAAGCCAGGAGGGCAAAATGTGCTGATGGATGGAAGAATCTTTCTGTCCCATAAACCTACGAACACCTTAGTCTAAAGTTAACAATGCTTCAGATAGTACAAAAAATTCACAAAGTTAACCAGCTTTGACTCACATATCAACCCTGCATGGCAGAACTTTTGCTAAAAACACAAACTTCCAGATTCCTGGCAGATAGTCAAGGACTAGTTTTAAGTGCCACAAAGCCTCTTCGTCCAAAATCCAAACGGATCAGATATTTTTTTTTTTACATTTACCAAAAACCAAGGCAAGTTTAAAAACAACTGCAAACAGTTGCAAACATGTTCAAAAATATACTGGAGAAAACAACCAGTAAATGTCTGAATCAGGAGCAATACAGAGCAAACACACAAGAAAAGAAAGCAAACTAAAATACAGGGTTCATACACTCTAGCAGACTTTCAGTATAGTCTCAGAGCACACATGAAATGCATCCCATACAGCAAGGCAGCAAATTTATTTATTTATTATTTATTTATTAATTCAAATTTATATTGCTTCCCCCTCGCCATGGCGATTCAGGGCGGCTTACAAAAAATACATTACATTACAATATGTTGGTGTGGGCTCAGGGGGAGGGGTGGTGAAATCCTCAACCTGCCCTGGCCTCTTCCTGCCCAGCAGTTGTTGTGGGCACAGGAGGAGGGGCGGCAAGGTCCTCAACCTGCCCTGGCTTCTTCCTCCCCTGGCAGTTGGTGTAGGCACAGTGTCTCCTAAAACAGGAATTCTCGACCTTTTTAAGCTGGGGACCGGGTCACGCTACCTCAGACAGCTTCAGGGCCCAGATGGCCATTTTGCCCTTCCACCACCACATGACACTTCCTGGTGTGGTGGAGCCGGTGGGGGCCACATGAAACGGTGCTGTGGGCTGCAGGTTGAGAATCCCTGTCCTAAAATGTAGCTAAACCAACTAAAGTATTTATTGATTTATTTATCCTATTTATATACCACCCTATTCACAGAGTGACTCAGGACGGATTAGCAAGAATAACAGCACATTAAAAGAATAATCCCACACAAAAATCCCACAGTAAAAAAATCATCAATGGCGATAAACCCATAAAATTTAGGTTAAAAGAATCTAAAAAGATTGTTTTTTAAAAAATCCAACAAGTTAAAAAGATCAACATTGTAAGATTAAGATGAAGGGGGGATCAAATCAGCCAACAGACTGGGGTCATCGTATGATCAGAGCCCCATACCTCCCCTGCCAGCCATGTCTTTACACCCTTCCTAAAGGGGAGCAACTCTGTCTGGAAACGTAACTCCGTTGGCAGGATTTCCAAAGGGCCGGAGCTGACACAGAGAAGGACCTCTTCCTGGTGCCTGAGAGATGCACCTCTCTAGCCAATGGAACCACGAGGGCACCTCTCTGATCTGCTCTGATAGGACGGACAGATGTTCTTGGGGTGATGTGGTCTCTAAGGTATCCTGGCCCACTACCATGTAGAGCTTTAAAGGTAATTACCAGCAACTTGAATTGCACCTGGAGGCACACTGGCAACCAGTACAGCTCCCGAAGCAGTGGTGAGGCACATGCATAATGCCCGCAACCCATCACCATCTGGTCTTTCTTCTGTATGTTAAACTTCAGCTTCTAGATCTTCCAGGGAATTTTCCAATCAACCTCTAGTCTTCCCAGTGTCGTGAACAGTTTCTGCCTCTTTCTCCTTACTTACTTAATTAACTCACTAGAAGGGAAGATACCAGCTTGGCTTTAAATGCTGCTCTTGTATTGGTACATTTCTGGCGTTCCTCTACTCTCCAATCCCTAGTGAGTGTTTCTCCCATTCTCTCAGCCAGACAGTTCCAGGTACTTGAATACAAAGCCTTAATTTTCTAGAAAAGCACCAGATTCCATGATCCTTCAATTTTCCACTCTCTTGGTGATGTACACAATCTGCTGCCACCATATATAGTGATGGTGATGGTCATAAAATCAAGTCCAAACCAGAAATTAAACCATGAAACCGGTTAGCGATTCCACACATGAGTTTAATTTAAGGTAAACAGCTAATATGGGAGCCCTACCTGATCAGGACCCAAGTTGGGGTGTGTGTGTGAATTTCAGTTTGGCTTTTTAGACACAGCTAGAGTAAAAACAAAACAATTCATACTTAGGTTACATAAATTATATCTTCCAAATAGTTTTAAGTGGTGTGTACAGGACCCTTCCCCTGCTAAAAGAAACCTGGATGGCAATCAAACTGAGAGACTATGACCAAGCCAAAGTCACATTGCATTTCATGACCAAATGGGGATTTGAACTAAGAGCACAATTCCAGAGCCCTATAAGGATCACTATAAATTGGAACTGATTTGACCGCATGAAATATTAATACTTAACAGGTCAATTAAAATAAATAATGCCATAAAGTAGGGGATCCCAACCTAAGGCCTGTGGGCCGGATCTGGCCCATAGTGCCATTTCATGGGGGGCACCCCTCCAAGGGCATCAGAAAAACAAAATGGCTACCCCTTTGAAGCTGTTGGGACAAAATGGCTGCCTCTTAAAGCTGTTGGAACAAAACGGCCACCCGTTTTGTCATGCAGGCAACTAACTAAGAGGGTGTGACCCAGTCCCTGGCTTGAAAAGGTTGAGGACCCCTGCCATAAAGCAAAATTACAGTGATTGACTATCGAATTTTGCCTGTTTTTATTGAAATCTAATTAGTTTATCCAATGCTGGAAAATACTACAAGATTCTTTCCCATCAGGAAAAGTCACTAGTCCCCAAATGCAAAAAAACAAGACTTTACTAACAAAACAGGATCCGCTAAACACCAGATATTTATTGGACTTCTAAAATGTATGATTTTTCTCTGCTAAAGACCAAATTAGCCAAGACAGTAAGAGATATATTTTAGATTCAACCTCTGCAAATCCTAATTATGTGCAGATTTACCTTCCTTTATAAAAACTACCCTTTAAAAGAATTTATTTCTTTAATAAGTTTCATTGGCATGCATATGATTACAACCTTAATTATACTACTTTGCAAAGTGCACTTGATCCAACATAGGTTCAATGGATTGTTGGGCTTTTTTTAAAAAAAAATTGGCCTTGTGACAATTTGGATGACTTTCTGTGGTCACATAAACAGTGTTCTGGCATCATTTCAAAATCAGAGGGCAAGAAACATATTTTATAATCTTTAATTTTTTTCCAAAACAGCTCAGCTGTTTCACTGAATTAACAATACGTACATTATAGAAGTATTTTTTAAAAAACTATTTCCAAATAAAACATTTATTTTAAGCAAATGCTGTGTCTTTGAAGTTAAATGAGGTACTAAAAAGGAAGGCGATTAAAATATTTATCCTGAAGAAGAAAATGGGGTCTAAAAATATGAAGTGCTGTGATGTACTTAGTAGAGGAACAGCTAAACTGCTTGTTGACTCGATTATATAATCATTCTGCTCTTAGAACTATGGCCTTGTTTACATTTTCTTAGTAAACTCGATTTCCCTGCATTTGAAGTTTATGCTTTCTTATAAACGTTTATTAATGGAATGAAATATAATTGCTTGTTCTAAGGCCACAAGTGAGTGATAATAATTATGGGCAGGCAATGTAAGGATCCATATAAAGTAAGACACCTACCGTATATGCTGGTGTATAAGATGACTTTTTACCCCTGAAAAACATGCCTCCAAGTTGGGGGGGGGGGTCTTGTACACCGGGTGCACTTCAGTTGAATAAAATACAGTAATACCTCAGATAACATTTGTCTCGGATAGCGTTTACCTCAGATAACGCTTAAATCGCATAACGTTAAGCAATCTGGGGAGGAGAATTGCATCGAATAACGTTAAGGTCCTATGGGATGGATTGGATAACAACTTTTAATATCAGATGACGAACAGGAGTTTGAAGGCTTTTAAAGGGAAACTGTCACGCCAGCAAACTTGCTAGGGACTTGCCTGGCACTTGCTCTCTCCCTCTATTTGTTATCTTCCTTCTGTCATTCACAGTTCCAGTTTGGTTAACAGATTAGAAAACAAACAGCATGGCAGCTCCCATAGGTTTATTGTTCCATTCAGCTTTAGCTAATTGTCTTTGGTGAATTACGTTTAATAAACTTGCACTGTTTTATGTTTACTGTACATGTTTGATAACATACAACCTTGTGACATTTTTTTCTGCATGTCATAAGCATTTGAATATAAATTAACATGTTGAAATCAAATCTGATGTTCTTTTACGTTTTATTTGGTGTGTGGAAGGTGTGCGGAAGAGGGGGTAGTCTTATACAGCGAGTATATAACAAACTCTATATTTTGAGTGGATATGTTGGGGGGTCGTCTTATACGCCCAGTCATCTTGTACACCGGCATATACGGGGTAGATATGAACTGCATTTTTTGTCGCCACACAGAAGTTTGTACAAGTATCATGCATAGCTAATCCTTCTGCAGAAACATGTTTTTGTGAACCATCTATCCCCATCCTACAGGATCCTTTTGTGTTCTAGTCTTCATTTAGTATAAGTCTTTTTTTGCCATGGATTTATCTGTGAAACCACAGATATTGGCCATGGTCAAAACTACTTTTTAATCAGCTACAGCAGATTGCCCAGCTCTTCTCATATCCCTGGCCATGTTGGTTTGGGTAATTACAAAAATCAATTAGCACAATGGTATCTACATAGGGCTATCCTTGAAGCTAGTATGGAAACTTCAGCAGGTCAAGAATGCAGCCACAGGACTGATTACACAAATGAGTAGCTATGATCATATATCTCAGGTTTTGACAGACTTATACTGAATAACCATTGTTTACTGCACCAGATTCAAGCATGAGAGAGGGGGTAGCATCTATTGTTTGAGACCTTGTTACCTGATGGAGCAACTCTTCCTCAGAAAGGCCTTCTACATCCTGAGATCCTCCCACCAGTGATGGGATGTAACAGGTTCGCACCAGTTCGCCAGAATCGGCAGTAACTTTTCCCAGTGTCCCGGAGAACCGGTAGCAGATTTTGGGGGAAACCACCTTTGAGGCTTACCTTTACACTGGTTCCCCCACTGTGCATGCACGCCAAGCACTTGGTGTGCATGCACGCCTACAGTGCTTGGCACATATGCACAGTCTCCTTGCTGTCCTCCGAAGCGGGGAAGAGGAAGAGAAGCTGCTAGCCTGAAGATCCCTATAGCCTGCTCCCCAGGGTAAGTGACTCACCTTTGGATGTGGTGTGTCTGTGTGTATTTTAATGTGTATTTAATACCTTTACCTATATTGATGCACTACCACAGTTCCTAAAAAGGCCTGGTGGCCTGGCTTGGGGTTTTTAAGCAAAGTATTGGAGTTACCTCATCAATAAGCTACACCTGTGCTGTTCTAATTGCTGTTCCAATTGGAGAACCCTTAAGGAGGTGCAGCTGTTTTACATTTACATTAAGGCATATTATCCTAGAGAACTGGTTAGGCAAAGACTTAGTACCTAACTTCTTTAACTGTTGAAAAGTTGAAAAGTGCCAAAATGAAGCCATCTTGTGGTGAGTTCATTCTATACTTCCGTCCATCTGACCTAGTGTGAGAAAGATTAGCCAGAATAAGCTTTAAGCTCTGGTTTAAAAGCTCTGGTTGATTTGTGTTTTGGGGGGGGGCAGGTGTTTGGGTGGGGGAAGTGTATTTTAATGTATTTTTATTTTATTTATTTATTTAATTTATTTAATTTTATTTACAGGTTTGTGTTGTGGGTGGGTGGGTGGGTGGGTTGAGGGGTGTGTGTGTGCGCGTGCTTATATTTATTTTATTTTATTATTATTTTCTTTGGCCCTGCCCACAATGTCATGACGTTGGCTCCGCCCACAACATCATGACATCATGACGTTAGCTCTGCCCACACTGTGATCACATCACGGTGGGGTAGTAAAATTTTTGACATCCCACCACTGCCTCCCACACCACATAATTGAGGGTAGCTACATCAAAGAAAGCCAGAAAGAATGACACACATAAAAGAGCCTTCTCTGATAGTCCTATCTGCTTGGAATTAGCTATCAAGCAACGTCCTTCAGGCAACCTCCCTCCACATAGTTAAGAAATCATTAAAAACTCACTTATTTACTTATGCTGAACTAATCCCTTAGAGAATGAGGAAACATGAGGCTTCCCCTAGTTTAGTAAATTCCATGTCAATTTATCACCCACTTAAATAAGTAAATCAATCAATGCCATCAAGGTTTGTAATTTTATTTATATTTCTATCTGTTGAAACTACATGTTCTGTTGTAAAACATAGATAGATAGATAGATAGATAGATAGATAGATAGATAGATAGATAGATAGATAGATAGATAGATAGATAGATAGATAGATAGATAGATAGATAGATAGATAGATAGATAATACAGACAGACAGACAGACCGACCACACACATGCTATTGCTCTTCAGTCAACATAGCCATGGTATCTGGGAGAGCTCTGGAATCATCTTATAAAAAAGTAACCTTGCCAAACTCTATTCTGTTGCCCCTTCAAAAATTGGCATTGCTCAGTTTTAAGTGAAATGTTAAGAGATGAAGCTGTGCCTTAGAGAGATTTTAAGTGACACCAACAATATGAACCAGTTTAAAATGTAGAAGCTATTTGGGAGATGAGTTAAATGCCAAAGAAAGACCAAATTAACTGGCCCAGCAGGTTTCCCAACAGACAACATGGGTGAGAGAAGGTCAAGAGTGAGCTTGCCAGTTTATCAAATGTATGTCTAAACTAATTATTCACTTTAGCTAAGTTGCCTTTCAACCTGTGTGTCCACTCAAGCCTCCCATCCCTAAGGGTTAACTTCATTAGGAATCTCTTTACAGCAAGAATGCAGATCAGATTTATAAGCCATTCCCAAGACAGAAGGTGCTGTAACATGTGTTTTTTATGCAGAATTGCGACAGCCTGTTCATCAAGGTGTTGAGAAGGAATCCTTTACATTTGAAGGTGACAAGGAAACAAAATCTCTTGGTATCTGTCCCTAGCCCTCCTCCAAACGGTAACATTTAAACAAAGCCAAAGGTCTGTGCTGTCCAACTTTCTATTGACAAAATGCATGTGCGTGGGTGCACACAATGTAAGCAAAGTACACATCACAACTACGTTAATGATCCACTGTATTTAAGAATATTTCGGGAGACTATGGAAAATATTACATCCAAAGGCATCCAAAACTGATAGCATCTAGGAATCTAAAATAATTTCCAGACAGGGCTCAAAGTACAAGGAAGGGGGATTGTTTCAGAGTTCAGAAAGTTATTTTACCAAACTAATTACCAAACTAGAATCCCCCAGCTGTGGGGGAAGGAGACTCTTAATCCAAAAAAATGTAATGTTCATTCTCTCTTGTCGTTTTAGCTACCATTTTTAGAAGCTTACAAAAGAAGAACATGGGAAACATCAGGTGTAGATTGTTCACATTTTTAAAATCTTTCTCACACTAGGTCTGGCAAAAGGAACTGCAGAATGAACTCACCCAAAGGTGCCTTCATGATAGGAAAAGAGGTAAGGGATTCTTCATAGACATCTTCTTTAATGTCTCATCTTACTGAGACACGAAAGAAGATGTCTATGAAGACTTCCTTACCTCTTTTCATATCATTCAAGGCAGGAAAAAATGATATGCATAATAATGTGCAAAGTTATTAAAAACTCAGGGTTTAGGAAGCTGAAGGAATTAACAACGTCATCACCACAAGCTAAATAAATAGACCCCATTGTTCGTTCTTTGTGTTCTCACAGTTGGAGAAAGCACTCGTACTAGGGTCTTGCAGTCAGTGGCCATGAAAACAAAAAACAAAGAGCTTCTGATGTTATCTGCTTGCCAAATTCTCATCTACTGAGCAGACCTTCAAGATCCAATTTTGGACAGCTCATGCAAGCCCTGTAGCGGCATGAATAAGTGATGATGCTTGATTTTATCCATTAGAAATATAAGTTGTCATACCTCACCGCCCAAACCATTTGTGCAATTTTCAGTCAGAAAGTACATGATGTGGCATGCTTTTCTGGGGGAAACTGGTACAGTACTTACAGTGGATGAGTAGGTGTGGCTACTAGAACATATCTAGAGGAGATTAGATTCTAGGGGGTTCTAATAATAGTTACAGAGACAGAGAGACCCAAGCTAACAATACACACCCTAGCTCTGCTGTGACTCATGCTACTTTGTGGCCCTTCACAACAGAATACAATCATTTAAAAATCTCTGTTGATAGCACTGGGGCTTGAACAGTGACTAAACCTGGCAACAAATCCGATACGACAAGATGCAATGGCATGCCTACGAACAAACATACGACAGTGTGCAAATATGATTTACTATTTGCATAACAGCATGCCTGGAGGCTGCTCTCAGGGCTGGGGTCATCAATTGCTATGCAAACAGAAATCGACACAATCTTTAAAGACAAACTATCAAGCTTCCCAACTGATCAGCACATGCAAATGTACTTAATAACCTGGAACGTAATCCCATCGAAATTATGCCACATTATCGCTAGCCATAGCAGGTTCAGTATTTGTTAGTCAAACTGACAGCAATGTGCAAATAATTCTTGCATGAAAGTGTAGATTCAATCGTGTATTCTAAATGCCAGGCTTGCTCAAGTTCCTGAAGGTGTGCGCAAGCAGGTCACAAAAGGATTTTTACAATTCTTTGACCCTTTGTTATATTTACACTGGCATAAAAAGTGTTGCATCAGTTCAAAAATCTGATGTTGAAATCCTTATCCAACTGAAGTTTATAAGATTTGGCCATTAATTTGAAACAAGCTAGTAAATATTTTATTTTTTTCTGAAATGCATCAGTGTTCAATTGTTGTAATATATTTATGAAGGTACTATAAGCTATTTGAATAAAAATCATTCCAAAGACATAGAGAAGACTACTATACAAATAATTAAAGCTGCCAAATGATCCGTATTTTAATCCATTGGTCAGACATATGAAATCCAAAGAGTATTTAAGATATTATAATATTTAAGTGATGTTTTGAAGTTATTAATGGACTTTTTCTTTCACAAGCAAAAAATATGCATACAATTTCTGTCCATTATTTACATGAGTTTCAACATATTTGGTGAGGCTGTTCACATTAAGTCTGATTCAACATTACCTTTTTTTTTTCCAGCAATCCTATTTGCACATGTTATATCCAGGCAAGCAAGATTCCATTTTTAATCTAATTAATAAATTGATTACTTTGCGATCAAACAGAGCCTTAAGTTTTGTTCCCAACTGAAGTAGCAAAGCATAGAACAGGGGTGCTCAAACTATGGCCTATGGGCCAGATTCCAGCCCCTATGTCAATTCATCTGGCCCACATCACCCTTGTCGCTCCAGGAAGTAGAAGTAAAACATACAGGCACATTTTACTTCCACTTCCAGGAGTGACAAGGGTAGCATGGGCCAGATGAATTGGCATCAGGGGCTATATCTGGCCCATGGGACGTAGTCTGGGCATCCCTAGTTTAAGCAGAGAAAATGGCAGCCTAAAATCTATCTTATCCTGTTGCAAAACAGATTGCAAAGCATGTTTACTTTCACTTTCAGTGGGAGGAACTATGTGACCGGCCCGCTGAACCATGTGACTTGCATGCAGCCCAAAAAGTTTGGGCACCCCTGGTATAGAAGAATGTCAAGAGGTCATCTAGCCTCTAATTTTTTTTCTGCTATGTAGATTGTGGAAAAGCTATATTTGCAACAACAACAAAAGTTGAACAAATAACAGGGATTTTATTCCACAGAATGGCATTATTACTTTACGGTTCTCCATCTCTCTTGCCACATGAAAGCTCTTATTATGCCATTAGCTTTAGAAACCTGTTTTCTCTCTGCTAGTAATTCTTCAGCGTCTGAAATTATTTCATGTATGTAAACAGCACTTGTGCCACAAGGGGAATTATGGCTGTTTTTTTTAATAATGTCATGTGCTGATAAGATCCAGATTGTGCACAGTATCTGTTCTAGAGGCAACATACTTTTCAATCAGAAGACAAACCTTCCCTAAAAATATTAATTTGTACTACCACCACCCAAATAATGGTTTTTATCTTGATACAGCTTTCTTCATTGTACTGTACAAATAGAACTACTGCTTTATGACAGTAATCAAGAGATTTAGGAACCTGGTTAGGAACAATCCCATAGCAAGTGACATTATGTAACCAAGATTGTATTCAACTAAACTTTCATCCTAAAGCAAATATATTAGCTCACTGGCCCTCATGAATTCAAAGGAAATCTGAACTCACGTGTTTGTTAGATCAGACAGAGATATATTTACCTGATTCCTCATGTAATGATTCATTACCTACTCTCCAACTATCCCAAAGGACATAGCAATAGCTTATATAGATGTCCACTTATATACTTCCCCATAGCGCTTAGTGCACTCTCTGGCTGGTTTATAGGTAATTAGCATTTTGCCCCCAACAGGCTGGGTACTCATTTTACCTATCTCGGAAGGATGGAAGGCTGAGTCAAGCTTGGCCCCCGTTAGGATTGAACATATACCATTTTGGCAGCAGTACAGCCCTTCCCACCAATGCAGTACCTATTTATCTACTTGCAATTTCTTGCTTTCAAACTGCTAAGTTGGCAGGAGCTGGGACAGAGACAAGAGCTCACCCCATCATGGAACAACTGGGTCTTGAAGTGCTGAGATGCCAACCTTCCAGTCATCAACTTCAGTGTCTTAACCACTAAGACACTGCAGTCTCTTTTTTCCTAGATTACATACCCCTAACTGTTCTGTCCAATTGCTACCAAGGGCTGGCCTAGCAGCAAGAGCCCTACTCTAGCTCTTCATTATGGCTGCTTGGGAGCAAGTTCACAACTTCCCCCAGAACACCTCCCCTAATCCACTTCTCTTCTACTTCCATCACAATATCACAGCCAAAGCTAACAGCACTTTCAATGAGGTCTAGTAGAAGGATCCTAAACTCACCTCTCTGAAATCCTGTGGCCCTGTGAACACTTCTTTAGGGATTACAGAATTAAAGTCTTAGTATCATACAGAGAAAACCCTGTTCTTCAATGGGCTCAGCCAAAGATAGATGATACTGGTGTAATACTTTATTAATATTGCATAACCATTTACACTGACAAGATTGTTCTGACAGTTTGTTTAATATAAATGTGTTAGTTCATTGTATTACAAAACAAAAGCATCTATATTAAGAATGCACCAACCCCTTTACTAGGAGGCACACAAGGTGGGAGGGAAGCACAGGAGGCCCTATATTCTATACAGCATAGCGAAAACATTCTCACATCCAATGAACACACTGTAATCAGGAACATCATCTTAGAATTCCATAAATACTACAGGAGGTTAAGGAACTTGGGAGGCAAAATGTCCCTCAATGAACGCCAGCTCAGAATGTAAGCTCCAAATGATTATGGCTGAAGAAACCTCATTTGTCCAAAACATTATAGCAACATAAAGTATTGTCATTCTTCCATATTTTCTTTGGCATCTACAGGCATACAGATTGTGTTTGGATTTTAGCTCACCCCCACACCGCAGGCACCGCAGGATTCTTCTGAGGCTTTGAAACAATAAGGGAAACTTGCTAAGCAAATCAAAGAATCAACCAAGAGCACAAAAAGAACGACTGTTTCCTATCAACAGACCTACACAATGTACAACCCATGGGCCAAGGGGCTGTCAGAGTGTTTGCATCCATGTGTCCAGATGTGCTGCCCGCCAAGCTCTACACTCAATTCCTTTGCAATCTACCAAGTACACACAACTAAAGAAAGAACCTCCTGAATACTCATAGAGTTTGGAGGCTACTTCCTGAGCTTGGACTTTTGCCAGTACCAGCAAATTCTTGAAGCCCTGACCAAGGTGGGGTGGGCAAAAAGCAAATCTCCATATGTAGTCATACTACAGTTCTGAATCAGCCTGGCGCAGCAAACCTGAGGGTGAAGACTGTGGGGAACTGCAGTCCACGGAGATCTGGAGGGCTGTTCTTTGCCTACTCTTGAAATACAGTAATTGTTCATTTCTGAGGACTAGAAGATACAGACTACCCAAAGGAACAAAAATCTAGGACACCGTCCCTTCATGGCTATATGAGCCATGCTATGAAATGGCTTGAGATGAAGCATTAATAGGCAAGAATTTGAAGAGGATTTACTAGCAACAATGTTAGAGAAAAAGGAGAACATAATTACAGTGGTACCTCGCTTAAAGAGCATAATGTGTTAAACAAGATTGTTCTGTAAGCGAGTTTGCTCTTTAAGTGAAACACCATTGTAAGCGACCAATTGTGACTTCTGGGGGGGGGGGTTGCAAACCCCTATTTATTTGTTAAGTGAGTTTTTGGTTGGTTTTATTTGTTAAGTGAAGCGAACATTCAGAGAAAATTCTGCTCTTTAAGCGAGTCACTCTTTAAGCAAGGCACTCTATATGAGGTTTAACTGTACTGACATCTATGACTCTAACAAAGCATATACTGTATTGCTTTTTTCAGGTAAATGAAGAGAATTAAAAAACAATTGTTGCTACATGGGAGGAGGGTTAACACCCAGAATCAGAAACATCCTTGGCAGCCATTTTGAGTTGTGCACTTTTTTTCAATAAGTGAATTAGAGCCAGAAGGGATGGATGACTGCAACTAAATGGGTTGGTGTTTTGGATTTTTCAACTAGGGGTAATTTTAGCAAGTAAAATGTGAATTTTGCTCTAATGAAACAGTGTAACAAATTAAGGATATCTGTAAAATGATGAAGTTTGGAACAAATTCATCAGATAATTATATGAAACACTGGCTGAAATCCAATAGTAAACCACAACTAGAACAAGCCTCTCTGAATCAGTGAGGAGCTAGTATATTAACCCCTTCAAAAGTTCCACTGATTCAACAGACCTACTTTTGTTGTGACTTACTATTGGATTTTAGCCACTACATCTTAGAAATCTTTATTGCTCTTTGAAAAGGATAGAGGGGGAAATCCTTGTTTGAACATGGATGCCTCAGTATGAGTCTTTATTAGTGCCACTGATCTCAGGATTTAAGGTTGAGCAGATGAAAAAGAAGGACTTCCAAAAATCAAAGCTTACATCAAACAGAATACATGAAGCAATTTGTAGGCTTAAGTTGTCAAGCTAATAATTAAGCCCTCTGTACACAATCACCTCAACCAATGAAGGTTTCTTAAACTAGGAAGATTTGACTTGTACGTCTAAAAGCAAATGCACACAACCACAGTCAACACATCTTTAGTAGCTACACATCTATTGCAATCATATTCCACTATGCTATATCAATAACATCTGCTAATTTAGCATTTAAGTCATATTCACAGTTATCATGAGTCCAGTTATCAGCACTAGAACAACAGAATAGTAACAACATACAGTCTATTTCAGCAAAAATATCTCCTATTGTGAAAAAGTTTTCCACAATTTAAAAAACAGGCAAATAAGGCAGGCTGGGCTGGTAGTACATGGTCATTTATACAGGACCTGAATTGCCTCTAAAATATCTAGTGCTGGGGGTGTGGTAGGAAACATAAATTGTAGCTCACCTTTAGGTTCCAGAGTGGTGTACGATGGCCGAGCCAGTGACAATCCAGCCATGGTGATCACCACCAGGCAGATAAGGCAACATGAATCCCAACTGACCATCTTCTCAATGCCAGTCCCTGGTCTTCTTCCATGCCTCCATGTGGACTTTAATCCCATCTGAACTCCTCTACACAAACATGGACTGAAAGCAGCACCTTCAGCCTGGATATGTATCTTTTAAGTCCCTGTTGCTACAATCTCACCTGTAGAAAAGAAAAACAAAGTGGGAGAGTTTGCTAGTTAATTGTAGAGTTTGGGATGTCACTAAATAATGAGCCACTTGTAAATCATTCTTTTTTCCAGTAACAAAGATATAACTACCTTATGTTATGATTGTAACTTGACCACAACTCACCTCTCCTTTTACACTATACAGTAATGGTAACTTTGTTGTTTTGATAGTTCAGGAGGTATGGCCTTGCAAACCAGTGGAAAGGAAAAACCCATGGCTTCTTCTTCTTCCTTGTCTAGGCCAAACTCAAGAGCTGATTCATGCCATGCCTTATGTTACTTCCTCATGCTTAAGTGCCATTTGGACTTGATTTCCCCCCAGAAAGCAACTACAGTATTATAATTGCTTTTGTGAAATGGCAAGTTAGCATTACTTTCAGGGGAAAGCAAAGCAATCACACTTATATACAGTACTGCCTCATAACTCTTAGTGCGCTCTCTGGGTGGTTCACAAGTTAATTAGCAATTGGCCACCAACATGCTAGGTACTCATTTTACCGACTTCAGAAGGGTGGAAGGCTGAGTCAGCCTTGAATCCCTTCCTCCTTGGAACTGGAGCTGTAATTTTTAAGAAATAAAATGTCCAAAATTTTATTTAATAACGCTGAAGGCATTTTTAATGCTTGGTTTTGAAGAGAAATATTGATCATTTGAATATATCCATCCTCTACGTACAAAGCAACTCTGTGTCTGTTTACGAAGGAGTATAATGGGACTCAGTCCCAAAAGCCACATTCAATGTAGCTCACTCCTCAATAAGTGATCTTAGAATGGCCAGTGGCCATACTACTAAAATAAATTACAACCGGTTTGTGTATAAGCTAAGTAGTTCCTTGTTTCTCAAACTATCTATATTTCCTTTTGTTATCTTAGGACAGGGATTCTCAACCTACAGCCCGTGGATCAGATATGACCTGCAGCACCATTTCATGTGGCTTCCCCACTGCCTCCCCCACACCTGGAAGTGCCGTGTGTGGAGGAAGGACAAAATGGCCATCTGGCCCTCGAAGCTGTCTGAGGGAGTGTGACCCGGTCCCTGGCTTCAAAAGTTTGAGAACTCCTTTCTTAGACTTACATCTGTAACTATCTGATCTGAAACGAGGGCTTTTCTCTCAGAAGACTCCCAATTGATTTCCCAGGAAAATGCCCCTGCAGTTGGCAGCTGCCAGCAATAGGAAGACTGAGACATGTGTCAGAGGAGCAGTTTTACTGAAACACATGGTTGGAAGAGACTGGATGATTTCTGCATCCTTTTAGACAGAGAAACATTTGGATGTCTCATCATTGCTTAAAGGGAGCTACTCGAATGTTAAAAAATAAAAACAATCTGCAAAGACTGTTCTAAGTGAGCAACGTAATTGTATACATATGCAGACCCACTGTGTTTCACTTCACAAAATTACCACATTCTATTTTTGCACTGTACAGACCGTGCCATGAATGTGCATGGCTGACAGCCAGGAATCAATTACCGCAGTCTCCCTTTATCAAGGTACGTGCATTCAGACAATGCCAGATAAAGACAGAGTATCTCCAGGCTTCGTTCAGGGACAACTATAGCCTTACTTGGTTTGGAAGCAGACAATAAAGTAGCCTCTCATGCAACTCGGTGCTTTCAACATTTGACTCTGCAAGCATTATTGTTCCAGAGCAGGTGATTATAAGACTACATGTTCCAGAGTATGTGTCTTGTGGTCCTGTCATGTACTTTTGGAAATGCAAGCAGCAGTCCTGAGAACAAGGACTATGGATTAGTCTCTCTGACGTCTGTTTGCTATTACTGCTCAACTTTCGTACTGTAAGCTCCACATAGACCAGGAGTTCTGTAACTTTTTTAAGGGGGGAAGACCTGGGTCACACTCCCTCAGACAGCCTCATGGGACAGATGGCCATTTTGCCCTTCCTCCACCACATGGCACTTCATGGTGTGCTGGAGGTGGTGAGGGCCACATTAAATGGTGCCACAGGCTGCAGGTTGAGAATCCCTGACATAGACCATACAAGAGACAGAAACTTTACAGCTTAAATAAGACAGGATCGGCATGGGAGGAATAGAGGGACTGCCTCATTTACTGCAGGATGAGAACATCATCATTTCAGTTTCAGCACTGACTGACCCTTGAACTGGTCGCAGACAAAACCTAATATCCAGTCTCAGTCCCCAAACTGCTGTTCATCTTAGTATCTTACTCATGTTCAATCCCTGTTCCTTTCTATCTCAGCCTAATTTCTTTCACACATTTTCAATTTTGAACAAAGAGCATACAAGGAAAGTATTTTGCTTACTCTCACTCATTCACTCACTCACTCACTCACACTCACACACCAGTGCTCTGGAAGTGATTCATCATAATGCAAGAGCACTCTAGTTACCTATCAAGGAGCAATTATTTATCTGGGAAAGGTACCTGTAGAAAATACCCTTCCAATTCAGAATTTCACACAAACCTGCATAACCTTCACAATACCCACACAGTTGTTTTTACTATCAGAAATTCTAGAAGAGAAAATGGAGGATCAATTGACTTGGCTTGCCACTTAAATTATGGTTGCTATTCTACACAACATAACAGACTACTTCACATTTTTTTAAAAATACCTGAAGCTTTTACCAATAAAATGATATTTTAAGATATTCTCCAATGTAATTTTTCTTGCATGATCTCCTATTAATCCAGTTCTTAGTACTGAGGAACAGAATCGCACCTATCTCGCCTAGCATAATAAACAAATTCACAAATTACCAAAAAAATGCCATTACACTGTCAAAATAATGTGGTTGTTTTAAATCCGCTTAAACTTAATAGCTGGATGCAAAAGCTTATTTTGCTCGAACAACACAAACCCTAAAAAAATTCCTCTCCAAACCTTCAACTAGTGCCTGACTCCTGGATGGCTTACCACACGATTCAGTCTCTTGAAAGAAATATAAATAATTTTATTCTCCATCTCAGTGGGAAAAAGACTGCCAGATACACATTTTAGGCAAATCAGAATACTGTACTGGACAATGCCTTACAATTAGTTAAGACTACAGATCCATCAAGGCAAGTACAGTACTCTCAATTCCAATTGACAGTGGTCCTCCCGGATAAGACATTTTTGCCTAGTCCTACCTGGTGACCAATGGCATGCCCTGGTGGTCTCCTGTCAAAGTAGACCCAGCCCTCCTTAGCTCACAGAGGTGTTGAGTGTAGTATTGGAGGGAAAGGGGTTTTATATAAAAATGAACTCCTTCAGTATGAGATATTGACAAGAGGAAGAAAGCTTTCTTCTTGGGAAACTCATGAAGATGTAACTTCCCTTAGCAAAAATCAACACGGTCGCAACTTGTAAGCCTTTGGTTTTTGAAAGCAAGAGTTTGTGTTTGCCCCATAATAGACTATATATCCCTGGCACTTTGGAACAGCCAAATCTGCAATCGCCTCTGAGAAGAATACCTCTGACCCTGCCATTTCCAAACCATTACAAATCCCTCACACTCATGTACCAACATCTCTCATGGTGGAAGGGGAAAAGAGCAAGAGTCCAACCTCTTCCCCTCATCTCCCTCCCTGGAGAGTTCACAATCCGATAAAGAGACCTCCTACCATCGGCAATTGTGTCCCTGCATCTCAATGTTTGCAACACAAGCCCAGCATGGTGGTGGTGGTGGGGGGGGGTCTTCACAATTCTAGCTTTTTGACTATAGTACCATTAATCCCTTTTGGAGTCTTGGGGCTCAGCAAAAGCCACACTTTGTATTTATCCCTCCTTACCACCACCCCTTGAAAGAGCACACATACCCTCTCTCTCTCTCTCAGCCCCTCTTTACTGGTGGTGGGAGTTGTCAGCCTCCCATGATTGATGGCTCTAGCCCTGCCACCCGCTCATCAAGTCAATTTTCACCTCATCACATACCTGCCCAAATGCCTTTCACCAGACTGACAGGCATGGGAAAAAAACCCAGCCTGGGTTGAGATGGGAGCCAAACCAAATTCCTTCAAGCCGCAGTTCCACTTTTTTTTCTCCTGAAGACACACACAAACAAGTAGTACTTGTTCTAGAGTGGCAGTAATTAAATTCAAGCCTAAGCATTCATTTTAATCTAGCCCCATTGTTGCATGTGCGATGTTTATCGCTCCCCAGGGAGGTTGTAATTTGTAGAGAGTATGTCATCCAAATCAATACCACGACCTGCCTCTATTCCCCCGGCATGGCACACTGGGAATAGACGAAAATCTGGACAAGCATAGATCAATGTCCTTCCTCTCTCCCTTACTAGCTTATAGAAAATTAGCTGTATAGCAATTAGGGGACAGTACGCTGGGTCACAGAAGAAAACAAAGCCCCCCCCCCTCACACCACACTCTTCAAAGGGATCTGCTATTAAACATTAATTCTGGAAGGTTATTGGGAGTAAGGAGGAGGGGATAGGCTGGCAGCATCAATAGTTTTGCATTGTCTGAACTTCTTTCATTTACTTTTTCTTCGGGACTAGCCTGTTTTTCTCCAAATCTTCTGTGGATCAGAAAGGGGGAGGGGGATATCTCCATTTTAATTGACATTCCAGAGAGGTACAGAGGCTGCTTATTGCAGTCTATTCAAACCAAACAGGCTTTTCAGATGAAAATGAGTAAAGGCAAGTAGAAGATTTACAGGGATTTTGGTACAAAGGAGACAATGAGGTTTGAAATGTTGATAGGGCTTCACACCATCTATATAATGAGCCACTGTTTGAAAGGCCAGCTTCATACCTCAATATATACATATATACATAATGCACTTATACATAGACATATTCATCAGGTTCTCTTTTTTATGAGCAAGGAAAAATATGAATCACTACTCTTTTTATTTTATTTTTTTTAAAAGCAGCTTCCACACAATGGCTCCCCCACAAGAAAAACCTCTGGTAGTTTTGGTTTGCATTACTTTGACATCACGTTTTTCTGCTAAGCTCCATGTAAATCATTTCTCTCCATACACACAGATTGTTACAACATACATTAAAAGATTCCATGTGTCTTTCGACCTCCTATGACAGCCTTCTGTAGCCCTACAGGTAAAAAGGACTGATGCACAGATTTTTGACATATTCATAAAGCCTGATCACTCATTTTTCTTGCAGTTCATTAGACCTTCTTGCTCCTTTTTAGTTCCTTCTCACCTCTTCAAATAGCTTGGGTCCTGTTAAAACCCCAACAATCTGCAATACTGTAGTTTTTTTTTATTTGATAGATCATATAGGGACCACTTCGGTGAGAAGGTAACAGCGTTCCATGCGCTCCGGTGTCTAGTCATGCCTGCCACATGACCATGAAAACATCTTCAAAAGCAGACAGCGCTGGCTCTTCGGCTTAGAAACAGAGATGAGCACTGACCCCTAGAGTCGGATAAGACTGGCTTTCAAGCAAGGGAAACCTTTATAGAAACATAATCGAAGGGTCAGAGCTCAGAACTCCACAAAAAATGAAACAAACCACGGTACCAAGGCTTACACCTCCATGTAAAAACCCTCCAATCTGAGAACCAATCTTCAAATCAGTGATCAAACTCTGCCGATGCTCAGGATACTCCTCATTTATGCCTCCAGTGCTCCATGAACAATTTTCAGAGCTGAGTCTTTTGCTCAAAATTAAGCCTCCGTCACAGGGTTTACATAAAGCTTGCTTATTGTTGGCAGAAGAGAAAATGTGCATTTTGCATACCGAAATGGTAGGTGGTCATATAAACTAATTAACAATATGAGGATTTTTTCCCCCTTTTTTCTGTTTCATGAGCTGTTGAAGCCAATGGAGAAGGAAACTGCCTTTTCAAACATGGCCATCAAGTTGGAAACTCCAATGCTGGCACTTTGATTTTTTAGGTTAGGGTTACCATTCCACAGCACCGGGAAGTCCATGCCACCCAACACCCACGGAGTTTTTACAGAATCAGTCCGTGGGCCGCCCCGCTGGCCACACAAGCCCATCCTCCTCCTAGGTCGCTTCGCGAGAGCAAGGATGAGTATCGCCTCGCCGGGATGGGACTGAACGCACCCAAATTTAAGGATCGCCAAAGAAAGGAGCAGGGCAGGTAAGCCTGACCCAAACCTAAGGCGCCTGCTAAAGACACACAAGCCCCCCCCCCCGGGTCTGGCACAACACTCGGGGTCACCCCTGGCGCCTCTTCTAGGCTGCCCCCTCCAAAGCTCCTTGACACACACACAATCTTTAGAGGAAGCACAAACCTGCCCAAGTCACCTTAAAATGTAGATTATCAATTGGGGGAGGGGGCGTTGGGGGGGGGCAAGAGATGGAGGCACAGGGACCCCCCTTCCTTTCAATAGAAAAAAGGCAGCAGCCAAGGAAAGATGGGAGAGGTGGCCCCTCTGCACCTGAGTATAATAGATAGGGGAGTGAAAGAGCTAGGGTCCCTGCGTATCCGCGTTGCTTCCCGAACGCGCAGAACAACTGCGGGTGGGAACGGAGAAGAGAAACACACACACACACACACACACACACACACACACACACACCAGATTCCTCCCCTCCTTTGTGATCCTAGAGTTTCTGGACAGAAGGGAAGGATTAAGGCATCTCTGATTTAAGAGACGCAGGGGTTAAACTGCAGTACTGCAGCCAAAACGTCGTGAGTTCGAGCCTGACGGGGCCCTCAAAGTTGACTCAGCCTTCCTTCGGTAAAATGAGGACCCATCATGTTGGGGGGGGCTGCTAAGAAGGCAAATTAACTTGTGAACCGCCCAGAGAGCTAGAAGGGCTATTGCTATTCCCTATCCCTTTCCCCCCCCCCGTGGGCCCCCTTCCTTCCCTCCCCTCCCCCTCCCCGCCTTGCGCCTCCCGAGCACAAGCCAAGTCTGGTCCAATTACCTTGCCTGAAAAGGCTGCGGGGAAAGCGATCCGCGACTCCTTCGCAGCGGGCGTGTGGACGGGATGAAGGCGAGGGGAGCCTCCCCGGAGAAGAGACACACACAGAGAGAGACCAACGCACAACCCCACTTTTTTTTTCCCCCCTTTCCTCCGTCTTCGGCTTTAGGCCATCCTCCGGCGCTCAAGCCCGTCGCTCCGGAGCCCCCAAGCCCCGGCGGGGGGCGTCGGCGCTCGTCCCCCCCATCCTGGCGGGCTCAAGACCTTTTTCTCCGCTGCCTCCCTTCTCCAAGCGAACCCCACGCCAAAAGCGCCGCCGGCCAGGCAGGGCGGGGGGGGGGGGCAAGGAAAGGGGGCGAGCTTTCAAATTTTTTTTTAATAAAAATAAGGACCGCAGCGCAATTCAACCCGAGAGAGAGAGAGAGAGAAGCCAGTCCGTGGGTCACCAGCGATTCCTCCCCACTTCGCGGATTGGGAGAAAAGTTCCAAAAAGTTTGGTCTGGGGGGGGGGGGGAAGCAGAGTACAAAACAGATGCCTTAAGTCCAGATGTGGTCCGTTCCGAGTCCCCGTTGCAAGACTCGCGCAAGCTTTATCAACTCTCTGCGAGTCCTCTCTCTCTCTCTCTCTCTCTTTTTTTTTCTCCCTCCTCCCTTTTCCCTGGTCACTCCCCCGAAGTTGAAACCTGAGCCATTTCCTGGACAGCTCCTCTGCCAATCGCAGCCCTTCAGCTAGAGTAGGAGGCTCTTCCCCTTCCACGAGAGAGAGAGATGCACCGAGAAGGAGTTGCCTTTACTCCTACACTTTCTATCTCTCTTTCCTCGGAAAAACCGGGGGGGGGGGGGGGCTACAAGTAGCACCAGAAAACCAGCAGGGGGAAGCTTTTTATATACATAAAATAAATTAAAATAAAATATTGGGGGGGGGGCATTTTAAAAGAATACAACACTTTTAAAAAAAACTCACAAAAGTAACATTACATCAGCGAATATGTGCACCCACCCCCATGGGACATTATTTGTCTCCCCCTTATTATCTGAACCAATCTTTCCCTCTCTTCCTCTTAAACTCTTTGTCTCCAAAAAGTTAAATATTCTTATCCTGGTTTTATCCCTTTAGTTTTAATACATGGTTTACCAACTATCTCAAATATCTTTAAAAGCATTTCTCTTTATCAATCTCTTCTTTAACTTTCCTTCACATGTCAATGTATCATTCATAGCTGTATCCAATAATTCATTATACCAATCCTCCAATACAAGTTCAGTATAAATGTTCCAATATCTAGCCATTAACAACCTCGTTGCTGTTAAAAAGGTAAAGGTTTCCGTTGCTCGAAAGCCAGTCGTATCCGACTCTAGGGGTCAGTGCTCATCTCTGTTTCTAAGCCGAAGAGCCAGCACTGTCTGCTTCTGCAGATGTTTCCGTGGTCATGTGGCAGGCATGACTAGACACCGTAGCACATGGAACGCTGTTACCTTCCCACCAAAGTGGTCCCTATTTATCTACTTGCAATTTCTTGATTTCATTAGAATAATCATCACTTTCTTATTTCTATCTAGCTTTATATTTCCAAAATCCATTAATAATGCTATTCTAGGACGCATCTCTAGTTTTAAATATAATATTTGATTAATGGGTAGGGACTTTTAAAAAAGTAATTTACTATCTTGCTGGCACAACTTAGAAGGATTAAAAAAAGCTGTCTGTTAATATCCCCCCTCCGCCAATTGTCCTAACTTTGGCCATGGGTTGAAAAACCTGTTAATATTCAAAGGAAGTACCACTGTACTTGCAGGGGAAAGAATTCTTTTGATTTGGATAATTAGATGTTCTTGTTTCTTTCTTTTTTTGGCCCAATGAGTAATGGCCTTGCAGGCTAATACTGGGGGATCAGAGTCACCACTGTCCTGTTATGGGTTTACATGCTACCCCCTGAGCACCCAATTTCTGTCCCACTGCTTAAGGGCATAGCTCTGCTTTATTTTGAGGTGTCAAGATGAACCTTGAGACATAATAAAAAAAACTAAATCCAATAGGTACTCCCAACTACAGTAGATTCACTGAATGAATAAACTTCCATTTCTTTGACTCTAATTGGGACTAACAGCTGGATTTAGCAGTAAGCAAAGGAGGATAATGTGTGGCCCTCCAGATGTTGCTGTACCGCAAATCCAGCATCCCTCACAACTGTCTGGGCTGGCAAAGGCTGATGGAAATTACAGTCAAACAATATCTGGAGGCCCACATGTTTCCTAGCCTGTCCTACAAACAAACAAAAACCCACAAGTCGTTGGCTTCTGATGTGGGGGTCAAATTTCGCATGATAACTACCTCTCTTTCTCTTTTTTGGTCATAATAATAAATAATTTTGTTCAGGGTAGAAAATATTCACACACACACACACACGGATGATATACATAAAGAGTACAATGCAAAAGTAAACAGCTGGAGTACTCCGGGAGTACTACTGAGCAAGTCTGAAATGAGAACATAATGCAAGATCAAACAGAACTATTAAACTAGCTTTGCATGCATTAAATTCATAAGTGACCTAGCATTTATACCCCAAGCTCTCCATTACCTGCCCTGTCGTGATCTGTGCCAGCTATCAAAAGAGAACCATTTAAAGACATGGCATACTGGAGCCAGGATTTTCAGGGTTGAAACCCTTGGATTTTCTGAGAAGCAGAAAGTACTGGGGCTACTTTGTGTTATTCCCTTTGTCTGCCACTCCTGCCAGATTCTTCCATTCTGTTTGAGTTTAGCTGCAATCCTTACAGTAGTCAGCAAAAAGTGTTTGACAATAGTTTGATCTTGAATGGGTAATGAGGAGTCATTAACTTCACAAAAGACTTGTACTCCATTTGGTTATGCAGATGGATCAAGTCTGCTTCTTTTCTGGATTTTTGTAGGCAGAAGGGTCAGTCATAAGAAGTACAGTTCCATGGAGCACTTTGTTATGTGGTTGTTTTTTTTCATTGTTCAGTTCAAATGGGTGATACCCTACATAACGAAAAGAAAATGTTCATTATGCGGGATATACTTTACTTACCGAAAACCCTGCATAAGGGCGGGGGGGGGGGGAGTGACAGGTAGAGTCTAAGGACACTACTGTCAGGGATTTGGTGCATGAATTTGATGAGTTGAATTATGCTCATCAGTTCATTTATTTTATTATATTCATTAGTTAAGGGTGATGTTTCAAATGGGGGAAAATAAAGACATTATGTTCATAAAATTAAGGTTTTCATAAAATGTTCATTAAATCTAAGGTTTTCTGAGCTAAGGTAAAGGTCATCCTTGATCGAAAGCCAGTCATATCCAACTCTAGGTTTCAGTGCTCATCTCTGTTTATAGCCAAAGAGCCAGTGCTGTCTGTGTCTGCAGACATTTTCATGGACATGTGGCAGGCATGGAACACTGTTTACCTTCCCACCATAGTTGTCCCTATTTATCTTCTTGCAATTTCTTATTTTTGAACTGCTGCATTGTTTTAACCCAAAACCATAAATCCCAATTTCATTTTATTATTGTTTTATATTTTATTTTTCAATAAAGATGCTTTTAACCTTTATCTTCCATTCTCCCCGACTCTACTCACTATGCACATGTGTCCATAAGCATCTCACTGTACAAACAACAATTCACCACAGGTGAATAACTGCAAAGGACCTATTTTTAATATATATTTCAATAGTCAAACTGCAAAGAAAAATTGTTTTTCTTCACGATTCCTTGAAAGCAGTTCTTCAATAAGAGGGAAAGCCAAAAAGGAAACTGGTTATGACTTCAAAGGAGAAACTTCCTACAGTGTATCCATTCTCACACCAATGTATCTATTCTGGAATGGAGAGATACTTTTTTGAAGGAAAGGTTAGAAAGAAAGTGTGTGTGTTTTGTATTTTGTTTTTTTGTTTTAAACCTTCACAGAAAATGTTTCTGAAGTCCGATCCATATTGTATAAGTATCAAAAGAAAGGCTATTCTGTCTCTTTCAAGCACACTTTAGATCACTTTGATCAGTCAATTTTTTTTTTTTTGTTAGATCACTGCCAAACACCTCCCCCTGGCAGAAATGTCATTTCAACGCGTCACATTTTTCCTCAATATCTTTTTTGTGGATTCCTGATTTGGTGTCATTTTCTCCACATGTTGTATGTGAACTGTATCCACCTTGGGAAGTTGTCATATTCATTTTTAAAATTGCTTTTCCCTCCTTTTTTGGGGTTTGTGTGACCTCTTTTTAGTTTTTTTTTTGTAAAATGCTTCATAGATTATGTTTCCAAAGTCCAAGTCCAAATCTGAAAGTGTCCTCACAACCGTTAATCTTTCCTCTTTCAAACACACTTTGGATCATCTGAATTGGTTGGGTAGTTTTCACTAGCCCCATGACAAACGACCCCCCCCCTCCAGCAAAACTGTCACTTTTTCAATGCTACTTTCAAAAGCGATGATGTCATCGCTTTGTATTTTCAGCTTTTGTGTTCTACCAATTCTTAAAGTCACCGAGATGATCTTACAAATGACATAACCCTTATTTTCGTGGGTGCCTTAATTTTGGTGTTACAGCTTCTCAAAAGTACATGATTTTTGTTATATTGCAAGAGCTGTCAGACCAGCCAACCGAAAGGTAAGACATTAATAGAATTCACGTCAAAAAATTTAATTATGCAGGGGATCGCCATTACATAACAAACACTTTGTTGTGCGAATCTTTCATTATACCAAATGTTTGTTGTACAGGGTACCACTTGTACCTGCATCTCCAAATGTATCTCTACACCACTATTATTATTTTTAAGCAATGGAAGCAAGGAAGGAAGAGGGCGGTATCAGGTCCTGGTTACAACAGAAAAGGTCATCTGGTCTGGAAAAATTTGATCATTAGGTTGAAACTACTGAAGTATATAATAGAAAGTAAAACCAGAAAATGTAGCACATATTAAAAAAAATTAAGGACAGAGGAGAGATACCATCAAAATGATATAATAAGGAAGCCAACTGTGCAAAGAAATTCAAAGTTTTTTTAAAAGGGCAAAATTACAAAGAATAATGATGACCATTTCCCACCAGGCACTTCTGTCCTCCACCATCCTCCTCAGCCCACCCAGCTCTGTGCCCTTTGCATCTACAATACCTCATCTTTAGCTGTCCCTTTCTTCTTTTGCCCTCCACCTTTCCCAGCATCAAGGCTTTCTCAAGTGAATCCTCTCTTCTCATTTGCTGTCCAAAGTACTTTAGCTTCATCTTTACTTTTTGACCTTCTAAGGAGCCGTCAGGTTTGATTTCTTCTAGGATCAACCTATTAGTTCTCCTCACTGTCCAGGGGACTCTCAAAACTCTCCTCCAATACCACATTTCAAAGGCATCTATTTTTCTGCGCTCAGCTTTCCTTATGGTCCAGTTCTCACAACCATACATTACCACCAGTAATACCATTGCTTTGACTATGCGAATTTTTGTTTGTAAAGTGATGTCTCTACTTTTCACTATGTTCCCCAGGTTTCTCATAGCTTGTCTCCCATGCATCAGTTGCCTTTTTATTTCATGGCTGCAATCACCATCTGCGGTGATCTTGGATCCTAAGAAAGTAAAATCTGTCACTGCTTCTACTTCTTCCCCATCTATTTTCCAGGGACTGATAGGGCCTGTTGCCTTTGGTTTTCTTGATGCTGAGTCTCAAGCCAGCTTTTGCACTCTCTTATTCCAATCTATTCAGGAGCTTCTTTAGGTCTTCCTCACTTTTTGTCATTAGGGTGGTATCATCTGCCTATCTCAAGTTGTTGATGTTTCTCCCAACAATTTTTTATCCCAACTTGTGATTCGTCCAACCCTGCATTCCTCATTAGGTCCATAGTGTCGCAAAGGGTCGGAATCGACTGTGCGACCGAACAGCAAAAGCAACAGCAGCAGCAACAACAACAATTAATGATGAAAACTATGTAAACCAAATGAAAAAAAGAAAAGAGTGAAAGAACTTCTAAAAGTGATACAGGGAAAAGTGAAAGTGTTGCTGCATACAGTACCTATTGCCATATGAAAATCATGTACTAAAAGTAACAGAGGGAATGATGATTGTGTACATCCTGAAAACAGAACTGTTTAAAAGTCAGGAAAAGGCAAAAAGCAAAGAAGAGAAGGAACTAAATGTGTGTTTTTTTAATTGAGAGCATTTGTTCATTACCTTTCTGCCCTCTAGGGATCCCAAAGGTAAAGTGAGCTATAGTGGATAAGAAAAGAAATCAGATGTTTAATAAAAGGCTGGACATTATTGTGCATGTGCATAGTCAGGTAAACTCCCCAAAGGCAACTGGTTGTCCAGTGTAGAAATAAAATGTTAGACTAGACAGGCCTTTGGGACCAGCCACAGGAGCATATTGTGGGTGGTGGGACAGAAGGTCTAGCATAGGTTTTCAACCCCGGGGTGATAGGAAATGCTAGGGACAACATTGGTAAGCAACAGGTAAGCAAATAGTCTTGCAGCAGAAGTGTAGCCCAGATGGGCTTGTGACCCTGCTTGACTGATGAGGAGAATGGCAGGAATAGGCAGGTTCAGGACAGGCTGAGCATGAGGCAGGACACCGATAGGATACTGGCCAATATTGATCAGCCAGACATTTCAGACATACTGTATATGAACAAGATGTAGGTGAACTATAGAACATGTTCTCAAAGTAGAATGCTTAGTATCCTTGTAAAACAGAATTGGGAAAACTTGTGAGTCTCCAAATGTTGTTGAACTATAACTCTCATCACGAGTTGATGAAATATTATGAGATTTTTATTTCAAACTATTTACAATACAGTATTTTGTCAGTGTTTTGTTTTAATTGCCTAAGGCATAGCCCCAGGTTCTGTACTGATGATTTTAGTTTTGCTGTATCTTTTTTAAATGAAATCTGCATACTTTAGAAAACTAATTGAAGAAGAAAAAAGAAGAGGAGAGGAGGAGACGGAGTACAAGAAATAATGATAATAATTTCATATCAGAAATTATTTTGGGCTGAAAGGTTTTTTTCTGGAGGCTCCCTTTATGTCCCCAAGATCTTTTCCTACTGAAGTGGTCCCTATTGATCTACTTGCAGTTTCTTGGTTTTGAACTGCTAGGTTGGAAGGAACTGGGAAAGAGATGCACATTCAATCTGTCATGCAGTACCCAGGTCTCGAACTGCTGACTTGCCAGCCTTCCAGCTAACAAGACAAGCTTCTTAACCACTGAGCCACCACAGACCCTAGGAGAAATAATAAAAGGGAACAGTCTTTCCATCTTCATAGATTTATATTATATCACATTTTGATAATTTCTTCTAGTTACCAACTAAATATAGAGAATATGCTGCATATACAGTATTATTATTCCATCATTCAAATCAGAGGGTGAAGACTATATGATTGTTTGTTCTAATGTGTTGACAGTGGAATCATGCAATTTTAATCTTCACTTGAATGACGGTGAAAATTAAGATTTATTGTTTTAAACACAATCCTCTGTGCTCCAGTTTCAGATTGTATAGATTCCACATCCATTCATACTAGATAATAGTTGGAAAGAAATACTTCCATAAGGATCAATTGTAAAATTTAACAAAAAATTGAACTGTGATTAAAAAAAAAAACCACCACCTAGGAAGGCTGGATGAAAAGAGCAAAAACAAAACAAAACTGCTAGATATTAGGAGTGTCATAATTGACTTAAACTAAATATAGTACCAACAATTAAACACCTAGATTCTTGGTATGTATAATTTCTAACCGGTCTCTGATGCTGATAACTAAAAAGCAGATTTGGAATCAAGTTGGTTCTGTCTCAAACATAATAAAGGCAATGTAAATTCCTACTAAATGTAATGCAGCCAAGGTTGTTTGGATTTCTATTTTTGCATCCTTGCAGATATCACACATTTCAGGTTTTTCACTACTTACCTTCATCTCCTGCAACCTGTCAACAAAATTTCTTACCAATTGTAATACATTTAGGGAAATTTTGATTGATTTGCTGTCTTTTCCCCTTTCTTTTCATCATTGAATGCCATTGATATAAATTCTGAATTTTCAGATTGTGAAATTGACATGTCACAAGCAAGATACAGATTTTGCCCGCTCAAGCATGTCTTTTGCCTCTTGAAAACAATGTTAACACATTCTCACATAAATTACTGGTACACACAGGAAGCAACATTCTCTTCTTTCCATTTGTCAATAACTTTGCCTCCTCCCAAAAGAAAATGTTCCACCGAAGATTACAAAATATAGGCACTTCCGCCTTCTTTTTGTGTCTGGAAGCAGTTTTCAGAATTTATTATTCAGGGTGATGAAAAGACAACAATTTATCAATAGCACCTATTCATTGAAATGAACCAATTTCCAAGCTTGGCCACAACCCCTCTAGGCTTGGCATTTTAAAGAAAATCTCAATTCTGTCATCATATTTAAGATTCAAGTGATCTCCAGAAACCATTCACCCCAGTTAGGCTGCTGAAAGAAAGAATCATCTCTTTATTTTATTCTTTAATTATCACCATTCCACACTCTTCTGAAAGTGGCTAGAATCCTTTTTTTGTCAATTCTGCTGCACGTGAATGGTGAGCCTAATAAGCCTGTTAATGAGGTTCCACCATGGAGTGTGAATAGGTAAATAAGACCAATCTGTTGAGGTTCAGCAGCAAGGGCAGTAAAGCCATCAAGAGCTAAAGGTGACAGTTTGAACTGAAATAGGAACAACCGCTCCAGGTTTCAAGCCAAAGAAAAGGCAGACAAGGCCCTCATTCAGAAACTTTCTGCCCCCAACTGAGTTCCATTATCTTCCTGTTTCTTCCCCCTTCATAAAATGTCTTGAGAAGTCTCTGTTTGAAAAGAAGAGGAGGGAGGGTGCTTCATTCCGGGAATGATACATCAATAGGGAGTAAGGAAAATTAGGAGCCCAAACACCCCCGTTTGCACCGTAGCTTTCAAAAGAACAAATAGCGCTGCCTCTCAGCATATGGACTAAATGGGGAAAGAGACTGGGACTGAAGAAGGAACTCCCCCACCCCCACCCCCAACCCCACTCGATCTACTTCATCAGTCTTTTTTAAAAATATATTTCCTTGTAATTTCATGATACAAATATAGTGAGATTAAGATCAAGCATTGACTGAAGAATGCAGGCTATCCTATTCAAGCAGCAGGAGATGTCCTGCCCAGAATGCTTTCTGGTTGTGCAAGCTTTTCAATCCAAAATTGTTGTTTGCAGATTTTGAATGTAAAGAAATAAACACTGGGTTGGAGCCAGGTTTAGCCCTCCTTAGGGCAGACCAGCTGAGATCAATGAGATCTGAATTAGCCATGATTAACTTAAGCCCCATTGATCTGAATGGGTCCACTTTAAGTAGGAGTAAGTGGCATTACTCAATTGCTCAGTTCTTATTTGGACATTGACCACATGCAAAATTTTAGACCAGAGTCAAACTAAACAGCAAGCAGAAATACACATAAAATCACTTTTTCAAAAAATGATGAATGTGAAGGATTTTTAACAATGCAACCCCTATTTCCCCCCCCCCCTTGTGAAAACAAAAGGGACAACTCCATAATAACAGAATAGGAGTGACGAACATAAAGATAAATCTAGAATAATTATTTAGACAATCCTATTTTATAATACTGCAGTGGCTCAATTGATTAAGATACTGAACTCGCTGACTGGAAGGTCGGAGTTCAATTCCCAGGTACTGCATGACAGAGTGAGCTCCTGTCTCTGACCCAGCTCCTTCCAACCTAGCAGTTTGAAAGCAAGAAATTGCAAGTAGATAAATAGGGACCACTTCAGTGGGGAGGTAAACAGCATTCCATGCACTCCAGTGTTGAGGCATGCCTGTCCATGGAAATGTCTGCAGATGCTGAAAGCGGTGGCTCTTTGGCTATAAACAGAGATGAGCACTGAACTCTAGAGTCAGATACAATTGGCTTTTGAGCAAGAGCAACCTTTACCTTTATTGCATAATGCTCCATCTGGAATGTATCTTCCATTTTTAAAAAAGTTAGGCAGACCTTAAAAAACCTTCTCTTACAGCAGGACAGAGGAGACCTTCTCTTACAGCAGGGTAGAGCAAACATTGGCCTACAAGAAAGGATTCCTAGGTTTGCAGAAGTTGACAGACAAGCCCTACCTATTCCATGGGTTGTACTACTATTCCAGGACCTGCCCCTGGGTTCATCTCTACTAACTGGTAAGGTAAAGGCCACCCTTGCTCAAAAGCCAGTCATATCCGACTCTAGGGTTCAGTACTTATCTCTTTTTACAGCCAAAGAGCCAGTGCTGTGTGTGTCTGCAGAAATTTCCATGGACATGTGACAGGCATGATTAGGCTCCAGAGTGCATGGAACATTGTTTACTTTACTGTTGAAGTGGTCCCGATTTATCTACTTACATTTTCTTGCTTTTGAATTGCTAGGTAGGCAGGAGCTGGGATAGAGACAGGAGCCCATTCTGTCATTCAGTACTTGGGCCTCAAATTGTTGACCTGTTGACCTTCCAGTCATCAAGTTCAGCATCTTAACGACTTGAGCCACCAGAGTCACACAAAGGAGAATAAGTAAACCATAAAGATGATTCATTACTGAAAAAAAGAAAATCGGATGAGGGTGTGACACAGAGGGAAAGAAATCCTGTCATTAGCCAAGAGTGAGGCAGCTGCCTCAGGCAGCAGATTCTGGATATAATGAATGGAAAACAAATGATTAGTCTATTTAGTACTTTGTCATTATTGTACTTTTATTGCCAGGGAGATTGAGAAGTGCTTGTCAAATGTTCTGCCTCTTAAGCCAAAATGTGGCTGGCTTTGCTTGTTGCACATCTTGACTTGTTTGGGGTGGGGGGCAACATTTGTTATTCTGCCTAAGGCACCACTGTCTCTTCTACTGGCTGTGAAACCTGTAGGTGTGGGGATGGAGCCAGATTAGGGTAGGGCCAGGAAAGAAATTGGCAGGCATTTGGAAGAGACCTCTGCTAGGTGAGAGCCTTGTCAGAGCGCTGGGGCTTGAGTGGTCTAACTAGGCAATGTTGCCCATCACTTGTCAATGATGTTAGTCTGGGAGTAAAACTCACCAAAGCGTTCTCTGTCAGATCCCTTGGGCTAGGTAAAGGCAGAGGAAACACATCATGGTCCGCCTAGCCAGTGGGTGGTGTGATATCCAAATGGCTACAAAAAAAAGTATGAAAAAAAAGTATGCAAACGGACTTGATTTCTCAAGTCCATTTGCATGTGTGGAATGTTGTCATGGAGACATCTACCAATGTGCGGGCTCCTCACTGAATAACAACTCCAATGAGTTTTGAAGAGAAAGAAAGATGGGAGGTAAGGAATATAGTCAGAAGGGAAAGACATAAGATTGCTCAGGAGAAAGTCTGGCTCCATCCAAGACATCTATGGGATATCCAGGAGGACACATCAGGGGAGGGATGATGGATAGAGGAGGAGGACAAAGTAGATGAAAAAACATACCCAACTCTATCAAAAGTCAAAACATCTTTAGCAATGAAAGTGCAGACAGGCAACATGGGCTTTAGAAGTATATCCAAAGATTTTCACTGCCAAGAAAGCAAACAACACAGAGGTGAGAAACTAGCTCTTCCTCTCTAAGCCTATTGGTAACAGCCATGTAGATAATGACTTCATTCTCCTCCCTGTTCTTTCCAGCCTAGGACAATCGCAGTAAAGGTCTTATTGTTCCTTCTCGCTGGTGCCTTCAAACAGTACAGAGCACAGAAGTTCATACCATGTACTTTCAGCTCCCAAGAGTGAGAAGATGCCTCCAATATATTTAATCAACAGATGATAAAAGATTTTTTAAAAAGAGCACTAGAACCTGAAACTAGACCTAGAAACAACTTGACAACCCAATGCAATTGCTACAGGTGGGATTTTCAGATTTCTTGGACAGCAGATCTTAAAATTTTCCATTCTGGGAGTTCCACCTGGCTAACACATACCTTATAAATAGCTAAATTTTGCTCACCTAAGTAAAAAGGCATATAAAAGAAGTTTCAAAGGCTTAGTTCCACCCAATTTTCCTGTTCCTGCCCAGTGTTATCTGGAAGATATTTTTTTCTGAACAGGAAATTAGGCCTAATTAACCCTCAGAGTTTTCCAGTGTAGGCCTTTCCCCAAAGAGGACATTTAGGTAAAGTGTATGTAACTTAGGTAGAACTCCCAGAATGGGGAATTATGAGATATGCAATGTGAGAAATCTGAAACTCCCTTCTCTAGTGAGTTGTTTTGCTGTGTTTATGCATCTAAAACCTATCCATTTATAGAATACAGATACAGTATTTGCCATTATCTACAGTCAATGGTTTAATGGCAGAAAGTGAAGAAGACCTAAAGAGCCTTTTGATGAAGGCAAAAGAGGAGAGTGCAAAAACTGGCCTGAAACTCAACATAAAAACCCCCAAGAACATGGGATCTGGCCCCATCACTCCCTGGAAAATAGAAAGGGAGGAAATGAAAGTAGTAACAGAATTCACCTTCTTGGGATCTAAGATCACTGCAGATGGTGACTGCAGCCATGAAATAAAAAGATCCTTACTTCTTGGGAGGTAAGCTATGGAAAACCTAGGCAGTCTAATAAAAAGTAGAGACCAACCTGGCAAAAGTCCGCATTGTTAAAACAATGGTATTCCCAGTAGTAACGTATGGCTGTGAGAGCTGGACCATAAGGCTGAGCCCAGAAGAATAGACGCCTTTGAACTGTGGTGTTGGAGGAGGCTCTTGAGAGTCCCCTGGACTGCAAAGAGAGCTAATCAGTCAATCCTAAAGGAAATAAATCCTGACTGCTCCTTGGAAGGACAAATACTGAAGCTGAATCTCAAGTACTTTGGCCACCAAATGAGAAGAGAGGACTCACTGGAGAAGGCCCTTATGCTAGGAAAGATCAAAGGCAAAAGGAGAAGGGGATGGCAGAGGATGAGATGGCTAGATGGCATCATTGACATGGTGGGCATAGATCTGGGCAGACTACGGAGGATCGCAGATGACAGAGGAGCCCTGTGTGCAGTGGTCCATCAGGTCACAGAGGGTTGGATTCGACTGTGTGACTGAACAACAACATAGTCAATGGTATGCATCTAATTTGTTTGTATATGTTGAATTGTATCTTGTCATTGTATATAATAGTAAGTTTTTGCTACCAAATTGGTAACCACTAGAGACTACTAAGTACCAATCAGTAACTACAAGAAATGTCAAAGGTTGACACACATGAAACTAAACTGTAAAATACCCTTTGTCTGTGATGATAATTTTGTGTTTGGAAATGTATACTTTTTTCTTTCTTTCTTTCTTTTAGTCAGTTGAGCCTGTGACTACAGTAAGGAACTCCCAGCAGTAACCTATATCACATGCTGCCAAGTTGAATGGCAAGAGCGAAGACTTGATTGTACAATGGATTTGTAGGTCATACAAAATGCTTACAACAGTTTACATGAATTGTTCTCTTTCCCACTGTTTGCTAATGGCAAAATGCCCAGTTGCTGTATTCAGCAGCCACAATCAAGAGCTAAGATCAATATGATGGAGACAATCAAAACATTTGTTTCAATCTAAGCCATTATCCAATATTAAAAGTGTATTCAAAGGCTCTCATACCTGGGATCTTTTAGCCAACAGAAATTATTTACATTTGATAAAGAGATTATTCAAGCCCCAAGTCACAAATATATATCAAAGACTGAAACAATGTTTATAAAAAGCTCTAAATATTTATAAATGTACAACATGTTAATTTATGCAGCACTGAGATTAAGATAACCAGTTTTGTTTGCACACAAATGTAGAAAGTGGTGGTTTGTCCTGAAGTAGCATGAATCATATTATCCTACTATTATCAGATGTCAGTTCCAGATCAGCAACCATCTGTGATCTGAGGAGACCAGTTGATGGAGTCCTTGTTTATTCATCACAAGTAACCTACAATCCAAGTTTTTCAATTGTTTTTTTTTATCATAGCACTTCACCAATGGAAGTAGCCAATTCAACATCTTAAGTTCATGAAAGAAGAAGCCATACAAATGTTTCCAATGGTCCATTAAGAAAGATACTTTATATGTAAGTGATTCCCTGTGGAATGTAGATAGAGTATGCTGTATAAAGGCCACTAGCAGGGATTTCTGGACACAAAAAACTCCTATCTCTCCTGTTCCAAGACCCCCAAGGGCAGAGGAGATCATCAGGGAGCCTTGGAATCTTAAGAGGGGATAGGGAATTTGCATTGCTTGATAATGACACCATCCAAGTTGCATGTTGCAAAGTTATGCCACAACTGACCTAGGACAGAACCCTATGCCTCTTAGTTAGTAAAGAATCATTGGTGAACTTCAGTGACTCAAGTGGTTAAGATGCTGACTGGGAGGCCGAAGGTCAGCAGTTCAAAACCTGAGTACTGCATGATGGAATGAGCGCCAATCTTTGTCTCAGCTCCTGCCAAACTAGCAGTTCGAAAGCAAGAAATTGCAAGTAGATAAATAGGTACCACTTTGGTGGGAAAAGATCTTGGGGACATGAAAGGAGCCTCATTCAGGTGTCCCCTGAATTGAATTTCTCCAGCCAAAATCCTTTTAACCCAGAATAATTTCTGACATGAAATTATGGTCAACACAGTTTTTCTGGCATGATGTACTCTAACGATTCTAAGGTAATTTTGAGGTGCTGATTCTGAATCTGGCATCCATTTTTTCTAGCACATCAGGTTTTTGAGATCTCAAATATTGCAATATACCTACGAACAGCAAATTTATCATCATATTCATTGAGCTAAACAGACATACAGACCTAATAAAATAACATCCAATATGCAATACTTTATTGAACAAACATATATAATTATGAACTGAAGCACAAAGTTGAGAGTGAAAGCATATTAACATGTAAGAATTGAAACGTTAAGATATAAAAATATGTACAAAAAGGTAAATTGACAATATTGACCTTACATCACCATGAACGACCTTTTCTTGGATGCTTTGCGACGTTCAACGTGTGTAATGTCTCTCATCAAGGACCAACAGTAATCTGCCATCATGTTGGTTTTCCATCAGCCTTGGTAATGTTCTTCCATTATTTTAATGTCTTGATGAAAACGTTCACCGTGCTCTTCGCTCACGTCACCCAAGTTCTCTGGAAAGTTGGCCAAGTGACTATGTAAATGGTGAATATTGATGATCATTCTACATCCAAGTGCTTGGAAACTCAAGAGCAGCTCCTCCACAATCTCTCAATAGTTGTCCGCTTTCTTGTTGCCAAGGAAATTCCGAACAACATCGGTGAGTGCATTCCAAGCTCTAGCCTCTGCCACTGTCATTGTTGGAAGAAAGTGTGGATCCCTGATGAGAGTTCTAATTTGAGGGCCATCAAATATTCCTGCCTTTTTCTTCTCCATGCTGAGACCTGGAAAGGTTGTACATATATAGCTGAAGCAGTTTCCAGTGTGATTCAGGGCTTTGACGAATTGCTTCATTAACCCAAGTTTTATGTGCAGTGGAGGGAATACAATTTTATTCCTATCAACCAGAGGCTCATTCATAATGTTCTTGTCAACAGGTGTCAAATCAAACTGATTCTTGGTGGCCAGGTCTTTTTGTAGCCCCACTGTCCCAATAGCAAAGGAAGCAAGGGTATTTGGTGTAACCTCCTTGCTGGCCCAGCAAAACATTTACCATTTTCAAATCAACACAGATCAGCTATCCATGATGTGTGTAATCCAATCTATCCAGAATTGTCTTTATATTGCCATACTCTTCTTTCATTTGTACGGAGTGTCTTATTGGGATTGAACCAAATATATTCCCATTGTGCAATAACACATATTTTAATTTTTTTGGAATAGTAGCCATGTTAGTCTGTGGTTCAGGCATATCAGAAAACAAAACAAAATAAACAAAATTAAAAACACTGTAGCACTTTAAAGACTAACTGCTATATTTTTATTGTTAGCTTTCGTGGTCTGATGAAGTGGACTTGATCCACGAAAGCTAACAATAAAAATATAGCAGTTAGTCTTTAAAGTGCTACAGTGTTATTTTATTTTATTTTGCTTATTTTGTTTTGTTTTGTTTACACATTTTAAACTCCTTTTACTACTGTCGATAAAAAGTCTCCATTCACTGGAATCATATGTGGGCAGTTCTATATGGAGAAGAAGCCCTTTAACACCATTACAATAAACAAGTGGACCATCAGATTGGAAGTACTTTCGCAGTGCTGCTTCTCTGTTATGATAAAAGGAGACACTAGTGCCAGGTCTGAGTAGTCCTTTCTCTTTCAGCCTGGAAGCCAACAATTCTGCAGACTGCTGTGGCAAATACAAATCTCTTACCAGATCATTCAATTCAGGTTGACTAAACAGACTAACAGAATCTGCATCAGATGGCATATAGGTTGGAGCATCATTATCCTCAACATGTGTAGTAGAACCGGATGAAATGTGGGATTCAACATCAATCTCTGGTAGCTCTGTATATACAGGCACAGGTATTTCCTCACAGTGTCCATCTGGTCGTTTGGCAGACAGGA
This sequence comes from Furcifer pardalis, assembly GCA_030440675.1. NCBI lineage: Eukaryota > Metazoa > Chordata > Lepidosauria > Squamata > Chamaeleonidae > Furcifer > Furcifer pardalis. The sequence continues at coordinate 226,547,349 of CP126890.1, read as the reverse complement.
TATTGGGGTATTGTATGTGGTGTCTGTTCTTTTTATTGAAACCTTTGACATTGACAAGGCAAAAGTAGCAGTCATCCACATGGTTCCTTGGTTCTCTCCAAACCATCGGCACACCAAACTTCAGCTTAGAATTCATTCCTTTAGACCATGACCGCAATGTTTCGACACAGGTTTTCCACACTGTATGAGAAGCCCAATATTTCTCTTGGTCTCCCAGTGGTACTTTAAAGTAGGCAAGATACAGCCTCTTGACAAAGGTAGTGATGTTACGCCTTTGATCCCGCAAGGTGAAGCTGCCACAGACGTAACAGAAGATATCTACGGCATTTCCTTCTTTCCAATGTTGTGTCCATTGTTATATCACAAACTGCACGAATATATATATACATAAATAAGGTTATCTACATAACATCACGTTATAATCACTAATTTTATCACTATAATTCTATAACTGACTCGCACCAACATGTAGTCAGGAATGACAATTGGGTTGGCCAATAGCATAAAAATGTGATGTGATAGAGCAAACCTGAGATCATATTTGTAATCAGCAACCTGAAATTAATATAAAACAACTGCAAAAGCTCATGCAAGGAAAAAAATTTTTTTTTGCATAGCTGTGAATTACTTCACAACCTTTTGGTTGCAGTACACCAGTCTAACCACTGTCACCAGGGCTCAGTTTTACTATACCTTTTAAAAGAAATTTAAAGCCATCTAGCTGATAAACAGTTAGGACAGAAAATGGAATGACGGAGTGGTTTGGAATAGGAAAAGGAGTAAGACAAGGCTGCATTTTGTCACCCTGCTTATTCAACTTATACACAGAACACATAATGCGCAATGCAGGGATGGAGGAATCACAATTTGGGATCAAAATTGCTGGAAGAAACATCAACAATTTGAGATATGCAGATGATACCACCCTAATGGCTGAAAGTGAGGAGGATCTAGAGAAGCTCCTGATTAGGTTGAAAGAAGAAAGTGAATAATCTGGCTTGAGACTCAATATCAAGAAAACCAAGATAATGGCAACAGGCCCTATCAGTCCGTGGAAAATAGATGGGGAAGAAGTAGAAGCAGTGACAGATTTTACTTTCTTAGGATCTAAGCTCACTGCAGATGGTGATTGCAGCCACGAAATAAAAAGGCGACTGATTCTTGGGAGGCAAGCAATGAGAAACCTGGGGAACATAGTGAAAAGTAGAGACATCACATTGAAAACAAAAATTCGCGTGGTCAAAGCAATGGTATTCCCTGTGGCAATGTATGGTTGTGAGAGCTGGACCATTAGGAAAGCTGACCGCAGAAGAATAGACGCCTTTGAGATGTGGTGTTGGAGGAGAGTTTTGAGAGTCCCCGGGACAGCAAGGAGAACAAATAGGTCAATCTTAGAGGAAATCAAACCTGACTGCTCATTGGAGGGTCAAATAGTAAAGATGAAGCTAAGGTACTTTGGACATCAAATGAGAAGAGAGGATTCACTTGAGAAAGCCTTGATGCTTGGAAGGGTCGAGGGCAGAAGAAGAAGGGGACGGCCCAAGATGAGATGGCTGGATGGTGTTGTAGAGGCAATGGGCGCGGAGCTGGGCGAGTTGAGGGGGATGGAGGAGGACAGGAGTGCCTGGCGGACAGCGGTCCATGGGGTCGCAGAGGGTTGGAATCGACTGTGCGACTGAATAACAACAAGCTGATAAAATGCTATAACATACCAATTTGTAATTATGATTGGGGACTCTGGGGATTTTGAACTGTAACTGTGATTGGGGATTGGGGATTTCTGATATGTTTTTGATTTTGATTTTGTATTATTTGAAGTGTTGCTGAAATGTTTTATTAATTGATTATAGTGTTGAATGTTATATTTGTGAGTTTTGTGAGCCGCCCTGAGTCGGTTGCACCGAGTAGGGCGGCATATAAATTGAATAAATAATAATAATAAAACAGTAACTCTTCCAAGAAGTTAATAAATTAAGCTGCTCATAAACAAAACTTAAAATATGGAGACTAACAAAAAAAAAAGCTAAACAGTGCACATATATGGTTATCCATATATTATTCAGCCAAAGTTCTTTGGAGTACAAAATTATACAGTGATCCGCATTAACTATTTATGTATTTAAGAAACTGCAACAAAGAAAAGGACGACTTCTTGTTTGTGAATTATATTCCCTGAAGTCATACATTCAGCAATGTATCTCTCCACCTACTCAGCATGTAGAAACAAGCTGCCAATTACATTGTGGAAAACGAAGAGGCTGAGACATTTTAAACAGTAAAACAGTAAAAGCTGAGTTCTCCAAGGGACTTGAAGGAACACAGAGGACAAATTCCATAAAAGGGGCAGCTCACTCACTGGTACAATGAAAAACAGAAAGGGCGGGAAGGTAAAGAGAACAATAAAATTAATTTACATTTCCTCCTGTTTATATCTGTAGCTTAAACAAGGAATACAAACTGCAAGCAAGAATGTAACAAGCACACTTGTTACTAACAGGGTTATGTAATATAGTGCAAACTTGCCTGTCTTTTTGGAAAATGGCACTGCATTTCAGTTCACATAGGGCTATCCAGTGTCAGATGTCCAGTGTCAGAGTAGAATATTTAAAAATATTTCAACAAGGAAAAGTAGTCTGCTAGTAGTGACAGACATGTGACAGACCAATTTGACAAACAAATTGTAGGAATTTCAAGCCATATTTTTAGCTTTTAACACATGATAAATTTAAAATACAGTCTCAACGTTCTTGAGGGTACCCAAGAGCAAAACCCTATTAGAAGATGGTGGAAGGGGCTCACTGGACAAAGAACATTAAAGGAGGATGTAGCTGAAGAACTCAATCTCCCCTCTGAACAAGCTGAGGGTTGGAGTCCCTAAATGCAAGAACAACATGCTCAAGTGGGGGCTGCTAGCAGACAACAACACATAGTATGAATGTGGAGAGATACAGAATCCAGCTGATTTACCAGTCTGCTAATTACTACCAGAGACATGCATCAATGAGTGTTTAAGTTTGGCCAATGACAAAGCCAAGAAAGTGGCTTCATTTTGGCAGTCCAGGGTTTGATCATGACATGAAATAAGAAGAAATCCTTTAGACCAAGCAGCTGAAGGGCCACAGGATTTGGCAAAAACAATGCCAGAGAAAACCACAACACTGGTAGGTAACAATAGCAGAAACCTGCCAGAAACATGCTGCTGGAAAAGGCATGCCAGCAGATTTCAATTGTCGCTTCTGTGAACTAAGAGGCACATGCAGTGATGAGATGTAACAGGTTCACACCAGTTCGCCAGAACCGGTAGTAACTTTTCCCAGTGTCCTGGAGAAACAGTAGCAGCTTTTGGGGGGAACCACCTTTGGGGCTTACCTTTTCACTGGTTTCCCCCACTGCGCATGCGCGCCAAGCACACCTACAGTGCTTGGTGCATATGCACGGCCTCCTTGCTGTCCTCCCAAGCAGGGAGGAGGAAGAGAAGCTGCTAGCCTGAAGCTCCCTATAGCCTGCTCCCCAGGGTAAGTGACTCACTTTTAGATGTGGTGTGTCTATGTTTATTTTAATGTGTATTTAATACCTTTACCTATATTGACGTACTACCACAGTTCCTAAAAAGGACTGGGGGCCGGCAGTCCTTGGGGTCCTTGGGGGTTTTAAGCAAAGTCTTAGAGTTACCTCATCAATAAGCTACATCTGTGCTGTTCCAATTTCTGTTCCATTTGGAGAACCCTTAAGGAGGTAGAGCTGTTTTACATTTACATTAAGTCATATTATCCTAGAGAACTGGTACGATGACCATACCCATCTTGCAACATGGTGCTGCCCAGGCACTTATACTACCAGGTAAGTGATGGGTTTGTGTTTGGAGTGGGTGGGTTGATTTATGTTTGGGCTGGGTGGGTGGGTGTTTGGGTGGGTAGGTGTATTTTAATGTAATTTTTATTTTATTTTTTTTATTTATTTATAGGTTTGTGTTGTGGGTGGGTGAGTTGGTTGAGGTGTGTGTGTGTGTGCTTATTTATTTATTTTTATTTATTTTTTATTTGGCTCCGCCCATGACATCATGATGTCATGATGTTAGCTCCGCCCACACTGTGATGATGTCATGGTGGGGTAGTAAAATTTTTGACATCCCACCACTGGGCACATGTCTAGCCCTGACCCCTTCACCACCATTTTCTTCACAATATCAGCATTGGGTCTTAAGAAGGAAAGGGTCTTTATTTTATTTTTTTACATTTATACCCCACCCTTTTGGTGCAAGCACCACTCTGGCTCACATGTGGCCTCTACATATGAGCATGAACCCAGATATTTCCCAACAAACAGGAATTTTGCTATAATACTGCCTGCAACTCTTAACTCAGGGGTGCCCAAACATTTTGGGGCGTGGGCCAGGCAAGTGGTTCCCCCCACCAGAAGTGGAAGTAAAATGTGCATGTGTGGGTACATAACGTGCCCATACATGTGTGTTTTACTTCTGCTTCCAGGAACAGTGCAGGTGGCACGGGCCAGATGAATTGGCATCAGGGTCGGATCTGGCATGCAGGCCATAGTTTGAGCACCCTTGTCTTAACTCATGAGTGAGACAAACATGGCTTTATGAATGTGTTGAAACCAATCTCCTGATATTCATCACCATTTTGCCTTGCTTAGGGCAACCACACCCTTTGAATTATCTGTTGGAATATTATTATGAATCTGTAAAGATGGAAACACATCTTTCCCTGAAAGATGGAAATGGTGGGGAAAATCTGGGAGAGCAAGGGAGGCGCCGCTGATAATTTTCTCCAGCATTCCACCAAGTCCAAGGGAAGCATGTTTGTCACAGGCAAAATTACTTATTGTTATTGTAACAGCAACAGTTTATTATTATTATTATTATTATTATTATTATTATTATTATTATTATTATTATTATTATTATTATTATTATTATTATTATTATTATTATTATTATTATTATTATTATTATTTTAAAAAACTGAACACCAGAAAAAAATATCAGTAAACCTGAAATCTCATCATAGTATGATATATCTGGACAATTCTTTTGTTTCTATCTATATGACTACAGTGGCTCAAGTGGCTAAGATGCTGACTGGAAGGCGGCAGGACAGCAGTTCGATTCCTGAGTACAGTACTGCAGGACAGAATGAGCTTCCATCTCTGTCCCAGCTCCTGCCAACCTAGCAGTTCGAAAGCAAGAAATTGCAAGTAGATAAATAGGGACCACTTCGGTAGGATGGTAAACAGTATTCTGTGTGCTCCAGTGTCTAGTCATGCCTGCCATATGACCACGGAAATATCTGCAGAAGCAGACAGCACTAGCTCTTCAGCTATGAAACAGAGATGAGCACTGAACCCTAGAGTCTGATATGACTGGTTTTCAAGCAAGGGTGACCTTTACCTTTACCCATATGACTATTGGATACAGACAATCATTTTGCTTTGTTTGATAGGAAATATCAATAGGTAATTACAATTCTACTATTTATTAAATGTTGACATTTTAGAAAAGAGAAAGAGCATGTGTATGTAACACATATTTTGATTTATACAGAGGATGTGGGCAAAGCTTCTGTGGTGAACCTGTGGTTGACCTGTTTATTTGTTTGCTGTAAATGGCCAGTTCTTTAAGCAACAGATGGTTTGCCATGAAGTACTTGTTGATGTTGACTCTCCTTCCCTCAACTCTTGCCCCACTTCCAGTGGATAAATAGCCTTTTTAGAAGCTTTTGAACATTTTCCCAGTACCCTTCCATATCCACTCAATGACTAGAATTTAACTGCTATGATTTAAACATAAAAGCAAAATTTCAGGATCCAGAAGTTCATAGAACTGGATCACAGACATAATTAAGCCATTGTTTTGTTCTGCCAGATAGCTACAAAGGGAAGATGCAATGGTCAGCATGAAAGATAAGCTAGCTGGCTGACAAAACAAGATAAAATGCACAGTGTAAACTCTATGCACCTATTAATCCATCTATCCATCCATCTCTCTCTCTCCATCTGTCCATCTGTCTGTCTGTCCATCCACATCTCTCTATCTAATAAATGACTATTGCAGACACAAATTTCATAAAATGTTTTCTTTTCACCAGCACCAGACCAGGAGTTGCTTGAAGAATTAAAGAAGAATTCAAATGTCTCTTTGGAATCAAATGAGAACTAAGTCCAAGATACAGTATATTTATCAACTTAAGTAGAGCATCCACATATCTAATCTTTAAAACCCTAAAATCAGATGCAAATAAATAAGACCATTATTTGGACTCACCCTTCCAGTGCCTCTCCTGCACAAATACATAGACATTCTACTACTTAAACCAAGTTGGAAAAGATCTTATTTTCTTCCATGGGAGAAACAACAACATCCTCTCCAGATCTCCTCAGTAGATCTGCTCTACTCAGATTCCATCCTAGGATTTCTCCAGCCAATGGGCTGAACAAAAAATTATATAGGGCTTACATGTGCTTCCTGAGAAGCCAGACAAGATGATTCTAGATAATGGCAACTGGTAGCTTTTAGGAATGGTAGAGGTTGAAAGCAGTGCCCCAGAAGTAGATGGGTTTGGTGCTGTTCTTCCTTATTTTGTTCATTTTGCTAGCATCTCTCAATGTACTTCTGGAAGAGCAATACCAACCAAATTATAGACTTTTTCAGTGGAGGTAGGCTTCATGCAACCAGTAATCATCCTGCATAATACATGAGCTTTTATGGATCAAGTCTACTTCATTTGACTCACTTTGAAATACAGCAGTCTTTAAGGTGGCACAGATTTTTGTCATATTTTTCAAAAATTAGGATTAGAAATTGTGAGCAAGGGAAAAGTTCTAGCTCTGCTGTCACCATACTAAAGAGGAAGCACATAGAACCACTGGGTCCAGAATTCTGATTTTTCAGTATCCAAATGTGGCAGACTTTTTCTTCTTCAGACTGTCCTTCTTTCCATAATTTTTTTGGAATAGTCGCTGTATTAGTCTGTGTTTCAGGCTTATCAGAAAACAAAACAAAATAAACAAAATAAAATAAAAATATCCTTTCTTGCACAGTTGAATAAAGCTTTTTCCCACCAAGAAAGAAGAAAAGCTGAAGTGGTTTGACTGACTACAGCCCAAACCTGGAGCAAGGCCTAGTGGCCTATCTGCTGTAATGGGCCAGACTCCACTGATCTTTTGTGTGCTTACTCATAAGTGTCCATTGTGTTCAGTTAGGGCTAGGTTAACTAACAACAAGTGTGTTTAGGTTTGTTGGCCACATTGGGTTTGTCCTGGATTTAAGGTTGGGATCCTTGTCCTACCCAGTTCAATACAAATCTTACCAACGTCCCAGATTTTCATCTGGCTTGCCTCTCCTCTCTTTCTGAGCATTTCCTTCCCTTGCAGCTCTTGTGAGAGAGGAAAAGGCATGAAGGTGACTTGAAGCAGCCACAAATGGACTTTGCAGCAGGGCTTCGTGCAGGGCATTTGCTTATCAAGTTCGGAGCCCCAACTTGCCCGCCTTGGCTCTCAGCTTCCTCCCTAGGTGTTCCAGCTGAAGTGGGGTAAGGAGTGGCGGCGTGTCCCACTTGGCCTCCTTCGCCTCCCCATTGATCAGCAAAACTTGGGACACCCACAAGGACTCTCCTTCTTTCCTTCTGCTGCCACCGAGGAGCTGAGCTGGGAGCAGCTTTGAATCCGTGACTCCAAGTCAGATAGGGAGATGAGTCCCAGGATACTGTCTGGGTTTCCCTACCTGGATTCCCTTCAGGAATATCCTGGCTTCAAGGTGAAAGTACCAACTCTCAGGTAGGGCTGCTTGTTTTGGGTTTCCTTTTACCTATTGCTGAGAAGGTGTTGACCTGCCAACCTTCCAGTCATTAAGTTCAGTGGAGAGGGGATCCTAGATTGGGGGAAGACCAAGAGCAGCATGGGACCAAGGGTGGTGGTGGGAATCTGATGAGTCAAAGGAAGCCACGGATCTCTGTGACAATCCTCTTTCTTGCCTCCCAGGCAATTGGGAGAGGGTCCCTCAGAGCAGAGGCATAGCATGGGGGGGGGGCTGGCAAAATTTCACAATAAATAGGGACCCTCCCCCATTGCCGCCGTCCTGGCCCCTGGCCAGGGACAGTGAATTTTGGCCTACATCCCAGGCTGCTTAAACCCACACTACACCACTGCCTCAGAGATGCCATGAATTTGCCTCTGAGCTATGGGAACCCTCCCCCCCACTTTTCACTCCCACCCCCCTTTTTCACTCCCACCTGCCTTCCCCAGCCTGATCTGAGGATGGAAGAAGGCAAAGACATCACATGGCTGTCCCGGTTTTGTGGTAGAGAATTATAGCAATCCTATGCCTGCAAATATTCAACAGTCCTACTGGTATAAGTGCAGGGTGCAGTTTTTGGCTTTTTGTTTCAAATGTTTTGTAGCTACATTTTCAATACTTACCCAATGTTCCTGTCTTTTGGCACTCAGACTAAATACAGAGGCAACCGTGGTCTCTGGGAGAAGTTTCAATGTAACTCATCTCTTCTGTAACATGCATATTTCCTCAGACACTCCTTATACTGTACTTGCTAGAGAGAAGATGGATAAACTCCTCCCAGGCTTCAAAGGGATTGCTAAATCAGAGGAGAACACGCCAGGTATGGGAGGGGAAGATCTGGTGGTGGTGGTTTAGATAATAATTAGATTAATGTCTTTGCCTCTACAGAGCCCAAGGCTGCATGAAGGCTGCATGAAGCAATTTAGCATTTTGACGAGAGTGACATTTTATTCTGACTCATGCAGTGAGCAAGAGACCCCTTGCTTGGCAAACGAAACAAATTAATTAGAAAGTATGGGCTAGGAAGCATCCCTGCCGTTGGAGGAAAGTCCTGTAACATCTGCTGCCCAGGGACAGCACGCTCTCCCTGTGGGACTTGGGCCTGTGGACCTCCTCTGACACTTAACTGTGAGCAGAACTTGGGTCTGACTGGAAGGGGGTTGCCTTCACCATCCCCTCTCCTTGATATTTACCACTTGGCTGAGGGAGAACCAAGAAACCTGAATGTTCTCCCTTTGGAAGAATCATAAGACTCTGTTTAGGGGGCTTGTTCCCTATTTTACCTGCTTGTAGCATTTTAATAGGGTCAGTGTTGTAGGATGGATGTTTTCTTCTGTGGAGGGTTGATAAGGAAATAATTGAAGCTTCAGGTGCAGAGTTCCAAGTGCCCCCCCCCCCAATTATACTAAGAGACTCACTAGGCAAGATGCTGGTTCCATATATACTGTATACTCTTAAAAGACCATCTGATTTGCCTAACACAATGATGCTGAACCTTGGCACTCCAAGTGTTCTTGAACTCCAATTACCAGAAGCCCAAGTCAGCACTCCTGCTGATCAGGGCTTCTGGGAACTGAAGTTCCAGAACACATGGAGTGTCAAAGTTTGCCATCACTGACCTAACATGAGCTCACCTCAAGTGTATCTCACAAAATAGCTTGTTTCTGTTTTGTGACTGGCCATTCTTATGATTGATATTTCAGGGACAGGCAGCACTCAAAAACATGTGCACATGCAGGGATAATGTTATAACTGGAGATGTGGGTTTTTCTTATTGGGTTATCTGATCTTGTGCTAGGCAAAGGGGTAAACTTTACCTCAGTGCCATTATCACAGAACAGTTATTTACCTCACATTCAAAAAAATATGGGTGATACGTGACTACTTTTATATTATTTTTCTCCGTGTGACAAACAAATGTTTAGGAAGAGGAATCCAGAATCCTGTTGTACAAGCATAAGAACTAGAAGGGGTTTAAATGAAACCAACTGTTGAACCATTGCTTGAGGCAGTATCCTTGGTGGTTACTTCCAGTTCTGCCCACCTGCAACAAAAACTACCTCAACTTACCTACATTAAACAGTGTTTAAAATTAAGTTAAAGCAGTTAGACATCCATGCTGCAGTCCGAAATAGTTAAACATGCATTCATCTCATTGAGTTCACATGGAGTTGAAGCTGAAGTTGTTAAATATACGATTGTATTCTTATTTCAAGAGCACAAAGAAATATCTTGAGCCTCCTTTTCACCCTCCTGTGTTTAGACTGTGCTAAAAGCGTGGTGCCTATGGATGCCACTGAGCATACTGGGATTTTTCATAAATAAACAAAAGCAAATGCAATAATAAAATAGAATTCAGATCCAATGAACCATTTTAAATGGTAGAATCACAACTGGAAGACTTCTAAAACCCAAAACTTGTTTTTCTTTCTTTGGAGAGAAGCCAGTACTACAATACAATTAAGCAAGTTAATCTATCCCATACTTGCTGTGACTAAAATAAACCACCTCTCTGAGATCCTTCTCAGTAGAAAAGAGAGAAGGATCAGCACACTTTCAAAAACTTCATGGATTCTCCTAGTAATAGTTGCCAGGTCAGCCTTTGTGAAGTCACAAGAAGGTGGCCCCTTACAACAATTATAGGAGGGGAAACATGTAAAACAATGTGTGCACATATAAAACAATGACAAAGACAATGTGGATTTCCTGTACTTCCTTTAAGCACATATTATATCTGCAAAAATATTAAGCACTGTTTTTTATGTTGATCTTGTACTCCTGGTGGCCAGGTAGAAACAGGTGGAAATGGATTCCTATTTCCAGCCATTTAAAGGTAAAGGTCACCCTTGCTTGAAAGCCAGTCGTATCCGACTCTTAGGGTTCAGTGCTCATCTCTGTTTCATAGCCAAAGAACCAGCGCTGTCTGCTTCTGCAGATGTTTCCGTGGTCATGTGGCAGGCATGACTAGACACAGAACACTGTTCACTTTCCCACCAAAGGGTTCCCTATTTATCTACTTGCAATTCTTGCTTTCGAACCCACACTAGTTCTTCCTTACTTGTTGAAACATTCCTCCAAAAGAGCAGACATGAGCTTACTTTGTTACAGGCTACAGATTAGTTTACAGATATGGACCACTGCATGAACTATGTTTCCTAAAGGTTTTTTTTTCTTTTTAGAGCTTACGAATTCTTATTATTTTTGAGAAGTATGTACTGTCATTCAATGTCAAATGCAGAGAGGCCCTAATTTGCAGTGAAACAAATTACTGTACATTTGATTGAAAAATTCCTGTTTGAGCCTAAATAAGACTCACATAAAGTATCCAACACTTTCATAAAATTTTAAGTTCTTATTGTTACATGTTGTCAAGTCAGAATCAACATATAGTGACCCTAGTAGAGTTTTCAAGATAAGTGAGAGATTTATCAATTCTAAACCACCAGTAAGTAGTCATGGGATTTGAATCTAGCCCCCATCCCCCACCCCGAGTCCTAGCTTGTCACTTTGTCTATTACACCACATGAGGTAAAGTCTAAGCAGCTCACCATAAACATCAGAAGCACATTTTTCCTAGTTGTGTTCCTACAACCACATCCACACATGTTGGGACACGGAAAAGGGTAGTACACAAACACCTTAAGTACTGAAAGCAGTGGACATTTCACAGCCATGTCTTAAAAAGTTTTCAGATATACTTTCTCTTTCAGAATTCTATTGTCAATTTATGCTTGCATAAAGGAAATAAAGTAATTCTTAGTGGCAGACTGCCACTTCCTGTGAGATGGGAAGGGGGAATCGTTTTTCTAAGCTACACATTCCCAAATTTCACGGTGGGCCTGGCAGCTGTGAAATTCTGCAGGATGTGATCCAAAATGATGGAGACAACGATGACAATGATGATTTCCATCTTTGCTCATCATACATGAACACCTCCATTATCTCATGTTCTGCTGAGACAAGGAAAAGGAATGTCTCCTCCTTTTCTGAGGCCTTCTTTTTCATGTGGCAGGCATGCCTCAACACCAGAGTGCATGGAACGCTGTTTACCTTCCCCTCAAAGTGGTACCTGTTTATTTACTTGCAATTTCTTGCTTTCAAACTGCTAGGTTGGCAGGAGCTGGGACAGAGATGGGAGCTCACTTCATCATGTAGAACCCAGGAATCAAACTCTGACCTTCCAGTCAGCGAGTTCAGTGTCTTAGCCACTTGAGCCTCCACAGGCAGTGGTGGGATGTCAAAAATTTTACTACCGCACCGTGATGTCATCACAGTGTGGGCAGAGCTAACATCATGATGTCATGGGCGGGGCCAAAGAAAAATAAATAAATACAAAATAATAAAAAATAATAAAATAAAAATAAGCACACACACGTGCACGCACACACGCGCGCGCGCGCACGCGCACACACACACACACACACACAGACACACACAGACACCCCTCACACACAAACACCCCTCACACACACACACACACCTTGACGTGCATGTGCAGTGGGGGAACCAGTGAAAAGGTAAGCCCTGAAGGTGGTTCCCGCCAAAAGCTGCTACCAGTTCTCCGGGACACTGGGAAAAGTTACTACCGGTTCTGGCCAACTGGTGAGAACCTGTTACATCCCATCACTGTCCACAGGGGTTCTTATGAGAGTTCTGTAGATAAATTATAATTTTAGTTCCTTAAATCAATCACAAGACAATATTTTCATACAGATCTACAATGTATTCAGAATAGATGCCGCTACAATCTGCCTAGCGTTTCATATAACACGCATGAAAAATGAAACAGAATTGGAAACATGAAGGGTGATGTTCTGTTGCCTAGTCTAACAAGCTTTGGAAAGAAAACTTGACATAAAATGTTTACACCCAAAGGACACTAACTGTGAAAAATACAATTTGTTCACCACCTAGCTATAAGGCACTCAGCAAATGTCTCACAGACACAGGATCCAATTAAGTTTGACAACTTGTGGCTCAGGTAAGCTTTCAGCCTGGACTGTCATAAATAAACCTTTAACACCTGACTAATGCAACCAACTTCTTTTCATAGAGCTTGATACTCTTGAACAATGGTCTGAAAACAATAGCATGAAGTTTAACAGGGATAAGTGCAAAGTTCTACACTTATGGGAGAAACCCAAATGCTCAGTTATAGGATAGGGGATACTTGGTTTAGTAATACTACAACCGAGAAGGATCTTGGAATTGTTGTACTGTATATCACAGGCTAAATATGAGTCAACAGTGTGATATGGCTGCATAAAAGGCCAACACTGTTTTAGGCTGCATTAACAGAAGTATAGTCTCCAAAACCCATGAAGTGTTAGTCCCTCTCAAGCCAATACTGGTCAGGTCACTTTTGGGTACTGTGGACAACACACTTTAAGAAGGATGGCAACAAAATGCAACAGGTTCAGAGGAGGGCAACAGGGTGATCAGGGGACAGGAAACCAAGCCATATAAGAAAGCTGAAAGAAAATATGATAGCACTTTTCAAATACTGTATTAGAAAGCTAGTCATAAAGAGGAGGGGCAGGGTCTGTTCTTGATCATCCCAGAGTGCAGGACATGTAATAATGGGCTTAAATTGTAGGAAGCCAGATTTTAGCTCAATATCAGGAAGACCTTCCAAACTGTCGGAACAGTATGACAATAAAACCAATGGTGAGTGCTCCAACACTGGAGGAATTCAAGAGAGAATTGGAGAACCATCTCTCAGATCTGCTTTGATTTGAATTCCTGCATTGAGGGGAGGGGGATGGACTCAATGGTCTCATAAGCCCCTTCCAACTCAGTCATTCTATAATTTTATGGCTCTTTGGCTATTCTATAGATATAAATAAAAGTATCGTGGTGGAGAAGCAAATTAGAAAGAAGTACAAATCAGGTTAATTTTCATTACATTTCACAAGATTATGCTAATATTTTCATCCCATCCATGTTGGGCACAGAGTCCCAAAGATCTTCCTCTCCTTCATGGATATTGTTGTGTGTTTTGGTATAAGCTTTCCTAATCTATATTTTTTGCACTTTTTAATTAAAGCACATATTTTCCAAACATGACATTTTCTAGTTGTGCACATTTTCATGTGTATTATTTGAAAAAGAAGCAAAGGAAAGAAGAACCTGGTTTGTGCCATTTCCTCCTAATAACAAACCTACCACCCCCAAAAATGTCTGCACATTTTTGTTCATGGTCTCACAGCATGCAATAAAATTGTTAGATATTTGAAAGTCCTAGCGGCGGGAAAATCGCCGCTACCCATTGGTCAGTGGGCTGGGTCAAGCAGGGTATTTAATCCCCTGCTGACCCAGCCGTTGTTGTTGTTGTCTGTGCTAACCACAATAAACAGACGTGTTGTTGGTTCACCCTTAATGGCTTCCGTGTCCTCACTCCCGCGCCCTGATCTCCGGATCTAACACTGGCGACGAGGATGGGATATTGAGGAACGGACCAGAACCATCACACACATCAGAGCCACCACTTCCGAAGGCACCTCGCCATGGCTACTTATGTCCCACCGACACCCTTCCAGCCGAAAGACGAACGATGGAAGAGCTATATGGACCGGTTTGAATTCTCCCTGCTAGCTGCGGAGCTGGGGGAGATCGCACCGGAGCGGAAGAAGGCGTTCTTCCTTACTCACTGCGGGGCCAAGGTCTACGAAGTGGCCCAGTCCCTGGTAGACCCCACACCAATTCTGGATGTCTCATGGGAAGCCCTACAGTTGGCCCTAAAGAACCACTACGCGCCAGAGCCCTCGAAGTTCGTGTTCCGGATTCAATTCCGGGACCGATATCAGATGCCGGGGGAACCCATCGGTGAGTACGTGGCCGCCCTGAGAGCAGCAGCCATCCCGGCCGTCTTCGGGCCATTTCTAGAGGACTCTCTGACCGAGCAGCTCATCAGAGGAGTCCGCGACAATAAGCTCCGGAAGAGACTATTGGCCCGGAGAGACCTGACCCTGGTCGGGGCCATCGAAGAGGCCAGAGCCTTCGAGCTCTCGACGTCGGCCGCAACCTCCATCAACCGGTCCCCGTCGGTGCATCGCCAAGCCTCCGCTCACCACCAAGACATCGTTCCCGACGAGGACGAAGAAGAAGAAGCAGAGGTGTGTGCGACCGACGGGGGAAACTCGGGCAGGAGCAACCAGCGTTGCGCCAGCTGTGGAGGGCCACACCAGCGGGCGCATTGCAGATTCAGGGAGGCCATCTGCCGCTACTGTGACAAGCGGGGACACATCGGGAAGGTCTGCAGGGCAAGACAAGCGGAGAACCAAGCTGACCGGCAGATTCAAAAGTTCCCGCCGGGCAAGATGGCCGCCAACCAGAGGACGAATCAAAGGCGCCAGGGGCGAAACAGCGGCAAATTCGAAGATGCCGAGACACACACGCTCACGATAAGCCACACCGCCACACAGAAGGGGGAGAAATACTACGCCACAGTCACGATCGACGGGGCTGAGTGTCCAATGGAGGTCGACTCTGGGGCCGCCATTTCCATCGTCCCGTGGAGGTGGATGAAGAAGACATTCCCGTCTCTAAAGGAATCAGATCTCCAGGCCCAGCGGATCCGGATCAAGGACTGCCAAGGCAAGTTCCTCCCCGTCGCGGGACAGAAGTGCGTCCGAGTCACGTACGGCCCGAAGGAAGAAAGCCTACCACTGACCATCGTACACGGGGACATCCCAACGCTACTGGGCACCAACTGGTTCCCCGCCTTGGGGCTGTCCATCGCGGGCATCCACTCCACCGCGACTGACCAACCCGGGGACGCCTCACTGAGGGACGACCTGATGGCCGAATTCCAGGACGTTTTCGGGGAAGGCTTGGGCAGGTATGTGGGGTCCCCTATATCATTTGCGCTCAACCCGGGCGTTGCTTCCATCCGCCTTAAAGCCCGGAGAGTTCCACTAGCGCTCAAGCCCAGGGTCGAGAAGGAACTCGATAAACTGGTCGCCCAGGGAATCCTTGTTCCCGTCGACCACGCTAAGTGGGAGACTCCCATAGTGACCCCCATCAAACCGGACGGGTCAGTGCGCATCTGTGCAGATTACAAATGTACAATCAACAAGGCTTTAGAGCCGAGCGCGTACCCGGTCCCGGTCATAGACCACCTGCTCCATTCTCTGGGCCCTGGCAAAATCTTTGCCAAGCTCGACCTGGCCCAAGCCTACCAACAGCTTCCGGTGGATGATGCCACGGCCGAAGCCCAGACTATTGTCACGCACCGGGGGGCATTCAAGTGCACAAGGCTGCAGTTTGGGGTCAGCATAGCCCCAGGGCTATTTCAGAGCACAATGGAGAGGCTTCTCCAAGGACTCCCGGGGGTGGTGCCCTATTTTGACGATGTCCTGATAATCGCCGGGGATTCCGGCCAACTCAAAGACAGGGTCGCCACCATCCTGGCCAAATTCAGGGCCGCGGGGCTCAGGGTGAAGCGGGACAAGTGTCTGCTGGGGGTCCCCTCCGTGGAGTTTTTGGGGTTCCGCATCGATGCCAAGGGCATCCACCCCACGAGGGGCAAGGTGGAAGCGATCCAGAACGCCCCGGCCCCCAAGAACAAGCAGGAGCTACAGGCGTTCCTGGGGCTCCTGAACTTTTACGCAGCCTTCCTAAAAGGGAAGGCCACGGCGGCTGAGCCCCTGCACAGACTGTTAGCGGCCAAGGCAGAGTGGGTGTGGGGGCCCGAGCAAAAGTCGGCTTTCGCGGCTGTAAAAAATCTCCTCTCGCAGGACAGTTTCCTGATACAATACAACGCGACCCTGCCACTGGTCCTCGCCTGCGACGCGTCTCCCTACGGCGTCGGCGCAGTCCTGGCCCACCGACTCCCCAACGGTCTCGAGGCGCCCATCGCCTACTATTCCAGGACCATGTCGTCGACGGAGCGAAACTACGGCCAGATCGACAAGGAGGCGCTGGCGGCAGTGGCAGGGGTAAGAAAATTTCATGACTACTTGTATGGCCGGGACTTCGAACTTGTGACTGATCATAAGCCCCTGTTGGGACTCTTGGCCGGCGACCGGCCCACACCCTCTGCCTTGTCCCCCCGGATGCAAAGGTGGGCCATTTTCCTCTCCGGGTATTCGTATACCTTGGTCTACCGGCCTGGAAAGCACATGGGCAACGCGGACGCGTTGAGCAGGTGCCCCCTCCCGACCCTGGACGGCGCGGAAAAGGGGGAGGCATCAGTTCTTGCCCTGGACATCCTGGACTCTGCCCCCACCACGTCGGCCGAGGTCGCCAGGGCGACGGCGAGGGACGCCGAGCTCCGAACCGTCGCCAGCTGGGTGCAACGGGGCTGGCCGGACAAGGGGGAAGGGGAGTTTAAGGTATTTTGTGATAAAAAAGACGAAATGTGCTGTGTGGGGGGTTGTTTGCTGTGGGGGGACCGGGTAGTGGTCCCCGGAAATTCCGTCCCAAGGTCCTAGAAACTTTGCATACCAGCCACCCGGGAATAGTAAAGATGAAGGGGCTAGCCCGAAGTTACGTATGGTGGCCGGGTATTGACAAAGACATAGAGTCGTGGGTGGCCCAATGCACGCCCTGCCAATCATCACGGCCCAATCCACCAGCAGCCCCGGTTAGAGAATGGGAACAGCCCACGGGCCCATGGCAGAGGATCCACATTGACCTCGCCAGCCCCTTCCACGGCCAAACATTCCTGATTGCAGTGGATGCATACTCGAAATGGTTGGAGATCCGACTCCTGAGTAGCACCACAGCCAGAGCAATCATCAAGGAACTCAGACAACTTTTTGCAATGCACGGCATTCCAGACACCCTAGTTTCCGATAACGGGCCCCAGTTCACAGCCACTGAGTTCGAGCAGTACCTGGCATCCTTAGGTACCAGGCACGCTCTCACCTCCCCGTTCAGGGCACAAGGGAATGGGCAGGCCGAGAGGTTCGTGCGAAGCGCTAAGGAGGCCCTGGAAAGGCTGGGACCAGGGGACTGGCAGGAGCGCATAGACACGTTCCTGTTAGCCCAACACAATCTGCCCTGTGCTGCCACGGGAAGGGCCCCCGCGGAGTTGCTCATGGGCTGGAGACTCCGCTGTCAGCTGGATCGGTTACACCCCAGGTACTCCCCAGACAAGTTTAAGGGGAACCAGCCACAGGGCCGGACGCTGGCCATTGACTCACCCATCTTCGCCAGAAACTACGCGTCCGGCCCACCGTGGGAAGAGGGAACCGTCAGCGAAATGCTGGGTCCCTACACTTACAAGGTTCGCCTCGCTGATGGTCGAACATGGAAACGCCATGTCGACCAACTCAGGAGGCGAACGAGTCCCGACACGGATAGCTACCTCCCCCGGGGAGTGCAGACCGGCGTTGAGCCAGTCATGCACCCGATGGACGAACCGGTAACCGACCCGATTCGGCCAGAGGACAGCCCCGTTCGAATAGCGCCATCACCAGTCACCTTACCGTGTGGAGCAGGCTCACCCCCGGTCACCGCGGAACCTGACGCTCGTGTTCCGGAGCAGCTCCCGGCCCAGCCAGGACAGAGCGAGAGCGACAGGTCCACTCTGCCCGATGTCCCAGCGCTGACTGAACTGCGCAGGTCCGATCGGGTAAGAACACGCCCCCGTCATCTGGAAGATTATGTATGCAAATAGGGAACTGAGGCATTCTGGGGGGAAGGGGTGTTAGATATTTGAAAGTCCTAGCGGCGGGAAAATCGCCGCTACCCATTGGTCAGTGGGCTGGGTCAAGCAGGGTATTTAATCCCCTGCTGACCCAGCCGTTGTTGTTGTTGTCTGTGCTAACCACAATAAACAGACGTGTTGTTGGTTCACCCTTAATGGCTTCCGTGTCCTCACTCCCGCGCCCTGATCTCCGGATCTAACAAAAATCATTTCAAAAGAAAGCTTGGTTGATGTGATTTTGTTTTACCCTCTCTATTCAAGACAATGAAATGTGCAAGAAGGGATTGAAGCTACTGATAACCCAAATAAGCCATGCCTCTTCCAGACCACTGTGAAATATTCAATAGGGAAAGGACCACTAAATGAGATAAAATGGAGACAGAAAGTCAATATCCTTTCAACCTTTTTGACTGCCCATTCATGGCTGAATCACACTTACAAAGATAGTTACCTACATTATTACTCACAATTTTTACCATCATAGAAAAGTGTGCATCATGACCATGCCCTTTTGGAGATCATGTGCTGGTGAGGAACTTCTAAACATTTTGGATTACATCTCACACAGTCGCTTGCCATCAGCCACAGTATCCAGGACTGATAACAGATTTAATCCAAAGCACCTGGAAAAGCAGCAGAAAAATCAGCTTCTGCTATGCACCAAATTTTCTACATGCTGCCTACCACTGCCTCAGTTTCTGCCAGAAAGCAACACATTTAACAGCTATTAAAAAGAGAATTTTCAGCCCTTCTGATCATCATTAAAAACTCTACCATCTTTTGGAGAAAGGTGTACTCAGGAAAGTTACTAACAGCTAGAAGATAGTGCAAGGGTTAACATGTCATTATATACATGTACAGAACAACTGCTTATCCCCAAAACCATAATTGTAGTACTGTAAATAGTATTAAGTACTGTAGTGTTCATCAAAGACTTAAACATATGGGCCATTTTCAGTAAGAAAATATGTTCACAATAAAAGAAACCCCTCTGCTTCTCAGGACTGCAAATTCCATTTTGAAGAAGCAGTAAATGCTCAGAGAGTCTCAGAGGAAACAATGCATTAAAAGTTTTCACTAAAGGTTGCTTCTGGTATCTGACCTTACTGTTCTTTGCACAGTTCTGTGAACTCCATAGTCATCAGCAGGCCAAGATGTCTTTTCTACAAACCAAACACTTAAGACAAAGGTTCTCTCAAAACACATTCTCTCTACAAAGCCCGTCTGTTATATGCCATCAAGCTGCATCCAACTTATAGTGATTCTACATGGGTTTCTGATGTATGTGAGTTGTGAGACATTTAAGGAGTAGTTTTACTGCCCCCCCCCAGTAGTTTGTGGGGCTGTGTGGGGATTTGATTCCAGCTCCCCTGCATCCTAATCCTATTACCTTACTCTTTGTGACTCACAAAGTAAGTACATTTTGAATTCTTATAATGTGGTTCTGAAAAGCTCTGTAAAACCAGAAAAGTTACTTTCTTCACACAACAGTTCCCATTGCCTACCCGCAGCCAGCATGGTAAACCACAGGCCAACCTTATGCATTCAACTTTCAAGCCACACTAGTTATTTCAAAGTACAGTATACAGGTACAGTATACTACAGTGAACTAATTTGACTTGTGTGAGTCATACGAGTCACAAAGTAATACGGTTGTATTTACAACCTCATCCTTCAACAGAAAATACAGTTAACAACTGTTTTTAGTTAAAGTGTTCTTCTAGGGGGTGGTGGTGGTGGTGGGGAACAATCAATAGGGGTCAAGTCAAAACAAAATGAAAAAAGGTTCCAATTGTGATAGGAAACCAATTAAGACAAAGAGTGGTTTAGATGCCAGGCTAGGAGTAGTCTAAACTAAATTCAAATCCTCAGTCACCAGTGAAGTTCAGAAGGTAATCTAACCTTCAGTGAATGCGTCTCAAGTTCCTGGCCTACCTTACTGGCTCGATAAGAATGCAGAATAGGAGAATAACTGTGTATGCTATTTTCAGAACAAACAACCACAGCTCAATCTTCTGAAACAGTGAGCTTCACATGCTGGGCACTGCAACAGATAAGCACGAAACCCAATGTGGTGTAATGGTGAGAGCACTAGTCTATGACTCAGAAGACCAGGGTTCAAATCCCTGCCTGGTCATGAAAGCTCAGTGGGGGTGTGGAACTGGTAAAATCACTCCACGAATATCTCATATACATTTGAAGCCCAATGAGGATTTTCATAAACCTGGTGCAATTAGATGGTACATCTCTCTCTTCTTCATAGGTATATACACATACACATATCAGGTATTATACTAGTGGTGCTTCTAAAAGTGTTGGGAATACAAAAAAGCTTTCCTATTTAATTCAAGTAGACAGGGCCATGCAGGGGAAAATGGTCCTTTAAATACTTTGATCCAATAATATCAACATAACTTAGTGAATCAGACATTGTGCAGATGTGATCCATATTAATGTGCTCTGAGCGTATTAGGGCCACATATACAGAGTACAGCAATATTTATGCTTCCAAAATCTAGATGTCCCCAAATCCATCACTTTCTTACCTTGCCATATTAAGTAGCAAGGCATGAACACAGTTTGTAATCAAATTCACTTGAAGATGTGTAGAGCCTCAAATGTCACTGAAAATACTGCTTTGCCTCTGATTAACTTTGGTTTATTGCTTTATCACCATCCTTGACTAGCTTTGATTTAATCCAATATTCTTAGAAGCTAAACTTTAACTCAAGAAGTTACTCAACATTGTGAATTGATCAACTCAAAGCTTTATCTTCCTACCTGAAAGTATATCTTTAACCTGGACACTTATTATACTGTTGCCCACACTTTAAGAAGTCTGCCTCTTAATAATATCTGAGATATCAATACAGTAAACAGAAAGCCAAGCCAGGCCTCCACTTCAATAAGATGTGTTGATTTCTTTTTCAGCAGTTTAACTTGCTATGAATCATCATATCTACTCTTTATAAGTAGCTGACTAGGGAATGAGATTAAAGATTTCTTTGGTAGAATGGACTGGTCAGTTTTATAAGGAAGGTGGTAGAGCAAATGTTTGATTGCTGTGTTCTGTTTTTAAGGGGAAGAAAGCCCTTTGTTGTGAGCTGAAAATTACTAATGCAGGAAGTTGTATCAATGAGCATCTTTCCTGATGATGTCACATTATATAAAACACATTTTTTAATTCATTGCATTGGGCATTTCCAGATCTGGTTAAAAAATTATGTTGTTAACCTTTGAAGCCTTGGCTTCAGTAATGTGAATTCTGGTTATCTAAAATATTGTTTGCATGGCTGTAGTTGTGCTTTTATGTTTTTATGATAACCACAAGGGCATTTTGTTTGTTAACCAGCTGTAATCAAACAAGATTGCAGGCAGGAGGATCAGTGCCTTTTCAGTAACAGCCCCACTTCCTTCCAAGCAGCTTAGCAAAAGGAGGAGGAAGAGGAGGAAAGATTTGCACTGGCAGTGTCTGAAAATCATACAAATGTCATGGAGCAAAATTAAAAGGCCAGGCTTTCTCTCTGCCGCCGCTGCCCCCCCCAATTTTTTTTTTAAAAAAATAATAATATCAGCAGCGCATAAGGTTTGGGAGGTTGAATCTGTAGTGACAACAAGGAACAAAGCTTGAACTGTACTAAAAATGGGCTGAAAGCTATTAAGGTTCTTCCAGTGTTATTAAAATATATTTCTTCAGCTCAATCACCAGCCTGAGGGGTGCATTGTGAACTAACCGCAGTTTCCAAACTGTTTCAAAAACATTTTAATACAATGCACAGCAGTAATTAGTCCTAGATGTTACCACAGCATGAATTAAATCAAATATATTTTGAGTTCAGTAACTCATCTGGTTTTGTGAAAGGCTAAAAATGATGCAAACACAGACAAAAGCCCCTCCTATAAATGTTAGCAAGTACAATAAAGCAAGTTATATCTCTCTGCATAGGACATAATGTTCCAAAGAAAGATCTGTAAACATGTTGGATTAAATGTCATTACAGAGCTTCTATAATCAAGAACCTGATCATATCAGGGTTCCTGATCACTCAATCAGTACGCAAAGGTTCAATTTATTACTTGGTGCCCTGTGGTTTTGGAGGAAGGGATTAGGTACAGCTCGAATGAGCTCTCGTCTCTGTCCCAGCTCCTGCCAACCTAGCAGTTCGAAAGCAAGAAATTGCAAGTAGATAAATAGGGACCACTTCAGTGGGAAGGTAACATCGTTCCATGCGCTACGGTGTCTAATCATGCCTGCCACGTGACCATGGAAACGTCTGCAGAAGCAGACAGCGCTGGCTCTTCGGCTTAGAAACAGAGATGAGCACTGACCCCTAGAGTCAGATATGACTGGCTTTCGAGCAAGGGAAACCTTTACCTTTACCTTTACTACTACATGGGTTTGTGTTTCACCTAGGTTAGTCAGTTGTGAACAGCAATAATTGGTAATTCATACTCAAGTTCTCCAGTAAAGATATTTCCATGTCACTGTGGATACACATGATTGCATCTGGAATATTATTGCTATAAAACAGGAGCAGTGGACAAAAACTTTTTGGTGGCGCCACTTACCGTAGATCCCTTCACAGCACTCCATGGGCAAGACTATACCACAGGTGAGGGGCTGCATACCACATAACACCATCATGTTTCAAACTGAAGCAGCACATAGAACTTTCTTCTGCTAAGCATTTTGGTCATAGAACAGTTTCCCTCCTTTCTCTTCACGGCCTTCTCACAGTTGGCCTTTGCTAAGGCATAGAGTCTATGTATGGGATAGCAAAAATGGTGCTCCCACCAGTGAGGAGAGAGAACCCTAGGGACAGGGCCTGGAAAAGCAGCAGAACTCATGGAATAAGTAGGGCTTGTCTGCAGACTTCTGCAAACCAAGCAATGAATTGTTTGCTCTACCCTGCTATAAGACTGCCCAGGTTTTTGAGATAAAAATAAAGGTCGCCCTTGCTCAAAAGACAATTGTATCCAACTCTAGGCAGTGGTGGGCAACAACAAAAATTGCTACCACACCATACATTGTCGGCAGAGCCTATATCATGGGCAGAGCCTACATCATGGGCGATCTAGTCATGCCTGCCATATGGTCATGTATACATCTGCAAACACAGGCAGCACTGGCTCTTTGGCTGCAAATGGAGATGAGCACTGCACCCTAGAGTTGGATATGACTGGCTTTTGAGCAAGGGAGACCTTGAACCACTTGCAGGGACAATACCTGACGTCAATTTTTAATACCAATCAGGGATTTTCTGTTATTAGGTAAAGGTTGCCCTTGCTCAAAAGCCAGTTGTTACCAACTCTAGGGTTCTGTGCTCACCTCTGTTTATAGCCAACGAGCCAGTGGACTTGATCCACAAAAGCTCACATTAAAATACAGCAGTTAGTCTTTAAGGTGCCACAACATTTTTGTCTTTTTGTTTTGTTTACTCTCTGATATGCTTGCACAGAACAAAAATTTTTAAACAGTAGCTGTGTTAGTCTGGGCAAGGCAGGGAGGTGGACATGGCCACCCAATTTCGCTACCACCACCCCTGCCCAAAGGCCACCCAATTTTGCCACCACCACCCCTGCCTGAAGCCCACCCAATTTTGCTTACTCATAAGTGTTCATTGTGTTCAGTTAGGGATAGGTTAACTAACAACAACTGTGTTTAGGTTTGTTGCCCACATTGGGTTTGTCATGGATTTAAGGTGGGGTGCGAACCTGTTGCTGCCTACCACTGACTCTAGGGTTCAGTGCTCATCTCTGTATATAGCCAGAGAGCCTGCACTGTCTGCGTCTGCAGACATTCGGTAGACATGTGGCAGGCACAACTAGACACCGGACTGCACGAAATGCTGTTCACCTCCCAAAGTGGTACCTATTTATCTACTTGCAATTTCTTGCTTTCAAACTGCTAGGTTGGCAGGAGCTGGGACAGAGACAGGAGCTCATTTCATCCTGACAGTACTCGGGTCTTGAACTACTGACCTGTCAACCTTCCAGTTGTCAAGTTCAGCATCTTAACCACTTGAGCCACCACAGTCCTCAGGTTTTTGAAGGTCTGCCTCCTTTTCAAAAAAATGGAATATAAAATCCAGATAGAGCATTATAAAATAGGATTGTCTAATAATTATTATAGGATGTAAAATCAGTTATGACTTTTGGCAACCCTTTCCAGAGTTTTCTAGGAAGAGAGTGTTCAATAGTGGTTTATCATTCTCTTCTTCTAAGGTTCCCTTTGACTGTGCAGCTTGCCCAATGCTATATAGGCTGGCCGTTTTCTCAGGAAGCACAGTGAGGGATTGAACTCCTGGCCTCTGGTTCCACAGTCAGAGACTTAACTCACTGAGCTATTCAGGCAGCTAACAGGATCTTAAAGAATTATAAATTGCATATAAGGAAATTTGTCCTAACACACACACACAGACACAGACACACACACACACACACACAGACACAGACACAGACAGACAGACAGACAGACACACACACACACACACACACAGATGAGTTTCCATGGCTAAATGGAGATTTGAATCTTGGACTACTGAGTGCTAGTCCAACCCCCTATCCACTATACCACTCTGGATCAAAGGATTTAAGAGTGAACAAAGATTTTATCAGCTCCATGAGTCTCCAGATGATACAGATCTCCCTCCACATCCCTAGGTTCAGTATCCATGGTTTCAGTTATTTGTGGGTCTGAAAATATTCAATAAAAATCCCTGAAATATTATGAAAATTATACTGTATGTAGTTCTACAGCAAATTGTCAGGTCTGACCACTATCTGCAGGGTAATGTTTACAAGGAACAGAGGCAGACATTTTGGTAATAGATGCCTTTGAGATGTGGTGTTGGAGGAGAGTTTTGACAGTCCACTGGACAGCGAGGAGAACAAATAGGTCAATCTTAGAAGAAATAAACCCAGAATGCTCCTTAGAAAGTCAAATTGTAAAGATGAAGCTAAAGTACTTTGGACATCAAATGAGAAGAGAAGATTCACTTGAGAAAGCCTTGATGCTTGGAAGGGTCGAGGGCAAAAGAAGAAGGGGACGGCCCAAGATGAGATGGTTAGATGGTATTGTGGAGACAATGGGCACAGAGCTCAGTGAGTTGAGGGGGATGGTGGAGAACAGGAGTGCCTGGCGGGCAATGGTCCATGGGGTCGCAGAGATTCGGAATCGACTGTGCGACTGAACAACAACAACATGTAGAACAATTGAGGCATTTAAAACATTCCCTACTTCAATGACTCAGGTATATGTGTTAAATATGGGATTTATTATTATCTGCAGTTTTAGGCATCCACAATAGGTCTTGGAAGGCATCCTTCATCTTGATTATCAATAATCATCCATACATTTGATTTTAATTAATCAGCTAATCTCTGAAGTGCAAAACATTGGTCACCTCTAGCCTAACCTTCTCTCCCCCCCCCCCCCCGAGTCACCGTCTGCTCAGGCCCCTAAGTCTCTTGTGACATTAATCAACAGTTATGCACACAGCAAGATGTGAAAAACCAAGTATTGTAGGAATGTCATATTCAATAACATATACAGTACTAACAACAAAAAAAGCATGCCAAGAAAGAAACTAGGTGATATATGGCAAACGTCTTAGCCCAGGTCCAAACTCTTCCATCAAGCTTAAAATCTTTCCTTCTGTGACCTATACAGACAATTCAGGTTTTTTTAAAAAATTCCACAGGACCTTAATTTGTTTTCCACAGTAAAACAAATCAAGCACACAGAAATGGAAATAATTCCGAATCTGAAATACTCTGTTAAAACACAAAAGCATGCAGAACTACCCTGCAATTGCCAGCAGTCCCCCCCCCCAAAAAAAAAACCCATAGATTTTTCTACACCGCCACAAATATTGGGTAGGTGGTTGCGGGAAACTTAATGAAACATACAACAAAGATGCTTGGACAGAGACCCTTTCCATTATGCAGCACAAAACCCATTTATTTTCAAATGTTTGAGAACTCTACAGTACCTGGTCTTGGTGTCTCCCCTTTTCAGTATGCAGAAGGACGAGGTACTTCAAGGGAAGGCAAAGAGGTGCTTGAAAAGGTGTGTTTAAGTACCTTCTGCATGTTGCAGCTTGACAGCGATCCCCTATTATGTGGGTGGCATTCTTACAAAGATGCAGAAACATGTAACTCAGAAAATGATACCACAATACAAAGTTAACTCACTGAGTGCCTTGAGATACAGGGAGCAGAAGTGCATGATAAAGACCATTCTTACTCCCACATTATAAATGCACAATTATTATTAATCTCCTTCTTGTTGTTGTTGTGCCATATCTGATTCTGAATATTGGCTATCCTCATGGTGACCAACCAATGAAAATTGTCCTGGGAACCATATGGTCTCTCTTCACCACAGACCCAAAATCACTCATCTGGAGCTTTCATAACTGTTTTAATTTTTCCTTGAATTTTATCTGGATATTTCCAATTGGAATGTCCATACCCATAAGACATCCTGAATCTTCCTCCTCCCATCGTTCACCCTCCTTACTCTCATCCCCTCCCCATTATCTACCCTATCTCCATCCCTTATATGTTTCCTTCCCAGGTGGGTAAGTAGAGGTAAGGTAGTTCCACAGGTGACATCACAGTCTGCATACCCCATAGAAGCTGGTTTCTTTTAAAATAATTTTTTATTCAATTTTACTAAACATAAAACTAAAACAAATAAGCATATAACATTAAAGAAACTGGTTTCTTCAAGACAAACAGGGCTGACAAATTTGGCATAAACTGGGCAGGAGGAGAAAGAGAAAGAGAAGAAGGAAAAGGAGGCAAAGAAGATGAAGATGAAGATGATGACCTCAGGTGAATGAAAATAATATTGTTGTTGAAGGAAAATAGAAAACATTAATTCAAGTTTCCTATAATATACAAGGTGATGCTCAAGATAATACAGGATAGACTGCAGCAGCATGTGGAGAGAGAATTACCAGAAGTGCAGGCGGGGTTCAGATGAGTCAGGGGGACTAGAGACCACATTGCCAAGCTGATTCGGGTCTCGTCATCCCCGAGACCGGGATAAAGCCGCGGACTGCCGGGCGGCCCCAACACTGCCGCCCAGCTGACTGTAATTGGCCACTATGTGGGGAGGGATTGTAATTGTCTTTTGGAGGGAAGTAACTGTAACTGTTTTATGATATGTACTGACAATGTTGGTGTATTTATTATTTTGCTGTTTTATTGCATTGTATTATATTGTATTTTCTATGACATTTAATTTCAAACACTGTGATATATTGGGAATGTATAACATATTGTTGATTATACTGCTGATGTTTATGAAATATTATATGTGTGGGTTTTGTGAGCTGCCCTGAGTCGGTTGCACTGAGTAGGGCGGCATATAAATTGAAATTGAAATTGAAAATTGACATTGAAATACAGTCCTATGGAGCATGGAAAAAACAAAGGAATATCAGAAACAAGTCTACTTCTGTTTCATTGACTACTCTAAGGCCTTTGACTGTGTGGACCACAACAAAATGTGGCAAGTAATTAATGAGATGGGAATACCAGAGCACCTTATATACCTCATGAGAAATCTGTACATGAATCAAGAAGCAACAGTTAGGACAGAATACGGAATGACAGAGTGGTTTGGAATAGGAAAAGGAGTAAGACAAGCCTGCATTTTGTCACCCTGCTTATTCAACTGATACACAGAGCACATAATGCGCAATGCAGGGATGAAGGAATCACAATTTGGGATCAAAATTGCTGGGAGAAACATCAACAATTTGAGATATGCAGACGATACCACCCTAACGGCAGAAAGTGAGGAGGACTTTAAAAAGCTGCTGATTAGATTGAAAGAAGAAAGTGCAAAAGCTGGCTTAAGACTCAATATCAAGAAAACTAAGATCATGGCAACAGGCCCTATCAGTCCCTGAAAATAGATGGGGAAGAAGTAGAAGCAGTCACAGATTTTACTTTCCTAGGATCAAAGCTCACTGCTGATGGTAATTGCAGCCACGAAATAAAAAGGCGACTGATTCTTGGGAGGCAACATGGGGAAACCTGGGGATGAGAAACCTGGGGAACATAGTGAAAAGTAGAGACATTACATTGTAAACAAAAATTTGTATAGTCAAAGCAATGGTATTCCCGGTGGCAATGTATGGTTGTGAGAGCTGGACCATTAGGAAAGCTGAGCGCAGAAGAATAGATGCCTTTGAGATGTGGTGTTGGAGGAGAGTTTTGACTGCTCCTTAGAAGGTCAAATAGTAAAGATGAAGCTAAAGTACTTTGGACATCAGATGAGAAGAGAGGATTTGCTGGAGAAAGCCTTGATGCTGGGAAGGATGGAGGGCAAAAGAAGAAGGGGGCGGCCAAAAATGAGATGGCTAGATGGTATTGTAGAGACAATGGGCACCAAGCTGAGCGAGTTGAGGAGGATGGTGGAGGACAGAAGTGCCTGACGGACAGTGGTCCATGGGGTCGCAAAGGGTCGGAATCGACTTTGCGACTGAAGAACAAAATAATATACATTTTCTAAACTGAACCAAATCAATAGGTGACAGAATCACCTCTTTAATAAGAGCAAGTAGTATGTATGGATGAGCCCTAAGTATAAGAATCTAGATGAAACCTCACATTGAAATAAATCTGTTAGTCATAAAGGTTGTGTGGTCTCCCTGCCAGACATATAACCGGAGGTAGGAGGCTGCTCTTGCCCTTTTTCAGCTCACCATCTTTTCCATGAATAAAATTAGCTCAGTTTACTCAAGAGTAGATTTACCTGGTTTACTCACAATTGTTTACCACAATTAAGGAGGAAGCAGCAGTGGTGGCAGCCATCATTCAGTGAACTGAGACAACATTCCTTTTGTTGTTGTTAAATAAAGCAAGTGACAGAGTGAAACAGTGATACATCTATCTAGGATTGCACCGACTCAGTTAAGGAATAAAAAAACTCAACAAAAGTATAGGAAGGGTTTCCTCATTGTTAATTTTAATGTCACAACCCAATGTCATAGGGTTGTCACTTCTGATATCACTGCCTCTGTTTTGGTATAAACCAACCTTCTACTTATGATACAAAAATAGATAATTACCAGTGTGCCAAAATAATTGCTGCCCTAGCACTGTGCCAGAAAGTAACCAGACCAGAGTGGGGAGGAAATGGACAGATCTGTTTAATTCAAAACATGTGTGGATATCATCATTTGAGTCAGCAAATACCATCAAAAGAACAAGATAGCTGCAAGTGTAAACAGGCTGTTACTTTAGCAAAGTAAGGTGTAGTTATAGTTGGCCTATTTGAATTCATGGATTGTGTGGAGGAATTGTCTCACCAAATCCTTATTGATTCCATGAGTCTGCACATTGAATTTACCACACTAAGCAACAGGATTTTGGCCCATAAATCTTGCTATAGAAAGTCATGGCCTGGTTACATTCAAACTGATTTGATACATTTCATATGGCTTTAGAGCAGTGGTTCTCAACCTTCTTTGGCCATGCCCCACCTAAGCATCTCTAAAATCTTGATGCCTTCCCTCTTATGACATATAACTCTTATGAGTCAAAAAGTGAACTTCTATCAACGTGGAGGATGCCTAAAAGGCCATTAACTTGGTCTAAACAAGCTTCCAAAGAATTCACTGTTAATAACTCATTCCTGAATTGCCTTCCCATTAAAAATCAAATTGCCCCCCTGTGGTGTGTGTGCCTCACATTGGAAACCACAGCTTTAGAGCCAATTCAGCAGCTTAGTCTCCACACATTCACTCCTCCAAATGTCCTGATCCAAAATTCTAAATTTAATGTGACAGGACGTATTGTGTGCTTTCTTTGACTTTCTAGTACTTTCAGGATAAAAGCGCCTCATACAGCCAAACCTGCCAAATATAAAGAGGGAAAATGTTCTCCGTTGTTGAAGAGTTTTGCGACACATTTAACAGCTACATGGGAACAGCTCCATGTAAAGCTAAAGGTCGCCCTTGCTCGACAGCCAGTCTTATCTGACTCTAGGGTTCAGTGCTCATCACTTTTTATAGCCAAACAGCCAGCGCTGTCTGTGTCTGCAGATGTTTCTATGTACATGTGACTGGCATGACTAGAGTGTGTGGAATGCTGTTACCTTTTCCACTGAAGTGGTACCTAATTATCTACTTGGAATTTCTTGCTTTTGAACTGCTAGGTTGAGAGGAGCTGAGATAGAGACAGAAGCCCATTAGGAGGCTATAATATGTTTGTAACATAAATGGCCTTCCAGAAATAGAAATATTATTAATTTGTCTCCTAAAGGAAGGAAATAAGATGAATGGTCATTAAATTGAAAACATTAATAAATATATTATTTCCTCCTATACCTGATAAAATACTTGCATCAAAACTCATGTTGCAAGATAAAGAGGCTGTTTCTCATTGTACTTTATCCTTCTTGTTTTCACGATTGTTCTTTCCAGCCATACCAATAGACTTGTCATAAGACACACAAAGCATGAAAAGTACTGTCAGAAAACTAAATGAAAAGATAATTCTGCTGTATCTCCACAGTCGCAATTCCACTGTAAGAATTTCTTAAATGATGTCTTTAGATTCAGTTTCTTTTAACAGGGGAAGAGCTGGAATCCTCAGAGGCTTCATTTTTTTTCTCTGTAGGTCCTGCTAACTGAAGGTTAAGTGTCTCTCCATCCCGTCCAAGCAAAGCAGCCAAGAAAAAGAAGAACAAACTGCTGCCGTCACTGCTACTGCTACTATTGAGCACAGAGGCCTCCTTTTCTCTGTATGTGATTTATGGAATGAAGCTCTTGGCATGTCTGCCACAGACTGTCACAACATGTGTCAGAACTCCAAGACTGAAATATTATCCTGTTGCCTTCCAGAAGGCATTGTGGCTTTGAGCAAGTTCATTTAATAAAAGTTGCAGGCAGTCATTTTCTCAGGAGTCTGTAGTCTTCCTCCTTGAGGCCATGCAAAACACATATTAATCTGACATCTTTCTCCAGCAGCAGCTTGGGGGAAGCTCAACATTGTTCTTTGAAGATACATTCAGACGCATTCAGTGTAATAGGAAACTGCTTTACTAAACTGCAGTTCCAAATAGCAGTTCTTAACTCTTCTCCATCAAGCTACTATTTCTGTTACTCAGAGCACTAATAAAACACAGGCGGTACTTATCCAGATTGGCTACAAGACAGTGGAGCATCATTACTCACCTTCAGGCACTAAGGAGAGCAATATGTATGGAAGCAGGGACTGTGGGGGTGGCAATTATGAACATGGCTTCCAACATTTAAATATTGTTGGGGGAAATGGCAATTGCCACATACTTCTGGAATGTATTAGATATGACAGTGGTCAGCTACAATGGTGAGATATTATCCTGTCTGCATACTTTCCAGGACTTCTGCAATTCATACATCTCAAGGTTGAACCTCATTTGTCATTCTATACGTAGCCATTTCCTACAATTCCCACAACTACATCTATAGCCAGTACATGGTTTTTGGGAGTACTCCCAGTTCCCATGTATATTGTGCATGGCTAATCCAGAGCCACCTCTGAACTAACAGCACTAACTGCTAGGTGGTTTTAGCCCACCCATCCACTGTCTAAAAGTAAAACATTTTACCCATCTTTTATTATAATATCCCATTGTGACTATGTAATGTTATGCTCATTGACCTCCCTTTATCTCTTGACCCTATGCCCATTTCTCTTAGAAATGTTGCTGCACATTTTATGTTTTTGATATTTGAACATGATACTTCTTCATTCGGTCATTCATTCCATTGCTATACCGCCCATCTAACCAAATGGCCACTCACAGTAAAACAACATAAATCTGGAGATAAATAAAAGTGCAGTGTCAGAGTCAAATATTAAACTAACAGTTTAGAAAGTATATTACAATAATTATTATCTGGCCATACATCCCACTATGGTAATGGAGTAGACCTTACAGCCAGTGACTCAACACCGAGTGTTGGGTGGTGGTAAATAACCTTACTCCCTAAAGGGGACAATGGCTACGGGCGGATGAGCCCCTTTACATGTGGTGATGGTCCCCTCAGTGGAGGAGATACCACCATAAATAATTGTATTGGGCCAACGGCAAAATGAGCAGAGGAGGAACCACTTCACTATTCTAATTCCCAATGGTCATGGAGGCAGAAGAGGCCATACCAGACGGACTGGCTATGAAGACGTACCTTGTCAATAGCCTCAAAGCTGTGGCAGTCCATTACAGTCCTGGTGTCAAAGATTACTTGAAGAGAGGTGGTATCGAGATCCTAAACCATTAAGAGCTTGGTTTAATTAACTTCCTTTGCATCTGCTCTTCTCCTGCATTGTTTCAAATTAAGTCTCCAGATTTTAAGAACTGTTTTCTAATTCTTTCAGATCTTAGCACTTTTGTTTCACTTTGCTTTTATACAATCCATTGCTTTAATATTTTTCTCTTTTATTATGTGCTCTCTCTTTTGCATTGTACTGCTTATATTCTATGCTTTTAATTTACTAATATACATAGGCCAGAGGAGTCAACAAAGTAATAAATCACTCCCATCTCCTTATGTTTCAGCTCTTGTTTGACTGCCACTTTCCTTCCATTTGTCTCACACATTTCTTTTTGTGATGCTACAATGCAGATCTTCTCACCTTACTACATACCCTTTATGTTAATAGTGTCACCAAACTTGGATGAATCATAATGTCCGCAAGTAATTTTACATCATGAGCATTGTGGGAAATAATATGGCCTGGCACTGGTCAAAGAAACAAACATAGAAAGCTCCAATACCTTGGACATATCATCAGGGATGACATGAAGTATAGAATACTCCAACTCTTTATGCAAGGGAAGATCCCTGGGAAGAGAGGCCCTGGATGTAGACAGACTTTGTGGCTAAAAACCCTGAGAGACTGGTGTGGTATGTCCTTGGAAGAACTGTCTGATTCAATGTTTCTCTTTATGATTAGCTTCTAAATTCATCCATAGGGCCTCCACATGTGAGGTTGGAAGGGTGGGAATGGTACCATTCACTAGATCCCAAAGGTTTGAGAGGGTGCTGGGTTTGAGAAAGCTTACTCTGAGGAGGAAAATAAACTAAACTCAAGCTTGAGGATGTGTACAGGGTAAAGGGTTTTAGGAAAAAGGGTAAGGAGAAGTTGTGTTACAGGTTTGTGCCAATTTCCTAAATGATGCTTGGATCCTGGTCAACCATATCTCCATTTGATTTTCTTAGGTCTGTTGTCTCTATTCGGCCATAGACTTTCAAGTAAGAACATTTAGGGGTTTCTCTGCTGTAAATGCTAAGCTATTAACTGATGAGATGATCACCTTCCTCCATGTACACTGGGAAGAAATGGCGCAATGCCCCCAGTGGTGAGCATCAGCAGGTTCGCACCAGTTTGCCAGAACCGGTAGCAGAAATTCTAGCTGATCTGCCCATCAAAGTTTTGAAATAAAGTAGTCCTAATTGGGGTGCAACACAGGGCTTTCCCCCTGGCCACGCCCACCATACCATGCCCACACTGTGTTAGTAAAAAAAATTGTAGCTCACTACTGAATGTTCCTTTCCCCTCATTATAACTTCTTCCAGAGGCAGATATGAAGCCTGAAAATGAAGAATTCAGTGTTTTGCCTTTCCACCAACCATCCAGTAGTATCATTCATTTTTCTAACTGAGCATAGGAATCCATGTCCTTTTATTAAAAGTTACTACTGTTGATCATGACCATACCAAATTGATTTTTTACTAGCTTCCCATAACTAGATTTGAGCTGGCATTGTTTTAGACATTTACTTTGGAAGAAATGTCAAGCATGCGTTTGTTTCCCTGACCGTGGCTCATTTCAAACAAAACAAACTAGACATTTAATAATCCATGTTATTCCTTCTAAAATGGCTCCTTGATTAAACAGCACATTGCATCTGTGTGTGGGGGTGTCCACATACATACATACCAGGTAAAAGTTTCCCTTGCTCGAAAGCCAGTTGTATCCGACTCTAGGGGTCAGTGCTCATCTCTGTTTCAAAGCCAAAGAGCCGGCACTGTCTGCTTCTGCAGATGTTTCCATGGTCATGTGGCAGGCATGACTAGATACCAGAGCGCACAGAACGCTGTTACCTTCCCACCAAAGTGGTCCCTATTTATCTACTTGCAATTTCTTCTTTCCAACTGCTAGGTTGGCAGGAACTGGGACAAAGATGGGAGCTCATTCCATCCTACAGTACTCAGGAATCGAACTGCTGACCTTCTGCCTCACAGTCAGCGTCTTAGTGACTTGAGCCACTGCAGTCTACATACATACATATGGTGTATAAATAACATGCCTGTAAGTTTCACTCCTTGTCTAAAGAAGTGGACTTGATCCACAAAAGCTAACAATAAAAATATAGCAGTTAGTCTTTAAAGTGCTACAATGTTTTTTATTTTGTTTTGTTTATTTTGTTTTGTTTTCTGGTACACACACATACAATTTTATTTAAATTTTCATTTTAAAAAAGTACAAAAATAAAACATTTACAAATATACTATACAATGTGAACCCATCACCCGTGGGCATAATTCCTATTCAAAACTATTACTTAACTCAACTATATAAGTTACATAAATCTTTAGGTGGAGGGCAAAAGAAAAAGGGGGCGGCCAAGAATGAGATGGTTAGATGGTATTGTGGAGACAATGGCCACAGAGCTCAGCAAGTTGAGGGGGATGGTGGAGAACAGGAGTGCCTGGCGGGCAATGGTCCATGGGGTCGCAGAGGGTCGGAATCGACTGTGTGACTGAACAACAACAAAATCTTTTCATCTACAGTACCTGTATTTCCAAAATGTCACATATTCATATCCAGGCTTGATTCCTTTAGATTTTCTCAGAACAAAATCAATAAAATCTTCCCAAATGTCAGCAAACTCATTTTTCTTAATAATGTCCTTTTTTACTCTTAATTCCCAAGTCAGTTCATTGTTGATCGCCAAATTCCACATTTCTTTGCACCATTTCTCCAGTCTTAAGTATCTATACACTTTCCAATTTTTAGCAATTATTATTCTTGCTGCAGTCATAATAATAATAATATCTTTCTTATGCTTTCCCACCTTAAGTCTACCCAACTCATTAATCAAAGCTATCCTGGGACATGCGGGTATTCTAAGTGACAATATTTTACTTGTTTCTTCAAAAACATATATCAAAGTTTTGTTCACCTCTTTGCACTTCCAGCATAAATGAAAGTATATCCCACAGTATTCATTGCATCTCCAGCAACCTTTCTTATAGTTAGGATTATAATGATTTACTTGGAGTAGTGTACTACCTCCACAATATCTTAAAACAATGTTCTATAATTCTAACTGATATGTTTTTCATAATTTGCTGACTCCAAATTTTGTTCCATTGTGCCTCTGTAATTCCACTTTTCAAGTCCATTTCCCATATTTCTCTCAGTGTTTTCTGGGCATTTCCATGTTCCATTAAAATCATATAAATTTTACTGACTATACTTTTAACTGGAATTTTTTTCATATAATTGATATATTTTTTTTAAGTTTTATATTTTCCCCATATTGTCTCCATTTTAACACCAATGTCTCTCTCCTTTTCTCCATCTGTAGTTTTTCAAGCCAATTCAAATGACATTCTTTATTTTAAATTTTTTCTTACTTCCTTAGTCCAAAACTTTTGTCTAGTCCTTCTTAGTTTTTAGTCCTCTTTCATCTATTTTATCTACTGATTCTTCCTTCAATTGAACTGGCAAATTGTCCTTCTCTTCTTAAATTTGTCAATAGAACTATTATTGGGCACGAATCCTTTTGTACTATTTGCAATATTGTTAAACTATTTCTGCTTACTGAATTTTACATTATCTTAATCATGCTCGGATCCTTTTCTTGAAGTAACCATCCTTGTTTTACATTTCTTCCTTGCATTCTATATCTTTCTATATTATCTCTTTTTTCAAACATAATTCTTAAAATCTCTTTAATTTGGAAAGCTATATAATAGTTCTTGATCGTTGGTATTCATAATCCACCCTTCTCTGGAGAAATATACCCCAGTCTCTTACCTATTCTTGATTTTTTTATGTTCCCATTGCAAAAATTACCTATCAAATTTTGCCATACCTTTAAATCTTTATCTGTAATTTGTATAGGAATCATTGCGAATAAGTAGTTTATTAATGCTTGTCGCTAGTATTTTATGCTGTATCTGAAAAGATACACTGGGAAATAGGTAGCTGGTCATCCTTCCTTTTCTGTTAATTTATCATGTAAAACCACAGTAGGCCTTCAACTAAAGTACTTCCCCAACTCTCTATAGTGGTTTTCATTTTCTTTTCTTGTTCTTGGGGCCGCCAGGATTTTCCTATTATTGGAAGCAGGGGATCTACATAAGATCCAACATTTCAAAGCCTGAAAGTCAATTAGAACTAATTGTTTTGGGTTAGTCTATGAAAACAGTATGGTATGCTGTATTTACAGTCCTTTGCCAAAGTAAAGAACAAAAGGTAGCTAGCAGAGTTTTGTTTCTCATAGGAAAATTTAGATTTAGAGCTTAATTTCTAGCAGACTTGGTTGAAAGATGGCCTAGTCCTAGAAGCTCACTGTGAGGTCCAAAGCCATTGCTATTTCATGGTACTCATTCCTTCTCTCTTTGTTGTGTCCTGGGGGCCTTTTTCCCCCCTTGTAGGTTCAGTGAGTTAAGCATCTGTCTGGGAAGCCACAGGTTGGGAGTTCAATTCTCCACGGTACATCCCAGAAAAGCCTGTCCCAAAACTTAGCTAGTCACCCAAAATTTCTGCCACAGCTCTTTGTCACTCCTGATCCAGTCCCAATCCAGTTTTCCCCGACATCCAGTTCATCAGAATATAGCTGTTAGGATGAGAGGAAGATGCAGCTTGCTCAGCAATTTTTGTGCATATATGACCCCTGACCCTCCAGAAAACAACAAATATGACCCAGAGGTCTGAAAATGTATATACAATACTCCAGCATGAGAACACAATTTTAAAAAATAAATCTAATTGTTATAG
Organism: Furcifer pardalis; assembly: GCA_030440675.1. NCBI lineage: Eukaryota > Metazoa > Chordata > Lepidosauria > Squamata > Chamaeleonidae > Furcifer > Furcifer pardalis. The sequence continues at coordinate 226,509,862 of CP126890.1, read as the reverse complement.
TATTACAACAATTTTGAACTTGCCCTAAGATGGAAGACGGCAGTGTCACCTTTCCATATATGTTTTCCACAAAGCTCTTTTATAATAAAAAGAAGAAGAAGAAGAAGAGAGACATGGTTAAGAGTAGGGCAGACAGATGAAAAATGACAGAGTATAAGAGAGGAAGAGAGAAGACATATAGTAGATACCCAGAGGGTTTTTTTAAGAGTGGGGTTGCTACCTCCGAATGTGTGTGGTGGTGATAGATGACTGAAGATGGCTGCTTTAAAGAGAAAATAATATATAGATTGCCAATTTGTAAGAGGACCTGTCTCATGTCCAGACTTCCAGTGGCATCATCTGAGACACCTGAGTCCAAGGCCTGTGCTGTACATGGGATGTGTAACATTGTTCACTGTTCTTTAAAGCATGGCAGTGGTCGGATGCAAACCCATCTTGGTGGTTTCAGCAATCAGATCCCTTTGAGAAGTGCTGTGTCTAAGAGCAAGTGTTCTTCACGCATCGGCAAAAACTGCTTCCTACCCAGAGGAGTCTGGCTAGGTTCCCATTACCCCCTTCCTTTGAAGCAGATTCATGTCACATTACCTTTTAGAGAACTGAAGGTCACAACGACAGCTTGCAGCATTTTAAAGCAGAAGGAGAAACACACTGCAAGCAAAACCATGAGGAATTTCCTAAATCAGCTCTCATTTCACAGACCTCAAAATGGAGCCTTCTTGAATGAAAGAGGAGCATCTGCTACATATCAAAACCAAATGTGCATTTGAACACAAACATGGCTGCCACAGTAAAATACATCATGCTGTAACCTGAATGTCTGCATAAGTGAGATGCACATTTTAGGCTTGCCATAGGTCTTTTGGCTGTGCTTTCAGTCTGCATTCATTTGCCTGTTGTTCTGCATTGCTCACAGAGATCTTAACTTTGCAGTCCCAGTGTTAAATCCTGTATGTCGTGCTTCATGTGTGCTGTGGATGATGACTCCGTGATCATAGTGTGTGGGTCACTTCATGGCAAGATGGTATCCACCCTAAACAAATTCACGCCAGTGACAATTTTCCTGCTTCAGGGGAAAATGCATTCTCAGATACGAGTTGCAGCCTATGATCATTCATCCATTCACTCACTCCTGGTTCATCTCCATTGTTATCAAGATTGTTCCCCCTTAGCCTCCTAACACAGGGAAAGGGAAACTTTCGGGGGGGGGGGAGGCGACTCACTCTCTGCTTTACAATCACCATATCCATCTTACATCATGGTGCTGCCCATGCACTGATACTAACTGGTAAGTGACGGGTTTGTGTTTGGGATGGGTGGGTGGGTTGATGTTTGGGTGGGTAGGTGTATTTCAATGTAATATTTGTTTATTTATTTATTTATTTATTTATGGGGGTGCTTATATGACATCACGGTGGGGTAGTAAAATTTTTGACATCCCACCACTGGATATAATGAATGACAGATGTGATGAATTCTGGTGGAGTGTGTTATAGTGGATAAACTGTTGGACTATGACTCAAGAGACCTGAGTTAAAATCTCTGCTTGCAGTTAGCAAGTTAGCAAGTTAGTAATCTTCTCCTTCAACATCTCATATACAGTGGTACCCTGCATAACAAATGCTTCATATAATGAAAGATCTGTACAACGAAGCGTTCATTAGGCAATCATGATACCCTGAAAAACGGGGGGAAATTCATTATACGGGGTTTTTGTTAACTGGGGTAGACTCCACTTAATGTAAACCCTGTATAACAAACTTTCTCCCTCTGTTATGCAGAATATAGTCCATTTGACCCGCATAATGAAAAACCCACATAATGAAGAGCTCCATGGAACAGAGCTTTTTTGTTTTGTGGGGTACCACTTTACCTATTAGGATTCCCACATGAAGAAAGCAAATTGATAGCATGTAACACTCAAGGCAAAACCAGTAATACCATATTTTATACTGAGATTAAAGATGACCTTCAGTTGTAAACATTGCTGCTTTGGTGTCAATAATATATAAACACTTATTAAACAAACCTATTAAAATCACTGTATGTTTGCTTTTTATCAACATCACAATTCACGAAGCTGAACATACAGTTTCTCAAATTATCTATGAGTTTCATATTGACAGGAGTTCTCAACCCGTTTAAGCTAGGGGCCAGGTCATGCTCCCTCAGACAGCTTCGGGAGTTGGATAGCCATTTTGTTCATCATCCACCACATGGCACTTCCTGGTTTGGTGGAGGCAGGGGGGGCACATGAAATGATGCTGTGGGACGCATCTGGCCCACAGGCCACAGGTTGAGAATCCCTGATCTATACTCTATGCAAGCAGTAGAAATCAATCATATTTCATTCAAGAAGTTTCCAGTTTCCCCTTTATTATAGATCTATTGTTTTGCCATAGTAAGTCCTGTCACCTTATCTTGTTTGGGAATATTTATGGAGACATTGATCAGGAGAAGGATTGTGTCCGACTCATATATAATAATGTCATTGTTCTTATGCACCAGTAAAGTTGCTTTTGGTTCAAGATGACCCTAATAGGGTTTTTAAGATATTTACTAGTGCCACACATCAGTAACCTTCCACTGGCAAGCGAGGATTGGAATCCAGCTCTCCTAGTCTGACACTCTATACACCACACAGTACACTGCATAATGAAGAAATATACCCATCAGTGCTTTTCAATCCATGTTGCTATGTTTCAGTTCAAGAGAAAAACTTTATTTTGGCATTACAAAGAATATTGAGCTAACAAAAAAATGTACTATCCTTCGAACGCCCTTCAAAGCAAGGAGGGTAACTGTCCGAAATAGGCAACTTCTGCTACTTGTGGGGCTCTCCAAGGAATTCTAAACTGATTTCTCAGGATTCTAATTCATATGAGTGATATGAGTGACAACCAGTCTGGTATAGTGGACTAGGATTCAGGTGACCTAGAGCAAAATCCTTGCTTGGCCATGGAAACTCACTGGGGGCGTGGAATTCGTAAAACCACTACTTAAACTCTGTGCATTTCTTGAAAACTCATTTAGGGTTGCTAGTAGTTGAATGTGACTTGATGGAATATAACATAACAAATCCACATGGACCCCCAATGGATACAGGCTCTTCCATTTCAGAGTAGTCACTTTCCAACTGTCGTCAACTGCAACTCGTACCCGAGAATGCATTTTCCCCTGAAGCATGAAAATTGTCACTGGCATGAATTTGTTTAACGTGGATCCCATCTTGCCATGAAGTGACCCACACACTATGATTACGGAGTCATCATCCACAGCACACATGAAACATGACATACAGGATTTAACACTGGGACTGCAATGGACTGCTGCAGCCTTGAGGATATGCCTGGCCAAACATCCTGCTATGGTAATAGAGTAGACCATACAGCCAGTGACTCAACACCGAGTGTCAGGTGGTGGTTAACTAACCTGGCTCCCTAAAGGGGCCAACGGCTATGGGTGGATGAGCCCCTTTAGGTGGGGTGATGGTCACCCACAGTGGAAATGCCACTGGAAACCATCATATTGGGCCCAACGGCAAATGAGTGGAGGAGGAACTCTGATTCCCAACGGTTATGGAGGCGGAAGAGGCCATGCCAGATGGACTGGCTGTGAAGGCGCACTTTCCAACTGTAGAAGATGATGAAAGCAGAAGGAAAATGGTTTCCTTTTCCATCATTGATTCAATGGTCTTTGTAATGCCTGAATAGGACTAAAATCTTTTGCACTCAGCAAGTTTCCATCTTTCTCTTGGATAGATGAAAGCAGGCATCAGAACTGACAACTATCCAAGCAAGAGCCAGCTCCTTCCTTCGCCCAACACATCTGAGCCAAGAGGCTTAACTTCCCCAACAGCATTGTCTGGCCTGGAACTGATACCAAATTAGCCCTGACATATTTGTGGAGTGGATAGGTACCAGCTCCTTTGACATGGAGATTGTTTGTAAGCCTTGCCTGTATCTCAGATCATAAGACAGAAAAGGCAATGCAAGGAGAAGTCCATTCATTGGCTATGAAACCTTATTGACATTGTTCAGTCTGATGTTTTGGTTTCCGTTTATCCTACAGCATAAAACAGCAAAGAAGACTTATTTGTTTCACTCCCTTACTGTGGATGGGAAGCATCACAGAGAGACTTAGCTGTGTTAGTCACCAGAAGCTGCAGGCTCCAGCCAAGCTCACAATAAACAAACTGAGACAATAGCAATTTGAAGACGGAGTGCCTTTGTACCAGGGCTAGCTGTACCTGCAGAAACAAAGAGGCAATTGAGCTCTGTTGGATGACAGACTGAAACACGAGTTGAAAAAGGCCAGGGCAAGGGAGAAAAATCGAATAGGACTTAAAGTTGCATTGTGAAGCTGCTGTTTCCAATGGAGTGAGGGAGCAGGGAGCAAGTACGCTGTGTTTGTAAAATATGTAAGAGTGAAGATAAACTTCTTTTTCTGATTTCAGGCATCCCAAGGATGCAGTGAACACTTTGCCAAAGCAAGCAAGCAAGCAAAGAAACAAAACCCTACTTTATAGCCTAAAAATAATAATGTGATGTACTAAAACAGGGGTTCCCAACCTTTTTACACCATGGGCCAGATCATGCCCCCCGGACAGCTGAGCAGGCCAATCACATAATTCCCCCCAGCATAAACGCTGCTGTAAAACACATCTGAGGCTGTCATAAATGCATCGGCTTCCGGACGCGGAAGCAGATGCATTTACAACAGATGTAAATGCACCCACGACTGTCATAAATGTGCTTACAACAGTTGTGGGTGGATTTACAACTGTCATAAATGCATACGCTTCCATGTCTGGTATGGTGGCGGCGACACGGGCCACATGAAATGGTGCCACGGGTTGGGTCCGGTCCATGGGCCGTCAGTTGGTAACCCCCATACTAAAAGATCAGGCCAATATTAAATGTACAAGAAGGAAATGGTTTACATAACAATTGAATCATTTTGTTACTCAATAAGGGAGATGCATGCAGGACTATTAAAATAATTACAGTTTTGTCATTATCTTTGTAATTCTAGGCCATGGGGCTGACAATGGGGCATAGAATAGGTAGACCATTTTAAAAAAGAGTATTGAGAGCCTGAAGACTATGAAAATTGGGTATTCTGCCTACCCCAGGTATTTTGCATGCCTGTTTCTAAAAGCAGAAAATGAAAGTAACATTTAATTTAATCTAATCTAATCTAATATATGTATACACTGCCCTATCCAATGCACTCTGGGCACTGTATACAAGTTAAAACCAATATAAAACAATTAAATAAACCTTTAAAACATAGCAATATTACTCCCCCACCCCCCACTGTACCATTTACTATCTAAAAACAAATATAAAATCTACAAAACCTTAACATTAAAACATTAATTACAGGAGTGGGAGCCTCAGACGAGCCAGAAAGGGGAGTTTGTTGACAATCCGGGCCCTCAGAGGTTATACAATGGGGGGAGGGGGGATGAAGTAATAGTTTCTAGTTACTTTTAAAGAGAATTTTAAAGGCATTTGGGTAGCCATTTCTCTAGTTTTATGCCACTCTCTTTTCAAACTTAATGCTTTTTTACCCAAAATATAATGGAAAATGCATTGACTTATGCTGACATAACTCCATCAAAGTAAATTTAGTCAGCAAATTGCCACAATTTAATAAATTAGTTTAGGCATTTCCTGTCAAACACTGGTCACACATTTTGCTGTGTGATAGGAAATACTTATGCTAACATTTTAACTTGCACCAATTCATTGCAAAATGCTGTACCAATGAAGTTACATGAATGTGAATATATAACACAATTCCAGCTTTTGTTAAATAATGGGAAATAATTATTTTTAAAAATTTCTAAGCTCTACATATCTTATTGTATTAATTTAATCAGAAAGTTTTCTAACTCTCTTATATTTACCAATGGAGAAGTTCCTGGACATAAATCTTTATTAATTACTTGCCATGTTTCTAAATTGTTTCTACAAAATGTATTTTGTATTTTTCTTATGTTCTTCATATTCATTTCTTGAAGGAACCATCTTTTAAGGCTCCCTACCTTAAGATCAGGTTGGTTGGGGGTGTCAGGCATCTCCAGCCAGCCTGTACAGTAAAACACCTGATTACAATTGGATCGGATAAAGCTAAAATCGCATAACGTTAAGTAATCTGGGGAGGGGAATTGGATCGAATAATGTTAAGGTCCTATGGGATGGATCGGATAACAACTACTAAAACCTGTGTGGTTACAATGTATCTCTATGGAGCTTTAACCTTATCTGATCCATCCCGTAGGATTTTAACATGGATCAGATAACACTAAAAATCGGATAACACCAAGACTTGTGAAACCAAGTTTTAGCGTTATCCGGTGTTTTACTGTACTGTATTTTTATGTCTTTAAAAAACTTTGGCTCCGCCCATATAATTGGCTCCACCCATGACATCATGACGTTGGCTCTGCCCATGACGTCATGACTTTGGCACCACCCATGACATCGGCTCCATCCACGGTGTGGTAGTAAAAATTTTGACTGCCATACACTGATCTTGTCTGATTTTCAAGTACAGTAAAACCTTAGATAATGCTAAAACTTGGTTCCACAAGTCTTAGTGTTATCCAATTTTTAATGTTATCCAATGCAGGCTGCCTCCTTTAAGATTGGGTTGGCTGTGGGTGTCAGGCACCTCCAGCCAGCCCGATCTTAAAGGAGGCAGCCTGCCCGGGCTCTGGTCACCTAAAAAAAAAAAAGGTAACCACCCTGGGTGGTCTCCCAGGAAGGTTGCTACCACCACCCCCAGGGAGACCACCCGGTAGTGTTACCACCAGTTTTACAGAACGAAGGCAAACCAGTCCATGCCTACCACTGGGTGAGATACAGGACTGAAAAAGAAGCCTTTAAATCTTCTCCTATCAGTAATGTCATCACTTTTACTGAGGCTAAGTTATACTTTGGAATTCTGGCCACAGAATTCAGTGAAACAGGAAAAGGTGATATGGTAAGCAGTGGTAATATACCACTTGTCTACATCCATTTGAATGAAATAGAATGCATAGACAAGAAGAATAGCTGACTACTAGAGTTCTCACTTAAAACTAAGTAACAGGAATGTTGGAAGGGAAAGACCACAGAGTAATGAGTTCCTTTTAAAACAAACACTTGTGGTGGCCCATGGGCGGATAACACCAAATATCATAGCGTCATATCAACTTACTCTGTAGAGCTTGATTCATAAAACATTTTACAAAAGCTAGGCAATTTTTTTGTGGGCTACACTTCCCAGTGATCGGACATCCAGTTTCATAAACATATATATAACATTTTCTTTGCTTACTGCAATAGTTCCCAAAACACCCCAAATAAAACGCAGTAGAGTCGAAATAGCAAACCCATATTTTCTTCCAGATTTAACCGACTAGGCTAGAAATCACTGCATTGTGAAAATAGAAAACCTACATTTTCTCACTCGTACAAGATGCAATTGACATCTTCCACCCTCTGAAACACCACCACCTTGCTAGACTGCAGAATAAGCACACTACAGCCTCACTTAGCAATAATCAAGGAGCCTGTCCTAGGCTTTAAATCATCCAGTGATATGTAGCCAGGCAAAATGTGATTAAGTCGTTAGGAGAGCCTCCAGAAAAAAGAAGCCAACAAGCATGACGGGAAAGTGCCTGACAAAAGTGCTTAAGATTTTGGTTTCACATCTGAAATTAGATATCTTAAGCACAATGATGGGTGTGACCTCAGGACCAAACATTTAAAAATATGAACATGGACTAATTCCAATAATACAGCTCTTGCATTTCCTTGACAGACTTTCAATTTGCTGGTTTCTGCAGCTTATCTTGGAAAGACAATTAGGTCAATGGCCTAATCTGTATGTTGAATGTAATAAGATCAGAGTTTAACATACACATACAGTATGTCAAGACAAGATTTTTAAAATTCTTAAATCAGTCCTATTCCCTAACGTTGACTATAAGGAAACTCTACACACAATTGATGAGACCAGCAATAAATATCTAAATATAAGGAGGCCCTGCATATAATGATCAGTTTCCATGGTAATGTCAGGAAAAAAGAAGGGTCAAGGCCTTCTGTATTCCCCTGAGATTGCCCTGGTCTACTGGCCTTAGGAAATTACAGTACAGACGAAAGAACTTTAGCTCACACTTAGAACTAGACAGGAATAAAGGACCAGGTTCTAGGCTCAGGTTCAGACTGAACAGCAATAACAGTGACAATTATGATAACAACAACAGCTTTTTCCCTTCCTTCTGCTCCTCCTCCTTTCCTGTGTGACTGCTTCCAACTTACAACACGGAAGAGCTCTACTTCGTACATAAGCCCTGAGTAGATGAAATTTTAATGTAGGAGTTCCATATTTGGGCTACTGTTTTCTCAATAAAAGTTATAGGAAAGGAACATTTCCTTAGTGACAAATGTATGTTTTGTTTCTATTAGGCTCCAGGTTTGATTCCTGGTATTTTCAATTTGTTGTTTTATTTTTATTTTAATCAGAGACTTAACAAAATTAAATTCAGGGAGGAGGCAGTTTCTAAGAGTTTAGACAGCTTCTGCCAGTTAGTCTGAGGAAACAATCTTGAGCTTCAATAAACAAATTCTATGGCCTAGTATACTGCCTATATCTTTATTGTTTTTAAGTGCCATAAAGTTGTTCCTGACTTATGGTGAACAATGAATGAGGGAGCGCTAAAATGTCCTGTCTTCAACAAGTGCTCAGCAGTTGCAAACTTAAGCCTGTGGTTGTTTTTTTACAGGATTTTCTTTTCTTTTTTGTGAAGTGGTGTCACTGCCAAAAGTCATAGCCATTGTCTCCTGGTTCTCTTGTTCTTGTTTACCCTGGGTTGGGCAACAACCAATCCTGGTGTTATGTAATCCCTTGCCCAAATCATAGTCATTGACACTTGTGGAGATGGGAGTGTTTCCAGAGATCCAAAAATGCACAATATTGGCACCAACATGGAAAAATAGTTCAAGTGGAATGTGGGCTAGGCACCAAGCTATGTGCCCTTCTTCTTTCTTTCTTTCTTTTTTTTTGGCATGGTATGTGTAGGTCTTTTAGAGGTATCTCAAGAGACATAAGACATGCATATAAAAGGGTAACAATGGATAGACAAGAAAATTGTTCTTCAAATTATGTTAGTTCTTTTTTAAAAAAAAAAGCCCTTTGTTATTAATAACTTGGCTTGGTTTTGTTTTATGTGATTTCCTCAGGGTTATAAAAGGCTAAATTAATAACTTGCATTTCTAACTCCATTTCCTTTGTTAAAATCCTAATTCTAATGAATTTAATCAAAGTTAACCACTTTAATGAGATGAAAGGATTGTATAATAACTTTTTAGATGTTTATAAGTCATGTCTTTTCAAAATAGGTACTGTATGTATATTTACACTTGTATATATAAACATATGTAGAACTATAACCCCAAAACAACTAATTTTTTATCTAGACTTCAACATTATAATAGTTATACTGTACATGAGTTTTTGCCTTTTACTTTAGTATTTCAGCTATATATATCTAAAAAAAAATAGTTCATCTGAAAAGGAAATGGTTGCTCTGCACATAATTAATAGTTAAATAAAAATGAATAATGTAATATAGCATTTGTCATAGTGTAGGCAAGGGTTTTGAAGCATCTTCTGGTTTTTCTGGTCATGATAATTTGTGGACACGGTGATAGCAGTCAGACACCTAATTAACTGGTTGTTCCTTCAGGTATAGTGAGTAAGCAGCTGTTACTGGCCTCATGACTCATATCTGTGATTTTTAGTTGCTCTTTCAAAATTGTAGGTATGAACTTAAAACCATGTTTGAGCCTATTTAATATTTGGGGCTAGAGAATGATATGAACAGAGAACATTCCCCCAGTCTGTTGACTATATCTGTTTTATTTCAGTTAAGACACATTTGTTTCTAATCGATAAAAGCGTAATATCTGAAGAAGTGGACTTGGCCCATGAAAACTCAAATTAAAATATAGGTCACCATCCGTATCTGCGGGGAATTATGTTCCAAGACCTACCACAAATACCTGAAACCACAAATAACAGTGAACCCTATACAGTATTTTACATTGCAGAACAGTAGCCTCTAGTGGTGAGCCCTGGTAATGCACCATACAAATACATAAATACTATACAGTACTATTGTGTATTTCAATATTTTCTTTGAATATTTTTAGACCCACAGAAAACTGAAACCATGGATACTGATCCTGCAAATATGGGGAAAGGGAAGCGACCTGTATCTCAGTAAGTCTTTAAGATGTTAGAAGTTTATTGCCTCTCTTTTTTCATTTTGATGCTCTGTTTTTTTGTCTGATATGTTTAGCCAGACTAACATGGCTACTCCTTCAAAAATACAGCCATGATTAATGTTGTAGGGTGAGATGGACTGGGATGTTTTCCTTCTTAATAAGAAGTTCATTATGCAAAGATATTGGCATTTTATCAGTTTGCTTTTGAGGCATAATTTCATCACCCCTTCTCTTGCTAAATTGTTTACAGGTGGCTTTAATTTTCAAAGCCCTAAAAGATGATGGAATTATAGCATTGCATTCTATATGCCTGCAGATTTGGAAAACACAACAATGGACACAGGATTGAAAAAGGTCAGTATACGTTCCAATCCCCCCCCCCCCAAGGCAACTTGAAATAATGGTCAAATTAGGAAACAATTGTGCTCATCCCACATGCTAGCAAGGTCATGTTCAAGATAATGCAGGCAGTGGTGGGATTCAGCAGGTTGCCACCAGTTCATCAGAACCGGTAGCAGAAATTCTAGCTGGGCCCGCCCATCCAAATTTTGAAATAAAGTAGTCCTAATTAGGGTACAACACAGGCAGTGATGGGATGTCCCCGGTTCCAGACGGTTCCCTGGAACCGGTAGGACCAATCCCGGAGGATTCTCCGGGAGGGGAGTCCACTTTTGAGGCGTCCGGTTCTGGACGCCTCACCGAAAGAAATTTTTTTTAAAAAAAATTGGAGCAAAAATGGCTCCAATTGACTGCGCATGCGCAGAAACTCAATCTGACACATTGCGCATGCGTCAAATTGAGTTTCTGGTCATGCGCAATAAATTGGAGCCAAATGGCTCCAATTTTAAAAAAAAATTCTTCTGAAGCTGGAGCCGCCCCTTTTTAGAGTGGCTCTGGCAGCAGCGGCGGCAGCCCTAAGAGAAGGGCACCTCCCCTAGCCGGCCACCGAGCTCCCACGGGCACGTTGGTGCCTGCGTGGGCCATCCGCCCGCGCTGCGCCCTCCTAGGGACTTGGGCCCGACAAACCCCCATGCCCAGGGTAAGCCCGGCAGGGTTCGCCACCGCCGCATCCTCCTCCGCTGGGGGCCTGCAGCTTCCTCGGGCCGGTGCCTTTTCGGCCCGGCTCTGGCTGCGGCCACGGGCAGCCAGGGCCTGCGGGCAGCGGTGGCTCCAGCCCCTGGCCACGGCTGGAGCCGCCACCATACCCACTGCTGCCCGCAGGCCCTGGCCACCCGTGGCCGCAGCCAGAGCCGGGCCGAAAAGGCACCGGCCCGAGGAAGCTGCAGGCGCCCGGTGGAGGAGGATGCGGCGGTGGCGAGGCCCGCCGGGCTTACCCAGGGCATGGGGGTTTGTCAGGCCCAAGTCCCTAGGAGGGCGCGGCGCGGGTGCCAACGTGCCCGTGGGAGCTCGGTGGCCGGCCAGGGGCTGCAGGCGGCTGTGGCGGCCGTGGCCGGCGGCTGCAGGGCCAGCCGCGACCTTCGTAGGAGGAAACGGCCGCAGTCGGGGGCAGTGTGTCTTGCCGGGTGGCCCCGGGCTACATGGAGGTTCGTCGGTGCCAAGGAAGGTAAGTGAGGTTTTTATATTTAGGGTGGGTGGGTGATTTATTTGTGTTTTGGGTGGGTGGTTGTACTTTTATTTAATTTTTATTTAATTTATTTCTTTATTTTATTTCTTTAAGTTATTTACGGTTCTGTGTGCGTGCTTATTTTTTTTATTTTTATTTTATTTTTGGCCTTGCCCACAACGTCATGATGTCATGACGTTGGCTCCACCCATGACGTCATGACATTGGCCACGCCCATGACGTCCATGACGTCATGGCGTGGTAGTAGAATTTTTGACATCCCATCACTGAACACAGGGCTTTCCCCCAGCCACACCCATCATACCATGCCCACAGAGTAGGTAGTAAAAAAAATTAAATCCCACCACTGAATGCAGGATAGACTTCAACAGCACGTGGAGAGATAACTACCAGAAGTGCAGGCTGGGTTCCGAAGAGGCAGGGGAACTAGAGACATTGCCAACATACATTGGATCATAGAGAAAACAAAGGATAATCAGAAACAAGTCTACTTCTGTTTCTTTGACTACACTAGGGCATTTGACTGTGTGGACCACAATAAAATGTGGCAAGTAATTAAAGAGATGGGAATGCCAGAACACCTTACATGTCTCATGAGAAATCTATACATGAGTCAAGAAGCAACAGTTAGGACAAGATAAGGAATGACAGAGTGATTTGGAATAGGAAAAGGAATAAGACAAGGCTGCATTTTGACTGCTTATTTAACTTATATACAGAGCACATAATGCACAATGCAGGGCTGGATGAATCAAAAATTGGAATTAAAATTGCTGAGAGAAACATCAACAATTTGAGATATGCAGATGATACTACCCTAATGGCAGAAAGTGAAGAAGACATAAAGAAGCTCTTTCTTACATTGAAGGAAGAGAGTGCAAAAGCTGACTTGAGACTCAACATCAAGAAAACCAAGATAATGGCAACAGGCTTTATCACTCCCTAGAAAATAGATGGGGAAGAAGTAGGAACAGTGACAGACTTTACATTCGTAGGATCAAAAAATCACTGCAGATGGTGATTGCAGCCATGAAATAAAAAGGTGACTAATTCTTGGGAGACAAGCTATGAGAAATTTGGTGAAAATAGTTACAAGTAGAGACATTACTTTGGAAACAAAAGTCCACATAGTCCAAGCAATGGTATTTCCGGTAGTAATGAGATCTGGGCCATAAGGAAAGCTAAGCAGAGAAGAATAGATGCCTTTGAGCTGTGGTGCTGGAGAAGAATTTTGAGAGTACCCTGGACAGCAAAGAGAACAAATAGGTCGATCTTAAAAGAAATGAACCCTGATTGCTCCTTGGAAGGCCAAATATTGAAGATGAAGTTAAAGTACTTTGGACATCAAATGAGAAGAGAGGGTTCACTTGAGAAGGCCTAGATGTTGGAAAAGGTGGAGGGCAAAAAAAAGAAGAGAATGAGATGGCTAGATGCCATTGTTGACACAATGGACGCAAAGCTGGGTGGGTTGAGGAAGATAGTGGAGGATGGGGTACCTGGTAAGCAGTGGTTCATGGGGTCACAACGGGTCACAATTGACTGTGCAACTGAACAATAAAAACAATAATTTTGTGTCAGGAATTACTCTGGGTTGAAAGGATTTTTGGCTGGAGAAACTCTGCTCAGGGGACGCCCGAATGAAGCTCCTTTTATGTCCCCAAGAACTGTTGTGCTGCACATGGGCATCAAACGCCAACCTTCCAGGCTCCAAGCTCAGTATCTTAATCACTAAGCTACCACAGTGGCGTGATGGTTATAATTTTTAAAAATGGCTGTAATAAAAAAGCCCTAATATTTAACTTTAAGAGCTGATATTTGAATTCGCATTTTCCCCTACCCATCTTTTCTCCTTTATGTGAGGCAGCATTTTGATTACAAATATTTTTTACTGGTCACATGTAAGCTGCTCTGGGAGAATGTTCACCTGAAGACCAGCATTAAATATGTGTTACGTTAATAAACAAAATAAGCTGTAGGACCTGACTGACAGAAGAATGTGAACCACTCAAAGTTTCATCACTATGTGCACTCAGCTGCAAGTTAGGAACTGCCTGCACGGAGAAAGAATCTCATGGCTGATGCAATGTGAAATCCTGTGAAATCTCGCTCTTCAAACATTTGTTCTGCAATAGCTCTTCCAGATATTTAGGCCATCACTTGAAACTGTAGCCATGTATTCACTTGCCAGGGTAAATCTCAAAAGAACTGGCTTAACATTCACAGCAAATGGGTTGTTAACTCGTTGTATTCAAGTTAATAATTCAAATAATTCAGCTGGTATCCAACCACCACTATTCCCTTTCAACAGATAGGCATTGTGTACAAATATTATGACTGCCATAATAGTTGGAGTAAAGCAACACACATTGCTAAAGCAGTGTTTGCTGTTTAGTAGAACACTCTAGTAAATTGCATCGGATTTCTCTAGCAATCAGGCACAGATCCAAACTTAGTCATACATTGAGTAACAATAATAGTAATTGTGTGCTATCAAGTCAATCCTGGCTTACAGCAACACCTCTAGGGTTTTCTAAATTACAGCTTACTTTAAATGTAATTTGACATTCACTTCTTGGAATAGCTTCAGAATATGCAGTTTACCCAAAGCACACAGGTTGGCTGTTCTTCTAGGAGGTGCAGTGAGAAATCCCAAACCTTGTGCTACAATTCAATGAGCTATGAAAAATGGAGAGGAAATGGAAGCAGTGACAGACTTCACCTTCTTGGGATCTAAGATCACTGCAGATGATGACTGAAGCCATGAAATAAAAAGATGCTTACTTCTTGGGAGGCAGGCTATGGCAAACCTAGGCAGCATAATAAAAAGTAGAGACATCAACCTGGCAACAAAAGTCCACATACTTAAATGAATGGTATTCCCAGTATTAATGTATGGCTGTGAGAGCTGGACCATAAGGAAGGCTAAGCACAGAAGAATAGATGCCTTTGAACTGAGGTGTTAGAGGAAACTCTTGAGAGTCCCCTGGACTGCAGGGAGATCAAATCAATCGATCATAAAGAAAATAAATCCTGACTGCTCCTTGTAAGGACAAATACTGAAGCTGAAGCTCAAGTACTTTGCCCACCAAAAGAGAAGAAAGGACTCCCTGGAGTAGGCCCTGATGCTGGGAAAGACGGAAGGCAAAAGGAGAAGTGGGCAGCAGAGGATGAGATGGCTAGATGCAGTGATGGGATGGAACAGGTTCATACCAGTTTGCCAGAACCAGTAGTAACTTTTCCCAGTGTCCAGGAGAACCGGTAGCAGCTTTTGGGGGGAACCACCTTCAGGGCTTGCCTTTTCACTGGTTCCCCCACTGCGCATGTGTGCCAAGCACTTGGTGTGCATGCATGCATACAGTGCTTGGCGCGTATGCACAGACTCCTTGCTGTCCTCCCAAGCGGGGAGGAGGAAGAGAAGCTGCTAGCCTGAAACTCCCTATAGCCTGCTCCCCAGGGTAAGTGACTCACCTTTGGATGTAGTGTGTCTGTGTGCATTTTAATGTGTATTTAATACCTTTACCTATATTGATGTACTACCACTGTTCCTAAAAAGGCCTGGCGGCCGGCAGGCCTAGCGGCCTGGCTTGGGGTTCATTCTGTAGTTCCTTCCATCTGACCTAGTGTGAGAAAGATTAGCCAGAATAAGCTTTAAGCTCTGGTTTAAAAGGTCTGGTTGATTTGTGTTTGGGGTTGTATTTTAATGTATTTATATTTATTTATTCACGGGTTTGTTTTGTGGGTGGGTGGGTTGAGGTGTGTGTGTGCTTATTTTTATTTTATTATTATTATTTATTTTATTTATTTATTTTCTTTGGCCCCGCCCACTTCATGATGTCATGATGTTGGCTCCTCCCACAATGTCATGACATTAACTCTATCCACAATGTGATGACATCACGGTGGGGTAGTAAAATTTTTAACATCCCACCACTGGCTAGATGGCATCATTGATGTGTTGGGCATAGATCTGGGTGGACTACGGAGGATGGCAGATGACAGAGGAGCTTGGTGTGTGGTGGTCCATGGGGTCGCAAAGGGTCAGACTCAACTGTGCAACTGAACAACAAAAACAACAAATACAAAATCAATGAAACTTAAATTAGTCCACAAATTTCACTGTGTCCCTTCTTAGGCTCAATCTAACCCAAAGACAGAGATGGGAAATATATGGCCCTTCATGTTTTTCCCATAATCCCCTATTACTGGTTGTGCTGGCATGATAAGTGGTGAAGAGGCGATAAAGCGGGAAGCCCAGTAATAGTTAGAAAGCTATATGTTGCTCACGCTTGCTATTGTGAGAGCTGGGAAAATGTAATTAGAAAGAACAACACAGTTAACAAAATTAATCAGACTGTTAAACTACAGCAGGAAGAAGTAAGCAAAAAAACAACTCTGGCTCAGCCCCACCAAACACAGTGGAACTTGCTTGTAACTAAGCGCACATTGGATTGTTCTGTCAGTTGGAGTGTATTCCTTCTTTTTGTAGCCATTTTGTTTCCTCTTTAAAAGAAAGGTGTATTTCTATAAATGCACAGTTAGTAGACACATAGAGTACTAAGCATGGTTCTTGGTACGGGACTGTGGGAATTGTAATGCAAAACACCTGGAGAACATTGAGTTTCCAAGGAACCCCGAACTCTAGCTTAGGGACGGGCGGAGAGGAATTAAATCTATAGCTTCTATTCCCAGTAGTGTACATACATGATTCATCTATTTTGAAGTTTTCATCTTAGAACCAAACCTGCAAACATGGAAGGTATTTCAAGCAAGAAGATGTCAAGGCAGTTTTCAAAAGGCAAGGGGTAGTGACCATATTTTTGTTAAGAAAACTGTGGCTGCAGCAATATTTGTGGGAGGTAAACTATGCAAGATAATGTTGGATTTGTGGGCATTATGGCTGATTGCTTAATTACTATTTTGGTAAATTTGCACACAAGGAATTTTAATTTTACGACTTAAAAGCAGAAAGATTCACAACAATTGTGTATGTGACTATATGTAAGAAATCCCACTACAGAACACTCTTGAGAATAATCAAAGAATTAAGAAAGTGAAGGACATATTTCCAAAAGAATACCTCGACACACAGGGCATCCAGTGAGATCTGTGTACTAATGCACAAGCAAATATACAGGCCCAAGAAAGGAGCATACAGCATGCCCTGCCAAGTATTTTTAAAACAGACAAGCTTTAATATAAAGTCCTCTCATCAAATGCATGCAGTGTGCTCAGTGGCGGTTTTTGTTTTGCAGGTTTCCGCTAGTGAGAATTATTTGGCCCTGGTGTGATATGTTGATTTTTGGAGGCACCTGTAAATGACAAAATTAGTCACATCTGAAGTATGTCAGTGTAAACTCAGCACAACGACAGGAGCTGAGTAGGTAAAAATGCTCACAAACTTAGACGCCTACTGATTGAAAGTGGGTGCTAAGTAGGAACATCTACACACATCTATCACAGAATTATGGATGGAAACCTAGGAGTTTTAGAAACATGCACGTGTTTTTCCTGAAGAATGAAAGCTCTTATCTGGATTGTGCAGTTTGATATAGGTTCAATAAACTCCAGCCTGTTAACTCTTTCAAAACTTGGGACCAAAACCCTAACAATGCTAAGAAGAAAAGTTAATCTTGTATGTTTGGTTTTCTCTACCTGGTGCTTTGTAACAGCATTTCCCTCCCCTAGTGTTTGCTTCCTTATTATCTGAATGAACATAATGAGTCAGTCATACTACCACTGGGCACCCCTATCTTTGACAGTAAATGAACTAATACAACTTTTGTTCATAGAAGTCAGAAATAAATGGGATTCTACAGAATAGCTTCTGAATAGAAGGTTTGGAGAGTCAAGGCAGAAGCCGGCTGATCCGTGTTAGTGGCAATGAAAATGGTGTTGTAGTTTGTTTTTCTTTTTCTACCTGTAGTTGAAATGATTAAGAAGGGCTTTTCTGGGATGGGAAGACTGTCTATCTATCCAGCACTAACTAATCACTCCCTCTCACCTTCAAATTCAAATAGATCCTTGTTGTTTCTCTCTACACCCAATGTGCTCTTTCCCTCTCTTTTGCTGGTTGGTCTTGGTTGTTTGTTGCTGTTGATAAGTTGGTTGCTAGCATGCATTAATGAAAGCAGTGTGAACATATCAGTCATTCCAAGTAACAGTAAGTAAAGAAACATTTTTTCCCTTCTCCTATAAATCTCTCGGAGCGAGTTATTGAGAATTTGAGTGTCAGTTCATGAGTAAAGGTTGGAGTCTGCAAGACTTGTAGCTATTTTCCTTTGTGGATCTTTGAATTTCTACTGCGCAACTAAAGAGAATTCTACCAGAAATTCAAAACTCTGCAACAGAGGGAAAGAGTTAGAGAATATAAACCTGCTGGCTGAAATGCACTTCTAAGGAGAATGCCGCAGACATAAAGAGGCTAAGTGACAAACACAAAAGCTTCATCAGACTCTACATGTCCTCTACCATCTATTCAGTGTAATATGTGTGGTCGCTTGTTTCATGCCAGGATCAGTTTATTACAGGGGTTCCCAACCTACAGCCCATGGGCTGAACCCAGCCTGCAACACCATTCCATCAGGCCTGTCATTGCCTCCACTGCACCCAGAAGTGGAAGTGGGTGCATTTACGTCAGCTGCAAAACATGACTGCACATGTGCAAACATGCCCATGACTGTCGTAAACGCAGAAGTAGATGCATTTATGACAGCCATAAATGTGCCTGCTTCTGAGGTGTGTGTTCCAGGCTGCTCAGCTGTCCAGGGACATGGTCAGGCCCACAGTGTAAAAAGGTTGGCCACGCCTAGTTTACTGAGTCACCAGGGACACATCCATCAACTGAGAAAATGACTTGCAGGAAAAACACTGGGGAACCAAAAAAAAAAAAAAGAAATTTCTTGGTGCCTAAATTTTTTCAACTGATTTCTGGCATTTTGGGGTGGCTGATTCTGAAAATGCCATCCATTTTGTTCTAGCAGATCTAGTTCATGAGATATCAATGATGTCATTATACATTGCTCTTATGACTACACTTGTATTTGCCTCACCATTCGTAAATTGTGAATAAGCCATATCTAAAAAACTAGAGCTGATGGGGCATAACTGAAAGCATTTTTGGAATCAGTGACCCAAATATAGCCAGAAATAGGTGAAAATTGTGAGGCACCAAAATCACTGTTCCCCAGTGAAATGTATGCTTGGATATGAGTAGCAGCTGCCACTGCTCACTCTCTCTCTCTCTCTCTCTCTCTCTCTCTCACACACACACACACACACACACACATTTTTCAGCCTTTTAAAAAGGATAGCATACTAAAAAGCTATTCAAATAGCAGCAGTTAACAACTCTTACAAACCTGTTGGTGGCACAATGTACTGTGAGGCTGTCTCCATATTTTCAACATACACAGATCCAGTGCAAATACTTATGGCTGCGCACAGCTCTCCTTGCTGAGCTCAGAGAACACCATCCTGAAGTACATTTTGATTTGTTTTTCTTTTGTTTGGCGTTGAAGGGTGGGAGGGGTGAAAGCTGACTTTGGCTTTGGCTTTGTTTTACTAGGCTGATGAGGCCCACCTTTGAAAGAGAGAAAGGTAGCCAGAAGAGATGACTCGTTCTGGAAAACACTCATACCTACAGAGCACAGTTTACATTAAGATTTAAGAGAAGCTGGCAACCCACTATGTCTCCAAGGTCTGCCTGGTGTTAGAGGAAGTTGTATAGAGCCCTAAAGTTGCCATGTCTATTGTTTCTGTGGTGTCAGCCCAACATTCCACAGAATATATGAATCAGTCACTGAGATTTGTAATGTGCCAAGTTTTATCCTTGGTGCACTAACTTTTGAGGTTAGTTGATTAAGACGAAGACAAGAAAACTGTTCACTTTTCCAAACCTCAGTGTGAGCCACAGAAGGACTGTGAAAAGGCCTATACAGTATATTCCTAATTCTATTTTATTTTCGCTGAAAACTTCAGATGATTCCATTAAAGGGGAGACACAGGGCAAAGAGAGATTAACATATGGTGCAGTAAGGCCAACCAAATATTGGTGCCGTTAGCTCTGCTCTTATAACACAAAGCATATTCATCCCCACCTTATGCTACCAGTGCCAAATATGGACACCTACAACAAAATATACATGAAAGTTAGTCATCACGGAAATGAGATGTCTCAGGAAGGCTGCTAGAGTGACTAAAAGGGAGATAATCAGGAATGAGATTATAAGGGAAAGAATAGAAGTAGTCTTAAAGTACATACAGAGACAACAAAGTAGTTTGCCCATTTGGAGAGAATGTCTCGGAATTCCATACCATACAAGCCATATGTGGAAAGCGGAGAAGGACAAGGACCACAATGTGCACCCAGAGGAAGGTGGAGATATAACATCAAAGAAACAGTACAAGAACACCAGATAATGCTGATGGAGGTTGCTAGAAGTACCAGAGCAAGAACCTTGTATCTCCTTCAACACCTGAAGGGGTAACAGAGGAAGTGAAGAAGAAGACAGGGCATAGAAGCCATCTGATGCAACCAGTGTAACCGAAAACAGTTAATTTCAGACCAATGGTCTCTGGTAGACCAGACAAGGCTATAGTCAGAGAGAGCTAAACCTTATTCAAGCACTCAATAAAAGTAGCTTTCCCCGTGAAGAGATCAAGCTGAAGGGAAGATCAATCTCAGGAGGTAGTTCTTCATGTGATTAGAGAACCTAAGAATCTAGTTTTCTGATCACATGAAAATGCTCCACACAGAGAGACTTCTCTCCCCTACAAATTTAGCTCTCCACACATGAAAGCCTGGATGAAGGAGGGTAGGGTTAGCCTGTTCTCTGTTCATGGGTTCAGATATGAGCAACCAACAACCTATTAAATACACCCAGAAAGGAGTTGAACAAGGGAGCCAAATCATGCTGCTGGCTGAAACAGTGTGTTCATCTGACAGTACAGTTTTGAAGCCCTCACCTATAATTGGAGGTGTGGGGGAAAACACTCTTGAACTCCCAGTTATGTTGAGCTACAGCTCAATTGCTATGCTGATTGTGGCCAATAGGAGTTGCATGCTAAGAAGCACTATGCCATTCATGAGTGGTTCATGAGTTTAACTAATGAACATTAGAAGAAAATCTATTGCCTGCTAAATTATACAGTGGAGATGCCCGGTGTTAGTGAGTTTCCATTGTTAGTACATGCCACAGTCAACATTGTGTCCCCTGAAATTTCTCTGTGCTGAAAAGATTATCAAAAATGCCAGAAGCAACTAGAAGTGCAATTCTGGTTTTGGTATGTTACATGGTGAAAGTAGTGCTTCTAGCTTATTTAAAAAATGAAGGACTCAAAGAGCAGCAGTTCATTCTTTTCTTTCCTTTTCCATCTTTTTCTTTTTTGCCATGAAACAGATGGGGCTAAGATAAGGGCTGAGACTGCAAACCCAGCCTTCGCCTGTGACTTGGTAAAACATTTTATTCACCCCTGTAATATAAACAAATGGGAATCTAATATTCCCCAAGCAAGCCTCTGAAACCTACCTTTGTCCTGGGAATGTGAAAACATTTGTGCCTCTCATTTATATTGATCTGTTCCTTTCTTACTTCCAAGGTTGAGACGTAAGAATGGAAAAGGAAAATACTGTACCAGAAATCCTGCAGCTCAGTGCCAAGGTAATATTTGCACAATTAGCTTTATGCCCAATTGTTCACCCAGAGCTATTCCTTTCACCCTAACAATGAAAGTCAGTGGAAACATTCTTTACTTTTTTCATTTATCTAATTCAGGGGTGCCCAAACAATGGCCTGTGGGCCGGATGCGGCCTATGCCATCTAGTAACCCAATCCATGCCGCTCCCAGAAGCAGAAGTAAAATGTGTCTCCTTCCTGTTGGAGGAACTACATGACTGGCCCGCTCAACCATGTGACTGGCCTGCTCAACCACGTGACTGGACCACGGCCCAAAAAGTTTGGGCGCCCCTGCTCTAATTGCATAGAGCCAAGTGAAAATGCCCAGTGGGCCATCAAAAGTTCAGAAAGCAAGCTTGTCTGTGAAGTTGCAATGGGCTTTTTAGAAGGCTGACAGAAAAGACAGGTGACGGCAACAGCAACAACAACAATAGCAGCAGCACCAGAAGCAACAACAACATTTCACTCTCACAACGAGTCAGTTTTAGTTGAAGCAGCCTAAGTGCAAGCCACACTGTTCTATTGTGAATAAAATCATTAAAGGTCTGACAAAGGCAGAGTGGAGCCTTAACCTTGTTCCATGTCAAAGACAGCTAAGGACCACATCCTCGTAGGGGAATAATGTTTCCTTTCTCAGGAAAAAGGGGAAAAATATTAAACAAACCTCCCAATGCCATTACGTAGCTACAAAGAGTCAAATAATAAGTCTGGAATGTATTTCTGGGCATCAAGAAGCCAAATACCGTAAATATGAAAGAGTAAGTATAGCATTGTTTGAACCACAGCAAGCCCAAAACTTTCTTCTGTCAGAGGCAGAACAGTTCAACTTCGTCAGGATGTATAGTACCCAAAGCCATTGAAATTAATTGTGTGGCTCTCTGTAAAGCAGAAGGGACAACAAGTACTATACACCATTCCCCCCCTTCTTTTTTTAAAGTGGGTAATTCTTCTTTCGTGTCTAGATCAAACTTTGGACTGTCAAAATGAAGCCACCTTCTTGACATTGTCATTCACCAAAATTAAATCTTCATCAGTACATGTTTCTTGTAGTAATTGGCAGACCATTAAATGAGTCGGATTCTGTATCTCTCCACATCAGAGGCGTAGCTACCGCCGTATCTGCCGTATCAATTATACGGGGGGCCCGGGCCACGGGGGTCCCCAACGTGCGTAAGCAAAACAAATCTTTACCCTTCCTAAGGGCCCCCAAACAATTTTTTATACGGGGCCCCGCCAAGGCACGCTACTCTTCTACTCCACATTCACACAATGTGTTGTTATCTGACAGCAGCCCACACTTGAGCATGTTGGATTTGTATTTAAGGACTCTGATCCTCAGTCATATCAGAAAACAAAACAAAACAAAATAAACAAAATAAAGTAAAATAAAAAATACAGTAGCACTTTAAAGACTAACTGCTACATTTTCACTGTTAGCTTTCATGGATCAAGTCCACTTCATCAGACAAGAAATGATCCTCAGTCAATTCAGATACCTCCAAGTGGTGTAGGGGAGGTTGAGTTCCTCATCTATATCCTCATTTAATGTTGTTTCTTGTCCAGTCAACTCCTTTCTCCATCTTTTAATTTGGTTTTGCTCTTGTGTACCCTCAAGAATGTTTGTTCCTGCCATAAAGCTCTTCCTGGATGGACTTGGGGGTCATATCCATTCAGAAGATGTCACAGGTCATTCAGAACAGAGGCGATGGGCCAATGCTTATCCCACAATCTCAGATCTTGTTTAATTAAATGCCTCAGGTAGCAAGTGATGGCAAAGCCTCAGTGCTTGGAGAAGGAGTTTTGCTACTGATTATAACTCTCAGAGTCCACCAGAAAGCAGTAGTAAACAACAAAAAAGTGACTTTTCTGATGTCCAAAATCTCTGGTCAACCTGAGTCCTTGAAAAACCACTGTCACAGCAGATATACAAATAGCCTCATCAAATATAAGACTATACAGTACTAGAATATACCTAGTATAGTCTGTACTGAGGAACTAGGACTCAGGAGACCTAGGTTAAAATCCCTGTTTGGCCATGGAAAACCACAGGGGGTGTTGAACTGGTAAAACCACGTCTTAAATATCTCATCTTGAAAACCCTATTAGGGTCTTTGTAATCTGGTTCCAGTTTGATGCAACATTGCTTACACATGCCATAAACCAGCTCCCTATGCTCCTAAGACAATGTCATTCAGACTTAACTTTCCTCACCTTGGGCAGGAGAGCTCGTACCTTATCATTCTCCAACTTGGACACTCTATCTCAACAACTTGCCTGTGTCATAGGGCTGCCTTTGGAAATCCAAACCTCTTGAGCACAGACCTTTCTATCTTTGCCAGTCCCAGCCCCAGCCCTTCATGGTGCCATTCCCCTTGTTTCACAAAACTGAGCACAAATTTAATCTGTGCTACTTAAAAGTGAATTTCATATATACACAGCTGAAAGTCAAGTAAGCCAAAGTGGGCCACTGTTCTTAAATGTAATCAGTTGCTGGCTTGAGTCAACAATTGCAAAATGACAAGGACCTCAAACAAAAACTATCTACAGAAAACTGAGAAAGTAGAGAGGATGAAGGGGAGGGAACCCTCCAGAAGAGTTGGATTTCAAAGTCTATCATGGCATTTTAAAAGCTTCATATAGTATCTTTGTCTGAGACACATGATATTTGCCAAGCTTTGTATTTCTATTTAAGTACTTAAATATTTGCAGGGAAAACTGAAGAATGCTTGAATCGTCTTGACTCTACAAAGGGGCCATTATTTTACCAGAACTCAGACAAACTCAAGAGTGTGAGATCATCTTTGCCAGAAACCACTGTGATCTACTCCATTGGTTCTCAAATCTCCTTCTTAAAGTACATTTTAAATGTGATGAGATGAAAGATGCATTCTGGGCAAAACTGTACTTAGATCAAGCAGAACATGCACCCCACACCACTGCTATAAGGAACCACACTGCTGCTGCAATTTATACTATAATTTAGTTTTACCTTCCTCCTGCTTTCTCAGGCAATGAATTTATAACTCCACCAAAAGTCATCAGACCAGACCTACAAGGTCTGTACTTTGTATGGTGACATCTTTCATTTTTTGTGGTTCCTGATGATGATGCAACTCATGAAAGGCCAGCAAGTGTTTTCCCTGTGGCAACTCCAAATAATTGTTTTTTTAAAAGACAGAACTCAATTCAGCCATACTCCATGAGAAAGCAAAGGTAGATTGTATTTCATACCAACTGCTAGTCTACAGTATGTACTAAAATCTATGTATTTCTGATATACCACCCATATTCCCTGAGCACATCAAAGCATTGCTCAGATTTAACTGGGTTATGATTACTAATCGCACTTGAGATCTTTGTGTGGTTGTGTTCACATGTACACACAAAGACATGGGTTCTGATTAAATTATTTTAGTGGATTTTCCCCAGAGTCTCCTATGAATGTTGCATACCAGGGGTGGGAAATATTGTAGACAATGAATGAGCAATTTTTGTACCCATTAGAACCTCTTAGATGAAAGAAGAAAGAAAGAATCACATGTAACCTCTAGTTCTATATACACTAGTGCCTTGGATAACAATGAGACTTGGTTCCACAAGTCTCGTTGTTATCTGGTTATTAATGTTGTGTGATGCATTGATCAGACAATGTTTAAAAAAAGCCCTGTTCCTTTTTGGAAGAGGAAAAGGAATGGGGGTGATCCGCCTGCATCTTTGATGGATTGCAATGTGGGATCGTCGTTTGGTTGGGTGTTTGAACCCGGGCATTTTGCCTTGCAGCAGCACCTGGGTAAGTCTGGGGATGTTGGGAACAGTACAGATCGTGTCCCCTGACCTCCCCAGAGGTGGCAGGGGCAGTGGAGAGCCTGAAATGGGCAAAAAAATCCCTCCCATTTTTTTGCTCATTTCAGGCTCTCCGCTGCCTCTGCCGCCTCTGGGGAGGTCTGGGAACCTGATCTGTGCTGTTCCCAATTATTTATTTATTTATTCACATTTATTATCCCACCTCAATCGGGTGAACCCGACTCTAGGTGGCTTACAACAATGCCAAAATCCCACAAAAGAAAGTAGATAATCCCACTATACCCCCACAAATTTGGTTTAAATTAATTAAAAGATTTTGGCTATAATTAGCAAAATACTAAAAAAACAGATTTAAAAGTTAAAGTTAAAAGTTTAAAACAGCGAGAAGGGTGGCTGTCCTATCAGATCAGCCACCCAACATGGGACCCCACATTCCTGGGGGCCCAGACCTGCCCTGCCAGGAGGAAAAGATCAAGAATATTAAGCAAGAAATGAATGATATTACGAAAGAACAACAAGACTTAAGGGATTGTTTGGCAAATTTTGAGAAAGTAACAAATGATAAATTTGCGGCAACAGAGACAAAATTAAAAATTGTGGATGAATCAATTAAAGCTATTCAAGGAAAAGGAAAAGAGGGAGATGAAAGAAGAGACAATCAAGAAAAAAGACTGTATATGTTGGAGTCAGAGGCGAGACAGAAGAATTTGTTGATAAAACATATTCCCGAACGTATCCAGACAGACTGAGGGAAAGAATTATTAAATAGTTGAATGAACTGAAGATGGGGAGGAATTTTACACAGGAGGATATATCAGCAGCTTATAGACTGGGGGAAAAAGAGATGGGACATTTAAAAGGCATGTCTTGGTAAAAATTTGTAAGTTTAGATAGCAAACTAAAGTTGATGGCTTATCTAAGGAAAAAAAAAGTACACGGGTATTAAAATTGGATGGTGAACAATTGGATATTTGTCAGGATTTAATAAGAGAAGAAAGATTGTGGAGGAGGAGAATTAAATCAATTACTAAATTGTTAAGAGATAAGGGAGTGAACTATAACTGGCAACAGTCTCAACAGTTGAGAATCTTTTGGGCAGGGAAGTCGTGGTGATAAGAAAACAAACTGACTATCTGGATGTATTAGAATTATGTAATATTGTTAAAGAAGGATCAAAAGAATGGAGGAAACTTAAAGAGGAGCTTTTAATTACAGAAAGTTCTATAAATTTTTGTAATAGTAAAGAAAATTGATATGACTTTTTTTGGGGGGACCAAAAAAAGTTTGGGGCAACATAGTTGATTAAAGGAATGTAGGAAATTTAAAAAGGAGCTTTTAATTACATGAAGTCTCATAAATTTTTGTGACAGTAATAATATTATCAAATAAACTTTAAGGGAAGAGAATTGATACTATTTTTTCTTGGATCAGAAGAAGTTTGGGGTAACATAGTTGTTAAGATAATCTAGTTTTCAAGTGGATGTAACTTCTAAATTGGTATGAAGTGCTCATTAATTTATATAAATGAAATTTAATGTAAAGGGTTGTGAACTTTGGAAAGCAAATAATGAGCTATTATTATATTTTAAAGGAAGGTGAAAAGAGAATAAAGGAAGGAGAAAAAGAAAAGAAAAGAGAGCAATAATTTAGTGATAGTAGAATTAAAATCAAAATACGTTGAAGGAAAAGTTAAAGATAATTAAAGTAAAGAGAATGATAGAATGGATAATTAAGAATTGGATATTTGGAGAAAACTGAGAAATGTTGGGACAAAAAGCATAAGATAAGGAAGTAAGAAAGGAAAGGTACTATGAAAGGATAATAAGATTAAAAGGATTTGTTGGTAATTTTTCAGAAAATAACAGACCTGCAAAAGTAATATTATCAGCAACTTTAAGGAAAGAGGATTGATATTGGTTCTTTTGGTTTAAAAGAAGTTTGAGGTAATACAGTTGACAGGAAAAAATGATCTTAAGTGGACATAATTCCCTAAATTGTTATGATGTGCTTATTAATTAATTTGTATAAATGAAATTTAATGTAAAGGATTGTGAATTTTGGAAAGCAAATAATGAGCCATTATCATATTTCAAAGGAAAAGAGGTGGTTTTTTTTTAAAGAAGTAATAATTAGTAATAGTAGAAGAAGAATTAAAATATGTTAATGGAAGGTTAAGGATAATTAAAGTAAAGAAAATGATAGAATGGATAATCAAAAAATGGATATTTGGAGGAAAACTGAGAAAGGGTTGGATAAAAAGGATAAGATAAGGAAGCAAGAAAGGAAAGGTATCATGAAAGGATAATAAGATTAAAGGGATTTCCTGAAAGCAATAGATGACAAAGAATAAATGGTAAATTTAAGGCAAAATTAACATCTGTAGAAGGAAAGATTAAAGATAAGGAAAAGGAAAATATATAAGAATTGAAAACTAAGAGGAAAGATTGTACACGTTAGAGAAGGTGATGAGATAATATATATATACACAAATATCACAGGGAAACTTAGATTTATAGAGGGAAAGAATTAATAAAGGGTTGAATAAAGCAAAGATGGGGAGGAATTTTATATAGAAGGCTATATTAACAGCTTATGGATTGAGGAAGAGAAGAAATGGGATTGTTAAAAGGTATGATTGGGTAAAATTTGGAAGAAGAAGTTTGGGGTAACATAACCAATAGGGAAACTTGGTAATGCAATTATTTTGTGATGTGTATTAAGTTAATTTAATGTGTAAATTGTTACAAAATGTTGATTAATCAATTTGTAATTCTTTTGTTGGTTTAAAATTTGAAGGAAAAATATTTTTTTATAGTATAGAACTTAAAAGAAGTGGGAAATTTAAGGAGAAGGGTAAAGAGGAACTTATACAAGAATGTTATGAAAATGTAAATAACTCTTGTCAAGGAAGGTTAAAGGTGGACAAGGATTGAAAACTCAATCAGAAATAATCTAAAGGAAAAGTAATAAAAAGAGAATGGTAAATAACCACCAGCTGAAGGAAAGGAGAAAGAGAAGCAGCTGCATTGCTATAAGTAATAAGACTCAATTGACGTCTTAAACATCAGTAAGAACCCGCTCTAGTCCCGGTCTCCCTCCCCCTCTTCGACACTCGGAAGTGGTCCTTCCATGGAAGGATAGGGGAGAGAAGACGACAAGAGGGTGAAGGGTTGGGTGAGGGTTGTTTCTGTCTTATGTTATTATGGGATTTTGGGTGGTGTAGGGTTGGGCGAGGGTGAATGTACTTATTTGTTTTGTTTTCCTTTTTTTCCCTTTTTTGTTTTGTTTTTGGTGTTGTATTGTCCTGTAATGTGAAATGTTTTTTGTTGATTTTGTCAAGGTGGATAATTATGTTGTAATTTTTTGTAATCTCTTGTTTGTGTCTTTTTTTATTTAAAGTTTAATAAAAATTTTAAAAAGGGAAAAAAGAAGCTAGATAATCCCACTATACCCCCACAAATTTGGTTTAAATTAATTAAAAGATTTTGGCTATAATTAGCAAAATACTAAAAAAACAGATTTAAAAGTTAAAGTTAAAAGTTTAAAACAGCGAGAAGGGTGGCTGTCCTATCTGATCAGCCACCCAACATGGGACCCCACATTCCTGGGGCCCCAGACCTACCCTGCCAGCCAGGTTTTTAGGCCCTTCCCAAAGGGCAGGAGCTCTGTCTGCAGACGTAACTCAGTTGGCAGGAGGTTCCAAAGGGCCGGGGCGGACACGGAGAAGGCCTTCCTCCTGGTGCTAGAGAGATGCGCCTCTCTAACCGATGGAATGATAAGAGAGCCTCTCCGATCTGCCCTGGTGGGACGGACAGATGTTCTTGGGGTGACACGGTCTCTTAAGTA
This sequence comes from Furcifer pardalis, assembly GCA_030440675.1. Lineage (NCBI taxonomy): Eukaryota > Metazoa > Chordata > Lepidosauria > Squamata > Chamaeleonidae > Furcifer > Furcifer pardalis. The sequence goes on along the minus strand of CP126890.1, from coordinate 226,480,670 downwards.
TCCTGGCCCACTACCATATAGGGCTTTAAATGTAATGACCAGCACCTTGAATTGCACTCAGAGACATACTGGCAGCCAGTGCAGCTCCCGAAGCAGTGGTGAGGCACGAGTATAATGCCCGCACCCCATCACTACCTGGGCTGCCGCATTCTGGACCAGCTGCAGCCTCCGAATGGTCACCAAGGGCAGCCCCATGTAGAGCACATTACAGTAATCAAGTCTGGAGGTGGCCAAAGCATGTGTGATCATGAGCAAGGCGTCCCGATCTAGGAGTGGGCGTAATTGGTGTATTACATGAAGTTGTGCAAAAGCCCTCCTGGCCACGGCTGCCACCTGCTCTTCAAACAGTAGTCATGAGTCCAAGAAGACCCCCAGGTTATGCACCAATGTCCACAGACCTACCCGGGCAGTGCTGCAAGGCAAAATGCAAGGGAAAGAACCTCAGTGTTTTACCTTACAGCACCGCCCGGGTAGGTCTGCGGATGATGGAAACCACATTCCCTTCACAAGCAAAGGGCTATCCAATGCTGGGATAGCCCTTTGTTTGCAAAAGGAACCCCTATGCCCACAGCTGAGGGGTGACTGGGGACTCCAATGTCGGCTTCACAGACACCCCGCAGCTTCGGGCACACAGGCGGGGTGGCTGGGAAGTTGACAGGAGAGTCCCCTATCGGCTTTCCAGCCACCCCACCCCTGTGCCCGGAGCTGTGGGGTGGCTGGAAAGCTGAGGGGGGAGTCTCCCGTCAGCTTCCCTGTCACCCCACCCCTGCGTCTGCAGCTGCAGGGTAGCTGGAAAGCCGAACAGGGAGCCCCCATTCAGCTTTCCAGCCACCCTGCCGTTACGAACGTTACCTCGGATAACCCTAACAGATCGTTATCCAATGTAATTTTTTTTTACAAAATTTTGCCTCCTTGTCCAATTTTAACTGATTGTAAACTGATTGTAAATTAACTGATGTAATTGTTATCCGAGGTATTACTGTATAGTAAGAAGAAAAGATCTGTCCTCGTTAGCCTGCTTTTCCTTTGAAACTAGTCACCTGGGAAAGGGCAACAACTTAGGGTATCAGTCAGGGCAAGGGTTCTCAACCTACGGCCTATGGGCCGGATACAGCCCAGAGCACCAAATAATCCAGCCCATGCCCTTGCTCCAGCTGCTGCCACGGAATCAGCCTCAGACTCATTTACAGCTGTTGTAAACACATTTACAACAGCTGTAAATGAGTCTGTGGCCTTCATAAATGTGTTTATGGCAGCTGTACGTGGCAAGGGGACAATCTGTCTGGCCCCCTCAACTGTTTGAGGGAACATAATTCAGCCTCCAACTTGAAAAGGTTGAGAAGCCCTGAGACACCACAACTAACAGGTTGTTATATGCTGCAGTTTTGCCTGGGTCACTCAAACCATTGTCAATAGATGCTAACTGATTGGCAAATGTGTAATGCCACAATATTTGTTGCATCCACCCTCTATCAAGATGGATTCAAGTGTAATTTAATCCACTTGGGGACCATCACCCTTTTCTGTGGACTTCAGCACCCAAGACCATTCGTCCTCAGGGTTGTCAGGTTAGTTAACCACTGCCTGACAGTTGGCATTGAGTCACTGGCAGTATGGTCTACTCTATTACTGTAGCAGGATAACCAGGGCAGACACATTCAACTCATTCCAGTTAGTTTTAATTTGTCTGCTGAGTATTATAGCTCACCTCAATTTCACTGTTGTTGAGGCTTGGTGGTGGTAGGAATCTTTTGGCTCTGGTTGGATCAGGTGGATTTTTCTGGACACCTGCTGAGCTCTGCTTTGTTTTGCTAAACAGAAAATAACTAATGAGGTGTTAATTGGCTTAACAAGCCCACTACTGTGCTCCTCTGTATTCCAGTATCTAGAGCAGCTGCCTGGTGAAACAGAATTGCTCTTTTGAATGGGACTGAAATACACTAACAGCCTTGCATTATTTCATTATCCAGGCAGCTGCAAAGAGGCAAACATTCAAAGCATGAAGTTTAATGAAGAAAATGTTTATTTATCCAACTTTGCCACCTCTTACAGAGGTGTGAAGCAAACTCCTTAGTTAAATTAAGTTCAGGAAACCAGTAGACATGATGACCAAGGTTTGAGGTTCAGTGGAGAAAAGCTAAAGGTATAATCATATACAGCACTGTATTGACGATTGAAAAGGAAAGGCAGTTTGTTTTAATATGGCAGGGATTCAAAATGAAAAGTATTCTGAAAAGATGCAGGAAAAAATATTGTTTTGCAAAAGTACTGTAGCTGGAAAGGAGCAAAACCAGGACTGGCATTAGAAAGATTTCTAATGCCAAAAAGGAAGGAGACAATACTAGTTTTATAAGCAATGTTGTGGTTGTAAAACTTTTGTAGGAGTATTTATGTACATATTTTAACATTTGGTTAATACGTACATGGTGTTCTACTATTATTCCCCCACATCATGGCAAACACTGGGTGAACAGCTTTACTACCAGCCACTGAAATTTCTTCGTATTTTCCCCTATAATCTTTATGGATTTTGATGATTTCTCAGAATGACTTCTATATGGAAAAATATTAGAGACAGAAAAAAAGGTAATGTGACTACAAAGAGAAACTACTGTATATGGAAGGAAGTAATGAGGGAAAGATAATGAAAGGGAGGCATTTGAAAATTTGTTACTGATATGCACATTTTTCAAAAAGATACAGGAAATTACCTATTTAAAAAAATCATTGTAGCCCATTAAATTACAAGTTGATCACCTTCATGCAAAAGTGGTATGAAACAAAACCTCACAGCTAAATTAAGTCTTGGTAAGGAGTTCAAGCTAGTTTTCTTAACTAGCATTAGCTTCCAAAATTAGGGGTGAAATGTGTGTGTGTGCTCTTCCATCTCACCTTTTCCTTAATAAAGGAGTCCACAGGAGTATCCAAATACTGTACAGGAAGAGGATAAGGGCTGTAGGACCAATACAAGATGTAGAGACCTATGAATACTAAGTTATCAATCAATATATGTAAGAGTGAATAGATTATGTACCAATTCCATACTGCTGAATATGTTTTCTTGTGTAAAGGTAAATTCTCTAACTTATCATTTTCAACTGAATTTGTAAGTACCTTTGTATTTTCCCTCTACAACAGCTGAGCCTAGAATAACATATTTTATGTACTTTTTGCTTATATTTTACAAAAGAGCCTCACTTCTTAAATTCAATGAATAAATTAACTAGCCATTAAAAGTTTCACAGCTGCAGTTTATTTATCTTTCTGAATTTCTCTCTCACACACTTTTTATCTTATTCCAATGCGCAGTATAAATATTTTTTCATCTAGTTCCACGGCACCCACTGAATGCTGATATTGATCTGTGTACATTAAAAAGAGGGCTAAGTATTTTTTCACTCTTTTATTATTTGAAATGCCCAAGAAGAAACTGCAATGCCCTTTTTTGATACTGTTTGTAGCTTCCATTTTTAAACTACCAATGATAGAAACATTTTTCTTGAAGGCTCCCATGTCCACATTGTAAGAGAAAGTAAAATTATCTGTGTTAATCAACCTGAACAGTAGTTAAGTTGGTGCAGTCAGGGCGAGAGGGAGTAAGAAGAAGTTGGAAAGAAGCTTGATTCAGCTATCATTTCCTGCCTCTGTACTATTCTCATACTCTTTACTAATCCATCACAAAGAATCAGGCAATGAAGACACTGGGAGTTCTTAAGACCTCTTTTGAAAGAGATTAAACAGACTCCACATTGGATTAGATGCCTGACACTTTTAGTTTCCGTTACATTCTGTATACCCCCATAGTGCACAAACCTGTTCCAACAAAGTATTCTAATGCAGATTTCCTTGACTCACTCTAGGATTTCAGGGTATGTAAGCCCCTGCGCTGCAGGAAATTCTATTATTAAGCTATCTTCACATCTCAGGGCTAGTCTACGATGCCAAACAGCCATCTCAAGCAGACCGGTTCTAACTAGGATGAAGTGGGCAGAGCTATGGCTTCATGAAAAGGCCACCTTTCATCTTTGGGATCTCAATAAGAGGGTCCTCTTGCGAAGCCTTTGAGCCTTCTAAAGCATTCCACAATTATATGCATAAGCACACTTGTGTAAAAGAAAGAAGAACCCGAAGAATTTCACACGGGAGCACACACACTGATTTTAAGGGGGTTGGGTGGGCAAAGTGCTACTTGAGCTCAGGTTTAGCTAAGCCAAATAATATACAGCATGCAGTAAGGTGAGCCTATGAAAATATTCCATTCCTCAGTTAACTTTTTCTCCCTCTGATTTACAAAAGGGAGGTTCCAATGAAAATATATATTTTCCACCCTCCTTACCATATCTTGTGGGAAGAGGGGAACCCACGCGTAGTAGGAAATCTTTTGAACGCATGAAGCCACTATTAAAATTGTTATGCAGAAAAAGTTTAACCATGAGAAACCCCTGCATCTTTTGCATACTAAAAAGAAGTATGAAGAACTTCTTCTTTCAGCTCAGTAAGTACAAGAGTTATTTCGAGAGAGGTCTGCCATTGGCACAATTTTACATTATCTTCTTTTTATTGGCAATAAAGATGCAAAGTTTTTACTGTGGGAAGAAAAGAGCTTTTTTGTTTGGGGTCTTTTGTTGGTTTGCCTTGCCAAGCCTTGTGCTGCTAACCCTCCGGGGAGTCATTTGCAGGCATAAAAAGGATGGAGCTGCCATGGGAGAAATCCCAAAGCTCTAGGTTTAGTTTTTGGGTGTTTAGAAAAAGTGCCAAAAATGTTTTAAATGCTTACATAAAGCCTAAAAGATGAGCAAGTGGGTCATTGATCAAATTAAGCATCAGCAGATGCTAAAATGACTAGATTGAGGCCATTGTACTTTGGACATATTAGGCAAAGACAAAGGTTTCTGGAAAAGATCGATGGCATTAGGAAAAGTTGAAGGTATTAGGAAAAGAGGGAAATCTAACTCTTTGGCCAAGCATTTGAAAGCTTTCTTAGAATTTTCTTCTCCTCTAGTTACTCATGCTACTCACTTGGAAAGAAGCATATTCAATGTCTGTGAATGGAACATATCCCATCTTTGCTTCCTACCTCAAGCAAATTGATTCAAGAAAGAAGGTTACATCTTTTAGCCTGCAGTGCCTGAGCAGGGCTTCTCATGATAAAACTTTTCCTTAGGGTTGCTGTACATTGGGAGTGATTTGACAGCACATAACATTCTTCTTGTGCTGTATCCAATTCTGAATATTAGCAATCCTCATGCTGATCAGCCATGAAGACTGTCCTGCGAATATAATGCAGTGGCCTTTCATCTGCCTTCCACATCACAGTGTGACAGTCATACCACTGATCCAGTTTCATGAGTCACTTTCTGGTCCTGAGCCCTTTTGGCACACAAAATCCTCATCAGTCCTAGGCCTGTATTGATGAAGCTGCTGCCCTTTATCAAGAAGGATTCAAGTGGGATTTAATCCACTTGGGGACCATCGCCTTTCCCTGTAGACTTCAGCATCAGAATTGATTGGTCCTCTCAGGGTGGTCCGGTTAGTTAACCACTGCCTGACACTTGCCGTTGAGTCACTGACAGTATGATCTACTCCAGTGATGGCCAACCTTGGCATTCCAGGTGTTCTTGGGCTTCAGTTACTAGAAGCTCGAGTTAGCAGTCCTGCTGACCAGGGCTTCTGGGAATTCGAAGTTCAAGAACACCTGAAGTGCCAAGGTTAGCCATCACTGGTCTACTCTATTACCATAGCAGAATAACCTGGCCAGACAGGGTCAAATATGACTACAAATAAAAAAAATGTAGTCCCTTCTGGAATACAACTTGAAATTAGGGTGTGATCAGACAGGGAAATTGTTCACATTTTGGGAAACTTGCAGCACTACCAGTGTGGACACATGACATACAGGAGGTCACAAACCAGCCCTATCTTGAGCCAAGCCCAGGCTGGATCTTTTTGGCTCAGCAATAGTATTACTGTTGTTGTTGTTTTAAGGGCTAGACTGGAGCAATTCCTGCACAGACAGAAGGGTCATAATAAGGGAGATTGCTGACAGCAAAGGAACCCTTTCCAGCAAGATCAAATGTGAAGCTTTCTCATTATCTGATTACACCCAGGTGTTTGTTTTGTATCTTCCCAAGTTTGCAATTGAAAAGGGGACATTCACAGCTAATCTAAATAACAGCCAGAGATCATCTGCCATTACCAATTGTATGAAGCAATATTGATTTGTATGCTAACCAATCACTCTGTACCTGACCTCTGTACCTGATGTGTATAAATTGATGCCGCCGAAGTCTCACTCCCATGTCTGATGAAGCGGACTTGATCCATGAAAGCTCACATTGAAATAACAGTTAGTCTTTAAAGTGCTATAGCATTTTTGTTATTGTTTTGTTTATTCTCTGATACACCCTTAGAAAGTAGCTGTGGCGCTATTTCACCTCCATTTCCTTAGGAGATCTTTCACAGCGAGACAAAAGATGGAAGAGGTAGAGGGAAAATACAGATGGTATAAACAGAAGATAATGTTTGAAGTGTCCACAAAACCTAGTGAACAAGGCAGAGGGTGATGGTGTGATAAAAGCACTTCCAAGATTTGTGCGGATTGTAGTAAGTTTCAATTCAGGTATACAGTATCACTATTGCTAATTCACATATTAAAGTGAACTGTCCAAAAGTTGGTTATTTGACTCAGCAGATATAGGAATAGACACAAACTTTTTATCCTCTATATGTTAGCTTTCTAAACACCTACTGTTCTTTACGCCATACTACTGTTTACGTTTCACTGTAAACACACATTTTCACTCCTTCTGCCTGTTCTCTGTGTGCTCCCCTTTTCCCAACAGAATAAGGTCCTCACATTCATTTAATACTTTGTATCCCACATTTTTAAATGCTGGCTTTCAAGATGGCATATATGAAACTATACAATTAAAACACTTTAAAACTACCATAAAGCTCATTAGTAGTTCTAAAACAGAAGTGCAATCATAGGTTTAAAATGGATGCAAAACCTAAATCAGCTGAGGCACAAATCAATTTCCTTTATGCCTCCCAAAGGGTGTATTGTAAGTGGTTGAAGACCACATCATTCATATCCTGTAATTTTTTACATGGAGCAGAGCCTGGAAAGTTACCTTGGTCGGGTGGGGTGGGGGTGGGTGGATTACAATTCCTAAAATCGCTCAGCTAAGAAGTTAGAGAAGTTGCTGGCCCAAAACATAACTTTACAAGCGCTGATATTCCTAAAACCAGTTTAAAACACTACAATATTTATTGCAGTTATTCCATTGTGAACATTATTTCTATGCTTAGTTGATACTTAGGACTGCCAGGCATGTAGGAATAAACAAAATATTATATTTCAGAGGAGCAAGAGTGTAATAAAGTATTTGCTGACCTGTCTTAGTTTGGACTACTAAGATCCTTTCAAGTTCCCATTCTACTTTGCCAAAACAAGCTTAAGTTCAGCCATTTTGCCATTCTCCTTGAATATTTTTTAAAGTACTAAAGCAAATGTCTTTGAAAGAACATGAACAGAACTTTTTGTAACCTTTTCCATCTCCTCCACAGTATATCCTGCTTTGTAAAAACACCAGCCTTATGACATGTTTTCAGTTGCTCAGTCTGGTTAGAGCCAATGAAAACAAGAGGAGGAGAAACTGGTGAGCGTTATTGCTAAAGATTTGACCAAAGCCATGGCACAGGCGCTTGTGTACACAAGTGAGAAAATAGGAATTCCAAGACACTGGCTAGCTCTTGGCTGTTTATAGGCCACTGAGCTCCACTTAAATTTGCCCAAGAATTGTCCCAATAGCAATTGGCCAGTAATTTTTCCACAACTCATTGATTGTCTCAGCTTACATCAACCTGTGATGCACCATCTTGAACAGATAAAAAAAATCTGAGGGTAAAACAATGTAATGATTTACTAAGCCAGATCCAGTGGTGAGCAGCAAAAATGTTTGCTACCACACCATGGGTGGAGCCTACATCATGGGCAGAGCCTATGTCATGGGCAGAGCATACGTCGTGGGTGATCTAGTCATGCCTGCCAAAGACAGCACTGGCTCTTTGGCTGTAAATGGAGATGAGCACTGCACCCTAGACTCAGATATGACTGGCTTTTGAGCAAGGGAGACCTTGAACCACTTGTAGAGACAAAACCTGATGGCACAGGGCAGGGAGAAGGGTGTGGCCACCCAATTTTGCTACCACCCCTGCCCAAAGGCCACCCAATTTCACCACCACCCTGCCCAGAGATCATCCAATTTTGCTTCCCCCCTCCCAGGGTGTGTGTGAACATGTTGCTGCCCACCACTGGCCAGATCTAATGAGTAGCAAGTAGGTCAAAAGGCATTTTTGTGTGGAAATTTGAAAGAGTGTTTTAAATAATGAAGATATTATTCAAAACTGTGAGCAAGAAGGATTTTGAAATGTTTTTAAAATGGCAGAGACCTCATGCATTTTTAAAAGTGTCCCTTTCTCTTTTGAGGTGAAAATGCCCAGGCATTATGCAAAAACTGAGAAATTCAGTCATTGCTTTCATTAGGTAAAGGTAAAGATCTCCCTTGCTCAAAAAGAGATTCATGCCACACACTAGCGGTCAGTGTACATCTTAGTTTACAGACAATGAGCCAGCAGAGTCTACGTCTGCAGGTGTTTCCATGGTCATGTGTCACTAGACAACGGAGCACATTTTTTCTGTTCAGTCGCACAGTCCATTCCAACCCTCTGCGACCCCATAGACCACTGTCCGCCAGGCATTTCTGTCCTCCACCATCCTCCTCAACTCGCTCAGCTTTGTGCCCATTGTGTCTACAATACCATCTAGCCATCTAATTTTGGGCCACCCCTTTCTTCTTTTGCCCTCCACCCTTCCCAGCATCAAGGCTTTCCCAAGTGAATCCTCTCTTGTTATGTTTCCTGATGGACTGGTACCTATTTGTCTACTTGCAACTTTTTGCTTTTGAATGGTTAGGTTGCCAGGAGCAGGGACAGATGATGGGAGCTCACTACATCACACAGTACTCAGGTCTTGAATTGCTGACCTGCTGACCTTTTGGTCATCAAGCGCAGTATCTTAACCACTAAACTACCAGGGCCTTTTGCTTTCAATAAACCACCATTATTTTGCAGTTTTTCGGAATAGTTCAATCATATTTAGTGGCACTTACAGATCCGCAGTCTGAGATCCAAGTGCTGCATGACAGAGTGAGCTCCCGTCTCTGTCCCAGGTCCTGCCAAACTAGCAGTTCAAAAATAAGAAATTGCAAGTAGATAAATAGGGACCACTTTGGTGGGAAAGTAACAGCATTCTGTGCACTCATGCCTGCCACATGACCACAGAAATGTCTGCAGACACAGACGTTTGGCTCTAAACAGAGATGAGCACAAAACCCTAGAGTCGGATACGACTGGCTTTTGAGCAAGGGTGACCTTTACCTTTTACAGGTCATAGCTAAATGGATATAGTGAGAGGAACGTGCCTTCTTTACATCCCATTTGCATTATTGGAATGTGGACCATTTGGCGCTGCCTTTCAAAAGTGCTTTGAAGCAAGAGTGCTTCCAGGATGCTACAGCTAGACTGCTGGTTACAGGGAAATCGAAATTCTTTGCTGCTTCACTGGCTATCTTTCCATTTCCAGGCCCAATTTAGAGTACTGGTGTGGACCTATAAAGCTGCAAATGGCATGTGTCCAGACTAGCTGAAGGATAAGAACCTCCCCCGATGCTAAGAACTTGAAGGGAAGTCTTCCTTTTAGTCTCGCTGCCCTCACAGGCAAACCTGGTTGGGACACAAAAGAAATTCTCAGTGACTGCTCTAAGGATATTCTATCCTTCCATAGGAAAACAGGCTGGACCCCAACCTGCTGTCTTTCCACTGGTTAGGCAGAGATGTTTCTTTTGAGGCAGACTTTTGCTAAGTAAGTGGTCAATGAGGACAAGGTTTTAATGGAGAATGCTCAATTTTTCCATTTTTAAAAAAGTACTTTTACATTATTTCAATTTTTTCCAGTAGTTTCCACCTGTGACATTTAACTTTTAAAGATACTGGTTGAAATCTTGTTGCTTTAACTTAAACTGCAAGCAGCCATTGATGTCATCAGCTGTAGTGGAATTTTTGGAAATTAAAATCTTCCAATCCCCCCTGGAAGTCCTCATGGTTGGGAGCCATGGAATTGGAAGAACTCAAAAATTGCTGCTACTGAGATGATTTTTATCAGTGGCTGTGGTTTTTTGATATTAAAGACTTCCCTCTTATCCTGTCCTCCTAATGACTTCCCCCAATGAATGGAATTAAAAGAATGCCTGGGGACTGGGTTAGAAATATTTCATTTCTGAAAGATCACCACCATCAGCTTTCCAGTGTCAGTTTAAAGCAAAGGGTTCCAATCCTAAGGGCTGTGGGCCAGATCGGTCTCATGATGCCATTTCATCTGGGGGTCCAAACCCTCCAAGGGCATTCAAGAAACAAAATGACCACCCTTTTCAAGCTGTTGTGACAAAATGGCCACCCCATCGTGCAGCCAGGGCAAAATGGCCACCCGGCCCTTGAAGCTGACTGAGAGAGTATGACCTGGCATCTGGCTTGAAAAGGCTGTGAACCCCTGGTTGAAAGCAACCAGATTTCAGCATTGTAACTTACTGCATTTTTTCTGTTTTATTATTTTTTTTAAAAAAAAAAATTCTAAGCCACCTTGGGGCAGAGGTTGTGTATTAATTAATTAATTTATAAATTATAAATATTTTTTTTAAAAAAAGAAAGTCAAAACCACCAGTTGTTTATTTTCTAATGCTTAATTACCAAAGATTGTGCCAGATATTTTTTTTAAAAAAAATTCTTAAAGGAGCACCACTTCTAGTTTTTGCCTTATTGCAATGTCTTTTTAGAGTCTCACTATAGATAAAATTTCTGGTCTGTCTCATTTGTAGTTCCTTACAGGAATGTACAGTCGTTTTGTACAGATACAGAACTCAACACAGCTAAAATCCATTATATGAATTCCATTATGAGTTTGGATAAGTACCTGTACACTGTTTTATCAATTGCAAATTAGCAGTTATATAGTATGCAGCCTGTATGAAATTTTGAGTACTACAGTGTTTCTGCATGAACGTGTAAAATCATCCCCAGACAACTGGCAAAACATAGTCAAATGCATGGGGGAGGGGGATAAGGAGTAAATGTTTTATTTCTCTGTTACTTTGAAACATTAGAAGCTGTCAGGTATTATTTTGGTTATGCATAATGACTAGTACTTATAGGCTACAGAAGACAAGATATACAAAAGGCCACCTTCAACAGTCAGAAATGTGTTTGTTTATCTGTAGCATTTCCCTCATTTCTCCATCAAAGAAGGCTCTCTAGTGCCTGACGCACAATTAGATTTTGAAAAGCCAGTCCTTGCCTGAAGGTGTACAGTTTTAAAAAAAGAACAACATACGGTAAGAAGGAAAACAGATGGGAAGCAGCAAGGAAAAAGCAGGATGATGGAATGGTTCTCTCCCCCTTTTTGAATGAGTGGTGATGATAGCAGTTGATGTAGAAGCCTGACCCCCGGGGGAGGGGGAGAGATTCTTATTTTGTTTACATTCTTACAGGTTATATTTATAAAAGAATGTATTGCGAACAGATGGATGATAAATTGGAATTACCATAAAGGCTTTGCAAAATCCATCTAATCTGCATCTACAGGGCCCTGTGTACTAGCTGGCCATGGATCTCCCCCCCCCCCCCAACATTCCTCATTTTTTGTCAAAAAAAAAAACAACAACTCCAAAACAAATTGAGAGAATCGAACAATACATGATTCCTACCCACTCCATTTAAATAACAGCCCATTCAAAAAGGAGAGGTGACTGATGGTATGGTATAAATTTATCCCAAGAATTAAGAACCTCCTCGAAGATTGTGTTATTTTTAAACTACAATCAGTCGTACCCTGGACAACAGCCACCTTATGCTGGCTAATCTTTCTCACACTAGGTCAGGCAGAAGGAACTACGAATGAAGTCACCACCAGTCGGCTTCATTTTGGCAGTTTAGAATCTGACCTAGACCCGAAAGAAGAAGAAGAATCCAAAACGGCAGCAGCGGCTGCTACTCGTATCCAAGTATACATTTTCCCCCCTGGAAATCATTTTCAAAGAATTACAATCAGGAAAAATGCCATTGGCGTGAATTTGTTTAAGGTGGATCCCAGCTTGCCATGAAGTGACCCACACACTGTGATCACAGAGCCCTCTCCTGTGGCATGTATGAAATGATTCATGCAGGACTCAACACCTAGACTGCAATAGTCTGCCACAGCCTTAAGGATATTAACAAGGTGTGCCTTCACAGCCAGTCCATCTGGCATGACCTCTTCTGCCTCCATGACCATTGGGAATCAGAATGGTAAAGTGGTTCTCCTCCGCTCATTTTGCCGTTGGGCCCAATATGATGTTTTCCAGTGGCATTTCCTCCACTGAGGGGGCCATCACCCCACCTAAAGGGGTTCATCTGCCTGTAGCCATTGGCCCCTTTAGGGAGTCAGTTTATTTACCGCCACCCAACACTCAGCATTGAGTCACTGGCTGTAGGGTCTACTCCATTACTGTAGCAGGATGTCTGGCCAGACATGGAGAATCCCAATAATTTGCAGCTAATTATAGTGAAGAAACTACAATCCAGCAATTCCAACCAAATCATAGAGACCTGAACTGGGAATGGTTCTCCCAGGTGTTTCTTATAACATTTTCATTTGAAGATCTAGCTCAGGGCTTCGCAACTCCCTGCCCATGGGCCTAATCCAGCCTGTGCATTTTATTAATCTGGCCTATGGTGGGCACTTCAGGCACTGCTGGAAGCTCCTCCCACCACCCGATGTCCCAATACGTCCCGTACCACTCCTGCCACCTCACCAACTGTGGCCTTTATTTGGCCTTTTGCACAGTGTTCATCACTACCCACAGTGGCAGGATGTTTTTCGGAGCATAACCGCTCTGTTTGGGGATACTGTATTTTCTTTGCTTCCCCACCAGCACTTGGTCACTTCCGGTGCTGGGCCGAGCTTGCGTCAGTGCCAGGGTTCACACCATGGAACCACCCAGACACTGAAGTAAGCTCTGCCTGGCTCCGGAAGTCCAAAACTGCCACACTTAAGCTGCTGAAACTGAGTGAGGAAGGGAAGAAAAATCAGAGTGGTTATGCTCTAAAAAGCATTCTACCACTGTGGGAAGTGGCGGATGCTGTGCAAAGAGCTGAATAAAAGGTGTGATTGGCACTGCCACCACGGCCGATGACGATGAAAATGTACCCAGTGGGCGCCAATGCACCTCCAGCCCCTGGTGGGGAGTGTCAGGGGCAGGTCCAGCCCCTGGTGGGAAAACATTGTGAACCCCTGATCTAGCTCAAGAGTTTGTAAAAAAAAGAGTTTGTGCATTTATTTAGAAAATAAATGTTTCCATCATCTCAGACCTCATATACAGCATGAAACCCACAGAATACTTAATTTATCAGTGTTAAGCTTGCTGAAAGAGGCTGTGCTTTGGCAGTCAAACAAGCTCTTTTGAGGTGCAACCTCCATTAATTAAAATGGTAGCTGAGCTCTAGTGCAAATCTTATTAAAATTAACGGACACTGTGCAGCACTTGAGCTTGAAGAACAGTGTTGTTCCTTTGAGACACCAACTGTTACAGGTTGGATATATGAGTACTAAGTTACAATGTTATTTGTTTTTAAAAGGATGAGTGTTATACAGCTCAACATTTCATAAAGCTGTCTTTAAACAGCGGGGAATGAAGTGATATGAACAATGGAGAGATGGCTGAATGTATAGTCTATTATTTGATTATAATAAAGCTGCCACCGAATTCTGTTACTGGTTCTGCCTACCAGTCCAGCACAGACTCTTAATTCCTTTGCTTTAAGCCCCTAATGCAAAAAACCGATATACCCCAGGCTACTTCCCGCCCAAACAAGTTGAAAACGTTACACATTCCATGTGTCAGAAGGGGAAGCCGGCTTTCTGCCACACTTTTCCTCGAGGGCACCAAGAAGCACACGAGTACAAAGAGAGCTTTAGTTGAAACAGAGATCTGCCTTACTTAGATTTACAGTGTATGCCATATGCACACTTTCTATTTTAGATTTGAAAAAATAAATAGACCCCTGGGACTAGCTGGCTGTAGGTCAATTTAATTTTAACTCACCTCACTCTGGTTCTTAACAAGGCCCCCTTTCTTGAAGGAGGCCTACCATTCCTGGCTGTTTTGATCAACACTGAACACATACTTTCCTAGTACAATACCGTGGAGACGCTGTGTTTTGAAAAGAACTGTCTAAAAGTTTAACACAGCCTGAGATTTAAGCTGCAAGCAAAAAGTGGCAAAGCAATAACCACCCAAAATCAGGAACACTAACTTTTTTTTGTTATTATTCTCAATTATAGGGGTTTTTTCCCTGTTACACAAGATTTTGTCTTTGCTTTGGAAAATTTCTGAGCTGGTTTACACAATTAATATGTAAGTCTATTTTATACACATTTGAAGTATTTAGGCAAGATTCAGGGGTACGGGTTTACTAAAATTCCCCAAATCTCCAAACTAGCATGGTGGCTTGCTTCTAAAGTAATGTAAAATGGGTCTCATATTCTCCAAGTACATGTATATATTTACACTGGCACAGAGAGATACTACAAACTCAGTACTTAGCACAATGACAACAGTGTGCTGTCAACCTATGGAAACCCTTTCCAGGATTTTCCAAATAGAAAATATATACCAGGGATGGCCAAACATTTTGGACTGTGGGCCAGTCACATGGTTGAGCGGGCTGGTCACGTAGTTGAGCGGGCCGCTCACATGGTTGAGCAGGCCAGTCACATGGTTCCTCCCACCAGAAGTGGAAGTTAAACACGCCTGCACATGCACAAAACGTTGCCGTAAATGGACCTGCGGCTGTCGTAAATGCATTTACAATAGCCACGGGTACATTTATGGCAGCATTTTGTGCATGTGCAGGCGTATTTAACTTCCACTTCCGGGAGCAGCAAGGGCAGTGTGAGCCGGATTATTGGGTGTCATGGGCCAGATCCTGCCCATGGGCCATAGTTTGGGAACCCAACCTGTCCATCCCACCAGAGCGGACTGGAGAGGCTCTCTAGTTGTTCCATTGGCTAGAGAGGTGCATCTCTCTGGCACTAGAAGGAGGGCCTTCTCTGTGTCCACTCCTGCCCTATGGAACCTCCTGCCAAATGAGCTACGTTTCCAGACAGAGCTGCTGCCCTTTAGGAAGAATCTAAAAACAGGGCTGGCGGCGCAGGTATGGGGTGCAGGAGGTATAATGACCCCAGCTCACTGGTTGATCTGAGTCCTCTCTCCCTCTACTTTTTAATTATTAAGCTGTAGCATTGGTGTGCTTTTAATCGCAACAGTTTTAAGGTTTTCAGGTAGTGTTTGTGTTCTATTGTCATGTTTTATTTTGTTGTCTTTGTTTTTTATTACTTGTACCGGTAAACCGCCCTGAGTCACTTCGGTGAGAAGGGTGGTGGAGAAATGCGAATAAATAAAAATAAATAAATAAACCCCTGATATATACCATTCCATTCTTCTAGATGATTTTTTTTGTGGGGGTTTATTCCAGAATTTGAAGGGAAAAGATGTCCTGTGAGATTTAAAACTGGAGACTATAGAATGGATCTCCCAATTATCATTATTTGTTTTTTTTTAACTTTGAGACTCTAATTATGACTATAATGGCTGTTTGTTGGGTGATGTGGACAGATTTGTTTACCATCCCCCAATGCAAAACCATATTTTATTTATTTATTTTATTTATTTAGATTTATTATCCCGCCCTAATCAGGCGAACCTGACTCTAGGCGGCTTACAGAAATTCATAAATTAAAACCTTAAGGTTCATAAATTACTTAAAAGTCAATTAAAAAAGAATTAAACCATAAATTTACAAAAATCTAAAAGATTTAAAAAGGTTAAAAGGTTTAAAAAGATTTTAAAAGTTTAAAAGAGTGAGGGAGGGGTGGCTGTCCCATCATATCAGCCACCCAACATGGGACCCCATGTTCCTGGACCCCCACACCTGCCCTGCCAGCCAGGTTTTTAGGCCCTTCCGAAAGGGCAGGAGCTCTGTCTGTAGACGTAACTCAGTTGGCAGGAGGTTCCAAAGGGCCGGGGCGGACACGGAGAAGGCCCTCCTCCTGGTGCTAGAGAGATGCGCCTCTCTAGCCGATGGAATGATAAGAGAGCCTCTCCGATCCGCCCTGGTGGGACGGACAGATGTCCTTGGGACGATGCGGTCTCTTAAGTATCCTGGCCCACTACCATGTAGGGCTTTAAAGGTAATAACCAGCACCTTGAATTGCACCCGGAGACATACTGGCAACCAGTGCAGCTCCCGAAGCAGTGGTGAGGCACGAGCATAACGCCCGCACCCCATCACTACCCGAGCAGCCGCATTCTGGACTAGCTGCAGCCTCCGAATGGTCACCAAGGGCAGCCCCATGTAGAGCGCATTACAGTAATCAAGTTATGGCGGAACTAGGCTGTCCAATTGGACTGGGCTGTATCAGGCTAGACAGGGTTTGTTTGAGCTGCAGTATGTTATCTTGGGGACTCCCTGCATTCATTTGCAAGGATAAGGTGGTTTTGGACACAAAACTGCTGTACCTCAAAGAGTACATCCATCCATGGAGAGTAGGGGAAGCTGAGCATTTTTTTTAAAAAAAATGTAGGTGTGTGCCCTGTCACCCCACCAGGATTATTGAACAGCCGTTCCTGCATTCCATATCTGTACATTCAATACAACTGTGCTAGTGCTCAGTGGGGTTTATTGCAATCAGGGGGAAAGAAGCAAAAACTTTGAGAGTTGATGTCACCCAGAGTTGAAATGAACCAGACTTGCCCCCTGCTCAGTCTCTGCTCTCTCTAAGCCGCCTAGTTACCCTCCCTGGGGCCAAGGAGTCCCTAACATCATTTAAAAGAGGCTACTACAGGGAGATGAAGGTCAGGGATCTGAGGAGTGGTAGTTTATAAGCACACAACAAGAACAAGCGATGGGCTTAGAAATGTCTGAGGGAGGCACCACTGACATTTCATCAGCTTTTTGTGCCTCCAGCATTGGCTTCAGTGATGGGATGTATCAGGTTCTCACCAGTTCGCCAGAACCGGTAGTAACTTTCCCCAGTGTCCTGGAGAACCAGTAGCAGCTTTGGGGGGGAACCACCTTTGGGGCTTACCTTTTCACTGGTTCGCCCACTCTGCATGCATGCCAAGCCCTACAGTGCTTGGCGCATATGCACAGCCTCCTTGCTGTCCTCCCAAGCAGGGAGAAGGAAGAGAAGCTGCTCCCTATAGCCTGCTCCCCAGGGTAAGTGACTCACCTTTAGTTGTGGTGTGTCTGTGTGTATTTTAATGTGTATTTAATACCTTTACCTATATTGACGTACTACCACAGTTCCTAAAAAGGCCTGGCGGCATGGCTTGGGGGTTTTAAGCAAAGTCTTGGAGTTACCTCATCAATAAGCTACACCTGTGCTGTTCCAATTCCTCTTCCAATTGGAGAACCCTTAAGGAGGTACCACTGTTTTACATTTACATTAAGGCATAGAGAAGTGGTTAGGCAAAGACTTAGTACCTAACTTCTTTAACTGTTGAAAAGTTGAAAAGTGCCAAAATGAAGCCATCTTGTGGTGCGTTCATTCTGTAGTTCCTTCCATTTGACCTAGTGTGAGAAAGATTAGCCAGAATAAGCTTTAAACTCTGTTTTAAAAGCTCTGGTTGATTTGTATTTGGAGTGTGTATGTGTGTGTTTGGGTGGGTGTATTTTAATGTATTTTTTTCTTATTTAATTTATTTACAGACTTGTGTTGTGGGTGGATGGGTGGGTTGAGGGGTGTGTGTTTATTTTTATTTTTTTGTATTTTTTTCCTTTGGCCCTGCCCATGACATCATGACATCATGATGTTAGCTCCGCCCACATTTTGATGATATCACAGTGGGGTAGGAAAATGTTTGACATCCCACCACTGATTGGTTTGTGTTGGAGTGGGGCCTTTGTGGCTCAACATAGCTCATCAATGGCAATCTCAGTGGCAGGAGCTGGAGTGTTTGTACAGTCAAACTTTGCATAAAGAGTGTTTTGCTTAAAGAGTAACTCACTTAAAGAGCAGAATTTTCTCTGAATGTTCGCTTAGCTTAACAAATAAAACCAACCAACAACTCACTTAACAAATAAATCGGGGTTCACAATCCCCCCCACAATTGGTCATTTACAATGGTGTTTCGCTTAAAGAGCAGACTCGCTTAAAGAGCAATCCTGTGGAATGGATTATGCTCTTTAAGCGAGGTACAACTGTATTTGTATTTTGGATTTGTATGCCGCTCTATTCGCCGAAGCGACTCAGAGTGGCTAACAGCAGACTGGGACCTTTGGCTCCACTACACTGTCTCCGAGGCACCTAGAGATCCACAGGGACACTTGTCAAGGGAACCCTTCCTAGTAAACGTACTCCAGAACCAACTCCAGAACCAACTTCAGACTCCAGAACCAACTCAGCACTATGAGCTTCTATCTCTCTTTAGGAGTAACACCCAAGTCTTTTCCTTCTCTAAGTCTGAGGATTTGCCTCCTCCATCCTGGCATCTTCCTCTCCTTTTAGGATGACCACTTCCCCAGCTTCCTCCTGGACCTCCTTTACAGCTCCAAACTGTAGGGAAGATTCTAGTCTCTGATGATCTTCCATGTGTCTCTCCTTAGTCTGAGCTTCCTCTCCTATTCCTCCCCAGTATTAGCTGGATCTGGGGGCATTGCCTAAGGATTTGAGGAGCCTATGGCCAGCAAGGATTTCCAATAGCCATCCCTCAAGTAGAAAAGTGTCATGCCAGTTAATCAGCCTGCCACCAAGTGACTTTGTGCTGCACTCTTAAGGGAGGGCAGCCAAAAATATGTATCTCCCCATACAGTACTTGAATGTAGAACTGGAAGAAAGTTGGAGGAAGATTTTATTTGTAAGTAACATGCAGATCAATTGGCTAGTCACAAAATGCCACTAAGGGACATAAGAACAATGAAAAGGTAGACCCCTTTAATTGTCTTCTGTCTCTCATCTCTGGAAAGGTAGATTTTTGAAACATTGTTCTTTTCCCTTTATTTTTACTTCATTGTTAGGTAGCATGGGGGATCTAGCTTAAACTAGACCAAATGAAGCAATACTACAGCTCAAGTGGCTAAGACACTGACTGGAAGGCAGGAGGTCAGCAGTTCGATTCCCGAGTACTGCATGCCAGAATGAGCACCCATCTCTGTCCCAGGTCCTGCCAACCTAGAAGTTCAAAAGCAAGAAATTGGGGACCACTTCGGTGGGAAGGTAAACGGTGTCTAGTCATGACTGCCACATGACCACGGAAATGTCTGCATAAGTAGACAGCACTGGCTCTTCGGCTTTGAAACAGAGATGAGCACTGAACCCTAGAGTCGGATACGACTGGCTTTCAAGCAAAGAAAACCTTTACCTTTACAGTTTACAAAAAAACCCCAACTATTGACAGGGTCCCAAAAAGGCATGAGTAGGCATGGATAAGAGTCAGGCTGGTTTGTGATTCCTGGAATGGACTGAATCAGTTCATGCTCAAAATGGTTCAAACCACAGGATAAAATGCTAGCTGATTGTACCCTTTGTCACATACAAAACTGAGGGACACAGGTATTATTAGCCCCAAAGGAGTGGAGAAAATAGAAGTCACCCAAATCAAAATACATAACCCCACACAGGTAACCCTTTGAGTCAGCCTCCAGTACAGGTCATATAATGGTTCAGACTCTGGAGATACAGTACATTAATGCCGGATAGGCTTCATGTAAAAAGGTTAACTTGATCAAGACTTGACAAAAAGAAACCCATGGAGCCAGCCAACTCTGACTCTCAGTAGCCTTTGCCATGCTGCAAATACAAGCTGAAAGCAGTCCAAAAGCTAGATCTCTTTGTAGAACACTATCACGGATGGGGGGGGGGGGCTTTATTTAAAACCAAATTATTCTGCTAACAATCAAGGGAACTAGTCTTATGACATGACAGTGAATCAAGCTTTTACAACAGGAAATGCTAACCCCCTGAAAACATTCTGCTAACACATCAAGGAAATCAAACCAACCTGGGGGAATTCAACACCATGCAACCTACTCCTTTCTCTCCTCCAATATTAATAAATTATAAGCACATATGCTCCATATACTGTTCCCAGGTGGTAAGAGTGCAAAGCTTCATAATGAAAACTGGGACTAACAGAGAAAGTCTGATGCTGAGCACAACAGGAAGGGAAGAAGAGGGCAAAGACTGATTTACAAAGTTGCCTCACAAAATCAACTCTTTTGTAAGTGCAAGTTATACTGCCTACTCCTTCTAACCATTCAATTACAATGACTAACCAGAGATACTGAAATCTTATTTTACTGGGTCTGTATAAGACTTATGTGTGGTAGAGTCAGAGATATTGAGGAGATGTCTGTTAGAATTCTCAAAACAAACATAAAGAAATCCAGTGGTACTGTCAGCATATAGAAGGGATATTCAGATTATTCATCAATTAAAACACTGTCACCAGGCTAGGTTGGATCAAAGAATATGTTGACTTGGGACAACATTAAGAACAATTTTATAAAATATGCACTAGTCAAGATTTTCAGGCTGCTCTCCCACAAAGCACCTATTGAGCAACCTCTTTCTAATCCAAAATGTAGACATATTCGCTCACAACCATCAAGAGTTGAGACAAAACATTGTTTTGGTGGTGTGTCAACTGTCACTTGTTTTAGCTACTGAGACAATTCTTTCATGATAGGAAATATCATGTCAGTTTGCTCCTCAAGAGACTAGTATTTTTAAAAAGATAAAAGTAGGGTAGAAACAATTGTGCAGATATATACCCACCATTGATGGATGTCTTGTTGCAGATGCAATGCAGTCAAGACAAGAGAATGTTTTCCAGACTATATTCTGTGTGGCTTAATGATGGTTTTTCTTTATATCTGTGTTGACTTCAAGTTGGTTGACAACATGAAATGATAGATGTGGTACCTTAAAACTCTCTAAGAGACTTCCCATTGACCCTGTCAAGGAGGATGATTTCATATTTTTTAAGTACTAAGGGGGAAAGGCCAAAAGGTAATTTAACTGACTTTGATGGTCCTATTTATGGGGATGATCACTCCACAGAGCCTGTTTGTTCATGCAAAGCCTAATGAGGTGATGTCTCTGCTTCCCACCTGTTTGATTCTGATCCAAGTCTAAACTACTGTTGATTTTATTTGTCTGTTTTCAAGAGCTGTAGAAACATAACTTTAAATCAGCAGAATGAAGCTAGTGCAGAGTTATCAAGCTCAGAAAAATCTGTCATCTCTACACTGGTTGCTTATCAGGTAGAAGCATAACTATAACTATAACTATAACTATAACTATAACTATAACTATAACTATAACTATAACTATAACTATAACTATAACTATAACTATAACTAACACTGTCAGCATTTTATTGATAGACAGACAGACAGACAGACACACACACACACACACACACACCGCTGACAGTGATACAATACTTCTTCCTCATGGAAGATTGCCTAGTATCCCCTATTCCAGTGATGGCGAACCTTTTAGAGACTGAGTGCCCAAACTGCAAACCAAAACCCACTTATTTATCGCAAAGAGCCAACAGCAAAAGGGAAGGAAGGAAGCACTCCCACTGGGCTGCTGGGCAGAGGAAGGAAGTGCTCCCATTGGACTGGTGAGCAGACAGTTGGAGTGAACTCTGTGCTGGGGGAGGGAGGAAGCACTCCCATTGGGCTGCTGGACAGAGGGGCAGGGCAAACTCTGTTCTGGGGTGACTGCATGGGTGCCCACCGAAAGAACTCCGAGTGCCACCTCTGGCACACGTGCCATAGGTTTGCCATCACTGCCCTCTTCATTATCTTTTAGGCATCATATGAAGACATTTGAACTCTTGCTGACATTTTAAATACATGTGTTTTTTATTTTTTTAAAAGGATGCCATAATCTGAATAAAAATAACTATTTTCACTGTCCCTTTAATTTATAAGTAACTTACATGTAACTGTGCTGTTTATCTAATGATATCTTATTGCAATGTGTTTAAATAACAAGTGTAGTTTACATCCGAGGTGAGAAAATGTTTTCAGATATTTTCAGAGAACCATTTTGGGTCTGGGATCACCACGGGCCATTTTGGTTCTGGGAAAACACACAAAGCCCACATGCCAGCAGTGGATATCCCAAACTGAGTAGAAACACACACTATTAACCTTTGAGTCCTATATAATTGCCCAAGTTTCACACACCATTATGTCCATAGGCATTGGAAAAGCACTGAAATAGGGTCAATATTTTCTAAGAAGTTCAAGGATTAAGGTTCTCTTTCTGTAACTGTGGTTTAGAGCTAATTTTCTTTTCAGACTTGAGCTTTATGAATCTCAATGGAGGGCCATTAAGCACAGCTCAAACTCTCTGAGGGGTTAACTTTCACATGTCACACACTTGCACACATACGGCCCCACTTTATAAATAGGCCAAAAATATTAAGGACATATGTACTGTATTAACAATCTTTCATACACTTGTTGTTAGGTAAAGATGTGGCACAGCTTTAGACCATCAGTATCATGAGTGGATTAATCCTGTAGTCTAAGTGTACATTCCAGTGGAAGCATGTCTTTGTCAGGCTTTTTTGTTTGTTTCAATATTAAATAAATAAAGTGGTACCTTGCTTAAAGAGCATAATGCGTTCCACAGGATTGCTCTTTAAGTGAAACACCATAGTAAGTGACCAATTGTGATTTCTGGTTGGGAGGGATTGTGTACCCCGATCTAGTTGTTAAGTGAGTTTTTGGTTGGTTTTAGTTGTTAAGCGAGGTGACCTTTCAGAGAAAATTCTGCCCTTTAAGCGAGTTAGTCTCTAAGCGAGCCACTCTTTATGCGAGGTTTTACTGTATTTCTATTGTTTTATTATATTTTCTATACATTGTCATGTATAAGAATGGCATAAATACAGGCCAGATGGCCACTGAGAGTTTCTGAATAACATGGAAGCCCATATGCAGACCAAGAGAGAACTGAACATTATTGAACCTATTGCTGATCAAAGATAGCAACAGTTCAGACAAATAACCTAAATCAGAAACCTTATTATACAAGATAAACATTCAAAAGGGTCTTAATAATCCAGTTCAAAGGTTAAGAAGAGGGCAGATGAAGTGAGTTTTGCATATGACAGAATGCCTTCTTCCATATTTCTCATTAATTTAAATTAGGGTTTAAGCAAGAGAAATTCTTGATAGATTGTTTTAAAACTTAATAGCTGTTCCATATCAATGCATTGGCAAGGATGGGGACTGGCAACATAATACATGAACATACTTGTATTATACAACCTGGGTTACAATGGGCCAGAAATTAAAATATAAAAGTAAACTGGAATAGTTATTCCATATATTAGCAGATATAATTGATTTATTAAATGGAATGTTTTTGTAGACTCTAATTTTTTGTGGGTTAATCAGTAAGAGCATTTTTACATCAAGTGGCTTAGTGGTTAAGACACTGAGCTGGAAACTGGATGGTCGGGTTTCAATACCCCAGAGCTGGACTTCAGGACATGAAAGGAGCCTCATGTTCAGTTCTCTCTAGCAAAAACCCATTCAACCCAGAGTAATCTCTGATGAAAACATCATCCTCATCCTCCTCATCCTCATCCTCATCAGTGTTTCCCAAATTATGTTCCATGGAACACCATGGACTTCAAATCCCAGAAGCCTTAGTCATTATATTGGCTTATCAGTGCTTTGGTGACTTGACCTAAGGCTTCTGGGAATTGAAGTCCAAGAACTAAAGATTGGGATACCTTGATTTACATCATGATCAAGGACCGGAATATCTTATATTGTACCTCTAAGATCAAATGAACTGTTCTAAAAACAGAACTATATGTTACATGTGATAAATTGATCGATCAATTCTTTCTTTCTTTCTTTCTTTCTTTCTTTCTTTCTTTCTTTCTTTCTTTCTTTCTTTCTTTCTTTCTTTCTTTCTTTCTTTCTTTCTTTCACAGGTGAAGGAACAGGGGATGAATCCCACCTACAAATCCTAAATTCATTTATTACTTTAAATATACACAGACAGCTGCACCACGTTGTAATGCAGAATGCTATGTCCCTGCAATATTATGTGAATATTATGCTATGTAAGGAAAACTGAACTTAAAACTATGTGACTAAAAAAAGTTATTTTGCAAAAACTTGACATGTAGCAATGAGGAGGGAAAGCAGAGACTCTTAAATTGCCCACCAACAGTCAGCATACAAACAAAATTCCTCTCTGAAAATGTCTGAAAACAGCCATGACCACCATTCATACCATCTGGTGGATGTGTTACAATTTTTTTAAATTGTAGTCGGCATTTCTAAATTTGCTTCTGTGGATATAAATTTGCAGATGCAAACTGAATGCAAATCTATATTCTTTTGTCTTTTAAAAAATATGTTTTCTCTTCTGGGATAGAGCTGTGTTATAGGATCATATTTTGCAGTATTTTTAGGGCAGGGAAAGGTCCTAAAAACTGCATATCCTATCTTTTCTGAAGTTCTCACTTTGCCTCTTAAACTCTGGATTTTTTTGGTACAGGATGTAGATGAGTGATGAAAATGGACAGCCATTTGGTAGAGAACAATATTTTATTTTCTGGTACAGGGAATTACCCTGTACCAGAAAATAAAATATTGTTCTCTGCCAAATGGCTGTCCATTTGCATAACTCATCTACACACCTATAAAAAGTAGAATTCTTTTTTTAAAAAAACCCTGAAAATGACAGGGACACATACTTATGATTAGTATGTGCCCCTCTGTTTTCTCACCTTCTTAGTTCATTGGCAACTCTGCAGGTGAAAGCAAAATTACAACAGTACTTAGTTGCTTTCAGATTCCTATCCCTTCTCTCTCCTTTTCCTCTTCAATTAATTGGTTGTGATTTGGTTTGTGTTAGGAGAATAAGTGGGCTCTAGAAGATATTCTTGGATGTCCACCCATTCCAGGGCCGTAGCCAGGATTCTAGATGTGGGTGGGTGAATATTTCATTCATGTTGGAAATCTTATTAGAGTCATGATTTGTTGGATGTGACTTGATGACATATAACACAGAAAGAATTCTTAGCTTTTCATCCATTCAGCAAGAGCACAATGGAGCCCTCGCCTTCATTTCTGCTACATTTCGATTTCAGTCAGCAGTAGTTCTAGAGTAGTTCATTTGGAGACTACACAAAACATTGCACTAAATCCATCACACCACAGTGATGAATTGCTATGATGTTATTTGGAAATCATTTTCAAAGATGGAGGGGGAAACTGGAAAATTCCAAAATGCCGACTTCTCTAATTGGATAATAGTCTTAATGGTCCTGACACCTGTAATATTTTTTTAGGCTGACTTCAGGGTTGTTTCTGTACTGTTATGTGAATCTTCTCATAAATAGCCCAAGATGTGGGGGGAAAGTACAAATATTTCCTTGGCAAAGTTTGAGAGGAAAACTTTAGACAGATTTCAAAGGCATATACCAAGTGACTTGTCACTTGGAGATTAAATAGTGAGATCATAATAATTTTTCCTCATATTTTTAAAATAATTTTTCCTCATATTTTTAAAAGTAGAACGATGGACAAAATAGCATAGGGAAAGTAGTTCACTTATGAAATAATTAGTGTCTGGTGTTTTCTGGCTACTAACTGCATTTATGATCAGAATGCACTTTTTGAAAAAGCATATGGTTTTAATTTTATATGGGATAAACTGTATCTCAAGTGTTTTGAAATCTTTTTTTTTTAAAATAGCAATGCTATTCACAAGAGCCACTTACAAAAGCTATCATCTAAAATTACAGACATTTTTGAACACATGAAGATGCATTTGATTCAAACTATAATGGTGAGAATCTTATTATTTACAACATAAATCACTGTAGCAAATTGTCACCAGTTAAGAATTTAGTGCTCATATTTTTCATTGTGCACCAGTTGCATGAACTGGCATGCAATAAGAATCGCAAGTTTCAGTTCCTTTACTGATGACAATTTACCGCTGAGATTTACACTGTTGGGCTTAATACTAGCGTAAATAATTAATTGAATTTTGGGCAATAGTTTAAAGGAAACTTGATCATTTTTCTCTTTCCAATCTGGGAATTTAGGTTGAAATCCAATTTTCAGTCCCAACTAGAGCAGATCCATGGAACCAACAGAATTTACATAAATTTTGGCTTACCAGGTTAATATTGGTTCAATGGAATTACTCTAGAAGATCAAATAAATGGATTGAAATGCAACACAAACATAGTACAACATAAAGATTCAGAAGCATATTTCCTCCTAAATGGATCATCAGCAGATGCCTACTTGCTTGTTACTTTTTCTGATTATCATATAATCCAATAAAAGAAAGAGTAAATTATTAGATTTATTAGCCAGTATCAGTCATATGCAACAAACTGGTTTACAGTTTTTTTAATTATTTTTTTATTATTAAATTAGATTTATATGTCCCTCTACTCACCTCACTGAGGCGACTCAGAGGGGCTCACATAACATAAACAACATATACAGTATCACAATCTCAAATATAAATACAGCATAATATAAAAATATAACAACAGATGCAGCACAGATAATACAATCAATAAATTTTACATAAAAAGAAAAACAATACAATAAAATACAATGTAAAAATGCAATACAGTCAAGAGAGACAGCAAGGTCTTTATGGCTGGGCTAGCTTGTCCACACAGCTGGCCCTCATTCCCCCTCTCCAACAGGCAGGGAGAGTTCTGTGATGTTCCTGCAGTGGTCATGAAGGCAGCAACAGCAACAGCAGCAAGGTCTTTATGGCTGGGCTAGCTGGTCCACACAGTTGGCCCTCATTCCCCCTCTCCAACAGGCAGGGAGAGTTCTGTGATGTTCCTGCAGTGGTCATGAAGGCAGCAACAGCAGCAAGGTCTTTATGGCTGGGCTAGCTTGTCCACACAGCTGGCCCTCATTCCCCCTCTCCAACAGGCAGGGAGAGTTCTGTGATGTTCTTGCAGTGGTCATGAAGGCAGCAACAGCAACAGCAGCAAGGTCTTTATGGCTGGGCTAGCTGGTCCACACAGTTGGCCCTCATTCCCCCTCTCCAACAGGCAGGGAGAGTTCTGTGATGTTCTTGCAGTGGTCATGAAGGCAGCAACAGCAACAGCAGCAAGGTCTTTATGGCTGGGCTAGCTGGGCTAGCTGTGTTTCCCTTTGATGATCTGTTGTTGTTGTTTCCTTTGCCCTAAATTCCACTGGTTTGGAACAAATATTCACTCCAATAGGGCTTCAGTCATACAAGTGCTTCAATTACCTGATGTCTTATGCACACATAATCCATTCTTAGGAAATGTACTTATAAAAAGATCAGTACAAAGATAAATATTCTGCCTAGTAATTGGTAGAGTAAACATTTCTGTAATCATAAATGCCAATGTTAAATCCAATTTCTATATATAATGTACTCTATAACAAACAAAAAGATATAGTAGCAGTAACATGTCCATCATGTTCTTATAATGATAATGTTACGGACAACTCCTTATAAACAAAGTGTTATATATATTTTTCTAAGTTTTGTTAGAAATTCATAATCTGCTATCACATTTTCCTTACATCTTTTTTGTCAGTCATGAAGGTAAACATTCTGCTTGAACTGCTAGGAAGATAATTAATCAGGACATCCCTGATCTCCTTTATAAGGCAGTAGGAGATGTGAATTCAGAATCCCTCTGTGAAAGCCAGTGCCTATAAAATAAGATTTTTAAAGACTCCAGAAACTTTAGTAAAGTAAAGGTCACCCTTGCTTGAAAACCAGTTGTATCTGATGCTAGGGGTCAGTGCTCATCTCTGTTTCATAGCCAAAGAGCCAGTGCTCTTTAAACATAGTTAAATCAATGTTTAATCAACATATGGTGATAACCCTAAAAAGATAGTTGAAAGCTTGTTGTTCAGCCTCTCCTAGTTCTCCACCATGGTTATTTGGGTGGGAGTGATAAGACTCTCTCTCTCTCTCTCTCTCTCTCTCTCTCTCTCTCTCTCTCTCTCTCTCTCTCTGTGTGTGTGTGTGTGTGTGTGTGTAAAACCCTTTGTAAAGAAGAAACCTGGATTTGGAAGTTGCAGGCAAGTCTTCCAATGAATTCCTTACGCAGAACAGTCAAGAGTTGTATCAGCTATAATTACAGGACCTCAAGTGCTGTTGGAGCCAAGGAAGCTTTGGGGGTCTCCCTTTAAAACACAAGATTCAAATTGTTTGGCTTGGCACCCTGCCAGGATTTTCCTCTTTTTAAAAAAAGTTATGTCCACTCTTTTTCATTATACTATACAGTATGTAATTTCTAATATGGGTAGCTTATGCAGTCATATTCCAGAGATACTCCCTCAGACATGTCTGGAAAATAACTGAGGGTGTAAGTGGCCAAAAAAACCTGAAATTCTCACATGCTTGTATATAGCTACACAACATGTAACTGGATGAAAACAGTAGAGATATTAAGCACTACATGAAGTGAGAAAATGTGGGACAAGACAGTTTTCTTCATATGCCCCCTCATTTTGTGGAAGCAACACAAGAAAATGTCTTTGGTACATTATAAGTTGTCAAGAAGATCTCTTAATGAGGTCATCGTTTTCCCTAGACCTTCTCCATTACATTTGCCCGCTTTTCTCACTCCCTGCTCCCCCCCCCTACACACACATCAACCAATGCTGTGAAATAAAGAACCGATACTGCTCAGGAAGGGCTATTATGCAGATTCATGAATTTATGAGGGAGAGAGAAACATAATTTCCTTTTGCTTTCCTCCTATTCCATTGTTCAGCAAGTGAGAGCGCTAAGATACAAGGCCTGGAGAGATAAATATGGTGCACAAAAGTTTTCCCACAGTCTTTAGCCTCTTCAGGGTGTTAATCCCATTGAGAATGTTTATACCCGCAAAACAATGAGGGGGGATCCCAAACGCACAACTCAACTGAGCCAGTTCCCCTGCCCCGACTGTCTCCCCCAGCAAGCAAAGGGACTTTCTAGAGACCAGCTGCCTGTTGCCATGGCGACATCTCAGCAGAAGGGCTGCCCTGGGCACCACACTTAAAATGCTTTAAACACACAAAATGCTTTGGCAAAGAAAGGCCCAGAGTTTCCATTTATCTCGCTGGCATCCTCATTAACCTAGACAAACTGCATCATTTGGGTTTCAATCAAATGCTCCAGCAGAGGAGGAAGCTTTCCAATATTGTATGAAGAAAGATGTCTTTGCTCTGCATTGTTTGGGGATGTATAGAAATATCTATATTTAGATCTCTCTCTATCTCTTGATGTCTGATATAGATATTACTCTGAAGAAGACAATCAAAGCATTTTTGGTCTAGACTTTCAGAAACATGTTGCAAAAGATATGCAGAATTATACAAGACAATTATTTATGTGTCTTTATGTGCCTTGCTCAGTGCTTACCATCTAGACTGCATATAGTAAAATGGACAAAGAGATTAACATTTGGTTAAACCAAATATTGGGACAGTTAGCTCCGCTGCTACAAAAAAAAGGCAACATTGACCAGCACAAAGAAACACCCCCATACAAAGCATATCCATCCCGATCTTTTGTTACCAGTACCAAACATGGACACTTACAACAAAACATAAACAAAAGTTGGGCACCATGGAAATGAGATGTCTGAGGAAGGCTGCTGGAGTGACTAGAAGAGATATAATCAGGAATAAATAAATAAATAAATGGAAAAGTTGGAGTAGAACCAATCTTAGCTATATACAGAGACAAAAAGCAAAGTGGATTGCCCTTTTGGAGAGAATGTCTTGGAATTCCATCGGTTTTTAGCTGTTTTATCTGTTTTAGTGTTTTAAATTTTTATGAATTATTATGAACTTTTAAGGTTTTTATATATTGTTATGACCATTACCTATGACGGTAATGTATGTTACCAGAGTCGGGTCTTCCCGATTGGGGCGGGATATTAAATGCAAATAATAAATAAATAAATAAATAAATACCTTACAAAGCACTTGTGAAAAAAGGAGAAGGACAAAGAACATTTAGCAGACCCAGAGGATGGTGGATAGATAACATCAAAGAAATATTGCAAGAACACCAAATAATGCCAGTGTAATAACTTTTTATCTCCCATGACACCTGGAGGGGTAAAAGAGGAAGTAGAGAAGGAGGAGGAGGAGACATAGCAATGCAAAATACACCCTCAAATCAACTCTGTAAATCATGTAAAAAATAGAACAAGAAGCAATTATAGTATGCCTACCTTCACTACTCCAGTTGGGCTTGGTGTACCAACCCCTTTTCAGGTGCTCTACCCCAGTGGCCTAACTCACCAGCTGTGCAGTCTTCTGAAGATCAGATCTGTTAGGGCAGCAGAGAAAGCTGCCAGTCCAGTCTTGGAAGACTAGGGGAAAGAGGTACCCCCTTCCCATCTGAGTTATGAGTCTGCTATTTATATTTCCATGGTTTAAAATAAACAAAAAATAAAGAATGCAGCCAAAGAGGATGTGGTCTTTATTACAAAGAAGAGCTAGCGCCTGATCATATGGAAACAGGAGGAAGAAAAAAAAATAAAAGGAAAGATTTGGGAAGAAAGATTTGTTTGTTTTTAATTTGTCGTGTGTTTTGGTGTGTTACCTGATACTTGTTTGTACACCGCTCAGAGTGAGAAATCTCCCAAATGAGCAGTCACCATATGAGGTAGTATTTGTGCCTTATTGTCATGTTGTTGTTGTTTTTTAAATACTTGTAAACCGTCCTGAGTCACTTCGGTGAGAAAGGCGGTGAAGAAATACGAATAAATAATAATAAATAATAAGCGAGGAGAAACCTGGGGAACATAGTGAAAAGTAGAGACATCACATTGCAAACAAAAATTCGTCTAGTCAAAGTAATGGTATTCGTGGTAGCAATGTATGGTTGTGAGAGATGGACAGAAGTGCCTGGCAGACAGTGGTCCATGGGGTCACAAAGGGTCGGAATTGACTGTGCGACTGAACAACAACAACAAAATAATATAAATAAATAAATAAATAAATAAATAAATAAATAAATAAATAAATAAATAAATAAATAAATAAATAAATAGAAGAAAGGAAGCAGATTCATCTAGTCCAGTGCTGTGAGTTTGCTCATTAGATACTTATAAGAAACCCAGTATCACGGTATAAAGACATCACTTCCCACCCAGTATTCTTCAAGGATAAAGTGCTTTACATAATTGAAAGTTTGGGAAATGTTTTTCTTTGGACTGTAGCTATGTTCACTATACTGGTTGCGGGATTCTTTTGAAGCAGTAGCCCACAGGAGGACTTTAGTCAAGCTCTACACTTAATGCTGTGTGATATGATGTTATCTTTGTTTGTATGTGTGTGAGTGTGTGTGTGTGTAAGAGAGAAAGAAATCAACACTATAACTTTAGAGTCAAAAAATATGAGGTGCACAACCCTGACAGCTTATCCTCCTAACTCCCAACTCTTCCCCATCAACTGATAGAATTTCACTCTCAAATCACAACTAAATATTGGTACAAAGACTTTGGTAGGTCCGATGTTTTCTTAAGAAGCTTTGGAATTGATTGGATAGGCTTCTTTTGGATTGTGCTTTGAATGGGCCTTGATTATTTTGGCAGGACAGACATGCTGCAAACATTTCACTGTGCTCTCACTTACTCTTTGGCTTGGCAGAAATAGGTGCTCTCTGTTGCCCCGGGGCCTAATCTCTCTTTTGTATCCAGTCCAGAGTCGCTTTTGAGTTCCCTGCTACTACTATGGTAGATGATGAAGAGAGAAAGTCAGTGGCAGAGGAAGAAGGTGAGGGAGGGAGAGAGGGAGGAAATGATGGAGGGACAGACAGAAAGGATTATAACTGGACTGAGGACTAAGTCAGATTTAATGTGCAGGTTTAAAAAAAATACAAATAGGATGAAAATCACAGCATCACAAAAAATATTGTCTGCTACTTGGTCTAATCCATGTGTCCTATACTAAATCAAGTGCACTGAATCCAAATCTGAAGTCCGATTACTGCCTAGGACAACAGGATCTGAAGTCAATTATGTGTATAGATTTGATTGTCTGGTTTATGAACATAGCTGCACCTACTTATCATTAGCTCAAAACAGACTCACTATGGCCTAGCTGTACTATCCAATACGATGGTTTTGCAGTAGAGACAAGCCCTTGGTCCATCTCGCTTTATACTGTATACAGTGGTGGGATGTGAAATTTTTTACTACCCCACCATGATGTCATCACAGTGTGGGCAGAGCTAACATCATGACATCATGGGTGGAGCCAACATCATGATGTGTGGGCGGGGCCAAAGAAAATAAATAAATTATAATAATAAAATAAAATAAAAAATAAGCACACACACACCCCTCAACCCATCCACCCACCCACAACGCAAACCCATAAAATAAATAAATAAATCAAAAAATAAATCAAAACATAAATCAAAAAATACATCAAAATACACCAACCCACCCCAAACACAAATCAACCAGAGCTTTTAAACCAGAGCTTAAAGCTTATTCTGGCTAATCTTTCTCACACTAGGTCAGATGGAAGGAACTACAGAATGAACTCACCACAAGATGGCTTCTTTTTGGCACTTTTCAACTTTTCAACAGTTAAAGAAGTTAGATACTAAGTCTTTGCATAACCAGTTCTCTAGGATAATATGCCTTAATGTAAATGTAAAACAGCTGTACCTCCTTAAGGGTTCTCCAATTGGAACAGCAATTGGAACAGCACAGGTGTAGCTTATTGATGAGGTAACTCCAAGACTTTGCTTAAAAAACCCAAGCCAGGGCTGCCAGCTGTCAAGCCTTTTTAGGAACTGTGGTAGTATATCAATATAGGTAAAGGTATTAAACACACATTAAAATACACACAGACACACCACATCCAAAGTTGAGTCACTTACCCTGGGGAGCAGGCTATAGGGAACTTCAGGCTAACAGCTTCTCTTCCTCCTCCCCACTTGGGAGGACAGCAAAGAGGCCGTGCATACGTGCCAAGCACTGTAGGTGTGCATGCACACCAAGTGCTTGGCACATATGCACAGTGGGGGAACCAGTGAAAAGGTAAGCCCCGAAAGTGGTTTCCCCCCCCCCAAAAAAAAAAGTTGCTACCGGTTCTCTGGGACACTGGGAAAGGTTACTACTGGTTCTGGCGAACTGGTGCGAACCTGTTACATCCCATCACTGGCTGTATACCTATTTCTGAAGTCAGCTCACTGACTTGCCTAGAGATGACTGGCCGCTGCTGGAACATGCATGCTACCAGGGGATGTGATTCAATTGAGGCAGCAGCAGGCATAGTGGTAGCTGCAACTGTTATAATTACCCAATTACCAACCATCTGAATAGCTATAGCACATATCTGTATGTGATAAGCAAATTCTGAGTTCAGATTTGGAATAAGCACACTTGATGTCATATAAATCACATGTGTTATTGCCAGTAGCAAATTCGTTGTTGTGCAGTGTATCAAAGAGGCATGTAATGAGATGATCCAGTTTTAAAGTCTGTCCAGAACTCATGCAGCACATAAATAGGGCAAAATGGGATGGCAAAAATATACTCTGCAAATGGATAAGCTCCTTAAAGAGGTAAAGTTAAAGGTCGCCCTTACTCAAAAATCAGTCGTATCTGACTCTAGGGTTCAGTGCTCATCTCTGTTTATAGCTGAAGAGCCAGCACTGTCTGCATTTGCAGATGTTTCCATGGACATGTGGCAGGCACGCCTCGACAATGAAGTGCTACTCTAAGATAAATTATGGTTGTGCAGCTGTGCAGTCATCTGATCATACAATTTGTTGTGCAACCAGGGAAAATCAGGCTCATGGCTATCGGCATTCTTCCCATGCCGATAGCCATGAGCCTGATTTTCCCTGGTTGCACAACAAATTGTATGATCAGATGACTGCACAGCTGCACAACCAGCAGTCTAGATAATGAAGAAAACATTTGGATTATTGCTCTTATAACATGTAGCATTTTGACAACTGTATTTTGTTTAGTATGTTCAGATTTTTTTTTAAAAAAAGATTTAGAATGTTGACTAATGAATTTAACTTTTTAAGATTATTTGTAAACATTGCCAGTTTGGTAAATATATCATCGTATCCTTTAATTATAATACACTTTTGAGTTCTTGTTAAGGAATTTCTTCCTCTTCCTTGAAGCTATTTATGGTCCACTGATTTGCAAAACCTCATGGAGATTGCTTGTTCTTTTTCCAAGGCTACAATTTTTAAAAAAGAGTCTCTGAAAATACAAATGTCTGGCTCCTCCAAACAAAAAGGAACATCTTGATAACAGTCAAATGCACACTACATGTACATTCTGTTTATAAAAAGTAAACACAACAATGGAGTAATTTACTGACTCGCCTGGAGAGTTTTCCCAAGTGGGGCTGTGGAAAGCAGCCCATAAATTATCAACAAGCTCTGCATGGTTTTAGCTGAATCCCTCCATATGAAGAGCTGCACAGCTATAATCCCAAACTGTATCGTCCACAAAAAGATAACATAAACTTTGGCACCCTCGTGCACTACCTCAGAGGAGAAGCTCAACAACTAAGAATTCTGGATTTGGCCTGTATGTACTCTGATCTCTAGACTGTATGATAATCTACCCTGCCTTTAGATGGTGGGAGGCTTATGGGACTCCATATCCCAAGCAGCCTACGACTTTCGTCTTGCAGTGCAAATGGTTGCCGTAGGATGGATTGAGCACCTTCTTTGCTTTTACAAGCTCTGCCTCCAGAAAGCTAAAAATAGCCCACAAAGAGAATGTTGTGATAAGCAAAATAAACTGCATGTTGGAACACCTTCACATCTAATATAGGAAAGCTAGTATTTCCATAATATTTCACTTCTTAGCATTTTAAAGTTTATTGGTCTATATATAGTTCTCATTATGTTCATATCTCAATATTTAGGAAATTTATCAGCCATTTTCTACAGATTTTATAGGCATTCTATATAACTGTGTGTGACGGCTATCAAAGGAGGGAAAATAAGTTTGGTACTAACTTCTATAGTTCCACATGAAATAAATATATTACTTCAGGCTCTATTAAATATAGTAGCCATTTCCTCTTTTCTTATTGAGAGCTATACCAGGCCTAAGACTGGTATAGAGCCAGTCCTGGTTCAGGCTGTTGTCATTCTAAATATCATGCCTGTATTTAAAAAATCAGTCAACTGAAAGACACACATAGCAGCAAGACAGGGTGAGTGTATCAGTTGTAGCCAGACTTCCACTATCAGAGAAAATGTGCTTCTACATGCCAGTGCTGGGGGACAGAAGGAGGATGCTATTACATATGTCCAATTTCCTTTAGGCAACTGGTTGGCCACTGCAGGAATAGAACAAAGGTGCTGATTCTTCGATCTGATCAAACATGGATTTTATGTTCTGCCTATCCAGCAAGCCATCCATTTATACATCTAGCCACCCATTTGAAATATTTAGATATTTAGATATTTAGATATTTAGATAGATAGATAGATAGATAGATAGATAGATAGATAGATAGATAGATAGATAGATAGATAGATAGATAGATAGATAGATAGATAGATAGAGGGGTGTAGCCAGGAAGGCCAGAGGGTGCAAAAATCCTCCTGAGCTAACAGCCCACCCCCCAAACCTACCCAGGGATGCCAATGTTATATATGCCAGTGTGACATTGTTGCCCACCCTGAAAATTCCCCACTACCACCAATCTAGAATCCTGGTTACGGCCTTGGATGGATAGATAGATAGATAGATAGATAGATAGATAGATAGATAGATAGATAGATAGATAGATAGATAGATAGATAGATAGATAGATAGATAGATAGATAGATAGATAGATAGATAGATCTGAGCCTTCCAGAGTTATTAGCATTCTAACCATGATGTTCACAGTAAATCTTGCTTTACGTTAATTTGTTATTAAAGTCAAAAAGTGAATAAACAAACCCCCAAAATTTTCACAAACAGATGGGCAATATATCCCTCATTACACTGATGTGTGCAAACCCTGTATGCTTCTTAACTCCGATGTACATTATTCATTCATCTTTTGTCTTCCCTCCTCTGGCTTCTGCAGCTGTGATGTAACATTAGCATGCCAACATTATGAAAAATACTCAATTCCTTTCCATGGCTCAGTCAGCAGAAGCTATCTTAATTAGCCTAGCAAGCTCTATCTTGGTTGGAGGGCTAAGGTTGTTAGCATGAAGTGCAAAGCTGCATCTCTCTGCAACCTGATATAATTTTAACCCCGATACACTGTCTTTTTAGTGCCAGCAACATTCCAGCATCCTTCTTGCTACTTGGAAGTTGTGAAACATTATTTATTTAGAATGTCTGTGTATTAGGTCAGCTTGATTGTGAATAAATCATCCTACATCAGACTAGTCCAGGGGTCAGCAAACTTGGCTCTCCAGATGTTTTTGGGCTTCAATTCCCAGAAGCATTGGTTTGGCTTCTGGGAATTGAAGTCCAAGAACATCCGGAGAGCAAAGTTTGCTGACACCTGGTCAGGTTCTTCTGATAGATCATAGCATGATTTTCAGTAAACTTCTAAGTGTTTTTGGTGAATTTATCTACTGTGCAGACACCATCCAAGGAGGACAAGTGGTGCAGGCCTGAACAAAAGACCATGTGTATCAATGAATTGTCCTCACTAAAAACCAAAACAAACCACTAGTTTTGTTTGTCAACACAAAGTTATCTCCCAACAGATTGCTCCTAATTTTCTGATTTTAAGATCCCTCTGGATCCCCCTTCATTTCACACTCATCCTAATGCAGAAGTCGCAAACTATTGACAACTGCAAAAAACATCAAAGGTGGCACAGAAAATGGGTGCTCTGAATAGATAATCCTCCCAGTTATAAACTGTGTAATTTTTAATCCCAAATTACATTCTTTTAAAAATATGTTAACAGTCTGTAAGCATTGAAACAAATGTGCATTTTAATGGGCTTGTAATATAGTGAGGTTATCTACCTAAAGGTTAAACTAGCCAGCCTATGGTAAAAATATTTTGGTAACATCATGGAAAAGAAAGAGGTGTAACACTAGTTTAATAGGAACTACCAAGATTGATTGCCAAAAGGATACTAAACCAAATTCAAGGTGTCAAAGATAATATTGAAATCCCTAAAAAGCTTGGGCTTTCAATACCTGACAAATTCCTCTAGCACTCAAAATCTCCCTCCCTATATACATCTGGCAACTCGTTATAATCACCCATGGGGCTTTTCTATATGTCCCACTTTTGAGACAAGAAAAATTTAAAACATAGGGTGTTTAGTTGAGCCTGAAGCATGCATAATCATAAAAAATTAGTGATAAGTCACAATTCCCTGTAAGTGAACATAGTAATTTAAAAGCCTTCATGAAGCAAAGCTTTCTCACATATTCAATGTTGTCTATCTTGCAATGTGCAAGAACCTGACAAGTGTAATTTACTGGCATCTGCATTTGTTGATTGACACTTGTTTTTCCTCTTGCTCATACCTTATCTTGTAATGTCATTAGCTTCTCAACTGTCTCTTTGCTACTGTTGCACATGGAGCACCATAATATTGAATGATGAACAGTTAATTATGGATCTGACTACCAGATTTTAGTACAGTAATGTCATGTCAGGAGTCTAGCTTCCCACATTTGGAAGTACAGTACCTGTATATCTTTCACTTAACATATTGTCTAGCCTAAATATCACAGTATCTCATAGAAAAGCTGTCACTTCATTAATATCAGGCCCCCATAATACTTCACAGCAATATTCAGGATTCAAGTCTGTCCTATACCATGCCCCCCATTTTGTTTGTCCTCCAACAGTCAGCTTTCTGTAGCCATTGAACAAGCTGAATTTACATGCATAAACCTTTATTGGCAATACAACAGCATTACAAGTACCAGTGGCATAATAAACGGTAAGACAATGAGGAGTGGAGCAATTAATACCTGGAAAAACAAGGATCACCATCTCCCGCCAAATGGTTGAAGTCAGATGGCCCTTGACAGGAAGGCCACTTGGTCCATGTAACTGGCAAGTTATTTTGGGCTTTGCATTTTTAAAGCCCTCCACTGCCATGCCAGTTCCCAACAGGCATGTAATATTTCCTCCTCAGATATCAGTACCTGTTTTGTGTACTTAGCCATCGCAATGCCATAACTCAGGACCTGGATTCACCAT
Source organism: Furcifer pardalis (assembly GCA_030440675.1). Lineage (NCBI taxonomy): Eukaryota > Metazoa > Chordata > Lepidosauria > Squamata > Chamaeleonidae > Furcifer > Furcifer pardalis. Next base: position 226,442,325 of record CP126890.1, on the reverse strand, counting down.
TATTGTATGCAATGATATGCAGAGAGGCAGCTTTGCTGGATTGTTGCAGCAAAACGGAGCAGGCAGTCTTTTAGAACCATCTCCATTGACACAAAATATTTTATTACAGTACACACTTTTATAGACCTAGCTATTCGTCTTGTGAAGTAGTAGATTCCATGTTTGAGAAACAATAATAAAAAGCAGAAAACTCACACAAATCTATTCTTAAAATCAGTTTTCACATAAATACATGTTAATTTCAAACATTACTTAGACAGGCCCAACAGTGAGAAACACCTTCCTGCTAAAAGGGTGAAATAGTACATGTCCAAAGAAGGGCAACCAAGATGTTAAAATATCTTGAAACCAAGGCCAATAAGAACTACGTTAAAGTATGAGTATCTCAAAAGATGTTTGTCTTTCTTTCATCCAAAGAATAGATTTGCCAGTCTGGCCAGCCTATCCTGCTATGATAATAGAGTAGACCATACTACCATTGACTCAACGCCAATCATCAGGAGGTGGTTAACTAACCTGACAACCCTGAGGACTCATGGCTTTGGGTGACAAGGTCCACAGGGAAGGACGATGGTTCTCAAGTGGATTGCATCTCACTTGAGTCCATCTTACTGGAGGGCAGCAGCTTCATCAGCCTGGGACTGATGAGCACTTAGCATGCCAAAAGGACTTAGGACCAGAAAGTGACTCATGGAACTGGAACAGTGGTATGGGTGTCACGCAGCAATGCAGAGGGCAGATATAAGGCCACTGCATTATATTCTGAGGACAATCTTCCTGGATGATCACCATGATGATATTCAAAATCATATATGGCACAAGAAGACTTGTATCTCTAATACAGAATTTAGTTATTGAAATGTAATTTCCAGTTCTATGTATTCTAGTATAGTATATAATCTTACTAAGAATTTCCTTGTTAGGTGGGAATTCCCAAAGAACAGGAAAGGGTATAATAACTGGAGAAACAGCATTGAGTAATGGGTGTACAACATATCTTGTCTGAAATTTTGTGAAAATTGTAACCTCACAATGAAGTACATAATATTTCCTCTTCTCCGTCCTCCTAACTCCTCAGAGGAAACACCATTTATTTCTTGGCTATAAGTCAGAATTGACTTGACAGCATGCAATTATTAGCTGGCTGGATAGCTCAGTAGTTTAGATTTCTGGCTGTGGAACCAGAAATTGGGAGTTCAGTTCTTCACTATGTCCCTAGCCTGTGTAGTCATGAGCAAACTGCACAGTCCCAGGATACCCCCAGAAGAAGGGAATGGTTGACCACTTTCTGTATTTTCTCTATCCAGAAAACCCATATGTCATAATTAACTTAATGGCACACAATTATTATGCATCAAATTAGTAGCTAGTTGTCATTTCTCATCTTTGTGTGATTGTGAGATATTTAAAGTATGTTTTTCTTTATCGCCGTTCTACTCCCCCAGTGAGACTCCATGGTTGAGAGGGAATTTGAACCCAAGCTTCCTGAGTCTATCACTTTATTCATTATACCACACTGGGTAGCTACATAATTTATCTATGTTGCTTTATTTATCTACATTGTAGACATTCATGGAGAAAACCCATTTTCTTGACCCATTTCAGTATGTTTTCAAACCAGATCTGAGTTGTCATTGGCTGCCTTGATAACTTGGCCTTTATAAAGAAGAGAATGTAGGGTTCGGTATTCATTCCCAATATTGTACTGGGTCTTCTGGTGGACACAAGCTTTGTGAGACATTGAAGGTAGGGTTGTTGGGGGTCCCTATTTGCAGGGTTAGTTTCAGTTATGCTAGAGGTGAGTTCTCTTCAACCACGTGGTATTTAACCTGTGTGGCTCACAAGGATTCTCTCATTTCCAGTGCTAGAGAACAACTGCTTGAAAACATTGTGAGTGATTAGATTTGGAATGGGGTGCCACCAGCTCTGTTTCTCTGTAATACCTGGAAATGGAAGCCATGGCTGTGTCTGGATGCTGTTGAAATGGTCTATGTCTACCTTTTTCTTTGTTCCTATGATATCTCCGTATCTGAATGAAACCAAAACTGTATGTAAATTGCAAGCTTTAACATGCCCCCTGGTGGTGCAAACATTTATACAGATGTATCCAGACCAAACATTTTTGCTAAATATTTAGCCTGACACATTCAGGCTAGTGTTCCTGTCTATTAAAGTTTTCAGTTAATCCAAAAGAAGTCTGTTCTTTTTTTATTCGTAGAAATAAATAATGGAGACAGAGATGTCTAATCTGAGAAGACAAGGGGAATCTCATCACCACCATATTTGTCAAACTATTAAAGAAGAGTGATAAAAAAAAGACTGAAAAAAGTAGGTACTTGTTTCTTTGCTATTTTTCAACCCCAGTGTACAATTTTAACGTGCCTCTTGAATTCAGGTTGTTTCAAAATTTAGCAGATGAATTTCAGTAGGAATTAATGGCCAAACTCCTATTACTAATTTTCATTTACATAAAGGATGATGCATACATTTTAAACACAACCAGCACCTCACTAATAAGCAGCAACTTGTCTCCCGAGTCCCCGACTTATGTGATTTACTTTAAGTGAGTGTGTATGAGCAGTTGGAATCTGGCCAGTCAACTGTATGGATAAATGATTCTGTTCCTCCCCCTCCCTGAAAAAAACCCCAGCCCTGCCCCCATATCTACTTTGTGAGGTGGAGGACCTTCCAGAGTATTAGGGTCATGAGGTGCATAGGGACAAACAGGTCATGGAGGAAAGGGAAGTTCTTCTTGAAAAATTGAAATTTGTACTTTTGTCTGAGCTGTTGTGCTCCAGGCTTCATGCAAACTGAAAAAGGTGCAGAAAACAACATGATCAGAAGGCTAGATTAGTTCCCCTCTGGGGAATACAAAATTTTAGTTCAGAAGAAGGGCATGCAAGGAGAAATATGGCAGTCTAATCAGTTATGTATGGTGGCAGAAAGTGGGGAATTTTCTCTCCTTCTGTGATGACACTAGAACAGGGGTTCTCAACCTATGACCCATGGCTCACAGCACCAAATAATCAGGGCCCCAACCTCGTTCCAGCTACCGCCACTGTTGCCAGAATTGTCCACGGACTCATTTATGGTCATCGTAAACACATTTACTATAGCTATAAACAAGTCTGTGGCCATCATAAACACATTTTACAGCAGCGTTTATGGCAGAGGGAACCACTAGTCTGGCCTCCTCAGCTGAGGGGGCATGGCCCACCCCACGGCTAAAAAAGGTTGAGAACACCTGCACTAGAAGGTAAAATGATCCAGTGAAGTTGAACGGTGGGAGTCTGGGCAGATGAAAGTCCTTGTTTTTTATCACCCAACTTTGAAATTCAGTCCTATTGGAATGTAGTGATGGCAGCTGATGTAGAAGATTTGAAAGTAGAGTTTAGACCAGTGATGTCCAAACTAAGGCCCGGGAGCCAGGTGCGGCCCCCAACGCCAATTCATCCAGCCTGTGAAGCCCTCGTTCCTGGAAGCGGAAGTAAAAAGCACCCGTATGGGCGTTTTACTTCCGCTTCCAGGAGCGATGAGGGCTTTGCGGGTCGGATGAATTGGCGTCGGGGGCTGCACCCGGGCCTTAGTTTCCTGAACCACATGATTGGCCCACGGCCCAAAAAGTTTGGGCACCCCTGGTTTAGACAAACTCACAGAAGAGAAGGCCACCCATGACTCCTTGCAATGGCTACATATTTCCAAGATAAAAGGCAATTTACTTCTGAACACCATTTGCTGGAGAATGTCAAGCAAAGGCTATTATCCTTATCATGAATCCTTACAGGCATTCTTGAGAAATTCTGACTGGTCCCTCATGGGGGAAGAATAAGAATGTATAAGGGCTTTGATCTGATCCATTAAGGCTCTTTTTTAATAAAGCATTTAATAAGGCAATAAAGATTCCCTGTGCATTGAAGACATTAAAAAAAATGAGGTATGATCCTTGCTCTCCTTATGCTCATTTCTGTACACAGTACATATTTTGTACTGAGCAATGTGAGTTTCTTCCTGTAGGCTGAAGTAGCAATACCAGATCTGTGTTGATGTTTTGTTGTTGTTCAGTCACACAGTTGATTTCGACTCTTTGCGACCCCATGGACCATTGTCCTCCAGGCACATCTGTCCTCCACCATCCTCCTCAACCCGCCCAGCTCTGTACCCATTGCATCTACAATACCATCCAGCCATCTCATTTTTAGCTGCTCCTTTCTTCTTTTGCCCTCCACCTGCTGTAGCATCAAGGCTTTCTCAATCGAATCCTCTCTTATTTGAAGTCCGAAGTACTTTAGCTTCATCTTTACTATTTGACCTTATAAGGAGCAGTGGGGGGTTGATTTCTTCTAAGATTGACCTACTTGTTCTCTTTGCTGTCCAGGGGACTCTCAAAACTCCCCTCCAACATTTCAGTAAGAACTAGATTTTTACAGTCAGATTGGGTTTAATCTCAATGTTTGCTGCTGAAACCATTTAGATTGCTGGGGCCAAGTTTTTAACAGTTTTCAGTTGTAGAATTTAGGATTTTATATGCAGAACATGTCATAGTTCAATAGCAAACCAGGAGCCCTTTAGGTTGTAGGATATCAGTTTAACCACTGTGCCACCATGGCTCAGTTTAGAAAAGGCCCCAGCTTAGAAAAGGTTGCGAGTTTGATCCTGACTAAGGTTCAAGGTTGACTCAGCCTTCCATCCTTCAGAGGTTGATAAACTAAATACCCAGCATGTTGAAGGCAAAATCCTAATTAACTTGTGAACTGCCCAGAGAGTGAACTAAGCGCTATGGGGTAGTATATAAGTGTGTTTGCTTTGCTTTGAAGTAACTAATTATAAGATTCTAATTATAAGATTGTCTTATGTTTTTATTCTTATTTTTAGCCTCATGTAAGCCGCTCAGAGTCGGGTCCTCCCGATTGGGGCGGGGTATTAAGTGTAATAAATAATAATAATAATAATAAGTAATAATAAGTAAATAATAAGTAACAGTCACCTGTAATGTTAATATTCTAGGTGACAAGAGTGTAAGTTACATTTCAAAATAAAGAGTAACAAAAATACAAAGTTACTTCAGGGTAATAAGTAATGTTTTCATTATTTACATAGTTACACTAAAGGTCATTTAGTGGCATGCTAATGAGATGTTTTATACCAATATATCCTAAGAGAATTAGGAAGTATTGGCCTGTATAGTTTTTGTTAAGTATTTTAAAAAGTCACTATCAGAGTTAGCCACTAGAATCAGGACTTCATAATTTGAATCCTCTCTATGTCTTTCCAAAGTGGGGGTCAACTGAGATCACCCAGAACATGTTAGCCTAATGTCTTAAGCTCTCCAGCACTTGTGAGGCTTTGGGAAAACTGCATGGTTTCTTCCAGAAAGAGGCAATGCTAAGCTGCTTTTAAGTATCTTATACATAGAGGACCCTACAAATGATAATCAATCAAAATAGCCCAGGTGGCACATAAATATTATTGCTAAGGACTATGCAATATGTTAATCATGTGCAGTGTGAGCACAACCGCAAGAATGGCAGCCTAGCTGCCAAGGCAAATGTAAAGCAATTAGTTCCTTTACAAAGTTACATTGCAAATTCTGTTCAGTTGTGCTTTGAAGTACTCTTCTGTTACGCTGCATCTGAAAATCAACATGTTGTAACTTCGGACAGTTACTCCTTTGTCCCAGTGTTGGTTGCAGTTGTAAGGCTTGCAGATCAAAAGTTAATACAGCAAAGATGCATTTGAGAACTATATTTGTATACATAGCAACTCTCTTTAATCAAGATATATTGAAAAGGCTTTAATATACACCCTTTCTGTTCTTCTGAAACCTTAATCTGAGTCTTTTATAAAGCCTAAAGCACTTTTAGCTGTTGCTTCTGAATAAATTTTCCCACACTTTTTATTTGTCTTACTTCACCTTCGTTCTGTATTAGCTGATCTCTGGTAGTGAGCCCGAGGACAGGGAAACATCTGCTTTAAAATTTGTTGGTCAGTGTATGCTTGATAATTTAATGCATTTTATGCTCAGGACAATAGCAGTTATCTAAGGACTTTATTTGGGATATGAATCGTTCTTCTTAAAACAGTTTTCAAGGCTACCACGGAGAATTTAACTATGAAAAATAAAGGAATATGATGAACAAAATGCCCAGTTTAGAAAGTGCCAATTAATCAAAACTAGTGCAGTTTCTCTGCTAGAGAGTTATTGCAATAAAGCAAAGAAGCACATAATTAAAGGAAATAATAGCTTTGGATTCCTCATCTATTCAAAGGAAATGAAAAATGTCAGTAAGAAAATTACACACCGGATATATCTGTAAATCCTTCAGCAAAAGGAAAGCATCATGAGTTATACTTAGATGCTGATGATTTCTGCTTCCGTTTCAAATAAATCAAATACCTTAATCAGAAATATAAACAGTTTGCAACGACAAAGTAAAAGAAATCTGTGATTTATATAAAGTGCAGCAAGTATGAAAAAGCTTGGCAAAACCAGAATAAGCTATGCCAGTGATGATGAACCTTTTACAGACCCAAACTGCAACTACAAACCCACTTATTTATCACAAAGTGCCAACACAGTAACAGGGGAGGGGCAAATGCTTTCATTGGACTGCTGGGCAGAGGGGTGGGGGTAAACTCTGTGCTGGGGGAAGGAAGGAAGCCCTCCTATTGGCCTGCTGGGCAGAAGGGCAGGACAAACTTTGTGCTGGGGCAACTGTATGGTGCTCACAGACAGGGTTCCGAATGCCACCTCTGCCACACGTGCCAGTTTCATCACCACTGTGCTATGCAATGGAAGAGTCATTCAACAAAGATCTATCTACTATTTTGTTTTGCATCACTCAAAACAAGTGTAGTCTGAAATCTACCCTAAGCAGAAGTTCCATTTGCTATCTAAAATGACTTGGGGCAATTGAAATGGAGCTGCAGAAGATAAATTAGCCATAGTGGGTAAATTTGACTTCATGACCATGCTTCAAGCACCCACACACGAAATGAAGCAAGAAGAGTTCATGGTTCCTTGCCCCATGCTCTTAAAACAAGATTACATATTCTGCTGGAAAAACTATACATTACCCAAGAAGGCATGAACCCTGCTTCCATTGCCACTCATCAAAACTCTGGAAATGGAAACATGAAACAAATTTAATAACCACTTTTTTTCACTGTTTCACTTGCCTCTTTGCTGCAGATTCTTGCTTCCATTTCACACTAGACCAGATTACTCTGCAATTTGGGATTATCTTCTCTAATGTTTGGAGAACATTTAAAATCTTCTACCATGGTTCCCAACTTGGGATACACACACCACCGAGGGTGTGTGTGTTAGATTTTTAAGGGAAGGCAATTCAAGAATGAGTTATTAACAGTGAATTTTTTGCAGTGTTCTTTTGTTCTTTCATGGATGCAATGTTTTTTGGAAGTTTGTTTAGACCAAGTTAATGGACTTTTAGGCTTATTCCATGTGAATAGTTCAATTTTGGAATAAGAATTATATGTCATGGGGAGGGGTGTTTCAGGATTTTAGAGATGTTTAGGTGGGACATGGTCCCAAAAAGGTTGTGAACCACTGTTCTGAAAGAAGTGCATAAATATCTGTTCAAAGGACGTTTGTTAATACCTTACCTTGGATACCCTGGAGTCGTTATTCAGTGAGGAGTCCACATACCTGTAGGCATCTCAGTGACATGCAAATGGACCTGAGAAATAAAGTCCACTTGCATATTGTTTTTTAAGCCATTTGGACATGTTATCCGCTGGCTAGGTGGACCATGATGTGTCGTCCCCCACGCCCCTTTCACCTTGCCCAAAGCATTTGACAGAGGACACTTTGGTGAGTTTTAATTCTGGCCTAACATCATTGACAAGTGATGGACAACACTGCTGTCTACACTCAAGCCCCCACTCAAATACTAAGACTTAATCCTGGGCTTCTAAATGTGAGATCCCCAAGACTGCAAACATCAGAATTTATCCTACCATAGATGGACATAACACTTAAAGCACTTGTGAAAAAAGTTCCACTAATATAGATGTCAAATGAAGCACACTACAGATTAAGTACTCCTGTACAAATTAAGTACAACTATTTCTTGATCATAGTATGAGGGTGTTCTGGATTTACAAATAAAATTGTTACAATTGTACACGGAAACTATATTCAAATGACTTGAGCAGAATTTTAGAAGCATATATATGGGAAAGGGTTGTTTCAAAATTTTGTAACCCAACAGGACCTATTGAATAGGGAAGCGTATGGAGGAGAAAATCTTCTGGTTGATGTTCAAAATTTATACTCATGTTACCATCATGATATAATTATACACTGACAAGAAATAACTTTAAAATGTTGAGCTATCCAACATGACTAAGAACAATAGAAAGCCACACACAAAGAATGTCTAAATATATGACTAACATGGACTTTAGAATGGCCTGGTTAAATGAGACCAACAGAATCAAGTGCTGAAAGTTACTTCTGTAAATTTTATTGATTTAATGGACCTACTCCAGATAGGACTAACAAATAGATATCAGATTGTGTGCTTTGCTTACATTTTAATAGAAAATTCCATACTATGCATTGGCTGTCTGTTCATGATCCTTGGTGCAGAGACATTAACACTGACAGTATGAAAGATAAACATTGAAAAGTCTAACTACCACCTCTTGTTCATGATGTTTTTTGTTCAGAATTGCACCATTTCACCAAAATCACCAACCCTGTCTCCTTCCTGTAACCCTCTGGCTATCTAATAACCTAACTCAGAGTGTTAGAAAATGGTTGCAGCAGTGGTTTTGGCGTCATGAAGGAAGAGGCAGTGGGCTAACTCAAGTATTGGACACAAAATGCTCTATCTTGGCCTTTAAATTTGCTGGGTATGCTATCCTAATGATCCAGAATTGGAGCCAGAATTGAGTATACACAGAAGTAATCATCGTGATCCACCAAGTAATAACATCCTTCCGGACACAGTGATTACCTGTGAAAGATACTGTACAGGGGAAAAAACCCAACAGCCTGCTTCTGACAAGAGGAACCAGATATAAAGCATGCCTGTATCATCTACATGGCTGGCGCTGTAGATCTAATGAGTCACAAAGGAAGCAAATGGAACAAATACATTTTGAACAGAGTGTACTAGCTTTGTCCCTGTCATTGTATTTAACATGGAAACATCCTCTGAAGAGAGGATGGCCACTTTACTCTTCATGTGAGACAAAACTCGTTCTGGGGAAAGAGGTTGCTCACATTGTCAAGCTAGTCAGATACAACAGCTTCCTCTCATTGGACAGTCAAGCTTCCTCAACAGAACAGTTAATGTGGAGAAGGACGTGTGTACTCCCTTGAACACATTTTGGTTTTACCCACTTTAGTAATAACTATTTGCAGCAGATCTGTTATAAATGTCAATCACCTTTGGCAGAGTTGGGGAGGGAAGATGTAGTATCAGCCGAATGTTAAGCAATGAAGAAATTTGCCGTAACAAGCACAACTAAAATAACTTTTGAATAAGGGCTCGTTTTACAAGTTATTTAAGGCAAATGACTGTTTTGTTCTGAAATATAGACGTACAGTATTCAAAATGCAGTACTGGATTCTTACAGGAGATAGTGAATATTAACAGATACTGATAAATCCTGCCAATGAATATACAAAAAGGAATCGAAATAACAAGGAGCTATGCTAAAGTTTACAGCTTTGTATTTTGCAATTTTAATGAAACCAGGAAAGCTGTGGATATTATTAATAATGCTGGTTATCCAGCTAAATCAGTAGTAGTAATAAGGCCAGTTCTGGTCTCCTGCTACATATTTTTCAAAATAAACAAAACAATATGTCTTCATATCAACTTTTCTGTCTTATTGGAAGTGGGATTCTAAGATGTTGAAATGAACAGATATAGATATTAAGACTGGGAGGAGAGAGATTGTGATATCTATCAAGATACATTTCTAAGCCACTGCATTGTGTTTATTTAAAGTAATATCTTTGGTAAACCAATTTTTAGTTCCAATTTTAATATTTCCCCAAGTCTCAATTTAATTAAAAACAACATCTAAAACATTTTCATATTTAATGACTTGACTCATTACTTCAAATAATGGCTCTCTCTTTAAAAAAAACTGCAGTTCACAGGTTTACATTAGATGATTTTGTGGATTGTTCCACCATATATTTTCTACAAGCCAAGACCACAAACTTTTTTTAATTCAGCCTTTGCAACTGACATAAGGCGGGCACAAGTTTAATTTAAAGCACTCTTGTTTAACTAGGTTCTGAAATAATTCTAGTATATTCTTTTTATTTTATTTTTATTTTATTATTCTTTTCATTTTGCTATAATACTCAAAGAAAATAGAAAAATTATAGAATTATATAATTTTCACCACAGTTGTCACAAATTATAGCACCCAGGTGACTAAATATTTTCTCAATAGATATGTGCAAAGTTTACAGTAAAAAAGAAATTCAATCACTTAACAATCTTTGTATCATGCGAGAAAGAAATTCAAATAAGAAAACATGAAATATTAAAGTTAGGTATCTTTTAAGACAGGAGTGCCCAAACTATGGCCCACGGCCCAGATCCAGCCCCTGACACCATTCCATCTGGCCCTTGCAGTCCCTGGAAGCAGATGTGTTTGTGCATGTGCATACGCATTCACTTCCAGGTACGGCGCGGACACGTTTGCGCATGTGTCTGCATTCACTTCCTGGTGTGGCACAGCCACACTCGTGCATGTGCAAACACATCAAGGCCAGACCTGGAAGTGAATGTGGATGTACAAGCGCAAGCATGTCAGGCCCACTCATCTGTTCCAAGGATGTGGTCAGGCCCATGGCACAAAATGTTTGGGCACCCCTGCCTTAAGATGTCTCAATGTAGTCAGCATCTATAAATGTGAAGAAATACCTAATGTGTCTCTATTGTTAATAAGCATATCAACACAAAACTTGTATCGTTATATAAATTCAGCAATAGTGCATAAAAAGAGTTCCAAAGAACTGCCACAGAAGGAACACTTCACTTTCTAAAAAGCAACATCCTCTGTGCACATGCTTGTCCCACCAAAGTTGCATATTGCCAAACACTTTCTTCATCATTTGGCCCCTTTCGTCTTCTCTTATATATGCTGTAAGGCATCAGTGTTCTCTTATGGAGTATGCAAACTCGATCTAGTTCCTTCACACTCCCTTCATCCTCTGAAAAGAAAGACAAATATATTAACAGACTATATCTAAGGAAATGACTTAAAATGTTGGGAAGTGAGTGGATTTAGCAGGCTTTCCAAATTTCTAGAGTAGGTGTCATCACTTGTTTAACTGAAATCTTGCACCAAAAAACATTAAACTGTCTGCAAAACACATCACAGGATCGATTTGTTTACTGCTGCTAACCGAGAGGCAAATAAGCTGTGGTGATGTTCATTGGCATTTAAGAAATAGGACAAATTTGCCTAGGAAAGTAACTGAAATAATTTCTGTTTGAGATGCTGGGAAGGAATAAATCACTCCTACAATACTACATGATTTTTCAAGTCAGTAGATAAAAATTCTTGGGTACATAAGGAAAGACCTCTCGATCGCAAAGATATCCACCTAAAATATCGTCATTGACTACAACTTGTATCCAAGAATTCATTTTTTCCTGAAGCAGGAAAAATGACACTGGTGTGAATTTGTTTAAGGTAGATTCCAGTTTGCCATGAAGTGACCCACACACTATAATCACGGAGCCATCTCCTGCTGCACTCATGAAATGAGACATGCAGAATTTAACACAGTTACTGCAATGGACTTCTGCAGCCTTGACAGCCAGTCCATTTGGCATGGCCTCTTCTGCCTCCATAACCATTGGGAATCAGATTTCCTCCTCCGTTCATTTTGTCGTTGGGCCCAATATGATGGTTTTCAGTGGCATTTCCTCCATCACCCCACCTAAAGGGGCTTATCCACCCATAGCTGTTGGCCCCTTTAGAGAGTAAGGTTAGTAAACTGCCGCCTGACACTCGGCGTACCTGAAATATATTATTTCTAAAAGACATAAACTCATCTGTAGTGTCTGCTTGCTGTTTTATTATGCATTACAACCTAATATCTGAAGTTGGCATTACTTTCAGTGTTGGATGAAACCCAAGGCAGAGTCACATAGTTTTATTGAAACCACTCTCCACTATTACAGAATAAAGGGATTGTTTCAATACAGTTGTACCTTGCTTAAAGAACATAATGTGTTCTACAGGATTGCTCTTTATGTGAGTTTGCTCTTTAAGCGAAACACCATTGTAAGTGACCAATTGTGACTTTTGGTTGGGGGGGGGATTGCGAACCCGATTCATTTGTTAAGCAAGTTTTTGGTTGGTTTTATTTGTTAAGCGAAGTGACCATTCAGAGAAAATTCTGCTCTTTAAACAAGTTACTCTTTAAGTGAGGCACAATTTATGCAAGGTTTGACTGTACTACATTTGTGCGGTGTCTCTAAAACCATATGGGTATGCATGTGCATCTTGAACTTAAATCTTCTCCAAGGTAGTAAGGGTAAAGAAGACTCAGATTCCGATTTCATTCCTGCTGGCAGCTGCTGCTTACAAACACTGTCATAAATGTAGTGAGCCTTGAATGGGCTTTAGGGGAGGCAGCATATGGACAGAAAAACAAATTAATCACCTAGCATAGGAGTCAGCAAACTTGGCTCTCCAGGTGTTCTTGGACTTCAATTACCAGAAGCCCATGTCAGTACACCTGCTGATCACAGCTTCTGGGAATTGAAGCCCAAGAACATGTGGAAAGCCACATTTGCTGACCTCTGACCTAGAGGAAGAGTTATCCATCATAGATAACAACTAAGCAATTCCCAATTATATCATTAAAAGGATCATAATTTTATATGGTTTATATTTCTTTAAAATTAAAAAGAAAAAGGCTTTTCAATAAGACAACACAAACAAAGATATAAATAAAGCAAGAAAAAAACATCTCAGCTGGATTTTGTGAAAAGAAAGATTTAAGACAAAGGATAACAAGATAATTTTTACTACCTAAAATTCAATCTATCAAACTTCCAGATCCTATTTAGTTATTCTCTTCTTTTTCTGTGTAATTTTATTCTGTCAAAGATTTCTAATAAACATTTTTGTAAAATTAATTATTCTCTAAAACACAAAGTGTCTGTCCAAAGCGGGCATGTTCAATCGAGAAAAATATTTAGGGTTTTTAAATATATATATAAAACCAGTATTCTACTGTGCTTCACAGTTCTTTTACAATTACATTTTGAAGGTGTACTCATCAAACATTTTATGAGTGCATACAGAAAAATAATTAATAAACCTGAGCAGCTCCAGTTTGTAAAAGTGTGTCTGTTTTTTATGTAGGGAGACTTACTAACTCAAGAGATAGAATGGGCCAACTCTTGATCATTTACAGATCACCGTCAGACTTCTGAAAATTACTGTGCCTTAATTTCTCTGGTAATTTCTCTGATATTCAGCCTATATCTGGCTTCCTTTACTTTGAGCCAGCTATTACACATCTGGCAGTAGCTGCATGAAAAGAAGACTGGCAAGATTACAAAACTGTATCTATTAGCCACAGGAGTACAGAATCAGAAAGATGCTCCTATTCACTTTGAAAATTATTTCCACCTAATCCCTATACACCGATATCTGTCTATTCGCCACTGCATCATGAGGGCTGACCAATAACTATTCATATTAATTAGTATTTGGCATCTAACTATGTTTATGCCCAATTGTGGGAAACTGATGTCCTACGTTACAGAACGTGCCTGAATATACTTGCCTATTAACAATCAACTTGTTTTAAATCACAAATGCTGGCTCAGCCTGTTCACATCTTTCTGAAACCCATTAGCCTTTTGAAGTGTAGCCAAGTTTTATCCAGTGTTCTAGGAAGGTTTTATTTTTTCTATTACCACGTATATAAGGATCGGTGCCATCTTTAGAGAATCTTTACAAAGGACAATGTTTTCAAGCTCAGCTCTAGGATAGAGCTGAACCCTAAAATGAGTTTAACTCTTAAAGGGAAGCAGAAGACTTCTATTTACAACACCTTTAGGCGAAATATTAGTTGCAACCTGAACAGCTCTGGCACCAACTTGTACCGTTAAGCAAACACCCACTTAGAGACCTTGTTTGAGGGCTGCTCATTACTTTTCAATCTCATTTGCTTGTATTGAACACTGAAATCTGATATATGAGGAACATTTCTTTATGCCTTACACTACTCCTGGAATTCAATTTTATTTCATGTACTAGACAACACTGTAAATCAATTTTGTGGAAGTGATCTAAGTTCCAACTGGTGCAAAACAAAACAAAACCAGAAGAAGCAGAGGTGGAGAAAGGAAAAATACTGTCACAACAGCTGTTTGTCTTTAGAGTGCTGCAATATTTTGTTTTTGTTCTTCCTTTTCTTTTGTCAACATGCTGAGAAAGAATGATATTGTTATTTCATTGGAAGATCCTTATCCTTGAACCACAATTTTGTACCACTGACTGAACATTAAAATATTGTATACTTTCTTCCCATCAGAGGCAGAAAAAAATCTACCTCAAGTAGAGTTTGAACATTATCTTCTTGCAATTTCTTGCTTTCAAACTGCTAGGTTAGAAGAAACTGGCACAGAGGCGAGAGCTCACTTCATTGTGCATACTCATGTCTTGATCTGCTGACTTGCCGACCTTCCAGACGTCAAGTTCAGTCTAAATCACTGAGCCACCACAATCCCCATTTATATTGCAGAGATGAATCCAAATTGATGGTTTTCTCAACATTTGTTGATCAGGCAAGGTGGTGTGACAAAATGTCAGCCAACCTGCATGCAATTGTTTAATAATTTGGTGAAGGGCATTGATTGGTGAGAACATAAAAAGGACAGCAACAAAGGTAGACTGCAGCCTTGAGGGAGACCAAGAGCTAGAAAGAACCGGAATGAAGTCTGTAAGGAAAGAAATTGCTCAGAAAAGAAAATAGTGGCAGCATCAGTAGCACTGAGAATAGACCATACTGCCAGTGATTCAATGCTAATCGTCAGGTGGTGGTTAACTAATCTGACAACCCTGAGGACTAATGGCCTTGGGTGGCAAAGTCCACAGGGAAGGAGGATGGTTCCCAAGTGGATTAAATTTCACTTGAATCTATCTTGATGGAGGGCAGCAACTTCATCAATACTGGCCTGGGGCTGAAGAGGACTTTGTGGGCCAAAAGTGCTTGGGACCAGATAGTGACTCAGGGAACTGGATCAGTGGTACAAGTGTCACACTGGGATTAGGAAGGCAAATGGAACTGGTGAAATATATTGTACCCAGGACAATCTTCATGGATAATCACCATGATAATAGCCAATATTTAGAATTGGATATGGCACTTGAAGAAGAAAAAATATGGAGGCAGTGGGAAGTTGGTAAGGATTCTTATAAGGAACTACAGCATCCTGGTGTTGTACTAAAATCCCTTCTACATATGTTGTAAATGCAATCAATGAATATTTTTTTCTTGCTGCAGGAGAAGTGGTTGGGCTAATTATGCTACTCTTCTGAAAAGTGGCCTAACAGAATTCCTTGAAAATCAAAGGATAAAAAAGGCTACTTTTGGGTGGAAGAGTAATAAATTTGATTACATCACTTTTAAGAGGCAGATTACTAGCTCCAGATTTTTATTCTAGCACTCCAAATAAATATAAATTTCGGCATAAACTGTGGGATTAAAAACCAGCTATTAAAAACTACTTACCCAAGTATGACATATTTTCTGTCAAGAAAGACCTTTTTGGTGTTGCTTTAATACAACACTAAAGTGATTTCAGATGCATCTTTACATTTTCCTAACGTACAAGCAAACACCTCTGTCACCACAAAGCAAAAGTAATTTGGCCAGTTTGAAACTGGCTCTTATTCTAGTCCCAAAAGTCACAAAAAAGCTTTCACTTCATACATTTTAGCTGATGGTTTTATTTGGATTTACTAAGATACAGGGGCCCCACAAGTTTTCAGCTGTTTAAATAAAAAACGACTGTGACAAATAAGTGAGCTGTATTTCTGGACTGTAACAGAAATTAAACTGACATTTCTAGTCAAAAGCACCCCACTGGATCTGTCCATGTTGATTTTAAAGATCTTCAGCTACTGATCTTAAAACACTGCATATGCATCGCACAAGCCATAAATGTACTTTTACTTTACATTTAACATTTTAGGTTATAATCTTTGCAACTGAAGTAGTTTTTGTCACCTCCCATATTTTAGTAAGTCACTATTTTGAGAGACTGCCAGTTCTATAATACTATGACCCAATGACCAGCCATCGTCTGCAAATAAGCAGCTGAAAGATCTGTGACCATTTTGAAAAAGACCTTGCAACTGATGCAGAGAATAATAATAATTGCATGCTGTCAAGTCAATTCTGACTTAGGGTGACCCTTTTCCGGGGGTTTCTAGGTAGAGAATACACAGAAGTGGCTACCATTTTCTTCTTCCAGAGGTGTCCTGGGATTGTGCAGCTTGCCCATGACTACCTAGGATAGCTCTTCTCCCTGGAGGCACAGTGGGGAACTGAACCCAGTGGGGAATTGAACTCCCAACATCTAGTGCAGGGGTGGCCAATCTTTTTGCACCATGGGCCAGACCATGCCCCCGCCCCCGTCAGCTGAGTGAGCTGGACCATGCCCCCAGCTATCCTAAATGCACCCACTCCTGTGTTTATGACAGGCACAGGTGTGTTTGTGCATGCATAAACGCGTCTGTTTTCACTTCTTGGTGTGGATGAGAAGGTGATGGGCCTGATGGAATAGCATTGTGAGCTGGGCCCGGCCCATGGGCCGTATGTTGAGAACCCATGTTCTAGCACCTCAGATAACTTGCTATAAATGCATGTTTTTGTAGATATGGACTGTTGGCAATGCAGTGGCAAGCATGTCAATTACTATTCCTGACAATATCTTATGAACTTACTTCACTAGACAAGGCACATTAATACTTATAAAGCAACATTATCATATTCCCTGAGCATATTCACTTGAAATGGGACAAAATTATGATGATTTGGTACATTTTTCTTTTAACAGATTTCCAAATCTCTCTTTAAACACTTTCATGTTTTGAAACTGCAGTTTTGAAAGAGGAAACCATAAATGTCTATCCCAGGGATTCTCAACCTATGGCCCATGGGCTGAATGCAGCCTGCGGCGCCACTGTATGTACCTCCCTGCCTCCATCACGCCAGGAAGTGCCATGTGGTGGAGGAAGGGAAAAATGGTTGTCCAACCCCCAAAGCTATCTGAGGGAACGTGACCTGGG
Source organism: Furcifer pardalis (assembly GCA_030440675.1). NCBI lineage: Eukaryota > Metazoa > Chordata > Lepidosauria > Squamata > Chamaeleonidae > Furcifer > Furcifer pardalis. The sequence goes on along the minus strand of CP126890.1, from coordinate 226,425,006 downwards.
CCTGGCTTTAAAAGGTTGAGAACTCCTGGACTTTGCAAAGATATCAGGAAAAACCCACAAAAAAACATAGAAACAAAAATGTTGTGGCACCTTAAAGTTTAACTGCTATATTTTAATGTGAGGTTTTGTGGATCAAGCCCACTCTTTCAGACATTTATAAATGATGGTCATATTTATACAGGGCCTCCATGTCCAGAGGCCCTGTATAAACCTGACTTTGTTAACTGTATCTTGACCTGGTCATGTTTTTGTCTCTTTTTTCATTTTGTTTTGGCTTTCAAATTTCTTAACTATCGACACACAGGAACTTCCCTGCAAGCCTAAATTGATTTTAAATCAGTCATGCTTTTAATATTCTGTATCTTATTTAATATACCTTTCAGCAAGACTACCAATTTCATTCCATCAACTTGCCTTGACTCTGCACTGCCACTGGTTTATTAAGCCTAGGCGTTAAAAACTGGCTGTCACTCATAATCTAGTATGAGTCTTGCTGGGTGGAGACGTCAACTCAACCTTACAAACCATGATGAGGCAAGAATCTTGGGGCAGGGTGAGATCACATTCAATAGTATATTCTCTTCAGACTGTGGATTCTAACAGCCAAAGAAAACACTTATGTTGCATATTTGGTTGAGCTGGTATTACTATCAGCTCAAAGCCAACAAAGAACTGTATTATTTCCCTCTTATGCAACAAAACATGATAATCAGCAGACAAACACTAGGTCAGAGTTCCCAACCAATGGACCAGATCTGGCCCCCAACGCCATATCATCCAGCCCAGAAGCGGAAGTGGGAGCATTTACATCATCCATAAAACGTGCATGCGCAAATCCTCCCCTGACTGTCATAAACACAGAAGTGGGCGCAATTACATCAGCCGTAAATGTGCCCGCTTCCACGGCGTGTGATCCAGCTTGCTCAGCTGTACCAGGGTGGGTGGGTGGTGTGGTCAGGCCCATGGTGAAAAAAGGCTGGCCATCCCTGCACTAGGTCATGGTGTTCCTCAAACAATGCTTATACTCAAGAGCATCACTCTCCAGAATTGTCATGTTGCTAACTAGTACAATACCTCTTGCTTTATTGGACTCTTCCATATTGGAAAGAGCAACGCTAATTGCCCTTATAAATGGAATAACTGTGTAGCACAGCAAAGACACAAAAGTGTTGGTGGATGCTCATCTGCCTACAACAAAGCTAGTGTGTTATCAAAGCGAACAGTCATATTGTTCCAACACATGCTGACTACACAGAACTTGTGTTTGTTTCAAACAAATCACTGCCTTGGTATAGCAGTTGACATAACTAAGCCCATGAATTAAACTGCTATTAAAACATCTGATAAATTTAGATTCTTGACATGATTAACTTTTACGATTTTGCCTTCCTTACTTTTTAGTTCCAGGCTTCAAATCCATCTTCTAAAAATTTCAGACTGAGGCAAAAATTTTATATTTTTGTGTGTGTCTTACTTCATAGCTGTTGTCTGGCTGGTCAGCCCGCTACAGTAATGGAGTAGACCATACAGTCAGTGACTTAACACCAAGTGTTGGACAGTGGTAAATAACCTGACTCCCTACAGGGGCCAATGGCTATGGGTAGATGAGCCACTTTAGGTGGGGTGATGGTCCCACCCACCCCCATGGAGGAAATGCCACTGGAAACCATCATATTGGACCTAACAGCAAAATGAGCAGAGGAGGAAACACATCACTATTCTGATTCCCAACGGTCATGAAGGTGGAAGACACCATGCCAGATGGACTGGCTGTGAAGGCACACCTTATTAATATCCTCAAGGTGGCGGCAGTCCATTGCAGTCCTGGTATTGAATCCTGCATGTCTCATTTCATATGTGCCATGGGAGATACCTCCAAGATACCTCCAAGATCATGACAAGCTGCGATTCACCTTAAACAAATTCACACCAGTGGCATTTTTCCTATCACAGGAAAAGAATGCATACTCGGATACAAGCTGCCACCACCACCACCAGTAACTTCATAGCCAATAAGACCAAATAATTTTTGTCACTCCCACAAAAGTGGATTCTGATGCCTTGTGGAAGTTATTAAATTAGATTATTCTTGGTGGTCCATTATAGGAACTATGGTCAATTTTTATTACTTTTTGACCATGATGTTCTTGATTCACACACTTCAAAACAGTTTTCTAGAAATAAATAAATAAATGTAAAACAGAAGCTTGATCAGACAAAAAAATGGTGGGAGGGAAGGCTTACATAAAAAGCAATTAAAAAAAACTATATTCAGAAATGAAATTAGTGTAATACTGAAATCAGGCTTTTGAAAGTGCTGCAAATTGTAATAAATAAACTAATAAAGAGAGATAGAGATATATATTTTATACAGTATGTGCAGTTTCCTTAGGTGCATTTACATAGCTGGTTGTGACTCCCACAGCAGAATGGTGGATTTCTACCAGTTCAGAAATGAGTTAAATGTAGAAGACACCAGGAACTAAATGGACAGCCAACTTCTCCCCAGTCCCAAAACACAACATACATAATTAATGTTCTTATTAATGCTTTACAACAGGGGTTGCCAACCTTTTAAAGTCAGGGGCCAGGTCATGCTCCCTCAGACAGTTGAGGTGGAGGATGATATATTAAAAACATTAGAAAGAAACCAACCCATCAGTCATCCCTCAACCAAATGGAATGCACAGCCCTGTGATTTTAAAGTGATCTTTAGATCATTTCACATAGTTTGCCTCTCAAGAAATGTTTCTGGAGCGATTCTTGTGAAATACACATTGAACACATTACTGAGATGCTGTTTTCCATGTGATTCTTTTTCTTTCCAAGAAAGTTTCAGAAAGAGAAAGTGGCTGGAATTTGTAATCTTATACAGTATTACAAACAACACATTTGTACTCTCCCATAGCATTTTAGTTGGAGCAGGACCACTTATTAGTAAGCATGGGCATTTTTGTGCTTAAAAAAATTAGAAGTGATTCAGATAATAATATTATTGTCACTCTGCTAAATTATAGCATAGCTAGAATTATTTAACAAGGTCAGTGATTTTCAAGTTTACCTACCTATTAACATTTCCTTCACATACTAGAAGCCAGAATTGACAAATTTGTTTGGATACAGCTCATTAGTTCTATCTCTACTGTTTAAACATATTTTATGACTGAGGATCATGCTGGATTATGAACTTCAATTGCCTTCAAGTGTTTATAAAGCTAATTAAAAACAGATGCAAGTTCCAAACCTAAAAAGCTAAAACAGTTGCTGGTAATATAATTGGAATTTCCTTTTTGTATCATGCATTGCAACCTTTCAATTTCACTCACAATGCATGTGCTTGGAAGGTATGCCTGTTTCAGTGCATTCTAAACTGTCTATCTGCCCATCCATATGCCCAACAGCATCTTATGTAAATGGGCAAGGGTCCCACTCAGAACCAACTGTTGTTAAACTATGTCCTACTTTGGACAAATAATGAGAAGGCAAGACCAGGGAGGCACATCTCTCTGGCACTAGAAGGAGGGCCTTCTCTGTGTCTGCTCCGGCCCTATGGAACCTCCTGCCTACGGCACGGCGGCCAACCGTCCCGCATTCTGCGCGGCAATCTCATTTAGGGAGGGGGAATTTCGACTTACCCTTGTTTCGAAAATGGTACCGGACCTCCCCCGTTGCGTCACGGAAGCACCGGTTTCCACTCCGACCGACAGGCAGTTAAAGAGAAACGGAGCCGAAAAGGCTCCAATAAACTGCGCCTGCGCAGAAACCCAGTTTGGCGCCAGATTGGGTTTCTGCGCAGGCGCAGTTTATTGGAGCCTTTTCGGCTCCGTTTCTCTTTAACTGCCTGCCGGTCCGAGTGGAAACCGGTGCTTCCGTGACGCAACAGGGGAGGTCCGGTACCATTTTTGAAACAAGGGTAAGTCGAAATTCCCCCTCCCTAAATGAGATTGCCGCGCAGAATGCGGGATAGTTGCCCGCCCTACCTACGGATCTACGTCTCCAGACAGAGTTGCTCCCCTTTAGGAAGAATCTAAAAACATGGCTGGCAGGACAGATATGGGGTATGGAAGGTATAATGACCCCAGCACATTGGAAAATCTGAGCCCCTCTATTTTTCTACTTTTAAAATTAGTAGTTGTAGCATCTGGTGTGTTTTTAATCTGTTTTTAATCTTTTTCAGATTTTAATTTTTAATTTTTAAAAGTTTTAAGGTTTTTAGATGGAAGCTCCCACTTCCTAATCCTGGGCCTTATCTGCCCAGGGAAGGAAAAGACTAACGTCCTCTGGCCGGAAGGAGGAATGGATTTTAGCTGTTTGTGTTGTGTGTGTTGTTGTTGTTTTGTTTTTTCCTGATTGTAAACCGCCCTGAGTCGCCACGGCGAGTGGGCGGTGATATAAATCTAAATAAATAAATAAATAAATAAGACTCTCTGGGGAAAAAACCAATAATGCTGGGAATGGTGGAAGGCAGCAGGAAATGAGGAAAACCAAACATGAGATGGATTGACTCAATGAGGGAACCCACAGGCATGTGTTTGCAAGAGCTGAGTAAGGTTGTTGAGGACAAGATATTTATTTATTTATATTTATTTATTTATTCAAATTTATTATCCCGCCTCAATCGGGCGAACCCGACTCTAGGCGGCTTACAACAATGCAAAATCCCACAAAAGACACTAGATAATCCCACTATACCCCCACAAATTTGGTTTAAATTAATTAAAAGATTCTACTATAATTAGCACAATACTAAAAAACAGATTTAAAAGTTAAAGTTAAAAGTTTAAAACAGCGAGAAGGGTGGCTGTCCTATCAGATCAGCCACCCAACATGAGACCCCACATTCCTGGGGCCCCACACCTCCCCTGCCAGCCAGGTTTTTAGGCCCTTCCGAAAGATCTTCTCATTCACAGGGTCGTCATGAGTCAGACAGGACTTGACAGCACATAACAAAAACAACTTTCAATTCATCATAAAACACAGCGCACCAGTTCTATGTCATGAATGCCTTGCAGATGCTTGTTACTAAGTTCTGGATGGGATAGGGATGTGTAGTTTGTATGCATGACCCCTTTCCTCATCACACATTTAGCCCCACATTGTTTCATGAATAATGTCTGAATAGAGCATATAGGGCAGTGATTGCGAACCTTGGCACTACAGGTGTTTTTGAACTTTGATTCCTAGAAACCCTGATCAGCAGGAATGCTGAGTTGGGCTTCTCCAAGAACACCTGAAGTGCCAAGGTTCACCATCATGGGTATAGGGCATCTTGAATCAGAAACAGGAAATGAATATTAGTGGTTAAGATGCTGAACTTGATGACTGGAAGGTCGGCAGTTCAGCAGTTCGAGACCTGAGTACTGCACGACCAAGTGAGCACTCATCTCTGTCCCAACTCCTGCCAACCTAGCAGTCTGAAAGCAAGAAATTGCAAGTAGATAAATAGGTACCACTTTGGTGGGAAGGCAACAGCGTTCCATACACTCCAGTGACCAATCATGCCTGCCACATGTTCTTGAAAAAGTCTGCAGATGCAGACCGCACTGGCTCTGACTATAAACAGAGATGAGCACTGAGCCCTAGAGTCAGATATGACTAGCTTTCGACCAAAGGGGACCTTTACCTTTACCTTACCTTCTGTGCCTGGATGCTGTCAACAGTATTGTCAGTTCTTTGTTTCTAGCATTATTTAGCATATGTTTAAGCAATAGGACTATAAAGCTAACTATGCAATCAAATCTTTTACACAAGAACAATACCCATCAGCTGCTACTTATAATGAAATCCATACACTCCTATCTCAGCACACTGTTCTGGTATAATGACCTACAGGAAAGGCTTAGAAATATTTAAAATATCACTTTGACTGAGGAAAGATTAAAAACAGGCAAACAATTCTTCACAAGATAGCCAAATATAGCCAACAGAATAAATAGTTCTTCCTTCTCAGATGCCTCAGCCAGCGGGCTGGGGGAAATTATTTTTGAGACATTATCTTGCCATGAAAAGTTCAAAAGAGGCTGCAGACTTCTGGGGTAGTTCACAGCTACACGCGCGCGCACACACACGCACACACACAACTATAAACTATCCTAAAATATAAATTACTCTCTCAGCTTCTCAACTCTGCTCTGCCTAATACTTTATGAACTGGCAAGCCTCTAACGCAGGGATTCTCAATCCGCAGCACCATTCCATGTGACATCCCCCACCCCACCCCACAACACCAGGAAGTGCCATGGGTGGAGGAAGGGCAAAATGGCCATCCGGCCCCCAAAGCTGCCTGAGGGAGCGTGACCCGGCCCCAGCTTAAAACGGTTGAGAACGCCTGCTCTAATGCTACGTTATGAATGATTACAGTATGATACCGGCAGGCCTTGTTAGGAAAAGCCATTCCATAAGAAACAGAACACACCATTGTCTGTCTACTCTAAACCAATGTTTATACTCACTGTATTTTAATTAATTGACTTATTTTACTGACAACTGTAAGGAGGCATTCTACAAGAAACTGGTCCTGGAATGGAGTACTGCTTCCTTGAAGCAGCAGCTACATAAACCTCAAATGACTGTAGCTCACAGCATGCCTTCTGCTGTTCAGCAGGTAGCTATGTTTTAATTTCCTTAAACCACAGGACACAAGTCTGAATTCAGATTGTGTCTGAGCTGATGCATTGGGAATGGACAGAGATGAAGATTTTTATAGTTTATCATTTCCACAATGACAGACACAGAAATTTATATTTTGCTGGCTAGAGCTGCCTCTCTTTAAAAAATTATTATGCTACCACCTTGGGTACTAATTTACTCATTCCATTAGCCTCCTGTGGACAATTTATAAAGGGCATCACAACTTTTCTTCCTCTACTGTTAGGAAAAGGCAAAAATGAAAACCTGCTTGTTTTGAACCTACAGTCATACCTCACATAACGAATTTAATTCATTCTACGAGGCTGTTCACTATGTGAATTTTTCGCTATGTGAAACAAACTTGCATAGTGAAAATTCCTATGGAAAAACTCGCATAATGAGCATTTCTATGGGGAAAACTCACATAGCGAAAATCTTTTGTTACACAAACTTTCCACATAGAAACGCTCATTATGTGAGTTTCACAAAGGGAAAGTCTGACTCGCACAGCAAATATTTTCGTTCTGTGAGTCGGACTCGCATAGCGAAATTTTTTTCGTTATGCAAGTTTCCCCCACAGAAACGCTTGCTATGCATGTTTTCCATAGGGAAAGTCCGACTCGCATACCGAAATTTTTCATTATGTGAGTCAGACCGGTTAGTGAAAAACCTGCTCGTTATGCCAGTTTTTCACTAAGCGAGTCACTCATTAAGCGTGGTTTGACTGTAATTGTGTCCTTGTATACCTGTGATGCGTTCCATGTAATACAGTCAAACCTCGCATAAAGAGGGTCTCGCTTAAAGAGTAACTCACTTAAAGAGCAGAATTTTCTCTGAATGTTCGCTTCGCTTAACAAATAAAACCAACCCAAAACTCGCTTAACAAATAAATCGGGGTTTGCAATCCTCCCCACAATTGGTCATTTACAATGTTTCGCTTAAAGAGCAAAGTCGCTTAAAGAGCAATCCTGTGGAACGCATTATGCTCTTTAAGCGAGGTACAACTGTATGTCATCCCAGTTCTCTAACACTACAGTGCTCATGTTGCTTCAGATTGTATACATTAGCTAGAATAAAATACACTAAAACAACACAAAGTGCTACTCAAGCTGAATTTCATAATAAAGGAATTTCATGATTGACCTTTGCTGATTTTTTTCATCCGAACAGACTTGTTTGTGTTTTAATCAAGAATTATCTGCTTTTATACCAAATTAGTCTAGAAAATGACACTATCTGCATATAGCAATCAAGATTTTATCCATTGATTGGTGCTCAGAAGAATCGCCAAATTCTAGAAACACATTTTAGAGGAAATTTTTAGAATGCTGGCTGTGTTAGTCTGTGGTTCAGGCTTATCAGAAAACAAAAACAAAAATTTTTTAAAACAAAAACACTGCAGCATTTTAAAGACTAACTGCTATATTTTTACTGTGTGCTTTCATGGCTCAAGTCCAGTAACAATTTTTTTACTACTAGCTGTAGGAAGCTGTATTGATATGCATGCTTATCTGTCATTCTGCTTGATTTTTCTTTACCTCATTACCTTGTAACCCATTTACTTGTAACATCTTGACCTCTGCATCTGGTAGCTATAAACCATACCTGGAAATTTTACTCTTTTGTCTGAAGAAGTGGACATAGTATTAATTCTAGGGCAGTGATGGCAAACCTTAGCACTCCAGCTGTTCTTGAACTTCAATTCCCAGGAGCCCTGATCAGCAGGAGTGGACTTGATCCACAAAAGCTCACAGTAAAAATATAGCAGTTAGTCTTTAAGGTGCTGTAGTGTTTTTATTTTTTTGTTTTCTGATATTTTAGGACAAATACATGACCCACACAGCCACAATACACCCTTAGGACCGTAATGACTAACCTTGGCACTCTAGGTGTTCTTATACTTCAACTACCAGAAGTCCAAGTCAACACTCCTGCTGATCAGGGCTCCTGGGAATTGAAGTTTAAGAACAGCTGGAGTGCTAAGGTTTGCCATCACTGCCCTAGAATTAATACTATGTAATATTATTAAAACGTGCCGTAGTTCACAGATTTCTCAGTAATGAATATGGAATAATGCAATGGTCAAGAGGCAGAGTCCCTTTCCATTTCTACATGGGACTTGCATTATGTGTGCCCCAGATGCACAATCTAAGGCTAGGATGCCCAAACTACGGCCCATGGGCCGAATCCAGCCAGTGTTGCCTGATAATCCAACCTGTGCCGTTCCTGGCAGTGGAAGTTAAATATGCCCGCACATGTGCAAAATGCTGCCGTAAAGCACCTGTGGCTGTCGTAAACACATTTATGACAGTCACAGATGCATTTACAGTAGAGTTTTGCACATGCGCAGGCACGTTTTACTTTCACCTCCGGTGGGAGGAACAACATGACCAGCCTGCTCAAGCACATGACTGGCCCAAAAAGTTTGGGCACCCCTGATCTAAGGAATAAAACTGCTGAAGTCTTTCTCTCAAACTATCTTTCTGATTTCATGTGTGGAGCATCACTATTTTACCACCACAGTTCATAAATGCACCGCTCAGGTGCAAATATGAACTGAAACACTGTGTAGATTTAAAAACAGAGACAATACAATAAAGCCCAGACTTACATATGCTTTGAGCTACATAAAATTTGACTTATATAATGATTTTTGCACTAAAACCATGTCACGATTAACATGTGTCCCAATTTACATAATGCAATTTCCTATGGGTTTGCTTCGAGTTATGTAAAAGATTCATTTTTCCTATGAGGTTGTTTCGATTTACATAAATATCATTTTCCTATGGGTTTGCTTTGAGTTACATAAAAATTCATTTTTCCTATGGTTTTGCTTCGAGTTAAGCAAAAAAACTGATTTACATAAAAGCCTACGGAACAGTCTTTTTAAAGTAAGTAGGGGGTTTACTATACAGTAATACCTCGGATAACGCTAAGACTTGGTTCCACAAGTCTTGGTGTTATCCGATTTTTTGTGTTATCCGATCCATGTTAAAATCCTATAGGAAGGATCGGATAATGTTAAAGCTCCATAGAGATACATTGCAACCACACAGGCTTTAGCGGCTGTTATCCGATCCATCCCATAGGACCTTAATGTTATTCGATCCAATTCTCCTCCCCAGATTGCTTAACGTTATGTGATTTTAGCGTTATCTGAGGTAAACGTTATCCGAGGTATTACTGTACTGTACTTTGGATTAATTATTTATAGCATGGTTGGGCAACGTGTGGCCCTCCAGATGTTACTGCAGTGCAATTCCCATGATTCCTCACCAAAGGCTAAGCTGCTAGGGCTGATGTAAGTTGGGGTTCAAGACCAACTCTAGGTCCACAGGCTACCCAACCCTAACTATGCATTAAAATCCCCAAGTACCCATTCTAAGTTGTCCACCCCTGATTTACAGCAAAATCAACTCAACCCATTTATCCTATCATGATAACTGACAATCTAAATGTGAAATTGATAGTGAGAAAGAGCCTTCTAAATTGGCAGTGAACAAAAGAGAGAGAGAGAGAGAGAGAAGGAAGTTCTGTACTCACCTGCTTTTAAGTCTTGATTGAAACGACAATATTTTGAACGCTCAAGAGAAGGCAGGCATTGCTCAATGGATACCCAGACATAGGTTTCTGGACACAGCAAGTCGGAAGGTCTATACTGTCCCTAGAAAAAGAGGAAAAGAAAATAATTAAATATTAATTAGAAACAAAACAAACCTACTTCACATGGCTTTAGGTTATATTCAATGTATATAAGAGTAACAGAAAATCTTAAAATAAAATAATCTAAAACACACATAAAAAGGATATAAGTTCTAGAACATAATGTATTTTGTCCTCACCTTTCCCCCAAAAAATTAGCATTACAGCTGTATCATTCATTTCCTGGACTACTGAAATGTTCCTGTTTTGGTGAGCTGGTCAGACACTGATATACAGAGTGATCATGAAAATGTATTTGCCCAACAGACATTTCAAACAGAACTGGCTTTACTTTTACATGAGTGAAGAAGTATTATTTCATTCACTTGACTTCATTATTCAGAGGATGTTTCTGGCTGAAGGCACTTCAAAAAAAGAAAGGTTGAAGAATCTTTGGAAACCAGCAATGCAGCAAAGATTGCAAATGCATTATGCTATTTTACTATGAAGATGCAAGTCAACTGCCAAGCCATACTTGACTCCATGAATCTTACACCACTATACCAACATTTCAACTCTTTCCCAAGAGGCAAAGCTTAAGTATTTTTTAAAAAAATTCTGATGCTTTTTGTACTAGAGAATACAGTATTTCTTTATTCAAACCCAATGCCTACCACAAAGGATGTCTGATTATTTGAGACTTATCACACATCATACTATGCTAGTGTCACATTAAACATCCTGAAAATGTTTCTCTATAAAGCATTTTGTACTACCATCAGAAAATGTTATTCTCAAAATACTGTACAGACTCTGCAAGGGAAAAAAAGCTTCCATGTGATGGCCAGATTTTCCATGTTTGTTAAAATCTTCTTCCCACAAGAAAACTAAGCCACATCTAACAATGCCAAAATACCAACATTGCTTCCACATGTAGCCTCTATGCAAGGCCTGTGTATGAATACAGAGGCAGAACAAAAGATTCCTGATTTGGGATGATATTCCCTGGCTTTTGTTGTTGTTCAGATGCATAGTTTCAAAGCCATCTATTCTTCTGCGCTCAGCTTTCCTAATGGTCCACCTCTCACAAGTATACATTACCCCGGCTTAAAATGCATAAAATGAACAACTAAAATTAAATACTGAATAATTAGTTACAAATTTTCCAAAGCATCAGGTTTTCCACTGTATTGTGTATTCAGTATATTTATTATTTTTTGGACTTATACCCTACCCATCTGGGATGGACTCCCACTCTGGGAGGCTTACACTATTAAAAAAGGGAAACAAACACCATTAAGACAATAAAACAACCCTCACCAACCTAAGCAAAATCAGAACTGAGGACCCCAAACTCTTGTGACAGAAAGGCAATGGAAGGGTCTCCTATTTCATCTTCAACAAACTGCTAAAGGTCTCCTCAAACAGAAAGGTTTTCAATTGTTTCTTAAAGGTCCCTAAGGAGTCAATCAAACACAGCTCCCATGGCAGGAGCTGGCACCGAGAAAGCCCTACAGCAGGTAACAGACTTTTTAGCCAACCTGGGAGTTGGAATTTGGAGTTGAGTTGTCTGAGAAGAACAGGTTATTTAAGCGGGCCTGATTTCTGAGGGGAAGACACTCTGCCAAGTAGGAAGGTTCCAAACCATTTAGGGCAGTCATTCTCAACCTGAAGCCCACAGGCTGTGAGGTCCACACACCATGCAATGTGCCCCCTCACCACCTCCACCACATCAGGAAGTGCCATGTGGTGGAGGAAGGGCAAAATGGCCATCCAGCCCGTGAAACTGTCTGAGGGAGCATGACCCAGCCCCTGGCTTTAAAAGGTTGAGAACTGGTTTAGGGCTTTAAAGTATACATCTTGTTTACTTTCTAGCACTTTTCATTTAACACTGACCACATATACCACCCAGAGACTGGAATCCTGATTCTTTAACTCACATGTTGTAAGTCTTGATGAAGTCACTAGCTGCAGCAACTTTTTTGGAAATTAAAATTTTCTAATTAAAATTTATGATTCCTTCCCATGAAAAATCCTAAGGCTCCCTTGGGGTCCTTTTACTGCAATGAAAGGGATCCCAAGGGAACTTCAAAACTTCTTGAGAAATCTGAAATATTTTATTTCTTTAAAATTGCTGCAGCTAATAATTGCATGAGCCTTGTAAGGCAAAGGAACATGAGCTTCTGTGTGACAAGGTTTCAATAAGATATGTGAATAAGCAATCATCTAATACATGACTTTGATTGATCTCAGCATATATGGCAAATGCCTAAGAAAAATAACCTGACTATCAAAAACATTTTATATTGAAACATTAAATCTATTTATACAGTACTCTAAAATCAGTATCATTCTTTCATCAGACTATACAGTAATAAATTTTCTACTGTGTCTCTTTATCCCATCCCTACAGACTCCAGTCAGTAATATAATACAAGAATGCAATTGTTGTGATACCAAACCTTAAGTAGTTAATTTTAACAACAGTTCGCTGAAACAAACCAACATCACAAACCCTGAGGTAAGCTTGCTTGAATAAACTATAGTTTAATTTAAGAACATTTATCTAGGTTTAGACCATAAACTGTGGTTCTCAAAAAAGGAAGAAAGAAAAATAGCATTATTTTCCCTATAACAACAAAATGAAAACAGGACACAGTTTTTCCAAACAAAAGTCCCAGGAAAATGACAATCATGTGGCTTAATGTGGGTATTCTCTTATTACCTATAAATTAGTCCCCTCTTAAGTGCCTCTTCTAAAGTAGCTGCACATACAATACTTGTTTCATTATTTTACTAGAAACATTCGTGAGGGGTTACCTGAGGAAAAGAGGAGAATGCCTCACATTCCTCATTGAAACCCTGGAAATATCTGCACTTTGTTAAATAAAGGCAACAAACATTAACCATGATGCTAATCCATCACAGTTTTACAGCAGAGCCAATTTCAGTCAATATGAATGGCCATTTCATCTTTCCCTTGTTTCCTTTCTATTCCTCTTGCCAGAAAGAAATTCAACCGACCTCTTGTCACTAGTTCCATCTTGCAAAAACTACACGCAGAGAAAAATCCTGACATGTGACATTCATTCAGAACAATGTAGAGTATGGCAAGATTTTTAATTGGAAACTTCTGGAGGCATGCTTGAGAGTTCTCTGCCTTATGGTCCTTTAATTGAAATATTCTCGCTTGGGTTTGTTTTGTGTTCAGGTTTCTGTGCTAAACCCAATAAAAAAAATCTCTGGACTTCTGTTCCAAGGCAAGGGCAAAGGTTTTAATGAAACTTAAGTCTAAAGATTTACTTTTTAAATATTTTGGAAAATCTTAGGGATTTGGTGAGTATTTGAGATGAAGGCACATGAGCAGTTTGTTTTCACAGACTAAGCCAAATATGAAAAGTAAAAGCGCCAAGGAAAGATAATAGTTACAAAAAAACAAAGAAGGTCAAGTACCAGTAGCATAGAACAAACAGCAAAGGTTAAATACACATTAAATTCTTTTATCAGGTAAAGCATACATCTGTGTTCTATTTTTCCACAATAAACCCATTGATCTTTTATTAAAAGTGAATTAAGGCAGGCTTCATCTTGGTTTCCAGCCAGCTGTTTAAAGAGGAGCCCTAACATTACATAAACAAAATACCCCCAAATTATCAATAGCAATGCATTAAGGGAAAGACAGCTTCATGATGAGAAAGAGAGCACCAGTCCAGAGGTTTATTAAATTCAGCCTCTTCCTTGAAAGCGAACACCAAAAGAATCCCAACAGTGAAATACTACAGCAGACCCTTGCTCCCTGATTTCATTACATAAACAGAGATAGGCAATATTCACCCTCCAGAGAGTGCTTTGCAACCTGAGTTCAGCTACTCTGTTTTCATAAACTGTGTTTAGACTGCACCACACAGAGCAAGACAGACTTGAACAAAAACCAAAGAAAGTCATAGATGTGAAATGGTCTTGTATGTAACAGGGTGCCCCAACCAAGCGTGAAAATGAGCATGAAATATGAAAAATGTAAACTAAACACTGCTGAAGGCCCACTTTCAGTTTCTTTGGGGGAAGCTGGGAAGCCACATCACTATTCACTGGGGGGCTTATAACAGTAGAAAATGATAGTTTGGGGCTGAAATCTGTATTCTTTTTTTGTGTCCTGGTCAAAACCCTGGACTGCCAAAATGAAGCCACTTTCTTGGCTTTGTCATTGGCCAAACTTAAGTCCTCACTGGCGCATGTTTCTGGCAGTAATTGGCAGACCAATAAATGAGCTGGATTCTGTCTCTCTCCACATTCACACAGTGTGTTGTTGTCCACCAGCAGCCCCCACTTGAGCATGTTGGTCTTGCATTTAGCGACTCCAACCTGAGGGTCCTCCAAGTGATGTAGGGGCGGTTGAATTCCTCAGTATACCTTCCTTTAGTGTTTTTCCTTGTCCACTGAGCTCCTTCCTGCATCTTCTAATTTGGTTTTGCTCTTGTGTACCCTAAAGAATGTTTGTTTTTGGCATAAAGCTCTTCATAGATCCGGATCTTTCTGGATCTAGATTTGTGTTGACATTGGGGGCTGAAAAAAAATGTCACCCCACTGGCTGTACTTTGTTCACTTCAACATGTAAAATGAGGATGGGCCATTGGGTATCTCCATTCTTAAGGTGTCCAAAATTATGCACTATCCAGTTTCCAAGATGAAGAGCAATCCTCAAGGCTTAGGTTTTAACACCTTGTGGAAATCTATGCCTAATGCATGAGTGATAGGGGATCTTGCACAGTGGTATTCTGCAATATTACTGTTGGGATAGAGATGTGACTCTTTGCTCCATTTATAATGCTTTTTACACAAAGCCATGTGAATAAAATAAAGAGTTCAACATCTGTATTTCAAAATTATGATTTAATAGCTTTAGCATACAGACCAAATAATTCCCGTTCTTCTACTATTTCCCAAATCTTTTGAACAACAGTCGAACAAGCTTGTATGCCCACTGCAGTGAATGTTACTTATATGGAGTTCATTCTCAGGAGTGCATTAGGGAACATATTACGTTGGAAAGAGTTCCAGTTTCCTCCCCTTGTCGCATGTAAGCTATGTAAAACATCCAAAAAAAATGAAACAATTTTAATTGCTTTGGCTGAAATCTGGTTGGGTGGGGTCCACCTGGACAATGAGTATGACATCAGCAAAACTGCATATACCCCAAATCATGAAAGGATGCCTTCAATCAGCAGCAGCCTACCTCTGCTGCTGCTGTCATTCCTATTGCACATGTGGACCCCACTGAACAGGATTTGGGCCACCAGGTTAGTAACTTTCACCATGCTAACCAACCTAGAACAGCCCCCTGCTCATGCCCCGTTCCCTATCTCTGCCTATTGTTAACAATGACTGTGCATAATATCTGGGCCAGGCTGTCAGGTATGGACTAGTGCAAGGGTCAACACACTTGGCTCTCTAGATGCTCTTGGACTTCAATTCCCAGAAGCCCTGATCAGCAGGTATACTGACTTGGGCTTCTGGTAACTGAAGTCCAAGAACACCCGGAGAGTAATGTTTGCTGACCCCTGAACTAAACTAATCACCTGTTAACTAAAGAAAAGGAGGTGATTTGTTCGGATGAAAGTAGGATCAAAAGAGAAAGGCATGTACACGTAAGGGGTGTTCCCAAGAGTCAAATATTTCTTATCTGTCCCCCTATACATACATTTTTGGTACATTCTGGTCTTTGTCCAAACTCCTGCTTCAGAAACTTTGAAATGTCAAACTTTCTTTTAAACAACAGTAATTTAAGTTCTGTCAAGTTGCTCTCAATCATACTTTAGGATAGGGGTTAAAAGCCTTAAAAGGAGCTCCAAACTCCCAAACTCATTTAGGTCCTAGTACCTCTCCCTGCCTAAATGTTATTTCACACCTCCAATATGTCACCTTGTGAAAAGGAGGGCTTAAAGCACATTTATGGCAAATTATCGGCTGTGTTCTGCTGGGTGCCTGGAAACGTAGAATTGAACCAATGGTCTAACTATCTAATGAAAACCTGATTCTGATATAAGATATATTTTAACATCAAACAGATCTGCTTCTTTCAATTAATATTCTTCATTCAATTTATATACCACCCATCTCACTTACTTTCACATGGCCATGAATTTTTTCAAAGGATCACCTTCAACTGTTTTTGTTAGTTAAAGAGAACTGCATGTTACTTTTGGAAGGAAAGCTTATATTTTTTTTAAATACACATATATATTTCCTAACCTTTACTTTGACAATTCTTCTTTCTTTCTCCACCCCTTACAGTATATTATCCCTTCTTTTTACCTCCTATACATAAAGTCCATATTCCCAAAATACAGATCATTTCCTTTCTAGTTACCTCAGTGCAGCTATAAATTTGCTTATCTACACTCAACTATTTAAAAACCACCGTTAAAGCGGTCTCATATTACTAAAGATCCCCAAAGCCAGAAAACTGATTCAAAAAATAAAAATCTGGATTAATGTCACGATACATTCTTACTTACAAATTACTCTCTATGCATCCACAATTTCCCTTTGGCCTTCAGGCCAAAATCAAATGGAAGAATGGAGTGCCTGGGATTAGCAAAAAGGGGCACAGCATGTCCTGGTCCTATACAGACTTATGAAGTGTCTGACCGTGTGGTGTTGAAGGATTCAACTGGAAGTTGACCCATTCCTTCTATGCTTTTGAAAAGGAATCCTTCTCCATTACAGTGCTGGCCATCTTACCCTATAGATCAAGGAAAGGTTGCCCTTGCTCGAAAGTCAGTGGTTTGAGACTCTAGGGTTCAGTGCTCAGCTCTGTTTACAGCCCAAGAGCCAGTGCTGTTTGAGTCTGTAGGTATTTCCGTGGACATGTGGCAGGCATGCCTTGACACGGCAGTACACGGAACACTGTTTACCTTCCCACTGAAGTGGTCCCTATTTATCTACTTGCAATTTCTTGCTTTTGAACTGCTAGGTTGGCAGGAGCTGGGACAGAGATGGGAGCTCATTCAGTTATGCAGTACTTGGGTCTCGAGCTGCTGACCTTCCAGACAGTTCAGCATCTTAACCACTTAAGCCACTGCAGTCCTTATCTTACCCTATGCACAGCCATACAATACATGAAATTATAAATATGGTCATTATGGGGAAATTTTTAGCCTAATACACAGTTTTGTAAATACTGTACTAAACTTATTTATGGGCTGGATGGGTGCATAACATGAAAAATGCTATTCAGATTCTGCCACCATAAAATCTAAGTACTATCCTGACAAATCAAAATATATTATTTCTTTAGAAAAAGCACTGGAACATTGGTAACAAAATGTTGTGATTCATTAACATGGATTACTTGGCCAGTCTGGTGCCTGCTAATCTGTCCACTGGGGTATTCCATCCAACACTAGAGCGGAACAGAGTGATGGGGCAGGGGCATTGTGATAACCCATTCCCGCAAATGTGGAGAATAACCAGTATTTTAATGTGAGTTTTCATGGATCAAGTCCACTTCCTCAGGTATTATGCCTTTATCTAGTAGGAACTAATAGAAACAAACATGTCTTAATTGAGTCAAAATCGATATAGTGGAGAAAATGGGGGAACGTTTTCTGTTCATATCATCCTCTAATCCCAAATATTATACTGTATAGAACTAAACATGGTTTTAATTTCATACCTCCAATTTGGAAAGAGCAAATAAAATCATTATGCTTAATTCTATATTGTTATCTGTAAAATTTCCTAATTGTTATATGCCACCAAGAGTGGGAGAATATTCCAGATGGGTGGGATATAAATGGAATAGATTAATTAATTAATTAATTAATAAAATTAAGTACAAACTATTTAATCTGCTCCCTTCTGTACTGAAAAGGCACAATCTGTTATTTACAAAAGTTCAGAAGAAAAAAGATGCAGCTACAGAACAAGTCAACCAGAACATAACCTCACTCAAATGTTTTACTAACAAATTCCTTATCATGCTTTTCAGAGACTGATATTGATAGCTCACATTGTGTACATTTTAAAGCTGTTTCACCATAGACCAGGCAGGCTTTTTCAAGATAAACACTGGATTTTTAGCTTAATTAAGTCCAAAGTGTCCCAGTGCTTAGTAAATCAAGATGTCACTGCTTTTTCTTACTCAAAAGTTTGGCATATGGTCCAGTTTAAATTGCCAAAACAGATTAAACACAAAATATAAGAAGGGACCTGCAATTATCCTTTTCTCCTACATATTATCCATGGTTTCAATAACTGTAAAGAGATCATAGTAAACCAATTGTTTAGATCTGCAACAGAATTCTGATTAAATATACATTAAACATTTAAGTTGTGAAGTTGAAAATTGTTAACATGTAAGAATTAGAATTTAAAAGTAGTCACAGTAATCTCTTTTCCCCACCTCCTTATGTTAAGGTTACATTACATATTGACACAAAATGTATATTCATACAAATTGATTTAATTTAGTTAGATGAGATTGAAAAGACCTACTTGCTGGTCACCAGCCATTTTAGTAAGCAGAATAAATGGAAGAAGATCTCTGAAAGTTATATTTCTAGATTGATACAATAAAAAGTCAATATCATTACTTTGAACAGTGTGTAGGAATAGACCACACTGTGAAATAAGTACAGTTTGCAGTGGCTTAAAGAAATTATTATAATAAACCCTGTCTTCAAAAACAGCTCTAAATCTAACACATCACACCAAGCTAAATTTAACACAGTGATAACTGTGGTAAGCTAACATGTATTGAATAACCTATTCTAGAAAATCTTTGGGGAAAAATACTGAATCTGAATTTATTTCCTTTGTTGTATATAAGCCTAGATTCAAGCCTTACTTACAAATGACAGTAATTATGTGACTAACTTTTTGGACTTATGAAACAAATATGGTAATTTGCCAATTGCTCCAATATTAGCAGACACAGCATATTAAAAACATTCTCCAAAAAGTCTTTTGTTTTTCATCATCCAAACTGTTCTAAAAACTTCAAATAAAAATGTTCAATAAAACGGTTCTTTTGTTTGGCAACTTCTTTCACTCTGCATTTTATAACTACTGGATCCTAAATGATATTACTGGGGTAAAGGCACCATATAGAACAATGATGGGCAACCTTGGCACTCCAGGTGTTCTTGAACTTCAATTCCCAGAAGCCCTGATCAGCAGGAGTGCTGATTTGGGCTTCTGGGAATTGAAGTCTAAGAACACCTGGAGTGCCAAGGTTGGCCATCACTGATCTAGGAGCTTACCAAATTCTTCAGATTCGAATACAGTACAGTACATGTAGGAGCCACATGAGTTCTCATTACTGACAATTTCCCTTGGAAGCAAGTTGCATTTTTCTGAAGCATTTCAGCAATTAATTTAATGTATGATAAATAAAACCTACAGTAATATGGGTGCTCTTATTCAAACAGATTTTATCAGAAATTTCAATATGGAAGTAAAATGTGTTCAGTGTTTCTTCTTCTTCTTCTGTCATATCCAAATCTGAACCTAGGCGACTGTCATGACAATCAGCCATGACACAAAATTATTATTAATTTCTGACACGAAATTATTATTATAATCATGGTGATCAGCCATGAAGACTGTCCTGAGAATATAATGCAGTGGCCTTTCATCTGACTTCTGCATCACAGCATGACCCCTGATCCAGCTCTGCGAGTTACTTTCTGGTCCTGAGCCCTTTGGGCACACAAAGTCCTCCTCAGCCCCAGGCCAGTATTGATGAAGTTGCTGCCTTCCATCAAGATGGATTCAAGTGGGATTTAATCCACTTGGGGCCCATCACCCTTCCCTGGGGACTTTGGCACCCAAAGCCATTAGTCTTCAGGGTTGGCAGGTTAGTTAACCGCCGCCTGACACTTGGTGTTGAGTTGCTGGCAGTATGGTCTACTCTATTACCATAGCAAGATAACGCTGGTTCAAGGTTATTATAATTTAGCCAATGGCTTCAACATAAATGGTTAAAAATAAACTTAGTTTGGTAGCTACCACTGCAAATAACTGGGGCAGGTAAAAGCTAGGCATTGTAAGTACTCATCATTTGTTTTAAGTGTGTGTCTACAATCTATTTATGTAAAAATATTATGTTCTGGAACCCACAGAAACACATTTTCAAGTCTGATTTGCATTCTTTCCTGAATCACTGTCTTTACTTGCAATACTGATACAGTATTGCGAATGTAACCAAATATTTAGTCCACTCTACAACCTCACATGCGTAAGTATAAATGACAGACACTAACTGTGAAGATGGTGATGATTATTTAACAGAACAGAAATATTTGAAAGATAAATAAGTACACCATGGAAAATGGGGAAATTTGGGTCTACAGTACTGATGTTTTTCATACCTTAAATTCATACATAATATGTATCAACTACAAGCCCACTGAGTTACTAGGACAAAAGTATATACATTTAAGAGATGCAAGTGTATGTTCAATGTATTCAGTTGTCAGTACATTTGAGGACTGTCATGTTTTTAGACTTTCTTGCAAACTAAGACTATAAACTACAACAGAAAACGGCACAATAAATAATTCATGTTTCAGGGAAGATAAATCATATTTATGTTTAACTGATATGTTTCTTAAAACAGCCCACTGGATGTTTTGGTAATATAAATCATGGCACTCACAAGCCATTATATTAACAGACCACTAGTTGTGATGTAACTCATTACAATTTTCTGCTGTGATTATCTTGTGTATTACTGCACTAGGGCATGGATTAGACATGATAAAACTCTCCCTAGTGTCTCATTCAAGAACAGTTTGTCTCAGGCTTGTTTCAAGAACCTGGAATTAATCTTTTTGGCAGCTCTCTTTGACAGCAGTAGTCAAATTACCCCTAATAATTTAGGTGCTATTAAGCTCCCTCCTTTCTCCTTCAGTTGACCTGAGATTTAAACCTTTAAGCTTACAAGATCTGCTTAAAAATAATTGAAGGATGGAAGGTTAATGTGTTCTTCCCTACTGTTTGTTTGTTTATTTACATTTATATGCTGCCCACTCACAAATGCAACTCAGGGTTAGATTATAAATAAATTAGCATTCATGTTTTATATAAAATATATTTCATAATCTGCTTTAATGACAAAATACATACAAGCACCTAGACAATCTGATCTGAACAGAGCACACAAAGCAATGAGCACATCTGTAGTTTTCCTAATTCTTGAAGAGTTACAAGTACAGTATATCTCAAGAAGTCTCTATAAAGGTCATTTTATTGCTCTGTCATTGTTTGTAGCCATTCCAAAATTTTGGAATTAACAAATTGCCTTACACTGCAAGCAAGAAACATAACTAATGTGCTAAGAGCCCTTTAAAGTTAGCACCAGAAAGATGAGTTTCACTAAAACTGCCATTAGCTCCTGACATAGCCAACAGCTGAGGATAAAGTAACTTGTAGTCTAAAACACCTGCAGGGCATCAAATTGAAAACTGGATATGTGCTTCTCAGCAGGTTTAGGGAATGTTTGGCCATTCAGGTGTTTCAAACTTCCACTCGCAAATGACCGAGCTAGCAAAGCATTACGTGAATCACAATTAAAAGCTGAAGGGTTTCCACCTCTGCTTTGGTTGACTGGTTTATGCCTCTTCTACAAAGAAATTGTTCAGGCTGACTAGGTATGGACAAAAGCTGATTGCCCATATCAATTAAAATAATTTGAGTGGCTCAAGTCACTAAGACGCTGACTGGGAGGTGGAAGGTCAGCAGTTCAATTCCCGAGTACTCCAGGACGGAATGAGCTCCCGTCTCTGTCCCAGCTCCTGCCAACCTAGCAGTTCGAAAGCAAGAAATTGCAAGTAGATAAATAGGGACCACTTCGGTGGGAAGGTAACAGCGTTCCATGCGCTCCGGTGTCTAGTCATGCCTGCCACATGATCATGGAAACGTCTGCAGAAGCAGACAGTGCTGGCTCTTCGGCTTAGAAAAAGAGATGAGCACTGACCCCAAGAGTCGGATACGACTGGCTTTCGAGCAAGGGAAACCTTTACCTTTACCTAAATATGGATTTTAAACATGTGATATATAAGGGCAAAGATGTATGGAGCAGTGGACAAAACTGAGACTTCTAAATGTGATGTTCGCAGTGAGCAACTATGTAAAGTTTACTGTGAACCACAAATGACACAGCTGAATTTCCTGCATTTGGTGAACAAACAGAGGTCTGCATATCTCAGCTGCACAGTCTTGGGCATGTCAGGACTTCTTACATTAACTCAAACACTTGCTCAGCAGGGAAGTGAACACAGCAAGACTAACATACTTCAGCCCTTTATGAGCATCTAGAATGTGGGACTGCAAGTGGCAAGTGGCTCAAAGGGCTAAGACGCTGACGGGAAGGCGGGAGGTCAGCAGTTCAATTCCGGAGTACTGCAGGATGGAATGAGCTCCCGTCTTTGTCCCAGCTCTTGCCAACCTATCAGTTCGAAAGCAAGAAATTGAAAGTAGATAAATAGGGACCACTTCGGTGGAAAGGTAAACAGCATTCTGTGAGTTCTGGAGTCTAGTCATGCCTGCAACATGACCATGGAAACGTCTGCACAAGCAGACAGCGCTGGCTCTTTGGCTTTGAAACAGAGATGAGCACTGACCCCTAGAATCAGATATGACTGGCATTCGAGCAAGGGAAACCTAGAAAGCAAGGAGGAATCTAAATACAATAGAACCTGTATAACGAATGCATCATATAGCAATTAAATCGTACAACAACGAGGACTTGAAAAAAACATTGTGCTCCGTATAACAACTAAAATTGTTGTATAATGCAATGCATCTCTATGGGGGAAATCATACAAAATACCTTACCACATCTCATGCGTCAGGAAGATACTTAATTAACAATGCCATACTACAAGGTATCAAAGATGAACTTCCTCTGCTACACTTGATAAGAGTATATTCTTACTTTTATTTTTGTGTAAGATCTATTACTTTTGAAGCCAAACATTTTCCTAAAATTAGCCTAACCCAGTGATGGCAAACCTTGACACTCCAGGTGTTCTTAGATTTCAATTACTAGAAATCCAAGTCAGCAATCCTGCTGATCAGGGCTTCTGGGAATTGAAGTTCCAGAACATCTGGACTACCAAGGTTCGCCATCACTGGCCTAAACCATATTTGCTGCAATATGCAATCTTGAAAATGGATTTTCAAGGTCATTTTTACGGCTCAGCTCAAGTGATCTTCAAGTTCCTCCAGCTTTATCCACAGGATTTTTGTCCAATGCACAACTGGTCGGGCAAGGCTACCTGCTTTTAATATATAAGCACATTTTCTAAAGCACTTTCTGGATATTGGCTAGCATACTACAATGAATCACTAGACTAGAGAAAGCTGCTAGTTTAGGTCTTTCTCACCAGTTCTCTGACTGCGGGGGGGGGGTACTTTAACGAAGGGCTGTCACCTGAAGTCAGCTAAAACATAATGATGCTGACATCAGTATCCATCAGGAAGATACAAAGTGCCAACACTTGGTGTGTGGGATTGGCGAGAAATCCACAATCCTTTCAGGGTTATAGTGGCAGACTTGCTAGAGAATGTGGCGAAACAACATCCTGTTGGACTTTTGCTTGGCTATGGTTTTCCATTTCTGCTTAGGAAGCAAAGCCAAGTTTACTGAAAAACGTTAACTGAATTCCACAGGCAAGGAACTGTGAAAAAGCCAGAGCTCAGGGGATTTAGTCTGCCAAAGCTTGACTGCGGATGTGGAGTTGCAGGCTACTACTGTACAAGCTTTCAGTGCTGTGGAGAAGAAGTTGCTGAATCCCCTAAAAGCTAACCACAGAATCTGGTTCTCAAACACAGTACAATAAAAAAATACCTTCTGCTTATGACCACAACCTATCAGAGATATTTAGTGTAATCATTAATCACAGATGAATTGGCTTTTTGTTTCTTTTCTGACATTTTGGGATTCTGTCTGACATTAAGCCATGTCATGAGAATGAAATGGACTGGCCAACTGAAATAATTAAGTTTCCTGGAGCTCTTATGGCATGCAAATCTGAATAAAATTCTTTTAGAATACATTGTTCAAGTAAAATATAGCATTTTCAAAATATGTTCAGATGTAATTTCCATGGAAAGCACTGGTTCAACAGTATACTTCAAAGTAACTTTGTAAAATCTGCAACCTCGATGGAAAAGTTTTGAGGAGGCAGAAAGCTGGCCAAAGTAAAGTGACACTTTGTGTTTAAATTGAAACTAATTTACATGAAAATGTACAATCCAAGGGAGCCTGGGAAATGCCACAGGGCAATGAAGCTAAGCTTTAAAAATGACTATCCTTTGACAACTTATATAAAGCTTAGGTTTAATGAAGGACAAAACAAAAACATGTAAAACTATTCTCAACAATATATTTTAACCAATAGAATATAAACTTGAAACTATGTGGTGGTGCCTTTAGAGTAAAGAAGATTACAAATTTGGGGGAAAAGTGACGGAAATATAAATTGGACTTTGCAGTTTTTGTTTTGCTTTGTTCTACAGAATATCAGAAAGAACTCTTCAAAGCCACAACAAAAGAGAAAACAAACTACTAACTCTGTAAGAACTAGCACATCCTTCTTCGACACACTGAACATTTCAATCTTTACTATTCCATCTTGTGATGGTCAGGTTATCCTGCTATGGTAATAGAGTAGACCATACTGCCAGTGACTCAACGCTGAGTGCCAGGTGGCGGTTAACTAACTGAGGACTAATGGCCTTGGGTGCCAAAGTCTACAATGAAGGGTGATAGTCCTCAAGTGGATTAAATCCTACTTGAATCCATCTTGGAGGGCAGCAGCTTCATCAATACTGGCCTGGGGCTGAGGAGGACTTTGCTTGCCAAAAGGGCTCAGGACCAGAAAGTGACTTACAGAGCTAGAGGCAGATGAAAGGCCACAGCATTATATGCACAGGACAATCTTTATGGCTGATCGCCATGATGATTGTCAATACTCGGAATTGGATACAGCACAAGAAGAAATGACATTGCAACTACAGTACAGTAATACCCCGGATAACAATTGCATCGGATAACGCTAGAATTGGATAACGATGCAAGTTTTTTGGAAAAAAACTTGCATCGGATAACGATTCTGGATAATGATTCTTAGCGTTATCCGAGGCAATGGTCTGCAGGTGTGGGGTGGTTTGGGTAGAACTACCCAATCCACCCCCCACCCGCAACGGTCTCTGCGACTGCAGTAGGGTCGGGGAAAAGCACGCGCCTTTCCCCCCCGACCCTACTGCAGTCGCAGAGACTGCTTGTGTCTCTTTCCCTCCCTGTATTTAAACTACAGGGAGGGGGGGGAAGAGAGAGACGTGATTGGGTCTCTAGAGAACCAATCACGTCTCTCTTTCCCCCTCCCAGTAGTTTAAATACAGGGAGAGAAAGAGATACAAGCAGTCTCTGCGACTGCAGTAGGGTCGGGGGGGAAAGGTGTGCCTTTCCCCGACCCTACTGCAGTCGCAGAGACCACTGCAGGTGGGGGGTGGTTTTAAAGGCAGGCAGGAAAAGAAAAGAGACCGGGTCTCTTTCTTTCCCTGCCTGCCTTTAAAGCGGTTTGTCCCTGAAGTCAGGTGTTGTTGTTTTTTAGTGTTGTTCGATGCATGCATCGGACAACACTAAAAATTGGATAACATCATGACTTGTGGAACCAAGTCATAACGTTATCCGGGGTATTACTGTACATGGATCAGGCTGGTTTTCCTTATTTTATTGCCACTACACCAGAATAAAGTAGTAATTTGAACAACAAATAAAAATAATAATCCAACCAACATTTACAATGAGTATGCAGGAATCTTTCAGGCTATGAAATTCACAGTTGCTACAAAATGGAGATTTTAATGCAATTTCATCATCTAGGAGCAGAAACCCTGCTTCAACGTAGCCACTTTGTGCCATTCATCCCAACATAAAAGCTATTATTTCTCTGCCACCATTGGCGGTCTTTCAAGTTCCAGAGAAAACGGCTTTGGTCCAGGCTATCTGAAGGATCCTATCTTCCCATATGAAATTATTTGGCTCTTGAGATCTTCCAATTCTCATTCCTATTGTGATCAAAAGTACATTGATGGGGACACAAGAGGGCCTTTTCTGTGGCAATTCTCAGGTTATGGAAAGTACTTCTTTGAGAGTTTAGGTTGACTCGTTCCTTTTTATCCTTCCACCAACAGCTGAAGACTTATCTCTTCAGGGAGGGTTTTAATAATTATAACTGAGCTCCTGGATGCCAGTGTTTAGTTTTGGTTACGTTATTGTCTGTTTTAAAAGTTTTTAATGTTTTAATCCTATTTATTTTAATTATTGCTTAAGTTTAATTCTTTTTAAGTGCACAAAGCTAAAATGCTGACTGGGAGGTAGAAGGTCAGCAGTTCGATTCCCGAGTACTGCAAGACGGAATGAGCTCCCGTCTTTGTCCCAGCTCCTGCCAACCTAGCAGTTTGAAAGCAAGAAATTGCAAGTAGATAAATAGAGACCCCTTCGGTGGGTAGGTAACAGTAAGTAAGTAAGTAAGTAAGTAAGTAAGTAAGTAAGTAAGTAAGTAAGTAAGTAGCTTCAAGAAAGCCTGTCAGAAAGACACACACAATCATAACATGTGGGAAAATGCATTTTATTCAGTTAATGAGAAACCTGAACTATTGTAGCACCTTTAATAGTACCTTAATCAATTTTTTTTTATTTTTTGTAAGGTTTTGTACATCCAGGCACTCTGCTCCATTTAGCTTTAGAAATGTGCTTGTGACACGAGAGTTTATGAAAAATCAAAACTAGTCAGTCTTGGAGCTGTTACAAAACAGAGTAACAGGGCTGAATAGATTATTCAGATTTAAAAAAGTGTGATGCCTTTGACCCAATGATTATTTCGCGAACTTCTTCAGTGACAGGTTAAAATGTATTTAATTGCCAAAGAAAAGAACTGGCTAAATATCTGGCTAAAGGGGCACCTACGACACTCAAAAACAATAAAAGGCTGTACAAGTAAGTAGTTTGATCTGGTATAAGGCAGCTTTATATGGAATATAGAACCAAGCTAAACTTACTGTACTTGCAGTTGCTGCTACTAAGTTCCTTCACAATGTTTCTTACAGTTCTAATAAAGTTACATGTGGGAAGGATGCATTTCTTGCTGACAATATTTGCCAAAAAGCTGGATCAGCATATCTCCAGAACAATTATGGAAATAATATCACATTTTTAGACGGAAAAGCCAGATAATCACTAACAAAGCATTTCTGTCAGGACAATATTTCACCTTGCTCAGCAGACAGTACCACATGTTTAAACACTCTAGTAAGTGGTTAAGAGGCTCAGTTTGAGGTGGACATTTTCTCAGCCAAACCAAGGAAAAAAGCATTTGTAACAATGTAGAAGAAAAGCTGACGAAAGTGTAATCTGGGATACAGCAACTACACTAAACTAAATGCAGGATGAAAAAGTCATCTGTCCATTATCCAACTTCCAAATAGTAATCATTCTTGAACATTCAACCAGACAGCACTTTGAACACTCCCCCCAAGCTTTCTGCCAAAAATGAAGCTTCTATTTTAACGTCAAGGACCTTTCTTCCCCACCACCTTTAGCACAGCTGCATAATTTGTTATGTGTTGCAGCACAAACGCAACACTTCCATCATATATATTATATGATAGCTGAAATTAATTTTATTGTTATTCAACTCTCTTCCAGCATGTTGCTTCAGAAATGTGGAAGAATGGCAAACATGATTCAGGAGGAGACCCTTCCCAGGGCAAAAGCAGGTGTTTCTGAGGCTTCACCTTCTGCAGTGTCTTTTCCTTTACAGTGACTCAAATCTGAGACCTACCAAGGATAATAGTGAACCTGTTATTTAACACATACACCTGAGTCATAGAAGCAGGGGAGAGGCTTAAAATGCCTCTGTCGTTCTACATGAAGGACACCAAAACGTCTGCCTTTGTTCCTTTTCAACATTACACTATAGACAGTGGCCTCTAAAGCAGATGGTGGCATCATCATTGTGCTGCTAAAATTTATTATAAATTAATTAAATGCTTTCTGTTCCCTTGTTTTAGGTCCCAAGGCTCCCTAAGACTCTCTTTTGCTTTGGGTGCCTTGGTGAGGGCGGGGGGGAGGTGACTTTAATGGCCGGAAATCATTTTTAGGCTAAAGATTCAGATCACTAGCAGTGATCCAGAGATGATCACCCATCTCTAAGGCTCCCAAAGGCTTCTCCATGGCAAAAGGAGTGCTAAAATGGGGAAACAGGAAACATTTAATCAATTTAAAATAATGACATGATATCATCAGCTTCTGTAGCAAACCTATGTGAATGGGATTTGGGCCACTGTAAAAAAGCAGAAACCATATCAGCCTACATTTGGGACTTGCCACACCATTATGATTAGGCAAGGTAAGATGCAAGAGGTGAATTGGTTTTTTGAAAGTTCTCCAGCTCCAGGCAGTAAGCTGAATATAAAATGGCTCTTGAACATTTGGGGCCGTTGCTCTGATAAGTTACCTCCTTTGTTGTCTGGCTGCCTGTTTGGTACAAACATTTTACTAAAAAAAAAATCATGTTGGAGACATATATACAGAAACCTATACATACATAGGTAAAGGTAAATTTTACCCTTGCTCAAAAGGCAGTTGTATTCTACTCAATGGGTGTGGTGGTGCTCATCTCTGCAGACATTTCCGTGGTCATGTGGCAAGCATGACTGGACACTGGAGCACATAGAATGCTGTTACCTTCCCACCCAAGTGATACCTATTTATCTAATTGCAATTTCTTGGTTTTGAACTGCTAAGTTGGCAGCAGCTGGAACATAGTTGGGAGCTCACTCTGTTGTGTAGCACTTGGGTCTTGAACTGCTGACCTGCCAAACTTTGAGTTGTCAAGTTCAGCATGTTAATCACTAAACCACTCCACTCCTTATGTATGTATGTACGTATATGCATACATGCATGCATGCATATGTATGTGTAGGTTTCTGAATATAAATCCCCAAAGAAGGTTATGAGAAACTGCTAAAAGAAAACTTTCAGAACACTTTCCCCATCAGTCCTGTATTTGGGGGCACTGGAAACCAGCTACCACATCAAATAGTCCAAAATATTTTTAAAAGATAAACACCTTTCCCCTTTAAATAGTAAAATGAATGGTTAGACTTGAATCTCAAAGAGAACATGATAGGAATTCTTTTTCTTAGAAACTGAATATTCTTAGAAACTAGTCAATTTGAGGGAAGAAATAAGAAAGAATGCATATGGTAAGAGCCACTTGAATTCCAAAGATGTAGTTTTGGCCTGAAGCATAAAATCCAAATGCATTTACAAATTAATATTTGTATATTACAATAGCATGTCTCACTCCTATTCCTCCCTCTGATTAGCGATTCATATACAGTAATACCTCATATAACATTAGTATCGAATAACACTAAAATCGCATAACATCAAGGAATCTGGGGGGAAGAATTGCATCAGATAACATTAAGATCCTATGGGATGCTTCAGATAACAACCGCGAAAGCCTGTGTGGTTACAATGTATCTCTATGGATCCCATAGAGGATCAGATAACACTAAAAATCATATAACACAAAGACTTGTGGAACCAGGTTTTAGTGTTATATGAGGTTTTACTGTATTGCTGTGCAAGGCCATATTATACAAATACAGAAAATTAAACTTCTGAAATCATGGATCCACAGTTTACTTTCTCTTACATAAATGCATAAGCCCTCAAATCATTACATTTAAGAAAGGAACAGGAGAGTGCCCACAGGAAATCACTGAAAATCTCTACTTGTAATTACTGATGTTTATTTACATATGATTATCTGTATAAATGGTCCTTTGCCAATAACAGATACATTAGATCTCTGCCCCAAGGGTCTACCAATCCAAAACAGACAGAGAATAAAAACGGAGGAAGAGGGAAATGGAGATCTAAATAGAAAGGGAAGAATGTGTGATTATGCCAAACACACATGATTTGTATCTTACTTAAAATGCATTACAGTTAAACCTCGCATAAAGAGCATAAAGAGCATCTAGCTTAAAGAGCAGAATTTTCTCAGAATGTTAGCTTCGCTTAACAAATAAAACCAACCAAAAATTCACTTAACAAATAAATTGGGGTTCGCAATCCCCCCCCCATTGGTCATTTACAATGGTGTTTTGCTTAAAGAGCAAACTCGCTTAAAGAGCAATCCTGTGGAACACATTATGCTCTTTAAGCGAGGTACAACTGTATAGGGATAAGAGCAGGAGTTCTCAACCTTTTAAAGCCGAGGGTCAGGTCATGCTCACTCAGACAGCTTCGGGGGCCAGAGACAGCCATTTTGCCCTTCCTCCACCATATGGCACTTCCTCGTGTAGTGGAGCACAGGCTGAGAATCCCTGGATTAGAGGGATATGGTGACTTTTAAGAAACATACTGATTTTAGTTTAACAATGTTGTGTGTTTTTAGATAGAGTAGTCTATAAGCTGTAAGTTCATAAACTTGCTGCATCCATCCCATAGGCAAATTATGCAAGCAGTTACACTTCTGCAGCAGTGATTGTGACTATGGAAGACAGATGGCATAATTATTCCAGATGAATAAACATAAATAAGATCTGTCCCCCCTCCCCAATTTGGTATTTATTAAAAATAATTAAACAAATCATATGTGGAAAAGATCAGAAGGACTGTTATGGACCAAGAGGCAATGGAAACATAACAGCTAAAATTCAAGTGGGGTAGGTTTGCTGTCTTGAATCTTCCTCTGGGCACTTGAAAACTGGTATATAGGTGCCAAGCATTAGAAGAAACATTAGAAAGACATTTGCTCTTTAACATATTATTTGGACTTCCATTATAGAGAAAGGCTGTATATAATTCAAAAGCTCAAAACAGGAGTCTTGTGGTAATTTAGAAATTAACATCTGTATTGTGAGGCAGGGAATACAAACTTCATCTCATATTACTAAGCCTCTTGCCTTCTAGACAGCAATGAACAACAGTGTTAATGGTGGATCATAAGGAAGGCTGAGCGTAGAAGAATAGATGCCTTTGAATTGTGGTGCTGGAGAAGACTCTTGAGAGTCCCCTGGACTGCAAGGAGATCAGATCAGTCAATCCTGAAGGAAATAAACCCTGACTGTTACTTGGAAGGACATATAGTAAAGCTGAAGCTCAAGCACTTTGGCAATCAAATGAGAAGAGAAGACTCACTTGAGAAGGCCCTGATACTAGGAAAGGTCAAAGGCAAAAGGAGAAGGAGGCAGCAGAGGATGGGATAGCTAGATGGCATCATTGACGCAGTGGCCGTAGATCTGGGCAGGCTACGGAGGATGGCAGATGACAGAGAAGCCTGGTGTGCAGTGGTCCATGGGGTTGTAAAGGATTGGACTCGACTGTGCAACTCAACAACAACAACAACAACAAATGGTGGGTGAATCTACATTTCACAACTCCTAATATCTAGCAGCCTAGATAGGTGATCCCCTTATTTTATTTATTTATTGCATTTTTATACTGCCCATTTGGGATATTTTTCACTCTGGGCATTACACATACAAATAACATAATAACATAGTAAAACAAACAACAAAACAAAACAACTTAATAAGTACATCATAAAATAAAATATTTGGTGCCTGTGGGCACAGAGGATCAACTGACCAGCTAGTTTATTGTTAAGGGTGTAATATTTTCCCCTTAGCAGAGAGACAATTTGAGTCAGGGGTTCAGCTGCCAGAGGATCATGATCTGAAAAAGTATTCTGGCCCCACTTGATATGCACATTTAGGCTGCAACCCTAATACGTTTACTATGGAATCACCCCAACAATATACAGTGAACTCTACTGATGAGTAAATGTTACTCAGAATATTAAGCAGACTTTAGCAAAATATTGTGTATGACAGCAATATTTCCCAGAAAATGAAACTTTCTTGTTCAACACTTTTCTTAGTAATCAAACATCAGATATCCAGAATTCTTTACATGAAGGGGAATAAAACACAGCAGCAAATTGTTGTTGGTTAATGAGTTACACCAAAACATGTCACTGGCACTAAATGAGAGAAGCAAGCAGCAATTGGTTAATTAGTGTCAATTTATTGCTACAGTTTATACCATTTCACTTATGCTGACATAACTGACCAATAGTATTCTAAGTACTGTATGCCTAAACATCCAAGATAAAGGCTGCTCCTCATCCACAGGTTCAATATCTGCAGTTTCCATTGTCTGTAGATTTTAAAAAATCAATAAAAAATCCCTGAAATACATAATATATATGTATTTCTATGACACATGACCAGAGCTGGCTACTAGAAACCACTGCCTGCAGTAGAATATTTACAAGGAATGGAGACAAACATTTTGATAGATGGTGGGAGGCATTTGAAACCCCCCCCCCTCTGCTACTATGACACAGATAAATCTGTCGAATATAGGATTCACTGTTATCCATGGCGATTGTCAGAATGTATCTCCAAAAATATGGTGGTTGTGAGAACTACTTGTATATGACTGCAGCAGTTCCTACATTTCTTTTTTTGTAAACTAATGAAATAAGCCAAAGAATAAAATGACATAGCAAAGCCATGCAACATTTGTTCTCTAACACTCCATTATTCACAGCAATAAATCAAAAATAGGATAAATGATTCACCTTGGCCAAAATCCAAAAAAACTACTTCAAACATGCCAAAGACTTTGGTGTACTATCACAAGCTGCTTTGACAATGCTTCCAATTCACAAATGGCTTATAAAGTAGTAGTGTCAACCATTTTAAAAACTCAATATTTCCAACAGACCTCCAGAGCAAATTGAAAAATCTTTTGATATGAGCTAATAAATCTTACACAGATGTAACTTTAAAACAGTCTAAGTACCTGAAATGGTCCCATTTAGAGCTGGTCTCATTTAGGTCCTGCACAAGCAGGGAGGAAATAAGTGCGAACATCCAAGTCTGTCATAATCACATAAAACACTCAAGTCAAGCATCAGACTGAATTTAAACTTGGTAATAAAGCAACTTCATCCTTACCTTGTATCTCATTTTAGGGCATGAATGAATATAGAATCCCATGTAGTAATAGGTTAGGTCAGGGGCCTTTTCATGAAGTTGCCTAGTAAAAGCAATTTCCCTGCAAAGGAAGCAATCATTCTGAATGGATAAAAAGATAATACCAGAGATTTCTGTTCACAGATGCTAGCAGTTCTTACAATAAAGGAAGTAAAAGTAAAATTGGACAACCCAAATTTTGGCCTATCTTAACAGAATAATTATGCTCAAGTAAAGAATGAGAATAATAAATGCAAAGACAGTTCTATATAAAAACCCAACAAAACCACAGGCTCCTTTATTTAAGTGAGCCAATTCTGTGTTTTGTCCTGCCAAAAAGCTCATCTGAAATTCAAATTGCAAGTGATTAAAGGCACTCTTTTAACAGGTTTCCTGT
The DNA here is from genome assembly GCA_030440675.1 of Furcifer pardalis. Classification (NCBI taxonomy): domain Eukaryota; kingdom Metazoa; phylum Chordata; class Lepidosauria; order Squamata; family Chamaeleonidae; genus Furcifer; species Furcifer pardalis. The sequence continues at coordinate 226,391,258 of CP126890.1, read as the reverse complement.
TAATATTCATGCATCAATGTCTTACAGACAGTCTAGTCCACTCATTGTGTTCACTCAGGCTAGGACACCACACACAGACTTCAGAGAATTTTAAAATCAGCAAGTTTCAAAGAGAAACTTCCCAGTTAGTTCCAGCAATTTACATGCAAATATCTATCTATAAGCAGTGAGTGCTACTTTCCACATCTAGTGAGCATATATTTAATTCTATTTATTTATTTGAAGGAAAAACTGTAGTACAGTATTTTCTTTTTTTTTCTTATTCATCTTCAGACAGTGAGGGACTAGCTGTAGTTTTGCAACTTTCCCCATTACATCACTCATGACAGCTGCCTTCCTCTAACTTGAATGCTCAGAAATGTGTGAGAAAGCAAGGGATACACAATTCATCTTATTCTGCAATGGCACTCTCACTTAGCTTTCCAATCCAAAGTCTAGGGGCTTGTTGCAGCAGACTCAAAATTATCTATTCAGAGCCTGTAAGTACTCTTATTGTCATTTTAAAACTGGCTTTCTCGAGAAACTGCCTCTGGACACCATGGTGGCTACAGATAATTCTTTGATGACCTGACTTTTGAAAAGTTTTTTAAAAATACTAAAGGATGACCTGCTGCAAAGTGAAATGCAGGCGCTATCTTTATTTCCAAAACAAGCCACAGAACCATTCCTATAAAACATAGCATAGTGGGTGGCCACAGCCTAGTTCTTCACATTAAAGCATAGCTAGCTGCCTGGAAAAACAGAGAATTGTGTATTGGTAAAGGTAAAGGTGACCCTTACTTGAAAGCCAGTTGTGTCCGACTCTAGGGTTCAGTGCTCATCTTTGTTTATAGCCAAAGAGCCAGGGCAGATATTTCCATGGTTCATGTGGCAGGCATGCCTAGACACTGGAGTGCGCAGAACGTTGTTTATCTTCCCACCGAAGTGGCACCTATTTATCTACTTGCAATTTCTTGCTTTTGAACGGCTAGTTTGGCAGGAGCTGGGACAGAGATGGGAGCTCACTCTATGATGCAGCACTCAGGTCTCGAACAGTTGACCTACTGACCTTCCAGATGTCACACATTCAGCATCTTAAACACTAAGCCATCGCAGTTCTATGTGTGTTGTATAGATAGATATACCTATTTTGGAAGTGTTTGTGCACATGGGTTGGGGCAACTTGTTTTAGGGTGTGTTTTGCTTGCTATGGAGTACAGTAATACCTCGGATAACATTTACCTCGGATAACGCTACAATCGCATAACGTTAAGTAATCTGGGGAGGAGAATTGGATCGAATAACGTTAAGGTCCTATGGGATGGATCGGATAAGAACCGCTAAAGCCTGTGCGGTTACAATGTATCTCTATGGAGCTTTAACGTTATCTGATCCATCCCATAGGATTTTAACATGCATTGGATAACACTAAAAATCGGATAACACCAAGACTTGTGGAACCAAACCTTAGCGTTATCCGAGGTATTACTGTATATGACTTCTGCCAAATTCCCAGTTCAGCAGATTCCCCCCCACACACACACATGATATATACCGCATATACTCAAGTATAAGCCAACCTGAATATAAGCAGAGGTACCCAATTTTGACCTGAAAACCCAGGAAAATTGACTGACCCGAGTATAAGCTGAGGGTGGGAAATGCAGTAGCTGCTAGAAATATATGACCAAAATATATGAAAATATGTTAAAATTAATTAAATTGTTGACCCATCTCAATTCAGCACAGTTCTGGGACCCTCGTGGTCACTGACCTGACTGTAAGCTGAGTCCCCTTTGGGGGGGCTCATTTTTGGGACTAAAAAACTCAGCTTATACTTGAGTATATATGGTACTTCCAGATGTTAAAGAATTTCAATCTAAAGCAGCAAGCAGCACTTGTAACAAGGAAGCTGCACAGACAGTTCATACAGACATGAGCAAACTACAATCATATTCCACTCTGTAGGTCAACGTTGTCCTTTTATTTTTATTTTATTTTTAATTTTTTATTGGGTTTTTCAAACAACACAAAAATACAAATATATCTTGCAGAAAATAACCATTTGATTTTACATTATCTCATCTGTGTATAAATGACAAAAAATAAAAATGACATACCATAAATACATTACATTACATAACTGACAATCTTTTAACATTATACTAAAATAAGAATAAGACTTTCTTGTATAAACTCAGTTATTATTTAATTTGTGACAATCCCATTGTGCTATTTACATTGCCCAGAAGATGATGGGGGATCAGCCTCTTTTTAATTCCAAAAACTCATTTGCTCTGGTGCTGGCCTCCCTCGTTCTTCCCCTTTCAATGTCGCCTCCACGAATAAGTTCCAAATTTTTGAAAATTTGTTTTCTTGGGCTATTCCTTTTACCACATTCAACTCCCACGTTAGCTTATCATTCAAAGCAAGCCCCCACATCTCTTTATACCAGTCATCAGTCTTTAATGTCTCATCATTTTTCCAATTTCTTGCTATACATTGTCTTGCTGATGTTAACATTATAGCTATCAACTCCCTTTTATCCTCATCCACTTTTATACTGTCAACATCAGTCAATAAGGCCGTACCTGGACCCAGCTCGAGCCTCACCTTCATTATTCTTGACATTTCCTCTTCTAATTTTCCCCAAAATATCTTTACCACATTACAACTCCACCACATGTGTTCATATGTTCCCCTTGTTTGTTTGCATCTCCAGCACATTTCACTTACTTTTTTATCTATCTGGTGAAGCCTAACTGGGGTCAGGTACCACCTCCATAACATTTTATAGTTATGCTCTTTCACTCTCACAGACAATGTTCTCATGATCCTTCTCCTCCATTTCTTCTTCCACGCTGTGTCGGTGATTTTAATATTTAAATCTTGTTCCCAAATATTTTTTAAGGTTTCTTGAGGCCTATCCTCCTTATTTATCATCTTATAGATTCTGCTTACCAAGCCCTTAAGGCCGATTTCTCCATTCCTAATTTTTATTATCATTTCTTCAAATTCTGTTCTCCCCCATTCCACACCAGTTTTTTAAAAATATTTATCATTCCATTTGTCTAGCTGTATAATATGAAACCAAATTATCTTCATCGATGAATAAATTCTTTTCTTATCCTCCATGTTCTTGCACACCTGAAGCCAATCCTTCAACATTATCACACCGTTCTCTACCAGTACTTTTTTCGATCTCTCATCTAACATTATAGGAAATTGTTTAATATCCTTCATTTCTATTATTGGGGATATATCTGGGGCTAACAGCTTCTTCATCTTCCTCCATACCTCTAGTAAACCTCTTAATAATAATGTTGTCCTTTTAAACGATTTTCTAAGATGTAAAAGGATATTGTTTGATAAACAGGACATTTGCTGTGGGAAGCACAGAATGTGTCTGTTTCTGCCTCAGTCTCTTAAGATTCCAACACAGTTTGCCTGTGTTAGGTGATTATAAGTGTGCATGTTCACGTTTTTGGGCCACGGGCCAGTTATGTGATTCAGGAGGCTGGTCATTATGGCCTGAGGGGCCAGATTCAGCCCCCGACGCCAATTCATTCGGCCTGCAATGCCCTCGTTGCTCCCGGAAGCAGAAGTAAAATGCACCCATATGGGCGTGTTTTACTTCTGCTTACTGGAGTGATGAGGGTGTTGTGGGCTGGATGTTGTCAAGGGCCGGGGCTGTCCCCTGGGCCATAGTTGGAGCACTGCTGGTTTAAGCAATGTTTTAAAATGCTTAACAAACAGCACTAATCTCACTACATGCAAACAAAGTTTTTAAAATCATCTTTGAACAAAATTAATAACAGCATGCATGGTATCAAGCTCTTTTACCCCTCCAAAGAGTCCTTTATTCTTAGCATTCTTTAAGCAGCAATTCTGTATTAGAACATCTGTTCCCAGAGACAGGTATATTTATTGTTTCTTCAGCAGGTTTTAACAAGCCAGCACCTTAAATACCTGGTTGCTGAAACCACAGTAAACCTACCTGACAGTTACAGTATATTATGTTTCAAAAAATTAAGGGCTATCTTTGCAAAGCACTGTTCAATTCAGTTGTTCATCTATTAGTAAGCTATTTACAATATAACAACTTGCAGCTTCCAGATAAAAACCAAGTGTTTTTATTTTTAGGTAAGTAAATGTCAAAAAGGGACCGCAGTTGCTCAAGTGGTTAAGACATTGAACTTGATGACTAGAAGGTTGGCAGGTCAGCAGTTCAAGCCCAGAGAACTGCACGATGGAATGAGCTCCCCTCTCTGTTCCAGCTCCTGCCAACCTAGCAGTTCGAAAGCAAGAAATTGTAAGTAGATAAATGGGGATCACTTCGGTGAAAAGGTAGTGTTCCATGCACTCTGGTGTCGAGGCATGTCAGCCACGTGTCCACTGAAAGGTCTGCAGACACAGACAGTGCTGGATCTTTGGCTGCAAACAGAGATGAGCACTGAACCCTAGAGTTGGATACAACTGACTTTCGAGCAAGGGCGACCTAAATGTCAAAAATGTCAGATCAATTACATATTACCCTGTTCTAACTTTCTTTTAAAGCAAAACAATATTGTATTCAGCAATAAAAATAAAGGAACAGAAAAGGCTAGCCTGGAGTTAGCCGCACATTGTTTATAATGAGAATTTGAATGCTTTTGCGTTTGTCTACCTCAGAGAAATACTACAAAGATAAACAGTAAAGTCCTTTTACTGTGCAACTGAACAACAACAAAGACCCTCCCTTCCAAAATCCTAACTGTAAGGAAAGGAGTACCTCAATGCAATCACCAAAACTTTCATTCTTTCATGCTATGACCAAAACCTTCATGAGAAATAGGTAGATATAGTTTGGATCAGAGGTTCCTCTTTCTAGGGGGGAAAAACCACTGGGGCATGTATCCAAATCAGCTGTCAGGTTCCAATGCCTTCCCATTAAACTGTCATTGCATCTCTGATTTATTTTGGAAGATGAGACCATTGGTACAAATGCTGAAGGACATAATAACAGTGCATTGCTGCACCATCCTGTCTCAAAGCACCAAAGGGATAATTGCACTAAACTTTAATTTTAAAGTTGCAGGCTGTGAAGAAATATTTTTCTTATTCAAAAAGAGAAGCTGGTAAGGCTTTAACGTGAGTGGTAGTTACATTCTATTTTTATTTTATATTTTAGATACATTTACACTTTTAAAACACCACTAATATTTTAAATGTCTTCTTACCGTAGTGCAGAGTAGACTCCTAGAGACAGAGAGGAATAATCAGGATCATAGTAGAGATACACAGAAGATACACACTTTGGAAGGATGTCAATTACACCAACAGCAATTATCTTTCCATCAAGCCAATACTGCTGGTGGAAAGAACCATATCCACAATCTGGACCATTAGGTAGACTTTCTGCCTGGAGAATATAAAACAGAAATCTAATTCCAATATCTTTAGCAATAACAATACATAAACATTCAAACAAAGTAATGAAAATCCAAGAACACATTGTACAATGCAAAAATTATGCTGGAGGCCGTTTTGAACTCTTATAAATATTCTCTTATCATTTCTCCTTCATAATTATCACAGATCATCCTCCAACTATTCTCTTCTACCCTCCCAGATTTTAGATTAATTTACTTAGATTTTTCAAAAATGGATAGAAGATATCTTTTCCTCCCACATTTTTGTCATAATGGTGGTATGGCCTCATTTAACTGCATCTTAAAACAAAGTCACATCTGTCATCCTATAATTAAGGATTCAAAATAAACCAAGAACTTAGTCAACAAAAGTTTATTCTTTTGCTTTCAAATTATTTGTGGGGTAAATGGTAAAGAGGCTGCATTATTTTTAAATAGGAGATGAAGTTTGTTTTCAGATAGAGAATTCCAAAAACTTTATAGCCTTGGATATACAGCCCTTTTTATTTAGCGTCATTTAATCGAAAACATATGCAAGTGGTGCCACACAAAATTCAATTCAAGATTCAACTGTCAATAAAAGGCAGCCCAGGGGGAAAAGTGATATAAACCTTAAAGGGAAATGAACATAAGCATTCCACATAGCCACACAAACTAAGGAAAATAATGGAAATCTATTGCTTTCCTTGACGAGGTGATAAAAGCTCTTTACCTATTAAGTCTAACGATCCCGATTAGCCTTCATAGCCTTTAAGTTGCCAGAATGTAAAAATAGTGGGGGTTGATTCAGAACAGAAAAGTAACAAACTCCCAACACATGGCTTCATTCAAACAGCAACGTTTCAAATTACTGGTACAATTACTATAACCTGACAATTTCATTACACTCATGCGGTAGTTAACTTTTTAAGACCTATAACAAAGAAAGTCTTCTTAGAAACTAGATATGAAGTAACCTGAAACCTTGCGATTATTCACCAGCAAAACAGAATGTTGAAAAACCTTCTTTTTGCCTTTAAAATTGAAAAAAAAAAGGGGGGGGGGAAGCAAGGACTGAAACTGAGAATCTCTCTTTAATTTCTTACTTTTTAACTGTAAAACAAATGTTTTGTCTTGATGACTTCAAGTTTAGTTTTGGTAGAGTAGGATATAGTACAACAGATCCGTCCACTCTTTGCACTCCAAAGTTCCCCAGGGATTTTGTTTTTTTAAAATCACATTTTAACTTTAAGCGAAGCCTGTTATTTCTGACCAAACCTCACTAGGAATACTAGTGATGGCAAGAGATATGAGATGCTAAAACAACAGTTGTACCATCTGAATGTGTATAACACATTGGATTAAACCAAAAAGCCTCTAGTACACAGTGGAGGAAGCCAGGACTAGATGCCCAGATGTACAACTGTTCACACATATAACCATACTTTAGTATATACTGTATAAACTGAAAAATGTTGGACCCATATGTGTTTTCTGTCACAGGAATTATATTTATTAAATATAAATCTATACAGTCTACAAAAGTGAATAACACTAAGGTTTAAGCAGTCTGTGGCTGAAAGGAAGAGGGGAAAAACCGGGAAACTGCCTTATCAACCCAATTTTGATGGGGTTTCAAATATTCATGTTATGGCTAATTCATGAGATCAGATGAACTAAATTTGATCAAGAAACCAAACACTGTTTTTTAAACTAATTCTATAGTTCAGCAGCCTCATATGTAATGCACCAGGAAAGTTTAAAGCATATCAGTTTGCAATTCAAAGTGAATACTTTTAAGAAACAAAAAGGGAAGTGATCTCTGTAGCTATTAAGCTTTAAAAGTCTCTTGATGCCCTGTTAATCATTTTAAAATGGTAACGTATGCCAAGGAAGAATGATAAGTTCATTTACTGAACATCTGTTTATCGGATTTCTGGCTCTTCCTCAGAATCAGCATGTGAATATCTATTCCGTACATAAAAACAAATACAGTAATACCTCGCATAATGAATTTAATTCGTTATCCAAGGTTGCTCGCTATGCAAAACAAACAAAATTCCTATGGAAAAACTCACATAACGAGCATTTCAAGGGGAAAACTCGCATAGCGAAAAAATTTGCTATGCGAGTTTTTCCCATAGAAACGCTCGTTGTGTGAGTTTTTCCATAGGGAAAGTCCGACTCGCATAACGAAAATTTTCGTTATGCAAGTCAGACCGCTTAGCAAAAAACTTGCTCGTTATGAGAGTTTTTCGCTAAGCAAAACACTCGTTATGCGAGGTTTGACTGTATATATTACTTAACTTTGAAGCTGGATTAATATGTCTCTAATTCCACTCAACTGCCAAAATAGCAAACTGATCATATGAAGGCTACACACATTTACCTTGAAGCAATATGTCTAGGAACAAATCTTGTAAGTCTATGATCTGCTACAGACACAGAAGCTGCAAAACATATGAAGAATGCAACACTGTCCTTTTTAGTTTACTGGATCTGTAGCTCCTTGTATTTTGCCACATTAAACCTTTAAATCAAGTGAGTGTAGTTTTCAGTACATTTAATACTATAATGCTGTAAACCCACTAGAGCAGAAGTTCTCAACCTACGGCCCATGGGCCAGATCCAGCCCACAGCACCAACTCATCCAGCCCGCAGCCTTCCTCCAGCCCCCCCCCTTAATCCGTGTCTCCTCTGCTTGGCTTTGCGTGTTCTTAATGGTGCTCCATCGCAGGGCGGTTGTTGTAAGGCTTACAACATCCGCCCTGATATGGATCGCCGTTAGGGACACATGGAGGAGACGAGGATTGAGGTGGCAGAAGCGGAAGCAGCGGCTAGAGCGAGGTCATGGGCTGGATGAGTTGGTCCCATGCAGCTCCTCCAGGCAGGAAAGTGGCATGGGGTAGAGTGATGGGTGGCTTGGGTTGGTCAGTGGTGGCAGCATGGATGGAATGGTGGGTGGCGCGGTAGCGGCGGCACCTATTCGGCTCACCAACAGTCTGAGAGGGCATAATCTGTCCCCTGGCTTTAAAAGGTTGAGGACCCTTGCACTAGAGCATAGAGGGTGGGCAGAGAAATTGCTCAGGTTCAACAACTACTAAGAAAGAGGTAACTAGAAAAATCAGAAAAAGTAACTTACTTATTGCCATCACGGCAGCCTTTTCTTTATATTTTGAAGCTACCAAATGATAAAACTTACATTGCACCCTTCACACGCACTAACCCCCTCCCCTGGGGGCCTGGAAGCATTTTAAAAATAAAATCTGCAACTACATGATTATACAACTTCATACCAAAGCATCCTCTGTCGGATTCCTTGGGCAAGGTGAAAGTGGAGGGCACAAGTCATGGTCCGCCTAGCCAGGGGGTGATGTGATATCCAAATGGCTAAAAAAAACCATACACAGATGGACTTAATTTCCCAGGTCCATTTGCATGTGCAGAATGTCATAGCGGACATGTCTACCATTGCGTGGGCTCCTTGCTGAATAACAACTCTGAGGTACTCAAGGTATAACAAAAGAAAATAGCTGAGCCAGCCCAACATGAACCACACATAAGGTCTAGGTTGTTTTAATTAAAGAATCACATCCACATTCTTCATTTGTAAATCACTGTCAAAAGCAAGGGACAAGGTAGCCAAACAGCCACTGTTAAATGCTTGGTGACCCACACCTATGTTCTAGTTTTGTTTTAATTAAATAGGAATGACATCTCAACCTCTCATTTGGGAATCACTGCCTGAAGCTAGAGACATGATGGCACTTCCTTACACTTCCTTGAGTAAAAAGTGTCAGTACAGCATTCTTTATCGCACCCTAGAGCAGAAGTCTAACTATAGGGTCGACAAATCAAGTGGCATTCACAGCTCCCTCTATTCTGTAGTTCACAGGATCTGCCCCTCCTTCCAAAAAGATCCAACACAGACACTGATCAAACTACAATTGAGAATGCTTATAAGAAACAACACTGACAATCAGCTGCCTCTACCAATCATTATATTAGGTACAAAAGAAGAAAGCTCAAGGATACAACAATAATAATGAAAGAACAACCACCTTTAAAGAGCAGGAAGAAATACAAAGCTGATTTCAATACATATAAGTACATATTTGATGTAAAAATTCATCGAGCACAGCGTTTCCCAACCTTTTGGTTTTTGGACTTCAATTCCCAGAAGCCTAAGGCAATTCCTCAAAGCAATGATCAGCCAACGTACTGACTTAGGCTTCTGGGAATTGAAGTCCCACTGTGGGGCATGGGCCCCACATTGGGAACCACTGATCTAGCATTTTAAGAAAACATCACAAATAAAGTAAACTGCTCCACAATCAACTACATTAGATCTCTACACAGGTAGATCTTGAAGGTCATTGAGCCTTGTACATTTTCTGCCTAACTATAATTATACACACAAAGCACAGGAAACAATCTGAAAATCATACCAAAACACTGCAAATATTAAGAACTGATTTTATTTAGAAAAATTATTTCATACCTCAAGTGGAGAGTCACAGAGAAACCGTGTAAACTGTATTAGGATATTTATCAGAAGTCCATGTCACCAAGGATACATGTTCAACGTAGAACAAAATACACACAAAACAGAGAGAAAAACAAACAAGTAAAGATGTTATCTTAGATTTATTTATACTATATCATTTACTGAAATGTCACCTATGCCTAATACTTGACATTTAACCAAAGTATTAATTTGGTGAACTAAATATAAAAATTGACTCTTCCATAAAAGCCCTTGAGAAAAATACAGGCAACAACTGTCGCATAATATTGCCCCATAATATGAATATAGTAATAGCACTGTTTGCTGTGCTTTGCTGTATGTGAACTGCTTACACATCTAACAAACAGTTTTGGTGCTACTGAATAAATTTAATAAATTTGTAATCAAGAGCAGTTATGAACTTATTTTTAACATTTTCTAAGCAGGAATTGGAAAGTTTTAAATATTAAACTGAAAATTGCAGAGTAGTCTAATAAATTGTTAGGGCAACAAAGAACCTCTAATGCTCATGACAGCAGATATCCCACATAAATTTACTTAGTTATAGTCCACTAATACTGAAAATAAGCTTCATCTTCACATACTCTTGGGTTGCAATTTTCTCCCAGAATCAGGAATATCAGATATTCAAGGCAGGATTGTGCTCAAAAAGCTAGGCTCTGTCAACCACTGCCTGCCCAAGTGGCCACTTGCCTTTTCACCAGAGAGGTGATCCAATTCAAAAGGATAAGCATTTTACATTTCCATACTTTCCTCTTTGCCCTTATAACTCAGTTTTGATGTAAGGAGGCACTTGGGAAGAACAGGGTTAAGTCATTGAGTCATTTCTGATCTATAACAATTCTAATAGGTTTTCAAGGTACTGTACTTGAAATGTTTTCAAGGTCAAGAAGTAGTCTACCATTGCCACAGGACAAAGAGTTTCCTTAGTAGAGGCAAAATGTGAACCCAAGTGTACTGAGTCCTACTCAAACACCCTTTCTACTATATCATGGCTCTGATATTCGACTGTGCGACTGAACAACAACAAAATATTACACTTTAGTTTTAGATCTACCTCACCATTTCTGAATGCTTTCAAAACCAAGTCAATATATTTGCCATGTGGTCTATCTAATGCATGGGGGTAACTTTGAAAATATACCAGCCTGGTTCAGTATATATAGTCAATATATTTAGTCAAGAACTAAGCAGAGATGAAGATAAAGGATACAGGTACAGTGGAAACTTGGATACCGATTACATCGGATAACGCTAAAATCAGATAAGGTTGGGGAATTTGAGGCAAACATTTGCATTGCACAACGATAAGATAACGTGGTACAATGCAAATGTTTGCCTCAAATTCCCCAACGTTGATCTCTGCCCCAAATTCCCCAATGTTGATCTCTGCCCCAAAGCCCACAGGGCTAGAGACCAGCCCTGCGGGCTTTGGGGCAGAGATCTATGGAGGCTCAGACCGCTGGTTTGTTTGGGTGGAGATCAAGCATGCACGCCCTCACCCCAACCAAACCACCGGCAGACCCCAACCAAACCGCCGGTACGCTCGTTCTCCTCCCAACCAAACCGGCGCTACAAAACTTGCAGTGGCGGCGTGCCTGGGAAACCGACTGGGGGCTCCCTATTCTGCTTCCCTGCAACACTGCTGTTGCCCCCTTCTTAGTGGTGGCATGGCTGGGAAGCCAACCAGGGGTGCTCCATTTGGTTTCCCAAACATGCCACCACTGTGTGCTTCATAGCGGTGGCGTTAGGGAAGCCGAACAGGGGCTCGCCATTCGGCTTCCCAAACATACCACTGCTACAAAGTGCGCACCAGCGGAGTGTTTGGGAAGCCGGACAGGGGCTCCCCCTTCAGCGTCCCAAACATGTCGCTGGTACGAAGCACGCACCATAGCGCTGATTTGGTTGGCCCCTGGTCTTCCCCTCAACCAAACCAGCGGTCCGATGCTCAGAGCACCGGTTTGGTTGGGGAGAGACTGGACCCGCATGCCTTCACCCCAACCAAACCAGTGCTTGGCTCGATCCACCTGCCTCTTTGGCAAGAGCAGTGGGGATTCCACGCATGGAATCCCCGCTGCCCTTTCCAGAGGCAGGCAGATCGACCCGTTTCCTTTCCTCTTCGGAAAGGGAACCCAAGGGTTTTTTTTTAACGTTGTACAATGTATGCATCGCACAATGTTAAAAACCGGATAACGCTAAGACTTGTGGAACCAAGTCTTAGCATCATCCGAGGTATTACTGTACCTGGAAAAATAAAGCCCTGCCCTGCTAAAACTATTCTTTTCAACTAATTCTAATAAAATAAAAATACCAACTAGTTATGAATTCTGGATTTTGCTATGTGCATTAGATTCATGAAGAAAGGTGAAAGGAATGATGTGGTATGACCTCAACATCCCACAAATGCTGGACCCACTTCCCTTGGCCAGAATGTATTTATACTGCTCCATACATATACATACAGCCAAACCTCAGTTAACAAACTGATCGGTTAACATAAAAATCATGTAACAAAAGGAAATCCATAGAAAATAGTGGCTTGGTTTATGGAATTTTTTTTTTGAACAGATTAATTGGTTTTCAGTGCATTCCTAGGAGAAATTTGGTTAAAGTAATTTTTGCTGTAAGAAACATCCCAGAGAACGCACTAATTACATTAAATGAGGTTCCACTGTACAAACACATAGAGATTGTAGACAGGGAATCAAAAGAACATTTTGTGACATTACATTAGATATATGCAGTTCATATAACACATACAACTTCTTCTTCTTCCATGTCTAGGCCAGACGAGAAACTGCTAAAATGAAGGCACCTTTTGATGAGTTCATTCTTCAGTTCCTTTCGCCTAACCTAGTATGAGAATGATTAGTCAGCAACACAAGGTTGCCATTACCATGGTATGCCTGATTGTGGTTCAAAAACCCACAATCCTTCTGTGTACTCCAACACATACAACAGAGAAGATATTTATTTATTTATTTGTTCATTACATTTATATCCCACCCATCTGGGATATTTTCCCACTCTGGGTTTAAAAATCCTTACAATCGAACATTAAACATAAATAATAAATGCACTAAATAAATTATAAATAGCAACAAAAAGTGACACCCACCCCCAAATTAAGAAAAGCCCAGCAACAGAGAACACATCGTGATGATGGAAAAAGTTAATCAAAATACAGTAAAACCCCTACAGTAAAACAATTTTACTTATTTTTAAAAAATGGATAGAGATGGACCCTGGCATAGCTCAACCAGTAGAGTGTTCCACAAAGTTGGTGCTGTCAACGAGAAGGCTCTATATCCAATGTTGCTGAAGTAAAACCAGCTCTTTGAACCACACTTTTATTTTATTTTATAGGAGGCATTTCAATGTATATTCAGGTGTCCCCAATAATTCTAGACAAACCTGTAAGAAAGTAGCATTCAAACTTACAAGAAAGACTGCATATGCAGTACATTTTGTACAATGATTCCAATGAAAAAGAGATCAGGTCACAATTTTTAGGTGATCTAATATCTGGACATCAATTTAAAAGAACTCTCCAATAGAATGGCTTATTTTGATTTCTCTCTCACACACAGACGAATACAGTAATACCTCACATAATGAACGCTTCATATAACGAAAAAAATTGCATATTGAAGTGTTCGTTATGCAAAGGTGATACCTCACATAATGAAAAAAATCATTATGTGGGGAGGGGGGGGTTGGTAACCGGGGTATACCCGGTCAATGGGAACCCCAGATAATGAACATTTTTTATTTGTTATCCGGGACATCTCCCATTAGCTTTCAATAACAAAAAAAAATCCGCACAGTGAAGAGCTCCGTGGAATGGAGTTTTTTCATTATGTGGGTTCTATTGTACAACTACAAAGAAAAACAACTAATTTAAAGATGTGCTAAATCATCCCTTAACCTTTTTCCAATTTTACACTGCACTGTGTAAAAGTTTCAAAATATACCATAGATGGGAAAGTATGTATTCTTGACAGGGGGAGGGACTTGTCCAGTCCACTTCCCCATGCTATAGTCTGCTTAATAAGGAGAAAAAGGCTAGGTGGGTGAGTTAGAAGGAACTATTAAGCCAGGGGTTCTCAATGTTTTCCCTCTGCGGGCTGGGCCACACCCCCTCAGACAGCTGAGCGGGCTGGACATGTGGCTCCCCCACCATAAACGCTGCCATAAAACACCTCTACGTGAGTGCATTTTTGGCTGTTTTGGCCGGTTCTGGCTGCGACGGCAGGAGCGGGGACAGCATGTTTTCAGCTGTTCTCGCCACTTCCGGTGGTGGCAAGGGTGGAGGACCACATGAAATGGCGTCATGGGGCAGGTCTGACCTGGGAGCCGTAGGTTGCGAACCCCTGTATTCAGCACCCATTTCCCAGCAATCAGTTCTCTTCTACAAATTTTCCCCAGTCATATTGTTATTACAAGGTAAACATTCCCTTGCTCAAAAGCCAGTCAACTCTAGGGTTCAGTGCTCATCTGTTTCAAACCCGAAGAGCCAGCGCTGTCTGCTTCTGCAGATGTTTCCGTGGTCATGTGGCAGGCATGACTAGACACGGAACGCTGTTACCTTCCCACTGAAGTGGTCCCTATTTATCTACTTGCAATTTCTTGCTTTCAAACTGTTAGGATGGCTGTACTCGGGAATCAAACTGCTGACTTTCCGCCTCCCAGTCAGCGTCTTAGCCACTTGAGCCACTGCGGCTATCCTACATTCAAGAATTCTTCAGCATGCCAAACCACAATCTTTACATACACTACATTGGTTCTGCATTAAGAGGAAATCACAAGGTATGTCATATTTATATTTGTTTGCTTCTAAACACATTCTTCTCACCCCATGAGAACAAGTTAAGGTCCAGTATCGTTACAATAGAATAGGGCAATATAAGGAAAAGTTGTTTACCTATAATTAGATACAAGGGAGAAAGCTGATGCTTCCTATGGATGCAAGATTCTGTCATCCATCATGCAGTGACTCCCACCATCCAGTAACTGAGTTTGCCACTCACCCATTTATGTGATTTCACAGGGACCACGAAGGAGGATAGGTTGCTTACCTCTAACTGTATTTGAGTGGTCACCTGTGAATTCACACATCCCGCCCAACCTCCCCTCAATCCATCACACTTTGCTGTTTTTGGGCAGCAATGGAATTTGACCTGGATGCGAAACACAGGAGTTGGGATGCATATGAGAAGCCTGTGACTCTTTCACAACTCCAGAACATTCTGAATTGTCAGCGTATGCACAGGAATTTAACCCATTTGTGGGCATTCACAGGGGCCATGAAGAACTTTTTTAAAATTATCAATGAGCTCCAAAGAACCATAACAAGATTTTCTTTTCTCTAACGTGATCTGAATTTATTTGGGGATTTATCTCTACCACACTATGCCTGTAGCTGAAAGCTAGCTCTGATTAACTTTCAAATGGGTGGTAAATATTTAGACAAGCTGTTTGACAATTAAAAAGGAGATTTCTACAGCCCTAAGCTGCTTCTGAAGACAAGGGACCAATATGGCCTCTATAGTTAGTCCTTAAGGAATCTTTTCCAACCAAGGTGTCCAGAAGCCTGGGTAATCTGAAGCTTTATGGCATAGGCATGGGGAAAATGTTGGTTTTGTTATTCTAATTAAACCTCTGAATCTGAAAGTAGTTATGGAGCTTCCAGACATCCATTCAGATTTGAGAAATAGGTCGGCTACTAACCAAATGTGTTGTCTGACCTTCAAGATTACTTCTAGTTAAACAGCAAATATTGCACCAATGGGGAAAAATACTTTTGACACTGGGCAAATTCTTTTAGAATTTCATTGGCCAAAAAAATACTAGAATTTTTTAAAAGCATTTGCTCACTTCTAAGACACTGCTCAGCAAGACTTTATTTTGAGATATTTTCCATATATTTGAAGTTAATACAGAATATGCTGAAGTTAGGAGACATACTCACTGCTGAGCAGTCTTCCCAGAGAATCATGCATATCTAAGTCTTTGATCAGAACAGTTTTGATTGACTGGAAGCTCAAAATATAAGACTTCAAAGACAGAATTCTTAAAACCCACTCAAGGTTAGCCTGTCTTAACATCTGAGAAGCAATACCAATATTGTAGTGCTAAAGGAAAATGTTAACATAATATACATAGCACAACAGAAATATTTTATTTCATGCTTCGGAATTACTTCAGCATTACAATTATAGATAATGCTAACAAAGCCAGCAAATTTGTTCTGGGGAAATAGTAGAATATTATGGATTGTATCCTATTTATGATTAGTGGGGAAAAGTAAAAGACGACATGTTCTTTGGCAAAAAACACTAATGAACAAATAGCGCACCTTACATAAGCAATACCTAACAATATCAGGAATTCTACAATGCCTTGCATTAGTAGAATCAAAACACTGGGTTATGATACTTGTACCAAAATGATAGAGCTAACAGAATGAAACTACTGAATACATGCTTAAATCAAGGGTTGTGTTCTTTTCCTAGTTTTTATTAATATCAACATGAACCATTTTCTTTAACTTCCATATCCTTTGGTCTCCACATTTAAACATTCAATTGTATTTCAGGGAAGTACTGAAGAAAGAGAAAGACTAATTACAACCATTTCAGTCACATTACTACATCTTTCTAGACAGTGTATATTTTGTAGGTTTTTCTTCCAAAACAAATATTTGAGTAAGCCTAAGGTAAGGAGTTTGTTCAGTTTTGCAGTGGAAACTGATGGAGATTGAATCAGCTGAGTGCTAGAAGTGGCTGACTAACGGCCACACCACAGAGTGTGAGAGTGTTTGGTTGGATGCAGTACAAAACAAACTCTCAGCTTGGGTAGTTAGGAGTTTCTATATTTACACTATATACAACAAGGCACGAAGTGCATGGTTACACATGTCTTAAAATCAGACCATGTGCTGCAGCAAGTCTATATACAAAGTCTATGAGAGGCTTCACACGCTTATCCTCTGATAGTAAATCAAACACAGTCCAAACCTTATCTGCTCCTTGAAGGTTGGCTTCGAAGATAGCAAGCTCTCTCTCTCAAGTTTCAGAGTCTTTTATCAAAGGCACCACAATGTGGTATCGGCATGTTATCTCAGTCTTGCAGTCGGCAAGGCAAAAACATACCAAGCAAACGACAAACGCAGTCCAACAGTTAGCTGGCGACGATGGCATCAGCAGTGTCAGACGGCAGGCAGGCGACAGCATACGATGGCAACAAACTGACACGAAGCAAGCAACGGCACGAAGGTAAAATGGCACAAGAGCAATGGGGCTGAGTCTGTTGCCTCAATTTATCCTACATTCTGAGCCATAATCATAACACCTGGTTGGAGTTACTTGCAGAGCCTTAAAGGTATACTCATCTCTTGCTCTTGGAGCAAACACCAATACAAGTATCCTAACAGAAACTGTGCAACACACAATTTTTTCCTATAAATGTGTCATTATAAAATATGTGGAACTTAGTGGAGCAGAATTCTTTCTTCAGTAAAGCTAAATAGCAATAAAATGGTTAACTGCAGCTATTTGAGAGAACTACTGTCAGACTTATGATCATGTATGGAAATGTTTTCTAACTGGTGTAATTGCCACTTCGTTTGTTTTGGTTACCCTGCAGATGTAAACTAATTCTTCAGAAGACACAAAATACCATAAAGGGACTTAAATACAAAAGAATACTATGGAAACTGGACATGGCAGCCCCCAAATAGTAAGACTGTTCTCAAAATCAGAAGACACATATATGTTTTAAAGTTTAAACTTTGTTATCTGATATAAATTTGCAGCAAACTTTCTTAGTACTGTACAGTCAAACCTCGCTTAAAGAGCAGAATTTTCTCTGAATGTTCACTTCGCTTAACAAATAAAACCAACCAAAAACTCACTAAACAACTACATTGGGGTTCGCAATCCCCCCCACCAGAAGTCACAATTGGTCACTTACAATGGTGTTTCGCTTAAAGAGCAAACTCGCTTAAAAAGCAGTCCTGTGGAACACATTATGCTCTTTAAGCGAGGTACAACTTGTAAAAAAGAGGCATAATCGTAGTTCTGAATATTCAATATTATAGATCTAAGAAAGAGCAAGTTTGCCAAACAGCAATGTAAGTAATACCCTGTATATAATATATACATACTTTACATGCTTCACCCTTGCTCTTGAGAAGAAATATACTAAAATATAAACAGTTTTAAGAAATTGCTGTTGGCTGTGGAGCATGCACATTATTTTTTTAAAAAGCACAACCTGCTTTTGGAGAGAAGGGAAATATATATCAGAAGAAGTTATTTGTATTAATGGCTGAAATTCTATTCCTCAGCATAATAAGCTGCATCAGATGGGTCACTGAATCAGATGGGTCACAGTCTCTGTAGGTTCCTTTGATTCAAATGGGCCTTCTCTAGTGAAATTTATAACATTAAGCAAAAGCAACAATTAAGATGCACACAAGTCACTCAATGCAGATGTAAGTTACTCTAAAGTCTTACAAACACAAAGGCTAGAATGTTATTTGCGCATACAATCATGTAATGGAATGGCATTCTGTCCATTCACACCCTCCCCTCCTGCACTCCATCTGGCTCTTTTCCATGCAATCAGTCATGGAACACACGGTTAGTTGTGTGATAGACCACATGAAGGATAGTCTGCCAGAGGAGAAAACCCTTGCATGATTGCTCAAATGCACAATTTTTCTCTATTAGATTGTGGCCCACTGTTCTATTTGGTATTCTGAAAAGTGATACCAAAGCACACCATTGGCAACTTTACAAAAAGGAAATGTTATGGCATACATGAAAGGGAAGCACAGGGAATCCGTAAAATGACCATTTATCACTTTTCTACACTGTCAATGTGCAGAAAAGCCAACCTATGTGGTCTTCGGCAAGGAACACAGTCCCAAATTGCCCCCCAGAAGAAGAGAATGGTAGCCAATTCTGTGTACCCTATACCTAGAAAACTCTGGAAAGGGTCACAGGACTACTTGACAACATAAGTTATTATTACTATGTGAACAAGCATCTTTTTCACATTCATATAATAAACACAAAGAACTACAAAAGCATCTAACAAAATGTAGTTATGTTGCCATGCCCTTATACAGTGGGTAGCAATCCATGCGAGGAAATTCCATTTCATTAAGCTCCTTCAGGAAATATTAATAGCATAATTATTTCTGGAACACTGTCAGAATAATTTCTTTTAGGGGGCTGTGTAACCTAAGTTACATGTTTGTACCCCTTCACCTTCACTTGCTAGTGTCCCAAGTCAAAAAACAGAGAAGGATGAAGAGAATGGATTTCATCAATATTAAAAGTTGTCAGAGATGTGTGCTGTGTAAATATACCAGGGAGGTACTTTGAAAGATGGACTGAAATACTATTCTAAGACTATACAGTTGTACCTCGCTTAAAGAGCATAATGTGTTCCACAGGACTGCTCTTTAAGCGAAACACCATTGTAAATGATTAATTGGGGGGGGGGGATTGCAAACCCCAATTTATTTGTTAAGGGAGTTTTTGGTTGTTTTTTTTTTTTTTTTGTGAAGCGAAGCGAACATTCAAAGAAAATTCTGCTCTTTAAGTGAGTTATACTTCTGTTTCCTTTGACTGTGTAGACCACAACAAAATGTGGCAAGTAATTAAAGATATAGGAATACCAGAACACCTTATATGCCTCAAGAGAATTCTGTACATGAATCAAGAAGCAACAGTTAGGACAGAAAATGGAATGACGGAGTGGTTTGGAATAGGAAAAGGAGTAAGACAAGGCTGCATTTTGTCACCCTGCTTATTCAACTTATACACAGAGCACATAAAGCGGAATGCAGGGATGGAGGAATCACAATTTGGGATCAAAATTGCTGGGAGAAACATCAACAATTTGAGATATGCAGATGATACCATCCTAATGGCAGAAAGTGAGGAGGACTTTAAAAAGCCACTGATTATGTTGAAAGAAGAAAGTACAAAAGCTGGCTTGAGACTCAATATCAAGAAAACCAAGATAATGGCAACAGGCCCTATCAGTCCCTGGAAAATAGATGGGGAAGAAGTAGAAGCAGTGACAGATTTTACTTTCTTAGGATCAAAGCTCACTGCAGATGATGATTGCAGCCATGATTCTTGGAAGGCAAGCGATGAGAAACTTGGGGAGCATAGTGAAAAGTAGAGACATCACATTGCAAACAAAAATTTGTATAGTCAAAGCAATGGTATTTCCGGTGGCAATGTATGGTTGTGAGAGCTGGACCATTAGGAAAGCTGAGCGCAGAAGAATAGATAGATGCCTTTGAGATGTGGTGTTGGAGGAGAGTTTTGAGAGTCCACTGGACAGCGAGGAGAACAAATAGTCAATCTTAGAAGAAATTAACCCTGACTGCTCCTTAGAAGGTCAAATAGTAAAGATGAAGCTAAAGTACTTCGGACATCAAATGAGAAGAGAGGATTCACTTGAGAAGTCCTTGATGCTGGGAAAGGTGGAGGGCAAAAGAAAAAGGGGACGGCCAAAAATGAGATGGCTAGATGGTATTGTAGACACAATGGGCACAGAGCTGAGCGAGTTGAGGAGGATGGTGGAGGACAGAGGTGCCTGGTGGACAGTGGTCCATGGGGTCGCAGAGGGTCGGAATCGACTGTGCGACTGAACAACAAAAAAGTGAGTTACTCTTTAAGCAAGGCACTCTTTCTGTGAGGTTTGACTGTACAATAATATATATATATTATTCTATTTCCTAAATTTACTTTGCAAATATTCACTTGATTTGGCATTAGAAATCCATGGAAGTTAGTAAGTAAAGCTTTTTAGGTAACATTTATTGTATACTACACTGATACTATCTTTAGATGTTTGCTGACTTTATGCAAAGTAGACTACAGTAATACCCCAGATAACGATTGTACCAGATAACGCTAAAACCGCATACCGATGCAAGATTTTTGGAAAAATCTTGCATCGGATAACGCGATTTTTAGCGTTATTCGGTACAATCGTGTGTGTGTGTGTGGGGGTGGATTGGGTAGAACATCTACCCAATCCAACCCCCCCCCCAGCGCCTGCCTGCATGGTGTTTGGAAAGGGTACGGGAAACATCCCCCGTACCCTTTCCAAACACCGTGCAGGCGCGCGCGTGTCAGACGGGGCTTGGGGAGGCTACGGAGATCTTCCCCATAGCCTCCCCAAGCCCCATCTGACACGTGCGCGCCTGTCCGCACGGTGTTTGGAAAGGGTACGGGGAACATCCCCCGTACCCTTTCCAAACACCATGCAGGCGCGCACGTGTCAGATGGGGCTTGGGGAGGCTACGAAGATCCTCCCTGTAGCCTCCCCAACCCCCATCTGACACGCACGCCCCTGCCTGCACGGTGTTTGGAAAGAGTACAGGGAACATCCCCAGGTTACAATGTATCTCTATGGAGTTTACATTATCTGAGACAGCTCCATAGGATGTTAACGCTATCCGATACATGTATCAGATAAGGCTAAAAATCGCATAACGTTAAGACTTGTGGAACCAAATCTTAACATTATCCGGGGTATTAAAGGTAAAGGTTTCCCTTGCTCGAAAACCAGTCATATCCGACTCTAGGGGTCACTGCTCATCTCTGTTTCTATGCCGAAGAGCCAGCGCTGTCTGCTTCTGCAGATGTTTCCATGGTCATGTGGCAGGCATGACTAGACACCGGAGCGCATGGAACACTGCTACCTTCCCACTGAAGTGGTCCCTATTTATCTACTTGCAATTTCTTACTTTCGAACTGCTAGGCTGGCAGGAGCTGGGACAGTGACGGGAGCTCATTCCGTCCTGCAGTTAAATCCGGGGTATTACTGTATATCAATTCCCTCAAACAACTGCATTTAGATACAAACCAGATTTGGTTCAAGGAATCTTGATCTTAGCTTTAGGGAACATTCAGGGCCCTGATATTCAGCATTTATTATTATTTTACAAAAGACGTAAAGCATTCTACCTATGTGATCAAAGCATCTTTAAAAACTAGTCTTTTTCAGCCTACTTCAAGCAGCCACACATAATAAACTTCTGAAATCACAGAGTTCACTTATGCAAACTTCACAGACAGGAAAGCTATATTATTTTTCATCCCCTTTACGTATAATCAAGCCTAAACTAGATACATTCTCCTTGAATCAATGGGCGAAATTAGTCATGAATCAGTCCTACTGATTTTAACCAGGCTCAAACTGGCAAAAATAGAATGAAGTTTTGTCTTCTGTTTTGAATCAGGGTGTTATTAGTCGGTGTTCCCTCCCTGTTTTTTCCCACTTGGCCTCACCATCTATTTTTGTTGCACAATTCTATAAATTGTACTAATTCAATGGAACTTTCTCTATGGATGAAATTACAACCTCAACATTTCTTTTAATTATTTTAGGTATGTGCGTGCAAACACAGGGCTGTTGTGCCTTCCGTTTCAAATATCTGTGGATTTCAGGACATATTCGAACGACAGAAAGAAGTACAGTGACTGTATCTCAATTGCAGGGTTTCATATGCACACAAATGAATTGAAAAATGCAGATACAGCCCCTTACTTAAGAACTAGATTTAGTGGTTTCTGCCTAGGATGACAAAAATATTACACATCTAGCTAAAAGTAGCTAAAATAAGGAGTGGGGTAGTATTAAGCCCTTAATAATCTATTTTCTTCAACAGAAAGGTGATCAATAATGTTAGGCTACATTGTATATCAATAACCAAATTGTCTTTTCACTGGAATATATCTAAAGTTAAAAGGGTCTACATGTGGATTCAATAACCAATATAAATTCTATCACAAATATAGAACTAATCTGAGGATAACTGTGCAATTTTGACCTTGCTGAGATCATAAGCTTCTGTTTAATCCTGGTTTGTTTTAACAACCCACAGTTTTAACTAACCAGGAAGTCAGAAACTGCAGTTAATTCCCAGCAGTTTCAGACTTTATTCTCCTTTTCATAGGTACAAAGAGAAAAGGAATGAGCACACTTCAATTTCCTGTAATGATAAAACAAAGTTTTGCATTATGTTCAAAATGGGTAATTACTAATATTTGTGCACTTATTAAATGGCCAACATATAGAGTATACTAGTGACATGTGCCCAGATTTGCAGGCAATGTAATTTCCTTACAAACAAAAATATTATTTGAATTATAAAATAAGGCAACATATAGAAACAAATGTATTAGAGAAAAATAAAGTGAATTTAGATAAACCAAAGATGTTGGACTACAGTATATGCATTTTGAATTGAGGCCATCACTGATCTTATTAGATGATATGGCATTTCTGTCTTTTGCTGAGCTTTGCTTTATAAGAATGTTGGTTCGACTCTTAACCAACTGACAAGTAGAGAAGTACTCTACTTACTCTAAGAAGTAGAGGTTGGGATTCAATTGCAGTGAACAAAACCTGTCATGTTAAGTAATAGAGTGATGCTCAGGTTGACAATTAATGCTTGGTAAACTAGAGAATGCTGGCTAGATAGCTCAATGGAGGTAGAGATTTCAATTCTCTACTGTTCCTCTTGTGAGAAAAGCCAGCCTGCATAGCCATGGCCAAGCTGCATAGTTTCAGGATGCCCTCTGAAAAAGGGAATTGTAAACCACTTCTGTGTATTATCTACTTAGAAAACTCTAGCAAGGGTCAACATACATTGGAATCAACTTAACAGAACACAATTGTTGGTAGTGGTGGTGGTTTGCCTTCTCTTGGAATGTATCATTCAGGGCAGCTCTTACAACTATGTGACAAATGGTGGCTCTAATTGTAGAATTCTTCTTTTCTAAAGACAGTGACTTAATAGCTCTAAGGCTTCAAATATTCCAAGGTACGAGGTTGAAATATGGGAATGGAACAAGAGTGCTTGCTCAACTGAAAATAGTCAGAATAACTTTCTAAAGAAAATCCTAGGTCTTCCCAGGGATTTTTGCTGCACATCTGCCTCTAATTACAGTAATAATAATTTAGTGTCAGAAATTATTCAGGGTTGAAAGGATTTTTGCTTGAGGAACTCTGCTCAGGGGATGCCTGAATGAGGCTCCTTTCATGTCCCCAGGATCTATTCCCACCAAAGTGGTCCCATCTACTTGCAATTTCTTGCTTTCAAACTGCTAGGTCAGCAGAAGCAGGGACATCATAGCAGTACCCAGGTTTCAAACTGCAGACTTGCCGGCCTTCTAGCTAACAAGGTGAACTTCTTAACCACTGAGCCACCACAGTAAGAGTTTACCTGTGGTGGTTAAAATTTCCAAGAAGCTGGACAGCTTCTTCGATGATCATTTAGACAAACCCTGCTATGGTCATTATTGAGATGAGAAGCAGTGGGCAAATATGTTGACCCATTTATGCTAAAATTGCATAACGTTAAGTAATCTGGGGAGGAGAATTGGATCGAATAACGTTAAGGTCCTATGGGATGTATCGGATAACAACCGCTAAAGCCTGTGCGGTTACAATGTATCTCTATGAAGCTTTAACGTTTTCCGATCCATCACATAGGATTTTAACATGCATCGGATAACACTAAAAATCGGATAACACCAAGACTTGTGGAACCAAGTTTTAGCGTTACCCGAGGTATTACTCTACTCTAAAAAAAGTATATTTTGTGATATTGTTTCAAAAAACATTCTGGCAACTGGAAAATGAAAAAAGTTACTTTGGAAGCATTGAATCATTTTAGCCAGATAGAACAGTCAAAATGCATGGTACTGCCATTCTAAATGATGTAAACCCTAAACTGCTAATGAAATTTAATTTCAGATCATGACTTTAAGAAGCGGTAAATCTGAGTTATTAACCTCAATCCTAAATTTATGTTTCTATAAACTCAAGAGTGATTCTAAGCTACTAGTGTTAGATTGCTTAATTAGTTAACCGAAACTAAGAAATCAGATGTGTTCCCATGTACTCATCACAATTATAACTGAAATGGGTAAGTGGAAGAGGGTTCAAGATAAAAACAAGAAAGATTATATTGTACTGGATATGATCGAGTACATTTGTACCTCACTTAAAGAGCATAATGTGTTCCACAGGATTGCTCTTTAAGAGAGTTTGCTTTTTAAGCGAAATACCATTGTAAGTGACCAATTGTGGGAGGGATTGCGAATCCTGATTTATTTGTTAAGTGAGTTTTTAGTTGGTTTTATTTGTTAAGAGAAGCGAACATTCAGAGAAAATTCTGTTCTTTAAGTGAGTTACTCTTTAAGTGAGGCACTCTTTATATGAGATTTGACTGTACATATTTCAGATCAATTAGTAAAGGTTGCCCTTGACAGAAAGCCAGTTGTATCTCATCTCCATTTATAGCCAAAGAACTAGTGCTGTCTGCATCTGCAGACATTTCCACTGACATGTGGCAGGCATACCTAGACACCAGAGTGCACAGAATGCTGTTTACCTTCCCACCGAAGTGGTAGTTATTTTGTTGTTGTTGTTCAGTCGCACAGTCGATTCCGACCCTTTGCGACCCCATGGACCACTGTCCACCAGGCACCTCTGTTCTCCACCATCCTCCTCAACTCGCTCAGCTCTGTGCCCATTGTGTCTACAATACCATCTAGCCATCTCATTTTTTGCCGTCCCCTTCTTCTTTTGCCCTCCACTTTTCCCAGCATCAAGGCTTTCTCAAGCGAATCCTCTCTTCTTATCTGATGTCCAAAGTATTTTAGCTTCATCTTTACTATTTGACCTTCTAAGGAGCAGTCAGGGTTAATTTCTTCTAAGAATGACCTATTTGTTCTCTTTTTTGGAATAGTAGCCATGTTAGTCTGTGGTTCAAGCATATCAGAAAACAAAACAAAACAAAATAAATAAAAAACACTGTAGCACTGCTATATTTTTATTGTTAGCTTTCGTGGATCAAGTCCACTTCATCAGACAAAGAGTGAAATTTACAGGCATGTTCTTTATATACCAAATTCAGGGGCTCAAAGGGAGAAGAGGTGTGGTCAAGCAAGATGACAGACAAGCAAGCACAAGAATGCAGCTTCACACAGCGATTAGCAACAATAGATTATTCAGATAAACTCTAAATGACTCCCTTTCAATCTCAAGGTTGCTGAGAAAGCCCATTATGGTCTCTTATCAACTTGTGACCTGCATGTTGGGGGGGGGGGCAAACACCTGTACTTGTTTTCTCCTCGCTGTCCTATTTGTTCTCCTCGCTGTCCAGGAGACTCTCAAAACTCTCCTCCAACACCACATCTGAAAGGCATCTATTCTTCTGCGCTCAGCTTTCCTAATGGTCCAGCTATCACAACCATACATTGCCACTGGAAATACCATTGCTTTGACTATACGAATTTTTGTTTGCAATGTGATGTCTCTACTTTTCACTATGTCACCCCAGGTTTCTCATAGCTTGCCTCCCAAGAATCAATAGCCTTTTTATTTCATGGCTGCAATCCCCATCTGCAGTGAGCTTTGATCCTAAGAAAGTAAAATATGTACTTATTTATCTACTTGCAATTTCTTGCTTTTGAACTGCTAGGTTGGCAGGAGCTGGGACAGAAACAGGAGCTCATTCCGTCATACAGTACTCAGGTCTCAGAACTGCTGACCTGCTGATCATTTAGTCATCAAGTACAGGATCTTAGCCACTAAGCCACCAAGCCACCACACTCCAACAATAATCATTAGGACACTCAAAATTACTTTAAAAGGAATGTTGAAGTAGGATGGAAGCAAGATTATTACAACTTTTATGTCTACAGAAAACATACAGAATCCTTAAGAACAAGGTAGAGCATGGGTGACCAAACTGTGAGCCGTGGGCCGGTCACGTGGTTGAGCGGGCTGGTCACATGGTTCCTACCACCGTAAAATTCATCCATGGATGTCATAAATGCATTTGCAACAGCTGCACAATCCATTTATGGCAGCGGATAGCACATGATGTCAGCAACTCCTGGACATGTGCCAATGTTACTTTTCATGTTACCTGGAACTAAACTCCCTCCACCTCAGTCCTCTCCTTGTCCTCTCCTGGGTCTCCCAGACACAGCCAGCTCCAATCTGTGACTACTGAGACTCCAAGCTGTTTTCAATGGAGTGCTGGTCCAGCAAAATATTACCTTTTTGCTGCAACCTGGAAGATCCACTCTAAAAGTGATCCCCAGAAAATGTCAAAAGGAGAGAATGGTAGCAACGTGGCCTCTCTTGGCTTAAGATGGCTTTACTCTGGCCCCCTGCCTTCAATAAACATACACGTTATCGAAGGAATTTTGGTTTATTGTTCATAAGGAATGTTAATACATTGTTCATCTGTAGTTCTCACAATACAGATAACTATAGAATAGATACACTATCCAAAAAGATTCAGGAAAATCAACACCCTGATTCCCACCATGAATATAAATTAATCTACCTCACTAACTTATTCTAATAGCTTAGAAGAGAGCAGGATTTCTTTCCTCTCATTCTTCTCTGAAAGTTCTCTTCAGATTCTCAACAGAAGGTTTTCCTCAGTGAGTGTCTCTCTCTCATTCTTTTCAAAAAGTTCTCCTTTTTATTCCTCACCATCCCCCCTTCTGACTTATTTAATTTGTATTAGCCAATCAGAGAGTATTCTATACCTCCCTGTATAGCAACCCAGCAACAGGGTACAGTACAGAAGAACCCCGCATAATGAAAAAAGTCTGTTCTGCGAGGTGCTTCGCTATATGAATTTTTTGTTACATGAAGTGATAACCGCAGTCCTCTGCATTATATATTTTTTCATTATACGGGGTATACCTCGCATAAAGAAAACCCTGTATAACGAAAATCTCTATGGGATGCATCATACAATGAAAATCTGTAAAAATTTGTTGTACAATGCATCCCATAGATATTTTTGTTATACAGTAATGCCTCATATAACATTAGTATCGAATAACACTAAAATCGCATAACATTAAGGAATCTGGGGGGAAGAATTGCATCAGATAACATTAAGATCCTATGGGATGCTTCAGATAACAACCGCTAAAGCCTGTGTGGTTACAATGTATCTCTATGGATCCCATAGGATTTTAACAGGGCATCAGATAACACTAAAAATCATATAACACCAAGACTTGTGGAACCAGGTTTTAGTGTTATATGAGGTTTTACTGTACATGGTTATCTTTATGCAAGGTATACCCCATATAATGAAAAAATTCGTTATGCGGGGTATCGCGATTGGTGCAAGAATGCTTTGTTATACAAATTTTTCGTTATGCGGGGCATTCGTTATATAGGGTTCCACTGTACCTTCCCTCTGTTATATACATATACAGTAAACCACCGGATAACGCTAAAACTTGGTTCCACAAGTCTTGGTGTTATCCGATTTTTAGTGTTATCCGATGCATGTTAAAATCCTATGGGATGGATCGGATAACGTTAAAGCTCCATAGAGATACATTGTAACCGCACAGGCTTTAGTGGTTGTTATCCGATCCATCCCATAGGACCTTAACGTTATTCGATCCAATTCTCCTCCCCAGATTACTTAACGTAATGCGATTTTAGTGTTATCTGATCCAATCGTTATCTGGTGTTTTACTGTATAGAGATAACAAAGCTTACTGTATAGACCCTTAATTACATTAGGTGTAACTTGTGAACCCATGATAAGCTCTACCATGACACATGATTGGGTGCATTTGTACACGTGCCAGGCGCATCTGCTTCTGAGTAGCTGCGAGGGTGGGCTGGACGATCTGGCACCATGGGCCAGCCCCAGCCCATAGACAGTAGTTTGGCCACCCCTGGGGTAGAGCATACTCCAAAACTGAACAATTCCCATTATCACAAAGACACATAGACTTCCGTATTAATGTTAGCATGTCTTGTTATCTGATTTCCTTCCCAAAACAAGTATTTTAAATTATTATCATTATGACTATCCTTCTCAAATACAGCTTCATATGGAGTGGCATCTGTCTTGTGATTCTGCTCAGTGAACAACTGTTCCTCAAATGTATAATAATCAGAGCTGATCTGCCTTAATGATTGAGAGCTAAATGACTCTTCTGTTATTAAAACCATAAGCAATAAAATGGACAAAAAGTGCATGCAGTTAACTGTACCTGGTTCTCATTACATTCAACAGGAATATCCTTGTGTATGGCCATCTGATACTTGGCAAATAAAGAGGCAGACTGAGTGAAAGTTGATTTGAATTGTGGATCTTCAGAAGAAACTGGTACTAACCTCACCTTCAGATCAAAGGAAAACAGAGGCAGATCTGAGTGTGCTCAAATGCTCCTGAAGGTGAGACTAGGCTATTATCTCCTCAAATCCATTTCAAAGCCTCTGCTAAGGAGACATACAAGGAGGAACAACCGCAAAAATGTCTAAAAATTTGAAACAGTGGTGATTAGTGTTAGGTTGGTTTGCTCTACATATACAGCAGAGCCAGTATGAGACATTGGATAGTGCCAGGTTAGGATTCAGAGGACACAGGTTTAAACTCCAGATTAGGTATGAAACCTCATGGGTTGGGGGTAATGAAGATGTGGCAGCAGTAAATCTTGATTGTTTCACATACCTTAAAAACCCTGTTAGAACTACCATCTACCAGAAATAAACTAGACAGCACATAGCAACAAAATGAACAAGAAAATACTGTTTACTAATCAGAATGTTATGTTTAGTAACGCATCTCAATTTACCTATTTAATTTTCCATGCCAATTAACTTCCTGAAAAATTAGGTACAGGCCATCAAAATTACAGGTCTGCTGGGGATCCGACTGCCTCTCTTCTAGAAGGACATACCTAAGGTTTTCAAATTATCTCCATAGGAATCCAGAGTTTTTAAACTTAACCAGTACCGGAAGATGTTTTCCTGAAACAAACCTTGACTGTTATTACTGATATATCCACTATAATATGCTTCTTTCATGAAAAGCAATAAAGACGACCAGAGTCATTACTGTTCCAAAGTCCTGCTAAACCAGATGTAGATTATAAATTCTTCATTAGTTGGAGTTCCTAAAATTGAAGATTATTTTCCCAATCTCAAATGTCTTAATTATTTTCAAGAATAAACTTTATCTCTCTTAGCGATACAGAGCTTTTAGAACAGTTAAATCCAATGTTTAATGTAACTAATTTTAAATGGGCTATCCATAAAGTATGAAACATTCTGAACATACTTTAATTCCACACCATTTTCCTTAATCTGTTAGATCAGGGATTCTCAACTGGGGCCCGTGAGTCAGATGCAGCCCAAGGGAACCATTTTGTGTGGCCTCCCACTGCCTCCAAGACACCAGGAAGTGCTATGTGGTGGAACAAGGGCAAAATAGCTGTCCTGGCCCTGAAGCTGTCTGAGGGAGCGTGACCCAGTCCCTGGTTTAAAAAGGTTGAGAACTCCTATGTTAGATTATCAGGTTCCACATGCCTACCCTGCATTTCTAACCCTTATAATGGTGAAGAATATGTTTGTTCCACCCATAATAATCTTTTATAAACAAACACTTTCCATATTCATTTTCCAAACACTAAAATGACTCCAATTGATCACTTTAAACATTGATGCACTCCTAATGTATAAAACTAAGGTGTTTGCAACATAATGTATGCAGGACACAGTGTGGGGAAAACTGCTGGAAATAATAAGCTGAGACTGCCAATATATGACAGAGGATGTACTGGTAGGCTGCAGCATCGAAGGGAAGAGGAAGACATATCATGAACAATGCAATATCCACAAGGGTGTTTAAAAGAAACTTTGGGTTCTAATGTAGAACATGTAAAATTTAGCTCTGTCCTAACTATGTGTCTTGCTCAATACAAAATGTATACCTCTTCAAAAACTTGTACAACGTCTTATAGAATGTCATTGTGAGACATTTAGGAATAAGAGAATAAATTTAAAATTGGAGGAAGGGCTCTATGTGGGAGTAAAGAAGAGAATGACAAATAGAGTGATTACAATAATAAAGTGAACTGGTACCAAATAAAATATTTTAGACAACATACCCTTCCCACACTTCATGCAATTTTGATTACATTCCTGTCCTTTCCAATGCAACATACTTTATGGATAGGATCTCTCCAGCAGAAATTCAACCCAAGGTAAGAATTGCTTCTAATGGCAGACAGTCTTCATTTGTATTACTATTAATAGAACATACAGTTGCCAGAAAAATTGCTTGATTCCCACCAGTTTTCCAAAAGAATGAATAGGGTTTTAAACATCTAGCTGTTCTAATGTTTGGAAATTTTAGTATATTTCACTTGTTCTCCTATTCCAACTTATGCAACCTCACTAATATCCAAGAAAACTCCTTATTGTCTTTCCCATTATAAATATGTTTAATTATTTGTGGCATCTATGAGATCTGTAAAACCTGCTTGTATTTCCAGGATATTAAGTTTGGCTGTGCTTATATCTTTTTTTTTATGGTTTCATGGGAATTAAGGATATTTACTAAAGTTTTCAATCATTTCAGAACAGACCAAAGCAACATGCTATCTGACCTGACTGGCTGTTGGTTTATCAGGTGGGTCCTTGTGAATAACCATCTGGTAATGTTTATAGATCTGGTATGACTCCTGAAATGTGGCTTTGAACTGGGAACTTGGTGGAGATGATTGCACCAGCCTCACCTTCCAAAGAATTAAAGATGTTAATTATTGCAACGATAGCCAATAAAGAACTGTAAACAAGAATAATAAGAAACCAATTTGGCAATAACAGATAAACATGTAAAACACCAATATATGTATTTTATCTTCAAAACCAGAATGTTTTGCTCTAATTAGTTACATGGTTTGTATCATGGATCTAAAACTATACAATTTAATTAAATGATTCTGAAAAAAGTTAATAGAAATTCAGTTCTGAGTTAATTAAGCAAAGAAGGCAAGTACTTGGTCCACTCAGTGGACGGACTGAGTCACTCCTTTTACCAGAAACTACACATTCTACCATAAACCAGCCCTTCTTCAGAGTTTACCAATCTGTACCATTTTGGCTCTCTGTCAAGGCTAATCTTTTTCCCGACAGACAAGCTTGTTTTCAGTTTCCCAATTGATAGCTTAAGCTACTTGATGACATCAGGAAATTGAATTTGTTCTTTACTTTTTGAAGGGAGGCAGCAAATAATTTTTAAGCCTAATGTTGGGGACAGCATTGATGAACTATATTATGTAGAAAAGTTTTTAAAAGTGAAATATTCCTCTCAGAAAGAGATGAGAGATATAAGACCCTGCTGTGACAGAGGTCTCAGGAGCATTGCCTCAAATCATCTCCCAAGTTGAAATAGACACTGCTTGAATATTTTGCTTCCTTTTCTGAATATTTCAGTCAGAAACAAGAAGGGAATCATGTTTATCAAAAAAAAAATGCCTCAAGATAAAACTTGCAGAATTAGCGTAAGAAACCTAGGCAGCCAGAGGTCAATAAACAGGCCAGGTTCTTTAGAACCATGGTTACAAATCTCTTTCAAGGGGACACTCTGTTGCTCAAAGAAGCAACCAAACTGTTTGTGTAGCTGACCTGTAAATAAGTCTACCACACTGCCCAGAAGGAATCAAGTTTGCAGAACTTTTAACAAATGTTCAGCAAAGAACATCTAAGAGACAGAGCATATTGCTAATTAAAAGAAGCAAAAATCATAATACTATTTAATTTCATTTAAATGTATGTATATATGAGACTGTAACCATAAAGCTAGTACTGTTAGTCAAACCACGAAGATATGACACTCAAGTTTGAAAGGTCAATCCTACTATTATGCAGAATAAGGCTGCTTCAGCTTGCTGGTGTTGGGTGTCAGGAAATGGCAGCACATTTTATTAAGTTCTTATTAATTTTTTACTGCAAGGAATGAGAAGTATTTACAGTTTTTTCTCCTGCATATACCAAAATTATTTAGATGGCATTGGATGTTGTGATTCCAAGCTGTTGGGGAGGTGGCAACATTTACAGGCTGACCTCTGGCACCAAAATGTCTTGGTCTGGCCCTATAAATCTATGTAATACCAAATCTCCCGTTAAATCTTTACACTTTGGTGTATTTATTCTGCAGTTTGCATTATACTGTTCACTTATGGTACCATAGCACCCTCTTGTGTTTTATTCAAAGAACAAATTTGCAAAGTTCTTTTAGATACAGAACATCTACTGCAGATGGGCTGCAAAATAGCCTGGGCTAGTGATGGCGAACCTTCGCACTCAAGCTGTTCTTGAAATTCAATTCCCAGAAGCCCTGATCAGCCGGAATGCTGACTTGGGCTTCTGGGAATTGAATTTCAAGAACATCTGGAGGGACAAGGTTTGCCATCACTGACCTAAGCTATATTCATTTTGCAGCCCATCTACATTAGATGCTCTTGTAGTTGACATTTTATTCCTAACTAGAATAAAACAGAGGCTTTCGAGGTGAAATACCTAACATTAGATAGCCTGATTCAACAAAGGAAACCATGGCCTTTAATCCCAAAGGCCAGATAAGAGCTATTAATTACAGTACCATCTGAAGGACATTAATTCTTAGAGTGCCATAAGATGGAATTGACATGACAGCATAATGAAATGACTAGGATTTGTTGGCCATCACTAAAGTAAATCCAATTGATATCAACAGGCTTATACTATCTGGGACTAAATCTGGATTTAGCCTTGAGAATAAATTTAAAAAACAAAGGATTTTTGAGACTACAAGCAATTAACATCAAGTCTTTTCAACAGAACTACAGTTTCATTTTCCTATTTAACCATTTTTCACCTTTCTCCAATAACTGGTTGTCAAATGAATAATACCAGATGAAGCTTTTGTTCAATATGTGACAAACAATAGAAATATCTCAGTACCTCTAACTTGTGCAAAGCATCTGGAGGTAAGGCAGCCAAAATGAAGTCATCAACTGATTTGGGCTGATTTGCTTTTGGTTTAGTTGTGCTCTGCCCATTCAAATCCTGAGCCTCAGGTTGAAGCCCAGGGTTCTGTGTTTGGTTCTGAAGACTTCTTTGCAATTTGCGTTCCTTCCGTATCTCCTTGGCTTTACGGCAGGGAGGTCTACTCAAGTCAGCTCCTTTGCCTGGAAAAATCAATGTATTTGTACTCAATCGGGAAAACATGTTTCAGGCGTCACACTCATTTGCCTTCTTATTTATCAGATTAAAAGGAAGATGATAAAATATTGTTGTACAAGAAATAAGGTTTTCTGGTGTTTTCACACTTGATAACGCTGTTTCTATTCATTGCAGGAAGCATTAAGAGAATACTATCTTACTTGCACATAAATTATTCTGTAAATCTATATAGGAGGCAGCTGCAACCTGTATACGAAAATGCATTTTTCATGAAGCAGGAAAAATGTCATTGGCATGGTTTTGTTTAAGGTGGATAGCTTGCCATGAAGTGACTCACACACTATGATCATGGAGCCATCTCCTACAACATACATGAAATAATACATGCAGGATTTAACATTGGGACTGCAATAGACTGCCACAGTTCTGAGGATATTATCAAGATGTGCCTTCACAGCCAGTCCATCTGGCATGACCTCTTCAAACTCCATGTCTGTTGGGAATCAGAGTTCCTCCTCTGCTCATGTTGCCCTTGGGTTTCCAGTGGCATTTCCTTAGTTGAGGGGTACCATCACCCCACCTAAAGGGGCTCATCAGCCCATAGCCATTGGACCCTTTAGGGAGTCAGGTTAGTTAACTGCCACCTGACACTCAGCGCTGAGTCACTGGCTGTAGAATCTACTCCACTACCGTAGTGGGATGTCCAGCCAGCCAGCCAGCCAGACAAACAAACAAACAGGCATATACAGTAAAACCCCATATAACAATTTTAATTGGTTCCATTTGGATTCCTACCGGTCCCATTGCGGAAACAGCAGGGGGACCAGCGGGAATCCATTTCACTAACAGCACAGAGGAGCCTTTGGCCAGAGAAGTGCTTTACCCCTGGGAAAGTGCTTCTCTGGCCAAAGGCCCCCCTGCGCTGTTAGTGAAATGGATTCTTGGTGTTCCACTTGCCAAAACGGCAGAGAGACCACCAAGAATCCCTTTCACTAACAGCGCTGGGCTGCTTTCCCCCTGGGAATGCACTTTACAAGAGGAAAGCAGCCTAGTGCTGCCAGTTCACAAAGGGGCTGGGGGGTAGGGGAAAGGTTCCCCCACACCACCCCAAAGCCACCCGGCTCTTGCCTTTTTTTAAAAAAAAATTGTATCATACAACAATGAAAATCATTGTACAATACGATTTTTTTATTATTTAAAAAAAAGGCAACTGTACGATGAAATCACTTTACAGGGTTTTACTGTACAGTAATACCCCGGATAACGTTATGACTTGGTCCCACAAGTCATGACGTTATCCGGTTTTTAGCGTTGTCTGATACATGCATCCAACAACGCTAAAAATAAAGCCCTGACTTCGGGGACAAACTGCTTTAAAGGCAGGCAGGGAAAGAAAGAGACCTCCCTACCTTTAAAGCCACCCCCATGCGACTGCAGTAGGGTCGGGGAAAGTGCCATTCCGACGCTACTGCAGGGTTCCCTCTGCTTACCTTCCTTTCTTTCTCCGACTCCCAGCTGATTGCAAAAGGCTTGTTTTTTTAAAACTGCAGGGAAGGGGGGGAAGCTGTTCTTGCTTTACTTCCTGAATTGAAAAAAAATACAGAGATGTGATTGGTTCTCTAGATCAGCTGATCTAGAGAACCAATCAAACAGGAAAGGGGGAAAATACTGAGATGTGATTGGTTCTCTAGATCAGCTGATCTAGAGGACCAATCACATCTCTGTATTTTTTTTCAATTCAGGAAGTAAAGCAAGAACAGCTTCCCCCCTTCCCTGCAGTTTAAAAAAACCAAGCCTTTTGCAATCAGCTGGGAGTCAGAGAAGGAAAGGAAGGTAAGCAGAGGGAACCCTGCAGTAGCGTCGAGGGAAAGGCAGGCGGGCGCTGGGGAGGGGGTTGCATTGGGTAGATGTTCTACCCAATCCAACTCTCCCCCACGCACACGCTTGTACCGGATAACGCTAAAAATCGCGTTATCTGATGCAAGATTTTTCCGAAAATCTTGCAACGTTATGCGATTTTAGCGCTATCAGGTACATTCGTTATTCGGGGTATTACTGTATAGGCAAATAAAATGATTATGGTTAAGATGAGTTAACATTTTTTTTTGTTCAGTCGCATAGTCGATTCCGACCCTTTGCGACCCTATGGACCATTGCCCGCCAGACACCTCTGGCCTCCACCATCCTCCTCAGCTCGCTCAGCTCAGTGTCCATTGCATCTACAATACCATCTAGTCATCTCATTTTGGCCACCCCCTTCTTTTGCCCTCCACCCTTCCCAGTATCAAGGCTTTCTCAAGTGAATCCTCTCTTTCTCATTTGGTGTCCAAAGTACTTTAGCTACATCTTTACTATTTGACCTTCTAAGGAGCAATCAGGGTTGATTTATTTTAGGATTGACTTATTTGTTCTCCTCGCTGTCCAGGGGAATCTCAAAACTCTCCTCTAACACCACATTTCAAAGGCATCTATTCTTCTGAGCTCTGCTTTCCTAATGGTCCAACTCTCACAACCATAAATTACCACCGGGGATACCATTGCTTTGACTATGCAAACTTTTGTGTGCAAGGTAATGTCTCTACTTTTAACTATATTCCCCAGGTTTCTCATAGCTTGTCTCCCAAGCATTCAAACAAAAGTTCTCTACCTACTCTTCTAGTCTGCAGCCACCTGTGACCAGTGAAAACCCTCTCTGGGAACCCAAGGTGGAAGGGGGCACAAAAATTTCCAATAGAAGGAGCTGGCTGTTTTTAGAAAGAGCTTACCTGGTTTGGGCACTGTACGGCCAACTTTGGCTGACTGCAGTGGCTTGCTTGAGTCAGCACAAGCTGCCTCACTACATGATCCACTATGTTCAGTGTCTTCTTTCTTCCCACTTTCTTCTCCTTTTCCTTTCTCTTCATTCTCCACTTTCTCTATATGATCGACATTGAAGGGCTCTAGTTCAGATGGGCTAGGGCCTGCTTTATCTTTTAAACAGCAATGGAAGCCAAAAGCATCTTTGGTGTTTGAATCCATGGGCTCCACTGTAACCAAAGAAGAGGCTATCAGCACACAGAAAAAGGCATTGGAAACATTCTGACACAAGACAACTTGATGTCAAACATTTTTGCAGCTACATAATGGAACTTTGGGAAACGGTTAATAAAAATCAGCCAAATAGCATGCTATTTTAATGTAAGAGTCATGGTGGTACACTGGCTAAATTGATGTATTGTAGCAATCAGTCAAAGCAATCAGTCACAGCAAAACATTGTGAGTTCAGTTCTGACCAGGGATCAAGGCTGACCCAACCTTCCATCCTTCCGAGGTCGGTAAAATGAGTACCGAGCATGCGGGGGGCAAAATGCTAATTAACTTGTGAACTGCCCAAAGAGTGCACTAATGTGGTATGGGGTGGTAATTGCTATTGCTATTAACATACTTTGTCAACTCCTCTTCCAAAGAGTTGATTATACAAGCTGAAGGGCCTTGTCTTACCCACAACTTGCCATTTGACATCTAGACCTTTGAAAATGTAGTAAGTGTTGATAAGTGTTGACGATGACAGGAAAAGATAGAGAACTTCATTCATATGTGGTGAGATTGCAAGCATGTACAAGATTTCTGGCTCAGGGTGGAATCAGAAATTAATAAAATAATGGGTTGGCATATAAAAATCACTCTTAAGGAAGCTTTAATTACAGAAATGGAAGAAGTGAAATTAGATAAAAACACGCATGACTTACTAAACATTTTCCTGACAGCCTCCAGAATATTAATAGTAAGGAACTGGAAATCCAATCATACTTGTAAAACTGAGGACTGGTATAAGGAACTCTGGGGAATAGCACTGAATGACAAATTAACAGAGGAATTGAAGTGTAAAAAAGGATTGATCAAATTTTTTGGGGGAAGTATGGAGACCCTTTGTGGGGGGTACTGATAATAAGGGTAGTAAACCTCCCCAAGAATCGATGTCATTTTGGAAAGCAAAGGGTTAATAAATATTGAGTATATAGTAATTAATGGGAAAATGTAGATACAGTAATCCCACAACCACGGGTGGGGCTGTACTACTTTATTTGTATTACATCATCATGGACAAAATAAATACAAGTTGAGACTGAGACTGTATGATTTTTTTTCTTTGTTTATTATTATTTTCCTTACATTTCTTTTTTTTACATTGTTTATTATTGTCTGGTTTTTTAGTGTTTTTTATTAATAAAAGAGGGGAAAAGAAAATTTAGTAATAAATGTGTACCATCAAGTGGATTCTGATTTATGGCAACTCTTTCCAGAATTTTTTAAAGGTAAAGGACAGTATTTCCTTCTTTAGTGGGCGCCCTTGGGCTGTACAGCTTGCCCATGATACACTGGCTGTCTCTTTCTCCCAGAAGACTCAGTGGAGAATCAAACTCCCAGCCTTTGATTCCACAGCAGATACCTAACCCACTGAGCAAATGTATCTCCAAGAAAATATATGATCACAGGTCTGCTGATTAACCTTCTTAATCTGTAATCTTTTATTCCAGACAAGAGAACAAAACATTGGAATCAGTTCGTATATAGCCACAGACAAATAGGAATACAGTACATACATTATTGGCCCTTCAGTTTTAGGGACCGATTTGAATTTGTGGTCACCAATGGAGACTGGTGGGATATGTAACCTGACACCCTGGGCTACTTTTTGGGTTCTTTCCCTATGCTCTATCAAAGGATCCACTGTGAGTCCACACATCTGAATCTGTCCCACATATGCAATCAGTTGGTGAATCTAAGGCAGGGGTGGCCAACCTATGGCCCATGGGTCAGCCCCAGTCCACGGCACCATTTCATGTAGCCCTCTGCCACCCTTGCCGCTACCAGAAGTGGACACGTTTACGACAGCCATTAAATACACCCACACCGTAAACACTTTTATGACAGCCACAGACACGTTTTATGGCAGCGTTTACATTGGGAGGAACCACATGACCAACCCGCTCAGCTGTCTGGGGGAGTTGTCTGGCCCATGGTGCAAAAAGGTTGGGAACCCCTAGCCAAAGGGATTACGGTCATCAATAAACACAAAGTTATTTTTTCCAAGAGATTTATCCAATTGTATTTATCTCCATTTTTCTCCCAAAGAGAAATCTTAAAGTTATTGGCTAACATCAGATTAAAAGTTTTAAAATAAAAATAATTTTTGCCAGCTATGCCTCTTAATGTATATTAGAGATATGCTTCTCTTCTGTTAGTTTGCCTAAATCCTAGAAGTTAATGGCTATCACAACATATTCCACATTTTAGCCATGTGCTTCCAAAATATTAAAGAGATAATCTCTGTTAAAAGACCGTAGATCGGTTTTTCCCAACCTTTGGGTTTTGGACTTCAGTTCCCAGAAGCCTAAGTTAATTGCCCAAAGTACTGATCAGCTAATCTACTACATAGGCTTCTGGGAATTGAAGTTCACCTGTGGTGTGTGTGCCCCACATTGGGAACCAATGAGATATACACTCTGGCCCAACAGACCTTGTTGAATCAAACCCAAGGTCCATATAGTCCAGCATTCTTTGCAATCATTTCAGTGTTCACTTTTCCATTGCCCTCTTTTCTGTCCATCTTGGTTTCAGGTGTTCACAAAAGAAGTATGTATTTCATGTATTGAACAGACAAAGCAAATGCACTCTTGCTCCAGATACAAGTAGGCACCAAAAATAGAGATACAGTAATACCTCGGATAACGGTAAGACTTGGTTCCACAAATCTTGGTGTTATCCGATTTTTAGTGTTATCCGATGCATGTTAAAATCCTATGGAATGGATCGGATAACGTTAAAGCTCCATAGAGATACATTGTAACCTCAAAGGCTTTAGCGGTTGTTATCCGATGCATCCCATAGGACCTTAACGTTATTCGATCCAATTCTCCTCCCCAGATTACTTAACGTTATGCAATTTTAGCGTTATCCAAGGTAAACGTTATCCGAGATATTACTGTATACTGTACTTTAAATGTACTCCCCATAGATCACAGCAGGATTTCTACAACTACAAAAAAAATTTCTAAACATGAACTGTAATGTGAATTAAAACTCCTAACTACTGATCCAGATTTATAGCTCTAGTCCTGTATACTTTACTGAAAGATTGATCTCCATGGAAATTTTTGTTACTGGCAAAATACAAGAACTAATTTTAAGAAAAAAATTTACCTTCATTATCTACTTTAGACAGTTCGCCTTTTGTCAAGAATTTCAGCATCTTCTTGAGAACCTTCTTATGAGATTTAGAAGGCTGAAAATGTAAAGCCTGGCATCTAACATAAGAAAAAGAAACAAAAGTATACTCAAGGTATCTTCCAATGAATACAGTATACAGTACTAAGTGTGGATTTGATCCATACCTTATTATGTTTCAAGATATTATCTGCACGTTCAACACTTTCCAATATACCCCCTTTTTGCACAATACAGTAATGTGACAAAATGTTATATGCCTTGACCAGCTTTGCTTTTAGGCATTCACCTGGCTGCCCCATGTGACAAAACAGCATTTGCAGCTGAGTGAGAAGGAAGGCATAATATGCCATCCCTCCTTTGCACAGAAACCAACCAGCCTCCAAGAGAAATAAAGGCCTTTTGGGTGGCCTTCAGAGACAGACAAGTATATCTTACCTTGGAAGACACCAGAAACTTAGCAAAAAGCAGCACTGCAGAGTTCTGTATACATGTAATTACACAGCACAATTATATTCAGTTGTTATCCTCACAGTAATCTGCAAGGAGTAATACTTTTGGAAACAATACTAGTTTTGCTAGCAATGCTATTCAGGAAGTTGCATTCCAAAAAAAGGAATTTTTCCAATCTCAAGCTAAGCTACAGTGATGTGATTCTGTGCTTTCATTTTTTCTCTTTCACACACCTACACACAAGTTCTTACCTTATTGTACAGTATATTCCTTAAAAAGGAAACCAAAGTTGTCTTCAGTGTTGCAATGTAAAAGGAAACCAAGGTGGTCCCTTACTCATGACTGGGAAGACTTTATAATATGAGTGGCAGTTAATCCAGGAAAGTGATTTCCACTGGCAGTGGTATTCAGGAAGTTGCATTCATTAAAAAGTATCAAGTTCTTACCTTATTGTATATTGAGGACAACAAGTCTGATTCATAGTCGGCTTGTAAACATATTTTCCGCTCCTACAAGTTTTAAAAATATATTTAAAATATGTGTTTACAAGATCCAAAAATAATCTTACACTAAACTAACTGTAATAAATCCTGTATTATAGGTGGGAAATAGCTACATTATTTTCATCTAACCAATTTTCAATCCTCTAAAATACATTTCCAAAATAATACTCTCTAATTTAAGTTCTACAAGGCTAAAACAAGTCTGAGATCATTGCTATATCATTTTCTTCTCTTGTGCCTGCTACATTCATCTTAAAAGCCCATAGATTTTAATAAGACAGAAAAAGTTAAGTTACATTAAATTATGTCTTCAGCAAATTATTTATTTTAAAGAGATATAAGTAATCTTTCAGATGAATTATCTCCAAAGCAGTTTAAACCAGGGTTTCTTAACCTGCGGCCCATTGGCCGGGTGCAGCCCATGACACCATTTCATGTGGGCCCCCACTGCCTCCACTACACCAGGAAGTGCCATGTGGTGGAGGAAAGGCAAAATTGCCATCCAGCCCCCAAAGTTGTCTGAGGGAGCGTGACCCGGCCCCTGGCTTTAAAAGGTTGAGAACTCCTGGTTTAGACACTTTAACAATGCCGTATGGCACAATCAATTAACTTTTGTCTTTGTGACAAAACAACCAAAAAAGGTACCAAAGGAAACAATGTTAAAGTTTTTAACCAGCATTCTGGGGTCTCTGTCCAATACTGCACTAATAACCTTATGACCTTCCACTATGACAAATCCAGTGAGAATAACTTCCTTCCTGAAAAACTGCTTCAAGACAGCACTGGGGTGACTTTTTTTTAATGGAGGCCAAATATAACATGACTTCAGCCTTTGATAGTGGGATAACTAAGAAAAATATTATAGGAATATGAGGTTAAATCCTGAGCCCATCTTCCAACTATCCCTGACACCAATGGTGCAGAAAAGCCAAATCCCTGATATATTAGCACAAGATAGTTCCACTCCTGTTTAAAGCACTTGTTTTAAACAACAGCAACCACCTTCGCACGCCATGTTCTAGACTGATGAGCATAGGTCAAATGAGGAACTGTTATCACAATAGACTAGTGATCCTAATAAAACACTTGTCTTAAAGCAGGAGTTCTCAACCTTTTTAAGCAGGGGGCTGGGTCATGCTCCCTCAGACAGCTTTGGGGGCCGGATGGCCATTTTGCCCTTCTTCCACCACATGGCACTTCTGGGTGTGGTGGAAGTGGTGGGGGCTGGATGAAATGGCTTTGGGGGCCACAATTTGAGAATCCCTGCCTTAAAGTGAAGAATTAAGTGAAGAATTAGTCTTCAGTGTTGTGAAGTACAGTCAAACCTTGCATAAAGAGCACCTCGCTTAAAGAGTAACTCGCTTAAAGAGCAGAATTTTCTCTGAATGTTCGCTTCGCTTAACAAATAAAACTAACCAAAAACTCGCTTAACAAATAAATCGGGGTTCACAATCCCCTTCACAATTGGTCACTTCCAATGGTGTTTCACTTAAAGAGCAAACTCACTTAAAGAGCAATCCTGTGAAACGCATTATGCTCTTTAAGCGAGGTACAACTGTACAAGGAAACCAAGGTGGTCCCCTACTCACTAGTGGGAAGACTTTATAAGAATATGAGTGACAGCTGATCCAAGAAAATTATTTCCACTAGATTTGTCATAGTGGCTTGGAAAAAGTAGAAGCCCCCAAGTGGCTGATGGGGGAGGGAGCTTTTTTGATAGCAGAAAGGGATGGAACAATTTGAATCAGCCTTCATATCACGTGGTCAGATTAAAAATGCATTGATTTCACCTGCAAAGCAAATCCTGCATTATTTGACCATGTGTTAGGACATTTTTCATTTGGGGGTATTGTACAAAGATTGCTGCCCAGTGGAATAGTACAACTTTAAGGCCCTCCATGTGTTCTGAACACAGGTGTCCATAATAGAGCCTCAAACTGATTGCCAGGCTGTGCATGCCTGGTCTACGTGCTCATGTAACAGCCCAGCTGTGGCTGATTAGAGAATCTGCCCAGCAACACTGGGGTATAACTGTGGCCCTCTGGGAAGGGTCTATGGAGGAGGTTATCATTCTGGAGGAGATTATCTGTG
Organism: Furcifer pardalis; assembly: GCA_030440675.1. Lineage (NCBI taxonomy): Eukaryota > Metazoa > Chordata > Lepidosauria > Squamata > Chamaeleonidae > Furcifer > Furcifer pardalis. The sequence goes on along the minus strand of CP126890.1, from coordinate 226,348,050 downwards.
AGGAGGTTGCTATTCTGAAGGAGTCTATATACTGAGAAGGACTGAGACACTGAAGGAGGTGATGCTGTTGAGAGCTTTTCTTCAACTGAGAAGAAAGAACTGCTAAAGGATCACCAGGACTCTTTTGAGTGCTCCTGGAGTTGGAGCCAACAGAGGACTCCAAGCTGTCTACCTACTGTGGGGCTTGGAGAGAGAGAGAGACTGTTGTATATAGTCCTGTGTATGTCTGTCTTCCCCTCACTGTAAGTAAAGCGCACCTTTCCACTGAAGGCATATGTGTGTGTGTTATTGCACTAAGGCTTTCGCTGCGTAAGAGCTTAAAAGTGCTACTCTGCTATTGAGCCACACATATCGCTAGGGGAAATCCCTGATACCATGTAATTGCAACATTAATCTCTCAAATGGTACTGTATTTGAAATAACTTTCCCCCCCAAAAGAAACACACCATGAAGCATCACATTTTGAACCAAGAGTGTATAATTTTTCTGAGAGGTGGGGACATTCTGACATGTCCAAGATTTTATATTACCAACTGAATGAAACGTTCAATCCCAAATGACAGAGCTCAACAGCAGAAGATTCTGGCTTCAGTGCCTGATATTTCAGTTTATAGACATTATGAAGTAGAAATGCTAAGAATGATTTTAGAAAACTACTTTTTGTCAGATGAAGCTGTATCAAGCCATATGAACCAACAATCAGAAGAATAATGATGAGATGTCAAGGCTTAAATTGTACAAACTGGAATGTATTCTACTAAGCATTCCTGAGATATTTTTCAATCTATCCATTGTTTGATAAGTAGTTCAGGGACACTTTCTTTAATAATAAAGAAAGAGTCCCTGAACTACTTATCAAACAATGTAGATGTCTTTTATTAATAATAAGACATTTTTCGGAGAGGTGGGGACATTCTGAGGTGTCTGAGAGGTGGAGACATTCTGAGATGTCTTTTATTAATAATAAAAGACATCTACTTAAACTCTGACACACACTTCAGTATTTAAACCCAGAACCCAATTATAGCAACAATGCTTAGAGGATATCTCTTACCTTCGCCATCCCCTGTCTACAAGAGCTTGATAATCCTCAACAGTCAGTGAATGAGCCCACATACCTAGAACAAATATAAGGCACTGAAAAATGTTGACAAGAAGGCTGCTGATAGTACTGTTCCAACAACATAGTTTGTGTTCCAACATGCTGTTGAAGATCACTTGTCTGAATTGAGTGCTGCTCCCACCAGAAAGTAGAGGACACCTACTTGTTCAAGAACCAATAATTTTAAATCACTAGGGCTATATCCGATATGCAAGTGGCTTGATGCAAAGAGGGTCCAACCCTTTGCCTTCAAATAATGGGAACAAACTATTAATAAACACTATGAAAAGCAAAAACTCAACTGCTTAAGATGCAATGTTGGGAGAACAAATCAGTTATTATATTTCTTATTTCACACTTTAAGACAGATACTGGATGGCATTTTTCTACAGAAAGGTAATGTAAATATAGAAAATTCAGTGACATTTATTTGCAATACAAAAACTATTTTAAAAGTTAATATTCAGTGGAAAATTTATAACCTAAATTATAATTCTCTGTAATCAACAATTAAATCAAATTCAACAAATGTTTGGTAGGGGAGTTCACTTAAGAACTCCCTAATGCATTATTACTCTCTTCCCTACAATCCTATCTAGTGTTCCAATTCATGATGCTCTCAGGACATTATTTTGTTTGAGGTACAACAGCAAATGCACACATGCCAAAGTCAAGGAAAGAATACTTGACATGAGGCAGAAAAAATTCCACAGGTGCTCTTCACACTTGCTGAACTACAGTAGTAAATTATATAATTTATAAACTGTTGCCCTTCATGGCATCCATGACTGATTCCTGGAGGCAGATACTTCACCTTCTGTGATGGTAAGGGAAAATAAAGGTAAAGGTCGCCCTTGCTCTAAAGCCAGTCATATCTGACTCTAGGGCAGTGGTGGTGAACCTATGGCACGCGTGCCAGAGGTGGCACTCAGAGCCCTCTCTGTGGGCATCTGTGCAGCCACCCCATCAGAGAGTTCACCCCACCCCTCTGCCCAGCTGCCCAATGGGACCGCTTCCTTCCTCCCCCCAGCACAGCGTTCACCCCGCCCTTCTGCCCAGCAGCCCAATGGAGTGTTTCTTCCTCCCCTGTTGCTGTGTTGGCATTTTGCGATAAATAAGTGGGTTTTGGGTTGCAGTTTGGATACATGGTCTCTAAAAGGTTTGCCATCACTGCTCTAGGGTTTGGTGTTCATCTCTATTTATAGATAAAGAGCCAGCACTGTCTGCATCTGCAGACGTTTCCGTGGACATGTGGTAGGCATGACTAGACACTGGAATGCACAGAACACTGTTTACCTTCCCACAGAAGTGGTACCTATTTATCTACTTGTAATTTCTTGCTTTTCAATTGCTAGGCTGGCAGGAGTTGGGACAGAAACAGGAGCTCACTCCGTCATATAGCATTTGGGTCTCAACTGCTGACCTGTCGACCTTCCAGTCATCAAGTTCTGCATCTTAACTATTAAGCCACCACAGTCCCTTTCATAATGGTAGAACCAGCCAAAAAAGGGAGTGGAATACCCATCTTATTCTCTTAATTTCCTCACCTGTTTGAATTTTCCCTTGTAAATTTTCACCACAATAAGCCAAATTTTAGCAAAACATGAAGTAACCAAGTACAGTGTTTTTGTTTGTTTTCTGACATGCAAGTAAGAGGTTAATCAGAAACCAGAATGGGCTTTTTCCACACCTTTGAGTTTGAAAGGGAGACATTTAAAGCGATAGCTGTAGGAAACTGTATTGCAGCTGTAGGAAGCTGTATTGTTATGTTTGCTTGTCTGTCATTCTGCTTGAGCAAACACATCTCCCTTTAACCCCTAAATTTGGTGTATGTAAACAATGCCTGTAAGTTTTACTCCTTGTCTGAAGAAGTGGACTTGATCCACGCAAGCTAACAATAAAAATGTAGCATTTAGTCTTTAAAGTGCTACAGTGTTTTTTATTTTGTTTTCTGATATGCCTGAACCACAGACTAACACAGCTACTATTAACAAAATATATCCAAATTTTCTTCTCACTGTTTCTCACCAGTGAGAGGGAAGAAGCAACTCTTTGTTAGGACAAATGCCATCATCGCATGCTCATCCCCCACCCTTCTGTCTCACTATGAGGGTAAGAGGTCAAGGAGTGGAAAGACAACCCAATGTCTCCTATCTCACGCCACTTCTCTCACTGGATGACGTGCCAACTGGAAAAAACCCTGACAGCATGCAACTCCAAGGCAGAGCATAGAGCAGACAGTTAGGTGAGAAGATGACCACTCCTTTGACCCGTGGAAGCTTCCTATACTGGATGACTCAAAAGATATAACAGATGGCTAAGCAAGTAAATATGTGGTTGTGCTTTCGCTCAAGGATCCTCCCTCCTGTGGATCTCTGAAAGAGCATGTGACATAAACTCCAAGCAGTTCCTTCTTGCATACAGTATTTCCTCTTCCAAAAGTAAACATTCAGGGCAGGTTAACCTGCCAGTATCCTTTCTAGTTTTTACTAAAAGTTACAGAAAGAAAACAGAGTGCGATGTATGATCACTTTTCACTTAACCAACTTGTTGGGTTTTTTTTAAGCAGTCAGATTTAGCCAAGCCCTTGGTAATTGCCAAGGAATAGAGGGGTTGTTTCTCATCACGGAAGCTAGGAAAGACATAGAAATATAAATTCTAGAGAAACTGAAAACCAGATGGAAGATTAACTAAATTATAAACAATTACAGTCCAGTGTGCTATAATTTATCTAAACTCCCAACTATAATACCAACAAAAACAAAAGAAGCCATATTGATCTCTAAAAATAAAACAGAATCCCTAATCCTCAAACTGGCAAGCATCAGAACCAGCAGCAATTCCTGACTGTTACATCTACCATGGTGAATGTATGAATTTTATAAGGGGTTTCCATTAAAAAAAACTCACTATAATGCTATAAACTGCAGATCACTTCTGGGATTACTGATGGATTAGCAGCATCTTAGATACTTCTATGGGGGGATCATTTTGGGGAAGTGTTTCATTAAACTGCGTCCATTTCTGGACTTTTGTGCACCATCCAACCGTGCCCTCTTCTCTCGACCCCTCCGTTCGCAACAAAGGTATTACACACCAAAACAAGGAGCAAGAGCAGCGCGTGTGAATCAGCCAACCCGTGTTTACACGCCAAAACAATTCAATACTCAGGTCCAAGCTCCAGTCTCGAGGCATGCCAAGGAGGGGCAAAAGCAGTGCGTGTGAATCAGCCAACCCGTGTTTACACGTCAAAGCAATTCAAAACTCAGGTCCAAGCTCCAGTCTCGAGGCATGCCACGGAGGGGCAAAAAAAGCAGTGCGTGTGAATCAGCCAACCCGTGTTTACACGTCAAAGCAATTCAAAACTCAGCTGCAAGCTCAAGTCTCTAGGCATGCCACGGAGAGGGGCAAAAGCAGTGCATGTGAATCAGCCAACCCGTGTTTACACGTCAAAGCAATTCAAAACTCAGCTCCAAGAAGCTCAAGTCTCTAGGCATGCCACGGAGAGGGGCAAAAGCAGTGCATGTGAATCAGCCAACCCGTGTTTACACGTCAAAGCAATTCAAAACTCAGGTCCAAGCTCCAGTCTCGAGGCATACCACGGAGGGGCAAAAGCAGTGCATGTGAATCAGCCAACCCGTGTTTACACGTCAAAGCAATTCAAAACTCAGCTCCAAGCTCAAGTCTCTTCTAGGCATGCCACGGAGGGGCAAAAAAAGCAGTGCATGTGAATCAGCCAACCCGTGTTTACACGTCAAAGCAATTCAAAACTCAGCTCCAAGTTCAAGTCTCTTCTAGGCATGCCACGGAGGGGCAAAAAAAGCAGTGCGTGTGAATCAGCCAACCCGTGTTTACACGTCAAAGCAATTCAAAACTCAGCTCCAAGCTCAAGTCTCTAGGCATGCCACGGAGGGGCAAAAAAAGCAGTGCATGTGAATCAGCCAACCCGTGTTTACACACTGAAACAATTCAATATCCAGAATAAGGGTATAAGAATGCGGGTTCCCAACTCTTTTAAAAGGGAAATTTAAAGCTGCTTTTTGAGAAATGCTTTTCTTCCAACTATGCTACAGCCGCTCATAACTCCCTTGCTTAGACGCCTTGCTTTCCCACGAACCCCACTCGTGTCTCGTACCGTGAGAGAGGTAGCCCGTTTCGTTCTTGCAGTAGCCACAACGGTAGCCGTCCTCCCCGCCAAAGTACTCTACGATGCTCGAGGAACGTCCTCCCATCCCCGCCATCTTTACCGGCAGGCTTAGCTCAATAATAACCCCGCGTCCTCAAACCCTGCAACACAGTCTCTCGTTCAGCCACTCCAGGAAGGAAGGAAGGCAGGGCGCCGCCATCTTTGCAAAGGGCAAAAGCCCAGTGGGCTCCACCAAGGGGCTGCTAGGCCGCTACTACGGTCTCAACCAATCGCTTTTTCACCACCCTCTTCCGGTTGCCAAATAGAGTCCTCCATATGCGGGGCAAAAAAGAGATTTAAAGAGGGGTTGGGGAGAGACAGACGGCTTTAAGGGTTTTCTTTAACTGCTATACTTAATCATTTCCTCCAATTAAAACAAGCAAAAGGTAGTTAGTAAAGGATGTCGATTCTTTTTTTCTGAAAGGGTCTGTCATAAAAGAGCAGCCAAATTATTTTTCAATTTTATTTCTGTTGTCATTTCACCTGGGAGGAAAAGAGGCATTTGAGAGACGTTTCCCCCCACCCCAGATGCAATATATATATATATCTGACTAGCCCTGGGTAACAGTCTGTATAGGTACAGTACAATACATCTTGCTGTCTTTGAAAAATATCTGTCTATCTATCTATCTATCTATCTAAGACGCTGACTGGGAGGCGGAAGGTCAGCAGTTCGATTCCCGAGTACTGCAGGATGGAATGAGCTCCCATCTCTGTCCCAGCTCCTGCCAACCTAGCAGTTTGAAAGCAAGAAATTGCAAGTAGATAAATAAGGGACCACTTCGGTGGGAAGGTAACAGCGTTCTGTGTGCTCCGGTGTCTAGTCATGCCTGCCACATGACCATGGAAACGTCTGCAGAAGCAGACAGCGCTGGCTCTTCGGCTTAGAAACAGAGATGAGCACTGACCCCTAGAGTCGGATACGACTGGCTTTCGAGCAAGGGAAACCTTTACCTTTACTATCTCAAAGACAGCAACACATACACACCCTCCACAAAAGAAGCTATGCATCTTCTGACACTCCAAGGCAAAATCGTAGCTTTGGGAGCACAGAACAGACCAGTTCTTGCTATCTATCCTTTGACTTCCCCTCTGCCTAGTAGTGGGAATGTACTTGAGGGTACCAGTAAGTTGGGAGAAGGCATTTATTTCTCTGTCTCAAGAAGCAAAATGTCTTGAATTGATCAGGAGTGAAACAAAGATTTACACATTAAATATTTCATCCATGACAAGAGACGAGTATTTCATCCATTCCTGGAGAGGCAGCCCCCAATGATGCTCATTTATGCACTGCTAATCTTCAAGACTGACTACTGCAATGCCCTTTTATGTGGGGCTACAGAATGATTTCACCAGTTCCAGAACCCAGTGTAGTGTAATGAACCAGGGTTCGGATCCGTACCTGGCCATGGAAACTTAATGAGGAACTGGAATTGTTAAAACCACTCCTTAAATAACTTTGAAAGCCCTATTAGGTTTGCTGTAAAATGGTTCTGACTTGATAGCACTTACATAACGTTTATCAGTTCCACATCTTCATAGTTTTCGTAGCTGAGCAAGGATTTGAATCCTAGTCCTTCACTCTTATCCATTACACCAGACTGAGTATTTACTTAGACGTGTTTAAGATACAGACTGTGGAAATGGAAAACTCAGGTTTTCTGAATATTTGTGAAACTGATCAAAACAAATCTGCACAAATGACCATCCAATGCTAAAGATGCAATACCCTCCCTCTGTTGGAAGCAAGATTCACTATTATTATTATTATTATTATTATTATTATTATTATTATTATTATTATTATTATTATTATTATTATTATTATTAATTTAAATTTATATACCGCACTAGGTATATAATTTAGTTATTTATAAGGTGCACAATTTATATGCACTAGGCTCTGTGCAACTTACTACACACAACATTAATGTGTGCTGGGGTGTCATAAATACGTACTGTGTGCGTGAGGGATTAGATAATAATTCATAGACAATTCATGCCGAAATAAACATGATTTTTAATTATACTTAAACCACAATTTTATTATTGTGAAATGTGTTTCTGAGGAAACATACATAGGCGTGAGATGTAAAGGCCTGCTCCTTCCCCAATACCCCAAATCCATTTTCTTATTAAATCTCTTCAGTTCTGTTACAACAAACAACGGGATTCCTTAAATATATATTTAAACCATAGCAAAGCAAGCCAAGAAGGAATCTTGCTCTACTAATTTCACCTTTGATTTTTTTAAAAACTTGATTGTAGTTTGAGCCCTGTGTAAGAATTGTGATTAACACCATTGGGAGCAAAAAGGGATCCCATTCAATACGCCATTAAGAAAAACTGACAGACGCCCTAGTGGCGCAGTAAACTGCTGTACTGCAACCAAAACGTTGTGAGTTCTATCCTGACGGGACACAAGGTTGACTCTGCCTTCTATCCTTCCAAGATCGGCAAAGTGAGTGAAACTCATGTTCTGGGCAAATATGCTAATACTGTATGTGAGCCGCCCAGAGACTGCACGAAGCGCATTGGGGCGCGACAGAAGTGTCACTGCTGCTATTATTGCTGTCAGAGTCTCAGCGCCATTGCAGGCGACGAGGATGACGGACGGAAGAGGAGCATATAGAGTTGGTTAACCTGGTCCAGCTTCCGCCAACTTTATTTATGGGCATTAGTGAGCCGCGGGCAAGGGCGCTGCGAAAGCCGCCCGTTTTGCGCAAGGCGCAACCCAGCGCGTCCGCGCCCTTTGGTTTCCCTCCTACTACGGGAGCGCAAGGGGTGCGGATATGGCGCTCGCAGCTGTCCTTTTGCGCTCCAGGCACTTACCGGTGGAGACTTTCCCCCGGGAAAGCCCGCAGTAGCCGCACCGATAGCCCTCCCGGACGCCTTCGTATTCCACGACGGAGCGCATGGCCGCCTTCCAAGCGCCGCTCACAGCAGCGCGGTGCAGCGACTCCGGCTTTACACACGCAGGGAAAATTCACGGGCGCGGTTCAGACAAGCGCGTCAGGCGGGTAGGCAGAATCCTCGGAGACCTCCCCGCAAGCCCTGCGAATAACATCCGAGGCCGAATGGAAGGAGTGCGAGACTAGAAATTGCCCTGCCCTGACCCGCTGGATCTATGCGGCCATTCCTAGATAAGGCGGGACTGCGGTGGCTTAATGATTAAGATACTGAACTTGACTGGAAGGTCGCCAGGTCAGCAGTGCGAGAGGCCCAAATGCTGCACGATGAAATGAGCTCCCAGTTCCTGCCCACCTAAGCGGTTTGAAAGCAAGAAGTTGCAAGTAGATAAATAGGTACCGCTTAAGTGGGAAGGTAACAGCGTTCTGTGCACTCTTGTCGTCATGCCTACCACATGACCACAGAAACGTCTGCAGAGAGACAGCATTGGCTCTTTGGCTATAGCCAGACACGAGTACTGCCCCCTAGAGTCGGATACAACTGGCTTTCGAGTAAGGCTGACCTTTACCGTCCTAATAGCAAGACCACAAAGGAGGCAGTGTGGGGAAAGTATATGGAACATGAAGTGACAAAGAGAATTTTCTAGGACACTGATGGAAGAACATTTTTGATTCATTTTTCAGCTACCCTGCCCGGTATGTTTACCTGCAATGTATACATTTCTATCTTATTGTTCTTCCAAAGGGAAGGAAATTAACTACAAGTAATACCTCATATAACATTAGTATCGAATAACACTAAAATCGCATAACATTAAGGAATTGCATCAGATAACATTAAGATCCTATGGGATGCTTCAGATAACAACCACTAAAGCCTGTGTGGTTACAATGTATCTCTATGGATCCCATAGGATTTTAACATGCATCAGATAACACTAAAAATCATATAACACCAAGACTTGTGGAACCAGATTTTAGTGTTATCCGAGGTTTTACTGTATCTCATTCTCACATGAATTATAATCTTGCAGTCTATAGTTCCAAAACCCATCCCTATGCCATTTGTCCCCTTTCAAGGGGAACTGCCACAACTCTAAAGTCTTCGGAACCAAGACTTCCTTTCCCCACAAAGAATCATCTTCTAAATCCTACGGTGCAAAATATACTGAGAATATATTAATCATCTTGCTGAATGCAAATTGAATTAACGTGAATTCATGTCTTTGAAAAACAAATCTGAGAGCCATTTCTCTCAGACATGCTACTTCACATCCAACACAAGTAGATTTCAGGGAGGGTAAAATGTACCCAACAAATATTCACATTCTACCTTGAGATAAAAGAAATTCTTCTTCTTGTGCCGCATCCGATTCTGAATATTGGCGATCTTCATGGCGATCAGCCATGAAGACTGTCCTGAAAATAAGTCGTGGCCTTTCATCTGCCTTCTACATTGCAACGTGACACCCTTACCACTGATCCAGCTCCATGAGTTACTTTCTGGTCCTGAGCCCTTTTGGCACGCAAAGACCTCCGCAGCCCCAGGCCAATATGGTATGGATGAAGCTGCTGCTCTCCATCAAGATAGATTCAAGTAAGATTCAAGTGAGATTTAATCTACTTGGGGACCATCACCCTTCCCTGTGGACTTTGCCAAAGCCACTACTCCTCAAGGTAGTCAGGTTAGTTAACCGCCACCTAATGCTTGGTGCTGAGTCATTGGCAGTATGGTCTACTGGATAACAGGATAACCTGGCCAGACTCTATAATTTTAGGTTCATGAAAACGGCTTTGATCTGATGCTGTATGCATAAGCACATAAAGGCAATACTGAAACAATCTGATGAGACACACTAAGGTAGCAATTTATTTATTTATTTAGATTTATTATCCCACCCCAATCAGGCAAACCTGACTCTAGGCGGCTTAAAAAAAAAGATTATACATGATGAGTACAAAACAAACTAAACAATCCCACTATACCCCTACAAATTCAGAAATTGAAACCCGAATATTCAAAATTAATTTAAAAAATAAATAAACTATAAGCTATGCAACTTTTCTGATGCAGAAACAAGCACATCATGCTTCTGCTTTAGATCTCAGTCTTTTTCTTTCTACTTTCTCCACATATTTATAAACAGATAAGTTAGATATTGGGGGAAAAAAGATTACCGTACATTGTGGTAAATAATATACAAAGAAATACATAATTTACAATGATGAAGTTAAAACTGATGTTGCCCAGCTGGGCAAATATATTTAGAGTAAAAAGGTTGACATGTTCTGGCTAGACTTGCTTGCAATTATCCTGCCAACTTAGCAGCTGGAAAGCAAGAAATTGCAAGTAGATAAATAGGGACAACTTTGGTGGGAAAAGATGTTAGGGCATGAAAGGAGCCTGAGTGAAGTTCCTCCAGCAAAAATCCTTTCAACCCAGAAAGCACCTTTGTGTGCTTTTGACATGATTAAAAAGTAAAAATCCTGTGAGAACAGTTTTCTGATTAACACACAAGAGTGAGAATAAGGACATTGTAAATGGAATAAATGCAAAATGAGACAAAACGAATTTATAAAATATAACATTTAATTTCAAGCTTTTTTATTGCTATGGAAAATTAACCTCATGCAGTATAATACAACTCCACAACATTTTTAAAAGTCCTTTATTGAAATAAAAAATGAATTTTTAAGCAGAAAGACTTAGCTAATTTTCACTTTCGTATTTGCATTTCCACTTTATGGAAAGGTGAGATTCCTCTTATTGACAGTTGAAATATCTACATTAAAAAAATTAAGAGTAAGATTTCTGCAGAACATAAATCTCAAGTGGTCTTATTTTTCAAGTTCAGTAGTGAAAAAACTAGACATAGAAACAAAATAATTACATGGTAAAGTTCATATCTGAAAATAGTTTACATTCAGATTGGTTCTGTCACGTTGGTGTCTGTGTAGCAGATGGAATCATGGGCTGTGAAATTTCAAAAGTCTCCACAATACGCTGCAAAGAAAGAACTGGCTTTTAGAAACATCCTCCCGAAGACAAATGTGTACGCTAAAATAAGTATTCTGTCTTTTTATCCTACTGTCAGTTGCACGAGAATATGCTGAGAACCTGCATTTTAAATGCAGTCTGGTTGCCCAACCAATCTGATCTAATTAGGACTAAATGTTCAGGGATACAGTTTTGCAGGTCAGACAGTGAGAACTATAACAATCAGTACCAGGGACAAGATTCCCTATAGACAATTGTTATCATTTTTTCCAAACCATTTTTGTTCTTGTTGATATTTATAATTTATTCAATTTTCCTATTCCCCCTGGAGCTCACATGGCTGCCCAAATACCAGATCTGAAAAACTCCTTGGTTTTTCAGAAGATGTAACTCCAACATTCAAGAATGCTTCCCCACCTCTCATCCCTGTATTTTGCTGTTAAGTCAAGGCAAGTTTAGCATCAGATTCTTCCCACTAGACCCTGACTTCATCTATAATTTCATATGTGTATCTGTGTCTGCAAAATTTAAGGAAAAGAAACAGGTCTTATATATTCCTCAAAGTGACACAGAAAATAAGTTTTTACACATCTACAATAATTTACATACATTTTAACCTATACAATAGCATTTCAGGCAGAAAACAAGGTTACAGAATGTAAGCTACTGGTTTTTTTAAAGTAGATAAATAGGGTTTTTTAAAAGAAAATCTTCAATTAGCTTAAAAAAAAAGAAAATTAATATACCTGCCATTCCTCATAACTGATTGATATGACTGCTTGTTTCCTTGGGATAGCATCCTGGTCATTTCCTCCTTCTTCTGGCTTTAAAGGTTCTAACAAAGCATTAGAATTTTAGGAAATTTGCTTTTCCCCTCTCAAAACAGAAAAGCCAACATGCCAAAGCAAACGCATGCAACTAAGATCAAAGCAAAATTAAAGCAATGTGCAATGAATCATTTTACCTATAATAGGAAGCTTGTCCTGATCAAGTTTTATTCCTGCAAGTCCATCCTAAAAGTAAAAACATTTCCATGTACTGTCAACCTAGTCCAAATGAATCAAACACAGTAAAATAATACACAACAGTAATTCACGTATGTTAAATAATTGTTGCTTATTAGTAGAACTAGTTGTCCCCATCTTCCTATTTACTTAACCAGTAGAAACAGGAGGCATTCCCTTCTAATTTTACACCAACTAGTTGTTTACTGCAGCCAAACTCAAGAGCAGTAGTTTGTACACTCTATGACGAATAAGAACAGTCATATTTCAAAGATTTAAGAACTAGGCTATACTCCCAAATTCAAGTCTTCATTTCAAAACACATTTGATGATTAGAAGCAGCCAGATGTAAACAAGATTCAAGCTTAATAATGAAACTAAAATTTTGGAATCATAAGTACAGGGCTTCCTTTCACAAGGGTAATGACATGCTTACTCTAAAGGCTTGCAATTTTATACAACTGTCATTAGCCCAGTTTAAACATATTACCAACTTAATATTTGACAACCCTGCTAGTTTAGGAATATACTCTCCTTCATTTGGCTAAATCGATACAGAAGTACAGTTGAACCTCGCTTAAAGAGCATAATGTGTTCCACAGGATTGCTCTTTAAGTGAGTTTGCTCTTTAAGCAAAACACCATTGTAAATGACCATTTGTGGGGGGGATTGCAAACCCCGATTTATTTGTTAAGCGAGTTTTTGGTTGGTTTTATTTCTTAAGCAAAGCGAACATTCAGAGAAAATTCTGCTCTTTAAACGAGTTGCTCTTTAACCTAGTTGCTCTTTATGCGAGGTTTGACTGTATATATTTGTAGGTGTGCACACCAATGGAGAAAGAGCATGTTATTCTCTGTTTTATTAAGCCATGCACTTCCATCATCATTATCATCATCAATTAATCTTATATATCGGCCTGCTGGCCAGAAGGCCACACAAGGAGGTAACCATAAAGCAATACAAAAGGTACAAGATAAAATCAAATATACAAAGTAAAGCCAAAAGAATTCCACAGCTGAATTTACTAATGACAGAACCTATAAAATGGGATTAAAAGCAGTGACTTGACAGATTACACACAACCCTCTATAATAGAACATTCAATACCTGTATATTTTCACTAATCTGTGTCAGACGAAATTGTGCTAGCAGAAAGGCATGACATTTGCTAAATAACTAATACTTGAGTCTTCGAAATATTTCTCCTTACCCTTATCAAGAAGGATACGTGAAACATGTTTTCCACAGTTCGTGCAAACGAATTTGGATCAATCACAAATTCAAGGTAGGATATCGGCGTATTAGCTATAGAAATAAAGAATAACAAATATTTTTCGGTTTCTATTTCGTGTATTTTCTTTCTCTCTTGCATTTTTGTTTACTCACATGAAACAAAATCTATGCTTCTCAAACACATGAGACCTTTTCTAATCCCTAGTCTGCCCTGTGACACTATCCACCTTTTCAAGAGAGTAAAGGAAACCTGTAGGGGAGAGAAACCCACAAAAAATGTTCACTCCAAATCCTGGAAAATATATATGGCTTGACTGTTACTTCTCATAAAAACACTGTTCTTATGGGAGGAGACTGCAGGTTGACAAAGGCAGAGCAACTTGCTGGTTGAGTGCCATTTCCTAGCAGAAAATGTACTTTGGGAATTTATCAGCTTATTTATTTATTTATTTATTTTCATTTCATTTATGTCCCGCCCTCATCCGACGACTCAGGGCGGCTTACAATTAAAAACAATTAAAACACATTACTTACAACAAAGTTAAAATTAAGTTAAAAGATAAAAAAGTTTTAAAAGATTACAAAAATTGCACGACGAATTTGCTTGAAACAGTATTCCATGCATATAGTATTCTATAGCGACAGCATGATGGTTTTGCTCAGATCATCATCGGCTGCTACTAGTATCTGAGTACACATTTTTCCTGGACAGGAAAAATTCCACTCACGTGACTGCCGCAGCCTTGAGGAAATTAACAAGGTGCGCCTTCACAGCCAGTCCATCTGACATGGCCTCTTCTGCCTCCATGAGCACTAAGAATCAGAATAGTGAAGTGGTTCCTCCTGATTTTGCCGTTGGGTCCAATATGATGGTTTACAGTGGCATTTCCTCCACTGGGGGGACCATCACCTGACCTAAAGGGGCTCATCTGCCTGTAGCCGTTGGCCCCTTTAGGGAATCAGGTTATTTACCGACACCCAACACTCGGCGTTGAGTCACTGGCTGTATGGTCTACTCCAGGGGTTTTCATGCCATGGGCCAAACCACACAAGCTCCATAAACACTGCCATAAAATGTGTCTGCTGCTCTTGTAGACACGTTTATGACAGCTGCAGGTGTATTTTCGGCTGTTTTCGCCACTTCCACAGCTTCTGGCGGTGGCAGGAGAGAAGACGGCGGGCCACATGAAATGGCACCCTAGGCCGGGTCCAGCCAGCAGGCCGTAGGTTGCAAACTCCTGGTCTACTCAATTACCATAGCGGGATGACCAGCCAGCCAGTATTGCTCATATAAATTTGTTGATAATGCTATTCATTTACTGTACTGAGAGAAAGAATATTGCATTTTTCTTCTCCCATGCATCATATTCATTCTTAAGCCAGCAAAGTCTTAACTGGATTTACAATACAAATACTTACGATCTTCTGTATAATAGGTCTGTAAAAATCCCAAAATCCTTTCTACTTCTTTTTCTGTTGCTTCTTGATGAGATTCTTCCATTTTCTTCAACTAAAAAAAAAATTACCAGCATATTATCAATAAATTCTCTCCACATCTTCCACAATATTCTCAGCTTATATGAAGGATAGAAACATTTTGTAGTCCTCATTAAAATCTACTTTATTGTTTGTGTACCATGGACAGTATCTACCATGAAGTACAAGTTCATATTTAAGTAAAATGCAGCTTTTCAACTTAAATTTTTTATTAATTAAAACAAACAAACAAACAATGTAATAAAAAGAAAGAAGGAAGAAGAAAAAGCGGTAAGTAGAGTCTAAGGACACTACCATCAAGGATTTAGTGCGTGAATTCAATGGGTTGAATTATGCTCATTAGTTCATTTATTTCTTTTGTTTCATTCATTAGTTAAGGGTGATGTTTCAAATGGGGAAAAATAAAGACATGTTCATAAGATTGAGGTTCTCATAAAATGTTCATTAAATCTAAGGTTTTCTGAGCTAAGGTAAAGGTCATCCTTGATCAAAAGCCAGTCATATCCAACTCTAGGCTTCAGTGCTCATCTCTGTTTATAGCCAAAGAGCCAGCGCTGTCTGTGTCTGCAGACATTTTCATGGACATGTGGCAGGCATGGAACACTGTTTACCTTCCCACCAAAGTGGTCCCTATTTATCTTCTTACAATTTCTTATTTTTAACTGCTACGTTGTTTTAACTCAAAACCAGAAATCCCAATTTCATTTGGATTTATTATTTTTAATATTTTATTTTTCAATAAAGATGCGTTTAACCTTTATTTTCCATTCTCCCCAACTCTACCCACTATACACATGTGTCCATAAGCATCCCACTGTACACACAATTCACCACAAGTGAATAACTGCAAAGGATCTATTTTTAAAATAAATATTTCAATAGTCAAACTGCAAAGAAAAAGAGTTTTTCCTTCACGATTCCTTGAAAGCAGTTCTTCAATAAGAGGGAAAGCCAAAAAGGAAACTGGTTATTACTTCAAAGGAGAAACTTCCTACAGTGTGTCCATTCTCACACCAATGTATCTATTCTGTTGTGGAGAGATTTTTTTTTTAAGGAAAGGTTGGAGTGTTTTTTTGTTTTAAACCTTCATAGAAAATGTTCCTGAAGTCAGATCCAAATTGTATAAGTATCAATAGAAAGGTTATTCTGTCCTCTTACAACCGCACTTTAGATCACTTCAATCGGTTGATCAGTTTTTTTGCTGGATCACTGCCAAACACACACACACGGGAAATGTGATTTCAACAGTCATGTTTTTCCTCAATATCTTTTTTGTGGATTCCTGCTTTGGCGTCATTTTTCTCCACATACTGTATCCACCTCAGGAAGTTGTCATATTCACTTTTTGAATTTGTTTTCCCTCCTTTTTGGGGGTTTGTGTGACCTCTTTTTAGTGTTTTGTAAAACGCTTCATAGATTATGTTTCCAAAGTCCAATTCCAAATCCAAGTGTCCCCACGAAGGTTAATCTTTCCTCTTTCAAACAGACTTTGGATCATCTCAATTGGTTGGGTAGTTTTTTCGCTGGTCCCCTGACAACCAACCGCCCCCTAGCAAAACTGTCACTTTTCCAATGCTACTTCCGAAAGCGATGATGTCATTCCCTTGTATTTTCGGCTTTTGGGTTCTACCAATTCTTAAAGTCGCCAAGACGATCTTTCAAATGACATAACCCTTATTTTTGCGGGTAGCTTAGTTTTGGTGTTGGAGCCGTCAGACCACCCAACCGAAACATAAGACGTTTATAGAATTCACGTCAAAACCATATAATGTTGTAAAATGCATTGTTTAAAGTACTATACATTTGAAATATTACATAATATTTGAGACCACTATGTGAAGGTTCTGCTTCAGGTACAAACTATCTAGTTTTTGACAAGGAGAAAAAGTATGCAAAAGCAGAGCACACAATCTGAACTATTGTCATTAGTAAGCAAGTAAGTCACTGTGAAGTCTGGTTCTGTTCACGGTAATCAAACTAACCCAAATCAGGGATCTTCTGTTATTACTGTTGTAAATAGTCACACTGATCTTGTTATTACTGGTTATAAATAGCACACTGATTTGCAAACTAATCTGTTATGAAAACCAACCACTGTGTGCCTCTGTACTTGATATGTATAAACTGATACCATGAAAACTCACTCTTATGTCTGATGAAGTGGGCTTGAGCCAGGAAAGTTAACATTAAAATACAGGAGTTAGTCTTTAAGGTGCCACAATTTTTTTTGTCTTGTTTTATTTTCACTCTGATATACTAAAATAAGGAAGATCTCTGCAAGAATCAGCATGCCAAACAGGGTCTTATATTTGCAAGATGTTATCCTGTTAGGAGTATCATTTCATGTTTAAGTTCTCCTGTGCCATGATATTGTTAATTTGAGTCTGATATCTTTCAAATGGCAAAACTGTAACTTCAAATCTCCAACATTTCCCTCACATACCTGTGCTGGCATCACCCTTTTTTCTTCAATCCCTGACTTTTTCCGCTGTCTCTCAATACGTGGCTTCACAACAGGTGGATCAGAAGTAAATGTTCCTAACCTGAAACAATAACAACATTGCACAATATTCTCAATGGTTTAAAAACGTAATATAAACATTTTCTTGGCAGGCAAGCAAAGAAAATAAGCAGATAAACCAGCAGCTACTGAATTCTAATTATTTTCAACCCCAGCCAATGTGAGCAATGGTTACAGGTTCTGTGAGTTGGAATTTAACAACATTGGGAGGGCTATAGATTACAACTACTCTCCATAAAGTATTATCAATGCTCTAATGTAAGGTTCACCTTTTTGTAGCTTTGAGGTCAGAGTTACCATTATGACACAATTCAGGGATTAATTGCAGGCCATGTTTAAATGGAGCAAGGAAGCAGCTTCCTTCCCCCAGCACATTTTGAGAAATTTCCATCCTTGCTATGCATAAGATCCTATACAAAGTTAATATGGAAATGCGAATTCTTTCTCTGCTTCTCTAGCAGCCCTTTGAACTTGGCAAAAAGAGGACCAAAATGTTGGTTTCATTTCACTGACTGCTCTGGATATTTTTAGGAGCATACAGTACAGTGTAACCTCGGTTAACAAATGGCTTGGTTAATATAAAAAATCACATAACAAAAGGAAATCCATAGAAAATAGCGGCTCAGTTTATGGATTTTTTTTTCAGAATGCATTAATTGTTTTTAATGCATTCCTCTGGGAAAACACATTTCAGTTAATGTATTTTGGTTTTCAGTGTATTCCTATGGGAAATTGCATTTGGAAAATTCAATTAAAGTAATTTTCACTGTATGAAATGTTCCGGAGAACGCATTAATTACATTAATTAAGGTTCCACTGTACTGTATCTGAAATCACCTACTCTAGAACAGGGTTCCTCAAACTTGGCTCTCCAAATGTTCTTGGATTTAAATTACTAAAAGTGCAAGTCAGCATGCCTGCTGATCAGGGTTTCTGAGAATTGAAGTTCCAGAACACCTGGAATGCCAAGGTTTATCATCACTCCCCTAGAACAGTGTTTCCCAAATTCTGGTTCTTCGACTTCAATTCCCAGAAGGCTAAATCAGTCCACTGACTGATCAGTGCTTTCGGGAATTGACTTAGGCTCCTGGGAATTGAAGTCCAAGAACCAGAATTTGGGAAACACTGCCCTAGAAGATTAGAAGATTATTCCACTCAAAACAAACAAGGCTCTGTGAGTACATGTACTGCTGGAGATGGGGTAGCTGTATACCAGAGTCAAACACCTCAAAAATAATTGTTTGGAAAGCTGCCTGGAACATTTAACACTCGCTCTAATAAAACAAATATTCTCGCTGTAAAGCATTCAAGACATATTAACATAGTTAAAATCCAAGCATTAACTCATCTGCAGAACAGGCCCTGCAAAACACATTACAGAATACAAATTGGAAGGAAGACTCAAATAAACTTACATGAAATGGAAAACCGGAGCTCTTTTGAAGTACTTTTTTGCTTCTTCACCAAGTTTGTGCCACGCATTACTAGGCAAAAATCCTCCAGCAACCTGTTCCTCTTCACTGTCACTTTCTTCCCTTTCCAGTCTATTTAAGCCCATAAAAGATAACTGTGGAGAAGATGCATCATGTTATAAGCTTCCATTTATAGCAGAAATTCACGCATCACTATGAAAGAAGAATCCACTTTCTACAAGTGATTTATGAAGGGAATATCAAATCACATCTGCAACATTGCAATGTTTTCTTATTATATGGAACAGAATTATGGAGGAAAATACTGAAGAAATTGGAAACTTTAACATAGCCCCAAGTTGAGAGATAGAATCTAAATACAGTGGTATCTTGGATAACATTTGCATCGGATAAGGCTAAAATCGGATAACGTTGGGGAATTTGAGGCAAACATTTGCATCACACAATGATAACATTGTGCAATGCAAATGTCTGCCTCAAATTCCCCAACTTTGATCTCTGCCCCAAAGCCTGCAGGACTGGACCCTGCGGGCTTTGGGGCAGAGATCTCCACAAAGGCAAGAGAGATTCTCCCTGCCTGCCCTGCTGAAACGACAGGGTGGGCAAGACGAATCCCTCAATGTTAGCCTTTCAGTGTGGGACTCATCTAACAGTGAAGGATTCGTCTTGCCCACCCTGCTTTTCAGCAGGGGAGGCAGGGAGAATCTCTCTGCCTTTGCCTTTTGCCTGGGGGCTGAACCAGAGCCTGTACTCTCCCCCCCCCCCCAGGCAAAGAGATTCTCCCTGCCTCCCCTGCTGAAACGACAGGGCGGGCAAGACAAATCCCTCACTGTTAGCCTTTCAGTGTGGGAATTCATCTAACAGTGAGGGATTAGTCTTGACCACACTGTCGTTTCAGCAGGGGAGGCAGGAAGAATCTCTCCCCTGCCTTTGCCTTTGGGGAGAGTATGGGCTTCGGTTCAGCCTCCAACCCAAAGGCAGAGAGATTCTCCCTGTCTCCCCTGCTGAAACAACAGGGTGGGCAAGACAAATCCCTCACCGTTAGACGAATCCCTCACTGAAAGGCTTGCAAACCTAACAGTGCGGGATCCCTCACTGTTAAACGAATCCCACACTGAAAGGCTGACAGTGAGGGATTCATCTTTCCCACCCAGAAAGGGAACAGGGTTGGTTGTCTTTTTTTAACGTTGTGCAATCAATGCATCACACATTAAAAACTGGATAACGTTAAGACTTGTGGAACCAAGTCTTAACGTTATCTGATGTACTAGTGTACTGTAGACACAGCTATACTCTTTGCTACAGGGAAAAATCCACCATTTAAAAAATAATTAATAGCATTCTCTGTCACAGCAGGGCTGCTGTTATATTCTAAACATAAACACACAGGCTGAAATTCTGTTGGCACGGCTCTATGTGAACAAGGCGGACAATGTAAAACACTGGCAGCCTTTTATCACTAATTGAAAGTTTTCAATTACTTGTACAAACATCCCAAAAATTCTGATGTTTCCCAGAGATTTTTCATTGTGGGGAAGCCTTTGGGGACTTCAAGGTAGGTGTGAGTCTTTAATGGCAGCAATTTTCAGACATTAAAGAACTTCCCAGTCCAGAAGCCCCAAATGTTTCAATAGGATGAAAGAGATCTTTAAGGAGCCTTAGAATCACAGAAGTGAAAATCAGAAACCTTTAACTAGCAAAAAAAAAAATGTCTTGGCTTAGGCCCTGAAATTCACGCTCTGAATATTCAGTGTGTAGAGCCATTTGAGCTCCCACGGATACTACAACCAATCAAGAAACTCAGGCCCATTTTTTATTCTCTTTCCTTATCAAGAAGCATTATCACTTGCTTCCTAATTTGAAGTGAATTTTGCTCCATGCTTTCTTCAGATCAATTAACTAGTAAAGACTGAAGGCATAGGTAAAGGTTGCCCCTGCTTGAAAGTCAGTTGTCAGTGCTAGGAGTCAGTGCCCTGTTTATAGCCAAAGAGCCAGAGCTGTCTGTGTCTGCAGATGTTTCTGTGGACATGTGGCAGGTATGACTAAACTCCAGAGTGCACGGAACACTGTTTACCTTCGCATGGAAGCGGTACCTATTTATCTACTTACAATTTCTTGCTTTCAAACTGCTAGGTTGGCAGGAGCTAGGATAGAGAGGGAACCTCACTCCATCGTGCAGCACTCGGGTCTCAAACTGCTGACCTACCAACCTTCAGCGTCTTAGCCACCAAGCCACCGCAAGCCAAAATGAAGACATAATTAACAGCAAATCATACTTACAACTCAATGGCTAATACCCTACTGCTGCTTGCATTTATTTGCACACCTTGCTGTGATCAACTGCAGCTAATTAATGAAATGCTGGGTCAGATCATGACTGTGCAATTGGATGTTACCAGATCCATGACTAAGGTACGTCCCCATGCTTCATCAATTAGCTGCAACAATACCAGGACAAAATCTGTTTTATAAATCAACTTACTAAATCTTCAGCAAAAGCAGATGGATCAAATATTGTCATATCTGAATGCAACTGGTTTGCCTTTTCCTTTCCTAGATTTGATGCCAAAACGAGGAACTGAGCATCCAAAGCAGCCTCCCTTGCCCGAGACACTGTTATGAAAGAAGAGAGATATTTTTGCTACTGTCAAAGATAATAAAAAAACCAAGAATTATTAAACTATAAATAACACCCAGATTTTGAAGACTGTTTCTTCTAGAAGCACAATGTTGCACACACTGAAGTGTCATTTAGTTATTCAACTAGATCCACTTAACAGAAACTTGCTAGTCTTTTTGTGTAAATAAACATTTAATCCATGTCAGTTAAGATATATTACCGACTTCCTGGCATTTTATCTTCTAAAAATATTTATCTGTGTGACATAATGCATTTTGCTCAGTGCTGTTCAAATATATAATGAAGCTTGTCTTCCCCCTCCCGCCATTCTAGAAGTTAAGGATTACTATTTAAATCTTTAATATTTTAATACTGTTTCCTTATATATTTCCTATTGCTCTGTGTAAAAACACCAGCCAAGATCCTATGGGACACTTGTGGAAAATTAACTCCCTGCCATCACAGTAATACTACCACCCAAGCAATTACCATTACAAGCACCTGATTTACACCTGCCCATTGAAGTATTTCCTTAAGACGGAAAATAAAATCAGACCATTGATTCTACAATCCATTGCCTACACAATTTGACAGGGTTCTGATTTGTTCTTACTGTTGAATGTTTTAATTTTTGTTAGTTCTGGTATAAACTGCCTTAAAAAAGGGCATATAAATACAAGTGATAAAAAGTATATATACAGGCAATACATTTATAAGTTTTATCACCTTGCTATTGCATAGCTTGTGTTTGCTGAACAGCTGTCAAAAGCAATGGAATGCTCCCTAAACATATTCTACCTCAGTATTTCCCAACTTGGGGGGGGGGGGGGACTTCAATTCCCAGAAGGCTAAGTCAATTCCTCAAAGCACTGATCAGCCACTACTGACTTAGGCTTCTGGGAATTGAAATCCCCCTGTGGAGCCTGGGCCCCACTTTGGGAACCATTAGCTGCTAGCATGATTAAGCCATAAACCTATCAATGACAACTTTACAAAGGAAGGAAGAAACAGATTTCAGTGATGCATTTCAAGCATTTTCTCTTATAGATATGAAGGCAAGATTGTGAGACACGTGTTTTTCCAAGCCACCAGTTCCTTATGTTCTATTCTTTAAAGAATGCAAAAGGTTTCACACAACTTCCTTAATATATGGTAACATAAAAGTATGGAGATTCACTTATCACACCTTACTTACTTTCTCAAATATGTAAATAAAATAATAAAAACAAAAAGGTAAGGAAAAAGGCAGCTAATGAGGAGAGGAGGGAGTAAGTATGGAAATAAATTAAAAGCACCAGGAAAATATCATAATACCTCCAGCAAACAGCTTATTAGCATCTTCCAGAGCCTCTGTCAATTTATCATTCCTGCTGTTCACAATCCTTTCGTGATTCTCTGAAAAAGAAGTTATCTTTTTAAAAAGTAATCTAAATGAACAAACTAAAAAAAATGAAACTCAGGGATCAAGGCCAGATGCTTGTAAACCTCAATCACAAAACTGAATTACACTTGACTTAACATTTACAGTTATGGGCTGTAAAACTTTAATGTAACACCACTATTTAGAACAGGCATAGTGCACAAAAGGCAGGTTTCTTCATTTAAGGAAAAATGCTTAAAATAATTCTGAAAATAAATGTTATAGAAGTATATACTGGTAGTTGATAGCTACAGTCTGACATTACAGTAGACATTTTCTTAGGGGATTGGGGCAATATACACCATAATTAAAAGGAATATCACTGATCCAGTTCCACGAGTCACTTTCTGGTCCTGAGCCCTTTTGGCACACAAAGCTGTCATCGGCCCCAGGCCAGTACTGATAAAGCTGCTGCTCCCCATCAAAGGGATTCAAGAGGGATTTAATCTACTTGGGGATCATCACCCTTCTTTGTGGACTTCAATGCCCAAAGACCATTAGTCCTCAGGGTTGTCAGGTGAATTAATAATTGACATTTTGTTGTTGGCAGTATGGTCTACTCCAGTGGTGCCCAAAATAAGGCCTGGGGATCGGGTGCAGCCCCCGATGGCAATTCATCAGGCCCACGAAGCCCTCGTCGCTCCTGGAAGCAGAAGTAAAACACCCTCGTATGGGCGTGTTTTACTTCCGCTTCCAAGAGCGACGAGGGCTTTGCGGGCCGGATGAATTGGCATCGGGAGCTGCACCCAGACCCCGGACCTTAGTGACCGACTCACTGAACCACATGAACGGCCCACGACCCAAAAAGTTTGGGCACCCCTGGTCTATTCCAAAAGTTCTCAACCATTTTAAACCGTGGGCCGGGTCACATTCCCTCAGACAGCTTCGGAGGCCGGATGGCCATTTTGCCCTTCTTCCACTACATGGACTTCCTGATGTGGTGGAGGTGGTGATGGGGGCACATGAAATGGTGCTGTGGGCTGCATCTGGCCCACAGGCCACAGGTTGAGAATCCCTGGTATACTCTATTACCATAGCAGGATACTCTGGGCAGACATAATGCAGTTTCAGTGGATCATTTATACAGCCCCCCAAAAAAAGCACTCAACAGCAAGGGCTAAAGACTAATGTTTAGCAAAGTCTCTTTCCCCCACATACAACCCAGTGTTATGTTTGTATCTATGTTACCATTTCTGGCTGAATTTTAAACCATGTAAGAAAACCTGGTCTCTCCTGTATTAAAAAGCAAAGCAATTACACTTCTATCCCACCCCATAGCATTTAGTGCACTCTGGGAGGTTCACAAGGTCATCAGCAGTTGCCCCCAACATGCTGAGAACCCTTACCAACCTTGAAAGGATGGAAGGTTGAGTCAACTTTGATCCCTGTCAGGATCAAACTCATAACCTTTTGGTTGAAGTACAGCAGTTTAACCACTGCACCACCAGGCTCCTATAGCAGGATAATAATAATAGCAGGATAACCTGGCTGGACAGATGCCCTCTCTCAAAGCAAGAAACCCAAGAGGTGAGTTGCTCTCTCTCAACCCGGCTTACGGTACTACACAGAAAGGGCCTCCTAGAAGATTGTGTCATTTTTGACCCACAATCCGGACTACCCTGGTAGGCTAATCTTTCTCACACTAGGTCAGGCAAAAGGAACTGCAGAATGAACTCACCAAAGAGTGCTTTCATTTTGACACCTTCATTCTCAGGACAGCTGACCTCTGACTGGGTCTTTCTCACAAGCTTCCTTAATTAACCCATAAGCAGATGTGTAATGTCAGGATGTTTCTTTTGCAGCAACAACAACAGAACCAAACTCCAGGATAGTCAAACTAACTCCCATCAGAGTTCTTCTATTATTACTGTTATAAATAGCCACACTGAGTGTATGTTATTACTGATGTAAATAGCTAACTGATTTGCAAACCTATCTCAGCGTTTTCCACTTGCAGGCCACCAGACCACACACCCTCGGACAGCTAAATAGGCTGGACAGGTGCCGTAAAATGTGTCTACGGCTGTCAGAAATGTGTTTACGGTGGCTACAGGCTCATTTACTGCTGTAGTAAAAGTGTTTACAATGGCCGCGGACTCATTTACAGCAGCGTAAACATGCTTACGCAGCTGTAAATGAGTCTATGGCTGATTCCGGCAGTTGAAGCGAGGTAGGCAGCCGGATTATTCGACACCGTGGGCCATATCCGACCCAGAGGCTGTAGGTTGCGAATCCATCTTAAGCCAACCAACCATTGTGTTCCTCTGTACCTGCTATGTATAAACGGATACCATGAAAATCCACTCTTATGTCTAGCAATTCAAGGTGCTGGTCATTACCTTTAAAGCCCTACATGATAGTGGGCCAAGATACTTAAGAGACTGCATCACCCCAAGAACATCTGTCTGTCCCACCAGAGCGGATTGGAGAGGCTCTCTTATCATCTCTCTAGTACCAGAAGGAGGGCTTTCTCCGTGTCCGCCCCGGCCCTTTGGAACCTCCTGCCAACTGAGTTACACCTACAGACAGAGCTACTGCCCTTTTGGAAGGGCCTAAAAACCTGGCTGGCAGGGCAGGTGTGGGGCTCAAGTAATGCGGGGTCCTATGTTGGGTGGTTGATCTGATGGGATAGCCACCCCCTCTCTCCCTCTTTTAAACTTTTAAACTCTTTTAAACTTTTTAAACCTTTTTAATCTTTGAGGGTTTTGTTGTTGTTTTTTGTAAATATATAGTTTAAATTTTTTTTTTAAGTTGATCTGGTTTCTGGGTTTGTGGGGTACTGGTTTAAGTGGGATTTTTTTTTAAAGTTCTGAAATGTTTTCTGTATTATGCTGGAGAAACTCCACTCAGGGGACACCCAAACTGGTGCTCGATCCATCATACAGTACCTTGGTCACAAACTGCCGACTTGCCAGCCTTCCAGCTAACAAGGCGAGCTTCTTAACCACTGAGCCGTTGCAGTCCCCATTTACTCTGATATATATGCACAGACTAACACGGCTACCACTTCAAAAAAATTTCACTTGGGCAGTTTCGCGTCAGCCTTTATGGGACTGCGTAAGTCAGGAGTTTTTGAGACCCGGGTACTGCATGACGGACTGAGCGCCCGTCTCCGCCCCAGCTCTACCGGGACAGGAAAGGAGACTCATTTGGGCGTTGCCCGAGTGAAATTTCTTCCGTAAAAATCCTTTTTCAACCCAGAATAATTTCTGACACAAAATTGGGACATGAAAGGAGCATCATTTGGGCGTCCCCTGAGCGGAGTTTCTTCTGCAAAAAATCCTTCCAACCCAGACACGAAATAATAATAATAATAATAATAATAATAATAATAATAATAATAATAATAATAATAATAATAATAATAATAATAATAATAATAATAATAATAATTATTATTATTATTATTATTATTATTATTATTATTATTATTATTACTACGTCTGGCTTAGACACGAAAGCAGCAGCAGCCTGGCCCTACCTTGCAAGGTTGTTGTGCGCATAATAAAGCGAGGAACAAGAAATCCAGGGAGGCTTTTTTAGGCACAATCAAAGGAGACAGAGAGAGGGAGGCGAGAGCCTGGCCCGTCTCCCACCCCCACCCACCCCCTCAGGGAGGGCCGAATCCTGTTCCCGGCCCCACACGGAGCCACCTACGCTGCAGGAAGGTGATCTTCTCCCGGTACTGCTGGCGGAGCAGCCTCCGCACGGCCTCGTCCTCGCTCTCCTCGCCGCTCCCTCTCCCCCTCCCCCGCCTCCCCTCCCTCCGGTCTTCCTCGCTGTCTCGGCCATCGTCCGCCGGGCTCCGCGCTTCCCGAGACAACGGCCGCCGGGAACTGCCGCTGCTCCGACTGGAGCACGACGAGAGCCGAGAGGAGCCGCTGCTGCCGGCTTCGGCCATGGCTCCGCCCCCCCACTGGCAGCACCGCCCCGCCCACCACTTCCGCCTTCCCCTTTCCCGCGCGCGGGGGCCACGCCTCCTCAGGGGTAGGAAAGGCAGAGGCAGGAAAAAGTAGACTCCGCAGGAGGGTGGTTGGAGGGGAACTTCCGGTTAAAAATAGGAGAACCGCATTGGCCCCCACTGAGTGAGGCTTGCTAGGTGGCCTTGACAAGTCTTGGAAGAGGAGGATAACTGCTACTACTACTGCTACTGTAGCTACTGCTACAGCACTCCCTAGATATCTGGAAAGTTTGGACTTATCTGATTTGGACATCCTAACTCTCCAAAAACAACTCTACTGTAAACTGCATATACTGTACTGTATACTCAGATGTAACCTTGACAGTTCTAAAGTCCTTTTTTTAGGTCTTGAGCTGTTAATTTTAATCCAGTCCTTGACTGTGAACCAAATGGTTTTATTATTATTATTATTATTATTATTATTATTATTATTATTATTATTATTATTATTATTGTTGTTGTTGTTGTTGTTGTTGTTGTTGTTGTTGTTGTTGTTGTTGTTGTTTATTGAATTTATTACCCCGCCCCACTCGGGAGAACCCGACTCTGGGCGGCTTACATCGTCATAAAACAGAGGTAAAAGATAAAAACATATAAAATCATGAAGTTTAAAAGATTATCTAAAATTATTTGAAGTAAAAACAGTGCAAACTACACGCCAGTATCCCCCTGGTCCAGATCCAAAGTGGCACTCCCTAAGTAAGCCACTTAGTATGGGAACCCGTGTTCCCTGGTCCCCAAATATGTCCTGCCAGCCAGGTTTTCAAGCCCTTCCGGAAGGGCAAGAGCTCTGTCTGCAGGCGCAGTTCGATGGGCAGGAGGTTCCAGAGGGTTGGGGCGGACACGGAGAAGGCCTCCTCCTAGTGCTAGAGAGGCGTGCTTCTCTGGCTGATGGAACAACGAGGGAGCCTCTCCGATCCGCCCTGGTGGGCCGGACAGATGTTCTTGGGGTGACGCGGTCTCTTAGGTATCCTGGCCCACTACCATATAGGGCTTTAAAGGTAATAACCAGCACCTTGAATTGCACCCGGAGACATACTGGCAACCAGTGCAGCTCCCGGAGTAGCGGCGAAGCACGAGCATAACGCCCACACCCCACCACTACCCGGGCCGCCGCATTTTGCACCAGCTGGAGTCTATGGATGGTCATCAGGGGCAGCCCCATGTAGACCGCATTACAGTAATCAAGTCTGGAGGTGACCAAGGCATGTGTGACCATGAGCAAGGAGTCCCGGTCCAGGAGGGGGCGTAACTGGCGTATTACACGAAGTTGTGCAAAAGCCCTCCTGGCCACGGCTGCCACCTGATCTTCGAACAGTAGCCGTGAGTCCAGGAGGACCCCCAGGTTACGCACCGGGTCTGTCTGGGGCAAGGCTGCCCCATCCAGCACCAAAGATGGCAACTCCTGTGTTAACGCAGGCCCCCGTACCCACAGCCACTCAGTCTTGCCAGGATTCAGCTGTAGCCCGTTGTCCCCCATCCAGACCTTAACAGCCTTCAGGCACCTGGAAAGGACTTCCACCGCACCACTTGGGTCCCCACGGGCAGAGATGTATAACTGGGTATCATCTGCATATTGATGATACTTAACCCCATGGGAATGGATGATCTCGCCCAGCGGCTTCATATAGATGTTGTTGTTGTTGTTGTTGTTGTTGTTGTTGTTGTTGTTGTTCTTCTTCTTCTTCTTCTTCTTCTTCTTCTTCTTCTTCTTCTTCTTTTATTTTTTATATTTATTATTTCAACTTGTTATCCCGCCCCAATCGGGTAAAACCCAACTCTGGGCGGCTTACACAACAAATTTAAAAATACATACAGTCAAACCTCATATAACACTAAAACCTGGTTCCACAGGTCTTGATGTTATATGATTTTTAGTGTTATCCGATGCATGTTAAAATCCTATGGGAGCCATAGAGATACATTGTAACCACACAGGCTTTAGCGGTTGTTATCTGAAGCATCCCATAGGATCTTAATGTTATCCGATGCAATTCTTCCCCCCAGATTCCTTAATGTTATGCGATTTTTGTGTTATTCGATACTAATGTTATATGAGGTACTACTGTAGTTGAAAACCACAGATCAATATCCAATACCCTATTAACAGTTAAAATATGAATCAATACAATATTAAAAGTTAGGCTAAAAAGGAATTAAACATTTCCGAGTTATAAAATTACTAAAAAATTGCTAAAAAAGAAAACAACAGGAGTAAGGGTATTGTTGTTCTTCTTGTTCTTCTTCTTCTTGTTCTTCTTCTTCTTGTTGTTCTTGGTGGTCTTGTTTTGTTTTGATTTGTTTTGATCTCATACTCTGCTAAGAGGAATAACTTAAAATTCCCCAGTAGTGTTAATAGAGTTGCCTGCAGGTTTCAACTCTTCTTGAGGACAATGAGCAACTGCACTTCCAAGTAGATTACTATAGCAGTGATCTAAACATACTCTGCCATGCATCAAGCTGCACAGAATGTTAGGAAGTCAGCAATGCAAAACATACGGGAGTTCTGCTCATATCTGACATAGTCAGGCTCTCATATATTCAGGCTCCTGTTCCTTATGGTATGTGGGGAGAGGGGCATAGGATGGGATAGGAAAAAAAGACACTGTGGCCATTCAAAATAGTGCTATACTAGGGGTTTGAGATACAGTAATAATAATTTTGTGGCAGAAATTATTCTGGGTTGAAAAGATCTTTGCTGGAGGAACTCTGCTCAGAGGATGCCTGAATGAAGCTCCTTTCATGTCCCTAAGGCATGGTGGTGATGAACCTATGGCACACATGCCAGAGTTGGCACTCAGAGCCCTCTCTGTGGGCACCCATGCAGTCACCGCAGCACAGAGTGCTGGGGAAGGAGGGAAGCGCTCCCTCTGCCCAGAAGCCCAATGGGAGCGCTTCCTCCCTCCCCCAGCACAGAGTTTGCCCCACCCCTCTGCCCAGCAACCCAATGGGAGTGTTTCCTCTCTCCCATGTTGCTGTGCTGGCACGTTGAGATAAATAAGTGGGTTTGGGGTTGCAGCTTGGGCACTCGGTCTCTAAAAGGTTCGCCATCACTGCCCTAAGGTCTTTTCCCACCTAAGAGGTCCCTGTTTTTCTACTTGCAATTTCTGATGAAAAGGGAAGAAATGGTTCAGTTCTGCGCTGGGAGTCCAAGCCAGAACTCCCTAAGGCAAAGGAAATTTTTATGGCTTGGCGATGTACCCTTTTTTAAGAGAGTAAACAAAACAAAAAGACAAAAAAATACATTGTGATACCTTAAAGACTAACTCCTGTATTTTATCTGAGATTAAACAAAACAGACCAGCAAGGAGTTAAAGACTAACTCCTGCATTTGACTGTGAGCTTTCATAGACCAAGTCCATCAGACATAAGAGTGAGGCCTCATGGCATCAATCTATACACAAATCAGGTACACAGGCAAACAATAATTGGACAGCTAACAGAATACTAACATTGTAGCTTTTTACAACTGACAGAAATCCCCTGTTATTCAAACCTGGTGTATTTTAATGTTATTTAATGTATTTTAATGTTAGCTTTCAAGTCCACTTCGTCAGACATAAGAGTGAGACTTCATGGCACACAATGGTTGGTCAGCCTAACAGAAAAGTAATATTGCATATCTGATGAAGTGGCATGATCCACGAAAGCTAACATAAAAATATAACAGTTAGTCTTCAAAGTGCTACAGCACTTTTGATTTGGTTTTGTTTGTTCTCTGATATGCTTGAAGCACAGATTAACACAGCTACTATTAAAAACAAATTGTAGCTTTTAACACCTGATAATAATGGGAATTCCAGGCTGTTAATGAAACTTGCTATGAAGCCTGCCCCTGTTGATTTGCAAATGGCTGCAAAACAAACCTCTTGTGTAAGCTGAAGCATCACATCCAAAGGATAGATGCAAAGCAAACACTGGTATTGCACATTTGCCAATGATTTAGTTTTTAAGCCAGGGTCTCGTTCTTCATTTTTTCTAACTCTAGGTAGAGCGTCCAACCTGAAAGGACGTGTTTGTGAACGTTTCAGGAGACAAGGAAAGCAACATGACAGGGACAGATTAAATTAACACGCGAAACATTCCTCCTCTTTGCCCACCCACCCATCCCACCCCCAATGTCACTCGCTTTCTAATGACTATATTGCATGCAGTCAGTTTGATTTTGGCTTAAAAGCGACCCAGCAAAAATCCTTTCAACCCAGAATAATTTCTGACACAAAATTATTATTAGCGGCCCCCTACCAATATTTTCGAGCTACCAGCCCCTTCTTAGTAAAGTTTAAGTTCTCCCTTGCTCGAAAGCCAGTCATATCTGACTCTTGGGTGATGAGGCTCATCTCCATTTATAGCTAAGGAGTGTTTGCAGATGTATCCGTGGTCATGCAGCGGGCATGACTAGACACCTGGGTGCATGGAACGCTGTTACCTTTCCTACCAAAGCAGTACCTGATTATCTACTTGCAATTTCTTGCTTTTGAATTGCTAGGTTGGTAGGAGCTGGGACAGAGGGGCGTTCACTCTGTCATGCAGCACTCAGGGCTCAAACTCTGACCTTCTAGGAATCAAGTTCAGTGTCTTAACCACTTGAGGCACCGCAGTCCACCCCTTCTTAGAGCCTTGCAAAATGGGTTTGTTTGCTTCCCTTGGCAACCCTTGGTCTGTTGAAAGAAGCAAATGGACTGTCCTGTGTTTCTTAATGGAAAGACTGCATGGTGGGGGAAGGGCTTTTCTCTCCAGGTGCCGTCTTTTACTTCACTGGCCAAAAAGATGCCCCCTTCTCCTGGGAGACAATAGAGGATTTATTTATTTATTTATTTATTGTTCGCATTTAGTATCCCGCCCCAATCGGGTGGGCCCGGCTCTGGGCGGCTTACATCATGAATCATAACAATGTATAAAGCCTTAAAATTCATAAACATTCATAAAAATTTAAAACATTAACAGTGAAAGCAGATAAAACACATAATAACAGATAACAGATTCATAATAACAGATACATAATAACAGATATCCAAAGGCAGGAAACAACTTCAGGGCAATCGGCCTATCCATGAATGTGTTGTTTCTTCTCTTTCTCTAGTATTTCTTAGATGTACAGTACTATATAAGAAAAAGACTCCCCAGTGTAGCTGAGACCGGTTGAGCTTAAAGTAACTTTTGAGTAGTGCATATAATCAAATTACAAAACAATTGAGAGATTGATGGGTTTTTTTCATCAGTGTGAGTTTTTGTGGATTACACTTCACTTCCTCTGTGCGTTCAGCAGAGGGCAGGAGCGGCTTTTTACGGCCAACAAAACACTTGCTCCTACAGGTAGTAGTTCAAAAGATTCTGGACTATTTTAACTATTACACCCAGGACCCAGAACAATTTACGTAAAAATAACAAAATAATTAAACCAGAATGGGCTTAGATTATTATTATTATTATTATTATTATTATTATTATTATTATTATTATTATTATTATTATTATTATTATTATTATTATTATGCAAACTACTAGTTCACTGTAGTACACTAGTACTTCTGATAACGCTAAAACTTTGTTCCACAAGTCTTAGCGTTGTCTGGTTTTAACATTGTGTGATGCATACATTGCACACCGTTAAAAAAAACCCTGGTTTTCTTTCCGAAGAGAGATGGAATCCCCGTAGCCCCAGCGATCGCACACTGGGTCTGCTGGAGTGTTTGGGGAGCGATCCGTGCACCTGCACAGTTTCTCCACACACACACCGGCAGCCCCAGCGTGCAGTTGGATCGTTGGTTTGGTTGGGGGGAGAATGGGCACGTGCACCCTCCCCCCATCCAAACCACCAATCTGAGCAGACATCTCTGCCCCAAAGCCTGCAGGGCTGTTCTCCAGCCCTGCAGGCTTTGGGGCAGAGATCAACGTTGGGGTCGCAAAGGGTCGGAATCAACTGTGCGACTGAACAACAACAAATGCAATTAGCATTCTAATCCAACTCACAGTCCTTCTTCATTTCCTGCAGTTGGTGCTTTAATTTTTTTTAATCAGATAGATGAGAATAACACTAAAACACCTTATCGTCTTTGTTCTATTTCCTGTATTTATCTGTCCTCCAAACGGCATCAGTACAAGAAATCAACGTGAAATGAAATGTGTTGCCCCTTAGTTTTGAAAGGGTTACAGTGTTTGAAAAAGATGGTAGTGTTCCAAATGCACCACAGAAACGTTAATTTTATAAGAACAAAGACCTTGTGATAAAGTAATATGTTATAGCATAATGCTCATACAGTATATATAATTTGATTCAGCTCTTGTGTCATGCAAGTAGCAAAAAGCCTTTGAATTCACGCATGGTATAAGAGGGACTGCTGTGACTTAGTAGTTAGGTCAACAGGTCAGCAGTTTGAGACCCAAGTACTGCAAAATGGAATGAGCTCCTGTCCCTGTCCCACCTAGCAGTTTGAAAGCAAGAAACTGCAAGTAGATAAATAGTTACCACTTCGGTGAGAAAGGTAACAGCATTCCATGTCTAGTCATGCCTGCCACATGTCAACATAAATGTCTGCAGACACAGATAGCACTGGATCTTTGGCTGTAAGCAGATATGAACACTGAACCCTAGAGTCAGATATGACTGGCTTACGAGCAAGGGGGGTCTTTACCTATGAAAGGTGTAAATCTCAAGTTTCTTGAGTGTAGTTGCCCACTAAGTCACAACTAGAATTGGCCTGTTTAAATCAATAAAACATCTGGAGGAGTTGCTGCACCCATTTCCCATTGATTCAATAGGCCTATTGTAGTGTAATTTATTATATCAAGCAACAGGATTTCAGTGAAACTTTACCTCTTTTACATCCTCTTCACTTGCCAAAGTGATGGTAAGTTTCTGGTGCACAGTTTTCACTATATTTCTTTCAAAAGGAAGGTATGAGATGCAAATGACATTTTTATAACATTTGATCCCAAAACAAATGGAGCCATGTGAATCTTACACAATGCAAATGCAGGAGTAAGATGATACCTTTACTGGATAACAACAAGATCAAACAAGAAGATCAGAGGGGAGGGGCATTTGTATATAACAAATTCCCTGTGTTTCACAAGTGGGAGATGATTTCACACTCATAGCTATGTGCTGTTGTTTTTCTTCTAAATGTTCCTCCAAGAAACAAGGGTTGGCACAGACATCTGCCATTAAGATGTGAAACCCTCATTAATAATTTTCCTGCACCTTCCAGAAGAAATCAGTGCATGCCTGAAGAATTGGTCTTGAATTAAGAAAGCTCAATCAGTGTTTTATTATTTTGTGATCCAATAAAGATATCACCATGCTCCTGCGTTCGTACAACATTTGATTTCATTTACAGATATACAAATGAACTTGTATTATTATTTCCCATAGGAACATGTCACTTGTATTGTCTTTGAACCAGGCACACTTGCAATCTCTTGCAAAAATTTCAATTAACATTATTTGGTCCAAATTCTTCCCGTTCGAAAACTACAGAGAAGTATAACAAAACATTAAGACTGTAGTTTTCTATGCATGCTTAACTTGGAAATTGTAGATGACTAACAGCCTAGCAGTCTATTATATTATACTGTATTATAAAGTGAACTCTTCAAATGAGATCAGTTCTTGCATTGTTTCTGCTGGTTTAGGTTAAAGAAGGCACACCTTGTCAATATCCTCAAGGCTGCTGCAGTCCTTTGCAGTCCTGGTGTTAAATCCTGCATATCTAATTTCATACGTGCCACATGAGATGGCTCCATGATCATAGTGTCTTCATGACACTTCATGACACAGATCACTTCATGGCATACTGTGATCCACCTTAAATGAATTCATGCCAATGGCATTTTTCCTGAAAACATTTTTTTTTGGAGGGGGGGGGTATATATACTCAGACATGAGTAGCAGCCGATGACAACGAGGTTGTCGATGACGGACCGGGGAGAGCGAGAACAGCTGCGTTCAGGGCTGGCGGATTTAAGAACCACCACCGCCGCCCCGCCGGACACTGACGCCTCTCTCCCCCGACCTCGGACCGGGGAGAGCGAGAACAGCTGCGTTCGGGGCTGGCGGATTTAAGAACCGCCACCGCCGCCCCGCCGGACACTGATGCCTCTCTCCCCCGACCTCGGACCGGGGAGAGCGAGAACAGCTGCGTTCGGGGCTGGCGGATTTAAGAACCGCCGCCGCCGCCCCGCCGGACACTGACGCCTCTCTCCCCCGACCTCGGACCGGGGAGAGCGAGAACAGCTGCGTTCAGGGCTGGCGGATTTAAGAACCGCCGCCACCGCCCCGCCAGACACTGACGCCGCTCTCCCCCGACCTCGGACCGGGGAGAGCGAGAACAGCTGCATTCGGGGCTGGCGGATTTAAGAACCGCCGCCGCCGCCCCGCCGGACACTGACGCCTCTCTCTCCCGACCTTGGACCGGGGAGAGCGAGAACAGCTGCGTTCGGGGCTGGCGGATTTAAGAACCGCCCCGCCGCCCCGCCGGACACTGACGCCGCTCTCCCCCGACCTCGGACCAGGAAGAGCTATGTGGGTCTTACCTCCTCCATCCCAAATTTGGCCACTCTCTCAGCCAAGTTTGGTTGAGGGGAAGAAGTCGCAGGGAAACGGACGTAGTGGGCTTAGTAAGTGGGGCTGAGTTCGAGATTTTTGTGGACTCGGCCCCCAGGACTCGTCCACCTGTCCCGGAGGCTACGCCCGCCCAGCAGGGCTCAAAAGCCGCCGCCGCGGCTGGACTCTCGCGCCGCCGCCAACGACAACACCTGCGGCTGGAGCGAAGCTGCCTCCTCGCTCGTTGACTGTGCAGTGGACGGAGAGGCTCGTTACTTGTCGTGGTGCTGCCTAGTTTTGTTTCTTTGTATGGAAATTTTTTAACTACTGCTGTTATTGTTGTTTATTGAACTTTTTGTTACTGTTTATTGAATTGCTTTTACTGTAATGATGTTTATGTGCTGACGTTCTGTGATACTGATACTGACTATTTATTGACTATTTTTGTTGGATATTGACTATTGATTTATTGATATGTTGTGACTGTAACTATACATGTGTGTAAACCGCCCTGAGTTGGCTCTGCCAAGTAGGGCGGTATAGAAACCCAAATATAATAATAAATATAATAATAATAAAGAGATTTTTTAAAAGCACATATGAAACCTGCCTTAAAGCCTAAGGTTTAAAGGCTCGTTTATATTATTCTATTCAATATTTATTATACAGTCACAGACCCAATAAATTTATACTATTTAAGATTTAATTGTTACATATATAGCAATTACATTTATATATCACCCCATAGTGCTTAGAGCACTCTCTGGGCAGTTCACAAAGCAATTAGCGTTTTTGCCGTCAACACTCTGGGTATTCATTTAACCAGCCTCAGAAGGATGGAAGGCTGAGTCAACCTTAACCCCCATCAGAATCGAACTGAAATCATGAGCACAGTTTTGGCTGTACTTTGGGGACTTCTGTTGAGGATAATGAACAATAATAAACTTCTAAAAATGAAAGAAATACCATATTTAAATAGACATTTTCTCCATCATTTTTTTTTTTTTTTTGCAACAACAGTTTATCGCTATTTTGTTAACTTGGCTAATTTATTGTACAGTATGAACATTAAAATGCCTGGGAATGTGGCATCCCATGTAGGGTGGCTGATCTAAGGGACAGCCACCCTTTCTGCTTACTGTTTTCTGTTTTGTTTTAATGTTCTTTGTGAACTTTTAAAGCTTTAAATTAGTACTAGTATTATATTATTATAGGCTTAATTTTTAATTTTAACTCATGTGTAAGCTGCCCAGAGTTGGGTTTACCTGATTGGGGCGGGATAATAAGTCTTAAGTTTGTAAATTACATGAGAGATAATAAAATACATCATTACTGTGATATACTGTATATCAATATATAGGCCCCTCTTGATCTTGAAGCCACAGGTCGAAGCCTAATTAGCCTATAGGAAAATCCAGCCTTGGCCCTGGTGGTGCAGTGGTTAAACTATACCTATACCAACTGCCTAGCCCTATACCAACTGCCAGGGGAGGAAGAAGCCAGGGCAGGATGAGGACCTTGCCGCCCCTCCCCCTGTGCCCACCCCAACATATTGTAATGTAATGTAATGTAATGTATTGTCTGTAAGCCGCCCTGAGTCGCCACGGCGAGTGGGTGGCAATATAAATTTGAACTAATAAATAAATAATAAATAAATAAATAAACTGCTGTACTGCAGACAAAACTGCTGATGTAAATTCAGTCCTGATAGAGTCTCAAGGTTGACTCAGCCTTCCATCCTTCCAAGGGTAAAATGAGTATCCAGCATGTTGGGGGGCAAAACGCTAATTACCTTGTGAACCAGCCAGATAATGCACTAAGCGCTATATAAGTGTAATTGCAATTGCTATGCAGTTTGCTCTGGCTAGTGGGCATTGAATTTTTAAGTCAAATCCAATGCTGTAGTTAGCACATTATTAAAGGAAAGAAACCTCGGTATTTCAACCAAGGAAGTTACCTCTCAGCTTTGCACGTGGACAACCAGAATACAAATGAAGCCAGTGTTTAATTTCTGATACCAGTCACAAAACTGACAGCTACAGGAAATCAGAAAAGCTTTTGGAGTCATATCAGACGAGAAGTATTCATTTCTTGCAACAAGCTGTCAATGGTGTCTCCTTTTGCCTTGGGCTCCTATGGTTTCCTGTCTCAGCCTTAATCCCACTAAATCCCACTGGTCAAAATCCTGTCTTTCAACACATTAAATTGCACTACATCAGACCCCATGAATCACTGGCACCATAAGTGCCTTACTTTACCATAGTGAATCATGGTTGGAATAGGCTCATTTGAACCCACGGAACCTATCAAAGAGTTGACTCAACAAGTTCTCATTGATTCATTGGGGCCTACTACACTGTAGTGTGATTTACTACAGTAACCAATCCCATCCACTCCGCCCCAAATAAAAAATAAAAGTGATTCGGCTTCAGCTGTTCACAGTGTTCAAACAAATTTTACATCCTTTGCTTCTGAAGTGGCAGCAGGAGAAGTGATACAAGCCTAGCAAAGTGTGTATGAGAAATGAGGCATGGAGGTCTTTTCACTGCACACACACCAGCAAAGGGAAAAATTAGAAGCCCAAACATTGCAACCAACAGTGCCAGCAGGAGAAGTGATGCAAGCCCAGCAAAGTATGCACAGGAAGGTGGAAAAGAGGTATTTTCAACACAGATCCTCCACCTGTTCCCCCAACAACTATCGACTGCTGTGGATTAGGCTTAAAATATGAAGCTAGGAAGTTGGAAGGAAGGATTGGCCAAACCAGTCCATCTATTAGGTGACAGACACATTAAAAACCTGTTCCCATTCCTTACTTTAAAGAAAATACAGTAAAACCTCGAATAACACTAAAACTTGGTTCCACAAGTCTTAGTGTTATCCGATTTTTAACGTTATGTTAAAATCCTATGGGATGCATCGGATAATGTTAAAACTCCATAGAGATACATTGTAACCAGCACAGACTTTAGCAAACATTATCCAATGCATCCCATAGGATTTTAACATGTGATGCAATTATTTTTTCCAGATTGCTTAACGTTACACGGTTTTAGTGTTATCTGATGCAAACGTTATCCAAGGTATTACTGTAATGCCATGATGGGGTTAATGTCAACAAAACACTTCCTACAGACATACCCCTTTCCCTCCCTCCATAGGAAAAAAACCTATTGAATCATACTGGGGGGGAAAAAGTTGAAAGCCCTCCAGCGGCACAGAAGAAAAGCCACTTTGGAAGATGAATTCAATTCAGCCCTGCTTTGTGTCATGTAGGCAGCAAAAAACAAAACAAAACCCTCTTCATATTCACCCAGTAGTGTAAGAGGAACAAATCCCAAGTTTTATAGGAGTATAGTTGCCCACTAAGTAAGATTAAAATGGTTCTCATCCTAGCAGTATCTTCTGAGTATCTAAAGAGGTACCTATAAATGTATCTGTTTTGAACTGAAACCAGCATTCCAGAGTAAAAATCCTACTGAGCTATAATGATGGATCAGGTAATTATTGCTATTCAGTAACACATCAAGCCAATATAGTATTTAACATTTGATTTGCATCACCTTGTGAGGGTATGTTCACATCATGTGTTCATTTTGTTTTAAACTGTTTTCCCATCCACTAACTGAGAGTTCCTGTATTGAAGTGACATGTTGCCGCTTTGAGCTCCAGGGGTCAGATTCCTTACGCTTTACTGCTATCCAGCATTGTGTTCTCAAACCTAAGCCAATTCACATTAATAGAATACTTTCATGTGATCCTGGGAGGGAGAAGAGATCCCTACATAGAAGATGAGTAAAAGGCAGCGAAGGACCTTGTGGGATCAGGGGAAGAAGCATATGTGGGGACGTATATAGATAGGTAGATGGATAATTCAACGAAGACTAGGTAAGTAAATCCTAAATCACACTTTTATAAACACTGCCAAGAACTGGAAACTTAAAAATGCTTTGCTCAACAGACTCTGTTGTGTTATACAGAAAGATTTGTATTTTTGTTCTCTTATGGATAGACTCATTTTATTTTCCTCAGCAGAACCGACAAAATGATAGTTTCCTCTTTTTTTAAGCTTAGAAGCTGAAATCATACATGAATGTGCTATGAAGTCTACATGGGGAGGTCAGGCTAGTTTGAGATGAGAGACCTTGGTGGATGGTAGAGATTTAGTAATATATTGGGGTTTTCATGTTTGTTCTCTTAAGAAGCCATAATTTTAGAAATGTACTATTTGCTAGTTTCCATATGTCAGGGATAATGTATTTATTTTATCCATTTACTTTAAGTTACTTTTATTGAACAGGAATACCTTTGTCACTCCCAATACAGTGAGTGTAGTGTTTGCTGCCTTTAGTCACTTAAGTTGCAGTTTATATAAATATGCAATGGGAAAATTACTTTTCTGGACTAGCATTTCCCAGAATGCTGCACCCAACTAAAGTTCTCTGTTGGATTAGTTACTTTTAAATAACATGAAGTCAAAGAGCAACTTTTGGTGGGAAATTATAATTGATAAATAGTCAACATTTTCAGAGGGCCCTGGAACCATAACTAATTACTTGTTAGCTTTAACTTTCTGAACTCTGTTTTATGCTAAACCCAAGGAAAAACAGGTTTGGTTTTTCTTGCTCGAATTTGCCCGCTCGGCTGTATTGAAGCAAGTATACAGTACTGTATTAGGAATCATGGGGTGCTGACAAAGGCATTTCTCAACAGGTCTGAGGCATCGCATAAACACATCCTTTCACTTATTAAATTTTTCATAACATGCAAGTTAAGACTCGAAAAGCACATTGCCTTGCTCAGGCCAGGAACCACAGCTAACCTGAAGTACAGCTAAGGTAGAAGCTAAGGGATTTTTGTCTTGCCTTCTCAGCAAGATTTAACCACCCTCCAGTGTAGGAACTTGAAAGTCCAAGTGAAATCCCTGCGAGTGTACATACTTACTTACTTACTTACTTACTTACTTACTTACTTACTTACTTACTTACTTACTTACTTACTTACTTACTTACTTACTTACTTACTTACTTACTTACTTACTTACTTACCACCCCACTCTGGACAGTTTACAGCAATACATTCAATCAAATAAATAATTCACCCTACATATGCACCCTACATGGCATCAAAATAATCCAATGCAATAGAACAACCCCAGCTTTAACTAAATTAATGTTAAGATAGCCTAAAATCCCTGGTTCACATTAGTAAAAGCAGCTCTTAAAAAGTAATGTTTTCACTTGTTTCTGGAAGACTGCGAGGAAAGGAGCCTGGTGTATTTCTACTGGAAGTTTGTTCTAAAGGGAGAAAGCCACAACCGAGAAGGTACAATTGCTTGTGTTAGTTCTTCTGGCCTCAATTTTTA
Source organism: Furcifer pardalis (assembly GCA_030440675.1). Classification (NCBI taxonomy): domain Eukaryota; kingdom Metazoa; phylum Chordata; class Lepidosauria; order Squamata; family Chamaeleonidae; genus Furcifer; species Furcifer pardalis. Next base: position 226,307,256 of record CP126890.1, on the reverse strand, counting down.
ATATCAGGACTGAGAAGACTGTGTGAGGATGGGTGGTTGTTTTGTAGGAGACGAGTTTCAACAAGTGTAGAGGACCTAAACCATTAAGTAAGGCAGTGTTTCCCAATCTTTGGTTTTTGGACTTCAGTTTCCCAAAGCACTGATCAACCAATGTCCTGACTTAGGCTTCTGAGAATTGAAGTCCACCAGTATTCCACGGAACATAGTTTGGGGAACGCTGAAGTAATGGTTTATAACTAATAACCTGTGCCTTGAACTGTGCACAGAAAGCCAATGAAGGCAAGCCAAGACTGGAGATAGTTGTTCAAATCTGCTAGTACCACTGATCAGTCCGGCTGCTGCATTTTAGACCTGCAAGGCCAGCCCTACATAGAGAGCACTCCAGTAGTCTATCCTAGAGATCACATGAACTACTTCTGTTAGGGTTTTCTTATGCAAATAGAGGAGCATTTAGACAACCAACCCAATTAGTTCCTCTTCCAATAGTGGTATATATCATGCAGCGACTGCATCTGAGGTATACATAGCTTTGGGTGTTTTTTTCTGCATATTCTAGTGTCACTAATTGGATAGCTCCAGATCTGTCCTTCAAACTCTTTCTCTCCTAATGATCATGTTTATTTTATTGAAAATATTTTTATACAGGAAATAGTAGTTCCAAAAATTAACGTTTCCAAGCTCTGCACTGAACACAAGCTTCCTACACACAGCATACATGGCATATATGAACTGTTTGTGCTAAATACAATGTTCCACACCCAACTATTGCATGCTAAATCTACCTCTCTTCTAATTCCATCTATTGACATTCCATGATACAGAGCTCTCTCTCTTTCATGTCCTGATCAGACCCTGGACTGCCAAAAAGAAATCACTTTCTTCGCTTTGTCCAGTGGTGGGATTAAAAAATATATATTACCTACTCTGTGGGCATGGCATGGTGGGCACGGCCAGGGGGGAAGCCCTGCGTTGCACCCAAATTAGTTCTGCTTTATTTCAAAACTTGGATGGGCAGGGCCAGCCAGAATTTCTGCTACCGTTTCTGGCAAACTGGTGAGAACCTGTTGAATCCCACCACTGGCTTTGTCATTGCCCAAATGCAAGTCCTCATTGGTGCATGTCTCTGGCAGCAATCAGCAGACTAGTGAATGGGCCAGACTCAGTGTTTCTCCATGTTCACATCATGTGTTGTTGTCCACCAGCAGTCCCAACTTGAGCATGTTGGTCTTGCTTTTTGGGACTCCAACCCTCAGCCTCTTCAGGGTCCTCCAGGTGATGTGAGGGAGATTGAGATCCTTAGCTATATCCACCTTTAATGATGGTTCTTTCCCAGTGAGCTCCTTCCTCCATCTTCTAATTTGGTTTTGCTCTTTTGTACCCTCAAGAATGTTTGTTCTTGCCATAACACTCTTCCTGGATCTAAGACAGAGGACTTGAGACTCATATCCGTTCAGAGGGTGTTGAACGTCATTCTCTTGGTCCGTTCTCTCAGCATCTGCTGCTACTTCTCTCCTGATCTTATACCAACTAGGGAGTATATCTTCTCAACTGGTGTAGGTTTAAGGCATTCTGTCACTATCCACATGGCTTCATTAACAGCAATGTCATCTTCTTTTGCTTGTGTGGCTGCGTTCCATACTGGAGCAGATACAGAGCTGATTTGTGTGAACAGCCTAGGTTAGAATACCTTAAGGTAATATCTGATTACCTCAACTCAGCTGATTTCCTATGCTGCATCTGCTTCACATTTGCAGTTAGTACTGTATTCACCAGACAATTGACATGCAGTGGTGGACACAATATCATTGTATTGTGGGAATGAAGGAGGAAGCGACAACCATTTTAGTAACATTAACCTCATAATGGAGAAGGAGATAGTCAGTGATGGGATGCACCAGATTTGCACCAGTTCGCCAGAACCAGTAGTAACTTTTCCCAGTGTCCCGGAGAACTGGTAGTAACTTTTGGGGGGAACCACTTTCAGGGCTTACCTCCCAAGCAGGGAGGAGGAAGAGAAGCTGCTATCCTGAAGCTCCCTATAGTCTGCTCCCCAGGGTAAGTGACTCACCTTTGGATGTGGTGTGTCTGTGTGTATTATAATGTGTATTTAATACCTTTACCTATATTGACGTACTATCACAGTTCCTAAAAAGGCCTGGTGGCCAGCAGGCCTGGCTGCCTGGCTTGGGGTTTTTAAGCAAAGTTTTATTTTATTTTTTTGGCCTCACCCATGACATCATGACATCAGCTCCGCCCACACTGTCATGACATCACGGTGGGGTAGTAAAAACTTTGACATCCCACCACTGGAGATAGTTGGAACTAAACAGTGAAAGTGAAGTAGACCCCACAGATGGTTTGTGTTATCTTGTTATGCAAGGCAAACATTGGAGAGAAAAGGACAATGTATTGGAAAAGGCAGCCTGTAAAGCATCCAAACTGTTGCCTTACTCACTGTTCCCAAGTCTTTCTAAACTTAAATCTGATGATTGCATTTCACCATTCTCTGCTTATGAGAATAATTACTGTTGCCCACAAATCTGGAGTTAAACTGCTCTGTGAAGCTGCTGCAGTTGATCATATCTGTGGTCAACATTTGCTTTGTGTCTCTGTCATGAGCCTGAGTCATTCATCACAGGGCTCATCCCCTTTGTTTGTTATGGGGAAAGATAATTGTACAGACATTTCCAGCCTTTGGGACAGTTTACATTCTATTCAGAGTGGCTTCAAAATTGGCTAAGCGTAGTTTACGATGTTCTTATTACAAGAAGTTCCATTTATCATCTCTCAGCCAGTCTTGTAACCGCAGCAATGCTCAACATTTCTGTGACTGTAAATACAAAGCCAGCAATTTCAGAAAGCTGCTTCAGGTTTTTCAGAAAACCGTAACAGCAATATAAAGTTGCACTCTGTTCTCAGTTTAGGCTTTTCACATTTGTGTCTTCTTCTTGTCGTTGTGCTCCAATTGCAAATATTGGCGATCATCATGGCAGGAATACGCCTCACAGGGGGGCAATTTGATTTTTAAGGGTGGGCAATTTGAGAATGAGTTCTTAACAGTGAAAAGGCTTTTAGGCTTTCTCCAACTGAATAGTACTTCACTTTTTGAATAATAAGAATTATATTTCACAGGGTGGGGGTCAGGGTTTTAAAGATGCTTAGGTGGGTGTGGCCAAAAAAAAGGTTGGGAACCACTGCTCTAGAATCATCTGGATCTTGATGGCACAAAGCTAATGCAATGATGTAATGCTGAAGATTAGATAGGAGCTGAAATCTGCATCAAAACCCATGCAATGTTCCATATTCAACTGGTTGTTCCTACAGTCATCTCTGCACTGTTGGCTGGAGGGAACAAATGTGATTGCACTGTACCTAGTGAATGAAGTGGCAGGGGATTTGGATGTGTATGGGTGATGCAAATTTATTGCCTTTCAAATAACCATTCTGCTGCTATCTTATCAGCTCTAGACAGACAAAATGAGAAATATGAAGACCTGTTCCATTCCCCTAATGTTACCTATAGCAAGGATATAATCCTAACCAGTCAAGATGGCTGAGGGCCAGCCAAGTTGACACAACACCAGGATGTGCTGAATCCAAATTACTCCCTGCCTAGGGATGTAGGAAATTAATTAGGATTGCCGAGACCTTGGTTAATGTTGTACCAGTGTAATGGAGGAATTTCTTGTCTCATGTAATTTGTCTCCCTCCTCATTCCACTCCATTTGTGCCCAATTTTGGGTACATCTACTAGATCAGCCGACAATTGGAGGGCCTGTGAATGTAAGGGCATTTCAGACAGAATGGGGATTTCCACCTTCTACCTGAGTTTGGACTGCACTGAAAAAACAGCAGTTATTTTCAAGGAGTCAGTTTCTCATTAAGGATGGAAACACAGAGCTTTCTTTTTAATCAGAACCTTAGCACCTCTGAAGATGTTCAAAAGCCAGTGTAAAGAATTAGATAGTGTCATGTAGTCATTCTGAGCCCAATAAACACTTCACAGATTTGTGGTACAGATAAAAACAGGAATCAGGGACATGTACATTGCCCTAAGCTCTTTGGAAGAAAGTGAGACATAAACATAGCAAACAAACAATTAATATGGTAGCATGAAGCCCACACTAGTGGCAGGCTTAAACTTCTATATAGAGTTCACTCTACCCTGGGTCTGTCACAGTTTGTTTCTTCCAGCAATACAGTATAATGGAGATGCAAGATCTAACTATACATTTTGGATAATCAGCCATTAGAAGAAGTCTAAGTTGAAGCTGAAACTTGACAAAATAGAGATCCTGGTGATAGGTGGACCCCCTACCCATCTAGGGGACATAGTTAAGTCTAGGTAGTTACAATTTAGATGGAATTGTGCTCCCTTGGAGGAATCAGGTTCACAGTTTGGCTATTATTCCAGATCCATCACTTAATATGGAATCTCAGATTGCTGCCATGACTAGATCTGTATTTTTCCATTTCTATCGCATTGCCAAACTTGGATAGAAGGTCCCTGAAAACACTGGTTAATGACTTGATAGTCTCAATAATTTACTACTGTAAATTGACAGAGATTGCAGAGAGTCCAGAGTACCAAGGCTAAATTGATTTCCAGAATGGGGGAAAAAGGATCATACCACTCCAACCCTAGCTTGGCTACACTGGCTCCCCATTGCACTAGGCACAACATATAAAACCCTAAACAGGTGGGGACCTTGTTACCTGACAAAGCATCTCTCACAAAGATCTACTGCCTTTATCACCTTGTCCTCACAGAGCATGCAAGTACTAATGCCAAGAATGATAAAGAAAGTTGCAACTAGGAAGAGAGCCTAATTTGTAGTGGCACCTAATTTATGGAACAGTTTATGGGTAAAACTGCATCAAGGTTTCTCTCTACAATAAACAACATTATTTTGAGAGACATTCAAGGATATATTCCCCCTTGGTTACTTATTTTGTAGTTGGCTATTTTCTGGACTCAAAATGTTGTTTGTTTATTTATTTGATATATTACTTCTTGATATATATTATTTCATATTTACATTGTAACCACCAACAGGAAAGTTATCTCTTTTATGTTTTTTTAAATTATCTGTTTATATTGAAATTTGTTTAAAGAACAGGAAGACTATTGCCATGATGACAGCCAATATCCGGAACGGATATGTCGCCTGAAGAAGAAGAATGTAAACAACCCAGAGTAGGGGCAATTCCTTCTCCAGAAGGGTGGTTTGTAACTGTAATTCACAGACAGACAGACAGACTGACTGACCGACTAATAAGGAATTTTTTAAAATACTGATTGTATTTGATTTATCACAGCAGGAGTTTTGCTGACTTCCTATTATATGCAAAGTTTATTTTATTTTTAGTGTGGTCTTCAGATCCTATATTAAGTCTGAAGCCTAAGTACTGAGACATGAGAGAAATTGCTTTAGTCACATCTCTTGGGTGCTAATATAATTTTGGCTCTAGTGATGGATCATATTTGGCCTTTGGCTTGGGATGTGTGGTTTTGAGAGGTTTGATATGAGCCTGTTTCTCTCCACACACACACAGACAAACACAAACCAGGTGCAAAAACAAACACCATTTGGGTGATTTTTCTTTGTGTTACAATCATACCCAAGCCTCTATTTTAGTGACAAGACTCAGCATAGAAACCCCCAATATTGCTCCATGGTTAGATGTAGATTGATCTCAGTACTGCAAGCAGTCATACAGTTAGAGTCTTATTTGTAAATTGGGGTTCCATGTGTGCAGATATTTTTAGGACTGGAGACGATGAGTCTGGCCAACCTCTGGCTCCTCTCCAGTTCCAAACACTGAAGTCTGAGGATTGGGTTTCCATATTCTCAAAAGCAGTTCCTTTATGAAAGAGATTATTCTATCCGAGTACAGGCTTGTCTATAAATTAGGAAGACTGATGGACAGGGTAAAGGACACAAATGGTCAAAATACAAACAACTACCATTTTCACCATTGCAGTTATCAACCACAATCTGTTCATGTTAAGGTACTCAGTAAGGTGCAAGAAAACAAATTGAGAAAGATGAGAGAAGTAGGAAGGGAAATGGGGACATTTCTGTAACAGGAGTTACAGGATACAGTGTCTCACGCTTGATTAACAGAAAATCTTACTTGCTTACTTTCTCCAAGTGCTGATTTCACTGAGGTAGAAGCAAACAGACAGCTTTAAATATAAATGCCCTTAGCTACTGAAAAGAGAGAACCTGGCTCTCCCTAGTTAGTGTGACTGGAAGATGATAATACAGAATATAAATAGTGGATGAGCCATCCCAGTATATATAGACCTTTTACGCAAGCATTCAGGAGGAACCTGATCACACAACAAAACAAGATTTGTTGGTAATCACAGGTGACAAAATACAAAAGGAGAAATGCAAAATAACCAAATGTTGATGGACAATTTAGTCCAGACATCAGAAAAGAAGCAAGATAATGATTTGTAGAATTCTGTGATGTCGACAATCTTATCGCAAATATATTTGCTTCAGGCAACCAAACAGAAAACTGTATGTGTGAGCATTAAGAGAGGGTCAATATAGACATTAAGTAGACTACACAGTTGGGAGTGGTATATATGCATACTTGGGAAGCTATATTCTTTCTTTCAAAACAAGACCACATATTTACCTCATATTCTTAATATCAAAAATTAGAGTAAAGCTGAAAAAGAACCCTAGAAAAATCCAGGGGCCAAGTAAAATTCAAACTACATTCCTGATTAAGTTAAAGTCTAAATAAAAGTAGATTTTGGCTACTAAACCCAATTAACCATGAACCAGAAAAACAGTGGATTGAAACCAGACATATTGTCAGGAAAGAATGCAAAAATATATTTATTTATACAAAACGACAGAATAGTCTAAATTGGTGGTTTCCAACATGGGCACATGCCCCCACAGGGGGGTAATTTGATTTTTTTAGGAGCAGTTGAGAATGAGTTATTAACAGTGAATGACATTTTAGGTTTCTTCCACATGGAGAGGAGTTCACCTTTTGAATTATAAGAATTATATATCACTGGGGATGGGGTGATCAGAATTTTATTCATGCTTAGGTCAGACATGGCCAAAAAACGTTTGGGAACCACTGGCCTAAATAGATGACAAAAGAAACAGAATAGTTGAGGACAGAAACTGAAGTGACAGAAATAGGGTCAGAGTCCTAAATGCATCTTTTTAGTAACTATCATGTCAGGTTTAGGTCCAACAAACCATCTTTTTACAAATTGTCCACAGCTGGCAATTGTCTTGTCAAGAAAGAGTTTTTTGTTTAGTATAGAATGAAGAAAATGCATTTAATTGCCATCAAGATAATTTATTCTACTTTTAAAGCAGAAAATGTATTGCACAAAACCGTTTCATATATTTTTCAAATCTCTTTTTATTGAGAAAGTTTAAAGTTGAAGGTTATACATTCCAAGAAAATAATATGCTAAAAGTAGAAAATTCTAGCCATTTTATACAATAAAAATGTATGCATGTTTCTTAACTATTTCTTACCTAACAGCCTTTAAATACAGTATCATTAATACTTAATACACACCACTAAGAATAATAGGTTAATATGCTTCCTTTTACACTCAGTGGAATACAGAGGGTGCCAAAAATGTATAAACATTTCAGGAGATGCTATCCATGTAATTGAGTTTTGGTAGCAATGTGTAATATGACATTCACTCAAAAGAATGAATGCTAGTGCCACAATGTGATGGGCAGGACAGTCAAAGAAAATAACAAGTATAGTTGTGGCTCGAGGAGTGCAAGACCTTTTTGAAATGGTATTTGAAATTTGAGAAAGTTGTGGAAGTACAATGACAATGGACTATGCAACAGAACCTCCAACCCACCTAACAATTGCATGCATTCATGATAAGTTTGAGACCTATGGTACTATGTGTGATGTGCACAAAGGAAGATCTGGGAGGCCTCACACAGCAATAAGTCTTGCTTCTTTTGCTATGGTGTTGGAACAGTCTTTTTGGAAATGATCAATTTTACTTCCAACAAAATGGCACTCCACCATACCTTCACTGAAATGTGAGAGCTTACCTCAATGAGAATTTGCCAGGAAAATAGCTAGGACAAAGAGGTGTGGTTGAGTTTCCCCTACGTTCTCCTGACTTAACACCTTTTGATTTCTACCTATGGGGGCATTAAAGGATATGGTGTATTGTAGAAAATCAGCTACACTGGTGGTACTTCAGGAAGGAATTGAAATAGCATGTACAGCGATTCAAATGGATACTTTGGTCAGTGTTGCTCAAGCAATAGTTCAACGTAATCAGAAGTGCCTGGATGTTAAGGATAACCACGTTGAGCACCTTCTTGTAATTGCAGAAGTTAAATGTGACTTGTATTCATCTTTTGTTATCAGTATATATTGAGTATTACAATTTTAATACAGTTTTTTCATTTCTTAAAATGTGCATGCATTTTGCCACCCTCTGTATATTGCTTTATACGTTCCCGTGTAAAAAGTATCTAAAATTACTTTGCTCTCCTTCCTCTTCCTTCCCATCTGAACAAACTCAAATTCATTTTTCTGTTATTTACTTCAGTCAACAATTTGAGATTTATCAATTTGCAATCTTTCTGCCAGAAATCATCTTAATTAAATGTTGCTTACAAGCATTTATCCTAATACATATACATTTAGCATCATCCAATACCAGTGCAGTTATTCATTTAATAAAAACAATTTTCTTGTCTATTGCCTCTTAAGCATTCTAGCTACATTATCCCTGTTTTTATTTTTCTCTTCTGCCAATATCAATTTTTATAAAAGATAGGTTTAGTGTAAATAGCCTTGCATTTGAGCACAGATTTGAAAGCACCAACATAAATGTATACAAGAACTACTAAAAATAAATTGTGTTTAGAAAAGTTGCCCACTTGTTTCTTGAGAAACAGACATAACAAAACTGAGGATATAATAATTTAGGCACATCATGAGAAATCAGGACTCACTGGAAAATCCAATTATGCTAAAAAATGTTTTCAAGCAGCAGGAAAAGAGGAAGACCAAATAGGAGATGGATAAATTTCATAAAAGAAACCATAGGCTTGGGTTAAATGTGACTCAGGAACTGAGCAAACCTCAAGACATTTTTGCGGCCCATCATTCTTAGCACATTAAGTTTTGTACTTGATTGATCTTTAGCACTAACCGTTTGTGCTAACTGAGGCAATTGGTACTGTTTCCATTCATTCCTCTTCCAACAGCCCTGGTGGTGATTTCTTCCTTTATTGATTCACAATCCAATTAAGAAGAGTTATAAAATTTTTTAGTAACTTACTTTGATCACTAGATGACCAAACACTGTGACACCTTGTTTTATTAGGTAACGGTAAAGGTCGCCTTTGCTCAAAAGCCTGTCATGTCTGACTTTAGGGTTCAGTGCTCATCTCCATTTACAGCCTACAAACATTTCCTTGGTCATGCGCCAGGCATAATTAGATGATAGAGTGCATGGAATGCTGTTACCTTTCATGCCAAACCGGTACCTATTTATCTACTTGCAGTTTTTTGCTTCCAAACTATTATATTGACAGGAGCTGGGGACAGAGACAGGAACTCACTCCACTTTGCAGCACCTGGGTTTCAACCTGCTGACCTTCCAGTCATCAAGTTCAGCATCTTAACCACTAAGCCACCACAGTCCCCCTTGTTTTATTAAGCAACATCTTTCTAGCTTGTTTATGTTTACAGCAGCTATCTCACAAAGAAGATTTTTTAAAAAGTTCTTAATTTATTATATATTTATTTATCTTAAAAGCTTCCAAAAAGCCCACTTACCCCTTTTAAACAGCTCACAGAGCTATGGGGACATATCGGTACCTGAATTTCTCAGCCACATGGTGAGGCTAGAACACAATGACCTTTCCTACTAAATCATCACCAGGCACATCAGTGTCCTTGATATGTTGCTTGACCCTTGATATATTCCTCAGCAGAAGGAAGTCTCATTCGGCCCAACTAAGTAAGGAACAGATGCAGCCATCATGCCTACAAACTCAGGCATTCCTCTCTCGTCCTCATTCTGTATATGCCAATGCAACATGACCCAAGCTTAATGACTAGGACAGCAAAGCCCTCAAATGGCTAGTTAAGATTCTGAGCACAGTCTTACAGTGGTAGGGTGAACTGTTTTGGTGGTGGGATCATGTTATTAAGTATCCTCCATTAGGAGGAAAATATCGTTCCAAGTAGAAAACATAGTGGGGCTGAGTTACATCCATTCTCTCTGATATGCCATGGGGTTCCTTTGATGGAGTTCCTTTTTAATATGGAAGACATTTCACTGGCATAGCATGGGTTTCTGCCGCCTGGGGCCCAGGCCAAACTTGCTGTCCCCTTCTAGGCTCGTCACTCCTAGACTCCCCTCCCCCAGGCTCACCCCCTCCCTTGTGGTCCCCTATTTATCAACTTGTAATTTCTTGCCAATGTTTAAAGCAAAAATGGCTATGATAAAGGACAAAAATGGCAAGGAGTTAGCTGATGTAGAAGAGATAAAGAAAAGATGGCAAGAGTACACAGAGGAACTATACAAAAAGGACCTCATCAAACAATGTTCAAATTATCGAATAATTGAGCTCATCCCACATGCTAGCAAGGTTATGCTCAATATAATACAGGATAGACTGCAGCAGCACGTGGAGAGAGAATTACCAAGAAGTGTAGGCTGGGTTCCGAAGAAGCAGGAGAACTAGAGACCACATTCCCAACATACTTTGGACAATGGAGAAAGCAAAGGAATATCAGAAACAAGTCTACTTCTGTTTCATTGACTACACCAAGGCCTTTGACTGTGTGGACCACAACAAAATGTGGCAAGTAATTAAAAAGATAGTAATACCAGAACACCTTATATGCCTCATAAGAAATCTGTACAAGAGTCAAGAAGCAACAGTGAAGACAGAATATGGAATGATGGAGTGGTTTGGAATAGGAAAAGGAGTGCGACAAGGCTGCATTTTATCACCCTGCTTATTCAACTTATACACAGAGTACATGTAAAACCTTCTTACTTGGAAGAACTTGGAGAGGTTTGACTCTGAGGAAGACAAGGTTAGACTGCTCCATCTTCCAAAATGTCTGAAAAGCAGTAATTTCATTCATTCATTTTCATTTCATTTCTTCGATTTGTATACCGCCCTACTCGGTACAACCGACTCAGGGCGGTTTACAGAAACCATACATATAAGACAATTAAAAGACTATAACATAATCAAAGGTCATACAGCATAATACAATAAATATAACAATGCAGTACAGCAGTGCAATAAAACAAAACCACACTGCGAAATAAAGTTACAAAATACAGTGCAATAAAACAAAACCACATTGCAAAATAAGGTTACAAAATACAATTCCAGTTACATATACATGACATAGAAAATAACATTATCGCTGCCCAGGACCTGCAGGTGTTGCTCCCTTCGAGGCCGGCTGGCAGAGGGAGAGTCTGGCGCGGCGGTGGCAGCGGCAAGGTCTTTTTATCGCCGCCCGGGACCCACAGGTGTTGCTCCCTTCGAGGCCGGCTGGCAGAGGGAGAGTCTGGCGCGGCGGTGGCGGCGGCGAGGTCTTTTTTATCGCCGCCTAGGACCTGCACGTGTTACTCCCTTCGAGGCCAGCTGGCCGAGGGAGAGTCTGGTGCAGCGGTGGTGGCGGTGAGGTCTTTTTATTGCCGCCCGGGACCCGCATGTGTTGCTCCCATCGAGACCGGCTGGCCGAGGGAGAGTCTGGCATGGCAGCGATGGCAGTGAGGTCTTTTTATCACCGCCCAGGACCACAGGTGTTGCTCCCTTCGAGGCTGGCTGGCCGAGGGAGAGTCTGGCGTGGTGGTGGTGGCGGTGAGGTCTTTTTATCGCCGCCCAGGACCCGCAGGTATTGCTCCCATCGAGGCCGGCTGGCCGAGGGAGAGTCTGGCGTGGCGGCGGCAGTGACGAGGTCTTTTTATCGCTGCCCGGGACCCGCAGGTGTTGCTCCCTTCGAGGCCGGCTTGTCTTAACTGCAGTGATTCTCATATTTTGTTCACTCAGATGTCTAGACCCATGGTTCCCAATATGGGGCACATGTCCCACAGAGGGGTAATTTGATTTTTAAGGGGGGCAATTTGACAATGAGTCAGACCAAGTTAATGGCCTTTTAAGCTTCTTCCATGTGAACAGGACTTCACTTTTTGAATAATAAGAATTATATGTCACAAGGATAGGGGTCTTCAGGATTTTAGAGATGCTTAGATGGCCAAAAAATGGGTTGGGAACCACTGGTCTAGACCATCCATTTCTAGCACCCTTGACCATTGGTTATGCTGTCTGAGGCCTCTGAGATCTAAGATCAAAGCATCTGAGGTAGGAATCACTGAAAGACACACAAGAGTGTATGACCACATTCCAAGAATTCTGGAGCATAGAGAGTGACATTTATAACCTGGTTGTGCAACAATGTGAAGAAAACAAAGGTATGTTTATGATTATTCATTGTAAACAGCTCTTCCTTCAGTTGTTACCTAAATAAATGGATCTTTTAATCCGCATAATGCTTTAACTTTTTGCACATTGTTAAACAATCTTCAGTTTGTTTCTCTCAGCAATATGCCACATTATTTTCAGATCTGAGAATTGAGTCTAGCTAACTTGCCCCCCTAGTATTGCCACCATTCGGATGACCTTAGGATGCGTCTTGATTAGTAAGAAGTCCAACATAGGTTTCAGTTTTGCTAGGGTTAACATTGATTCAAAAATTGAAAAATACACAATACCCAGCTGAAGTGTGAGTTACATTGCTGAAATGAGGGTTGTTTTAAACTACTCATTTATTTTTAGCAATTCCTGAATTGTTATAGTCTTCAAATAAAGGGTGTGTGCATGCTTAGGTCAGTGCACATTGATTCTCTTGGGTCTGCTACAGTGACAGTGTTGGCAAGCAGTTGTTGGGAATAGAGCCAGCAGGCAAGAGTGCGGGAAGAGGTGGCAATTTTTTTGATGGGGGGAGGGGTAGTTGGAGGCACCATGCTCTTTTCTCCCTTCTCCTGCTGGTAGCAGGAGGAGGAGGAGGAAGGGATGCTAAGCTGTTCTCATCTCGGTTTCACTGTGGTGTCCCTGTCTCCTTCACCACAAGGAGAGAAAGGAAGATGCACAAAGTAAAGAGGAGTAAATGTTGCAGAATACAAATATATGCAATATGGCTCACCATCACCACTTTCCTGCCTTGCCTCACCATGGTCACACCCACCACTACTTAACTGATGAGTAAGTCAGGGCTGGGGTGGCTGTCACAGTGCCTGGCAAGAAGGAATTGTTAGACTTAATGGCTGAGGATGGTGTATTTGAGTGGAGTCATTATGGTTGTAGATGGGGCCAATGGTGAGGAAATATCCAACTAGAAGGACCCTGCTTCCTCTTGACTCTGCCCATCTGGCATGTTATGCACAGACATATTGACTCAACCAGCACATGGCCTAAAATGACAGGTTTATACCCAGTTTCAGCACAGTGTAGACAAGACACACCTTTTGCTTCTGTACCTTCTAAATGAGAAGTTTGTCTCACCATGAATTCTCTTTCTTTTTCTGTCTATGCCTCTGAGAGAAAGTGGGGGATATGTTTTGTTGGCAAACCAACAATTTAGCTGTATTGATTTAGTGGATCAATTCCAGTTGAGATAAATGTTTTGATTTGACCCAATGTGCCCATGCTGGATGTCAGTAAAGACACAAAAGCTAGGCTGGTACAAATATTAGGAATCCTAATTGTGATTTAGAAGGGAGGTGGGCAGAGTTCATTTATAGGAGGACAGATAAGACAAAATAGTGCGTTTAAAGTTTGTTTGTATATTAAAAAAAATAGATTGTTGGGGACCTTTCAGTGTCACTGAATCAGGGTTGGGGAAGCTCCAGCAGAGCTTGCCACATGCTTCTACCAGTAGACCAATGGGAGTGCTTCCTCTTTCCCCCAGCACAGAGTTTGCCACACCCCTCTGTCCAGCAGCCCAATGGGATATTTTCCTCCCTCTCCTGTTGCCATGTTGGCACTTTGCAACAAATAAGTGGGTTTTGGGATGCAGTTTGGGCCCTCTGTCTCTAAAAGGTTCATCATCACTGGTATAGCTAATTGTGACAGACTATGTGTGATCAAATCTCAACATCTGGAGGGCCATACATTCCTCTTCCAGATCTGGAAGCATTCTTTAACTACATTCAAGAAAATATTTTCCCAATCTAGCACCTTGGTTGAGAAGAATGGTTTTCAGCTTAAAGATGGAGGAGTGTACATCTTCTCTGTATTTTTCAAGTGCTCACAGCTGGCATCTAGAGCTGCTCCTGAACACAAATTTGGCCAGTTCCTAGTTGTTATTTAATGGGTTTTTTAAATATACAGTTAGATATCCATTATGTAAATGAAGTCTGTGCCATTTGTTTTCCAAATTGAAGATTCATCAAATTGAGCAGACCTTTAGCTCTGCTCCTTCTGTAGCTATAGTGCCTGTTTCTTGGAGTCAGCATTTGTGTCAACAGACTCATATTTGCCAGTACTGGCATTAGGTGTTAATAAAAATAATTAACTGACTGGATTAATAAATGCCATGCCTATTGCATCAGCACATTTCAGAGAGTAAAGTGTTTTTGTCTGTGGTACTCCACCTTTGAGGGAATCGCTGGGAAACTATTCATAATGACATGGTGATACTGGCATTGAGCACCAGGTACTCTTTAGAGACAACAGGGAGAACAACCAGGCTGAAGCGGATTTCTAAATTAATTAAATCACACACAGAGAATGATCTATGTACAGTCTTGGAGATCTGCCCATCTGAAGCAACAACGAGGTTGTTGCTTATTTAGTTCTGTGCCTTTAACAGCAACAGGACTTCATACAGCTGAGTCTTGTACTGATCAGTATCAGTTAATACATTCATTGTGCCACTAAAATATATATTTTCAAAGTGAGCTTTCTAGGCTTTTGTCATCAAGCTGAGCATTACAGAATGTTATCTATAGAGACAGAGTGGATTGTATATCCCCTGACATAAAACCTGATACCACCATACAGAGATGTGTGGTTTCTTTTAATTTATAGTCTCACTCCTGGAACTTTATTGCAGCAACAGATGCTGAGTTTTCACCACTGAAAGCCAAAAAATCTTCTGGAGTTTTTTGTTTCTTCCTTGCCCCAAACTTTGTCATGCAAGTCAGAGGAAGAGTCCCAAAGGTCCCCAAAGCTCATGTGATGGCATTTGAATGGTCCAATAAAAATATCACCCAATGCTGATTCTGGATTGTATTCATGAACCCCATGACTGTGTTTCTTTTTCTATTGTCCAGATGTGATCAAGTGCTGAGTCCATCTCTTCTTTTATTTTTCCTCTTCAGTTGAGAACTGCCAGTTTGCAACCCAGAAAACATGCCTGTATCTCAAACCCCTGGTATAGCACTATTTGGAATGGCTACAATGTAT
This sequence comes from Furcifer pardalis, assembly GCA_030440675.1. NCBI lineage: Eukaryota > Metazoa > Chordata > Lepidosauria > Squamata > Chamaeleonidae > Furcifer > Furcifer pardalis. Next base: position 226,291,771 of record CP126890.1, on the reverse strand, counting down.
TTTTTTTCCTATTCGATCCTCGCCCCTCGCCCCACATACCAGAAGGAACAGGAGCCTGAATATGGGCATTGGGTGGTATAGCGGGAGCCGAGGGGCAGGCCGCACTTGGGGAATGCGGGACCGAAGCTTGATATCGGTCCTCTGTTCTGGGGCCCCAGTTACACCTCTGGTTCCTGAGCAGCTGATCTAGAGTGACCTCCCCCCCCCCCCCGGCTGCTGCTGCTGAATACCAGGTCAGTTTGTAACAAGGCTCCCCTGCTCGCAGAGTCTATTCTGGGGGAGCAGGCTGACCTGGCATGCATCACCAAAACCTGGCTGTTACCAAGGTTGTTCTGTTGGAGGGTATCAGTAAGACTGTGAGTTCCTTTGTGGAATAGTCTGATGATTGGGATTTCAAAATACAGTATTGCATTGCCAGTACATATAGCAGGGAATATGCAGGCCACAGATTACATGCAGCATCCTGGGGGGGCCTATTTAGCCCCTCCCAACATGTCACCGCACTACTCTCACATCCAGTTTTTTCCCCTGCTCAGGTACATAATTCTGCCTCACTCCATTTGATGTTATCACTTCACTTCACTTGTAAATGGAAATTCACAATTTTCAGTGAGGGCCCTGTAGCACTTTTGCCCTCTATTGTAGACACCAGAAGTTACAAAGCAGGTTCTTGCTTTTCAAAAAAGAAAATCTGTATTTTTTGTATGGTATGTGTGTATGGATGTGCACATGCGTGTGTGTGTGTGTGTGTGTGTGTGTGTGTGTGTGTGTGTGCATATGTGTGTGTGTGCACGTGATATATATCTCATAACTTCCTCTGATCATTTGCAAGTTGAGACTCTGCTCATCTGTATCTTAATACACCTCATTGTTGTTTTCTGATCATGCATTTTGTGGATGAACCACATTTGATAGCATTTTATCGTCTAAGTCAAAAGTAAGACATTCAAACAATGTCCTCAGAGCAATATAGAACTTTATAACATCTCTCTGTAGTTTTGAGTCTGTGGTAGCCCATTGCAGCTAGCATTTATCCCTGGAAAGGTTAAATACCAGTGTGAATCAGATAATCATGACAATCATATCAAAGTTCATCTGTGCATCAAGGTGTATATCATTTATTTGCTTCCATCTGGATCACCAGAAATGTAGGTTCAAGTCTTGTTCCATCTCTCTTAAGAATCTCTCTTAAGGGGATCAGAATAAATAAATTGTGGTGAAATAAACAAAGAAAAATGAGTCTAGGCATCACTAGCCGGTTGAAATCTACAAGCTTCATTCATCTACATTGTTTCTATGGCCCATTAACACAAAGATATTTCAAAGTTGTTGAAAATATGTAATTTTGTAAAAATATAAAAAAAGTAGAAAAGTCAGAATAAATTTCTTAGCCTTTTAGATTATTTGAACACAGATATGGGGAAACAATACATTTTCTAAGTGCTCACCCAACAATCTGCCAGGTTAAATCTATGGAGGAAAAATTACAACTTCTTTGTTGACTAGATGCTGCTGTGTCTCTGCAAATGCCATTATCATTTTTCTCCCCTTGGCTTCTCATCTTGGCTTGGCTCCATTGTGGTTCAGATGGCTTTGTTGACTGCTGGTTGGCATCATGCTTATATTATACTAGCACTTTTATAGACATGGGATGTTTATCCATCCTTTTCTATGTTTATCTTTTCCTTCCAGCTTGCAGAGTCCAATATTAACAGGCTAATACAAATTCTCATAGGTTGTTCAAATAAACATTTGCTGTTATATAAGCAGAAGCAAAACCATTCTAATTTATCTTCATTTTGTTTAAAACCAACAGACTATTTTTATATAGAAATTCCTTTTTATATAGATATAATAGCAAACTCTATGCATTCTCTGTTAGAGTTGCTACAGTTTTCTATATAATCTGTATATTTACACATGTAATTTCAGTGTGTATATGTAATCTGTATACAATATACAGTACTGTACACAGATTACATGGAAACGAATGGGATATTTGAAATTACTCTGCAGTGACCTCCAATGGACATTCAGCACATTGCTACCTAAAGAGTTACCTTTTCATTCTTCCTTTTCATTTCAATGTTACATCTGCTTGCCCTGAAGTAATTTTTACTAGACAGTTTATTGTCATTCAATTTTTCATGTTTCTAGAATTACAGTTGTTATACACTTTTTTGTTGTTCAGTCGCACAGTCGGTTCCGATCCTTTGTGACCCCATGGACCACTGCCCTCCAGGCACCTCTGTCATCCACCTTCTTCCTCAGCCCTCCCAGCTCTGTGCCAATTGCATCTACAATACCATCTAGCCATCTGATTTTTGGTCGCCCCCTTCTTCTTTTGCCCTCCACCTTTCCAATCATGTAATATTTTATTCATGTAAAATTTTAAGTTTTGATAGTCCTCACCCCCACCTACCCCCACCATTAGCTTGAGTGTGGTGGGGAAGTCTTACTTGTAGGATTTCTCTGTGATTTCAATCTGGTTACTTTGACGTCCTTGTGGGTTATTTTCTGCTGGTCTCCATTCTTCTGCTCCCACAAGCAGGTAAAACAAGGAAAGAGAGAACAGAGTAAAATAATCAGGAAGAGATGGAGAAGATAGGCCAGAGAGGAAAACAATTGGTGTTGGAAGTGAAATTTCAGGCAGCAATTATGTATATGTGTGGACAGACAGCACCAGAACAGTACCAGTGCTTCCCAGTACATCCAGCAACAAATGTAGATACCAACATTGGGGCTATCTGTTCAAATCGGCAATAAAAATAACACAATGTACACAAAACAAACAACTTTGCAGTGTAGATATACTACAAAATATGTTCTCTCACATTTGGCAATTTGGTAAACTGTATCATTTTGTTATTCCCCCCCCCCAAAAAAAAAGACAGTTAGATCTTAAATAGTTCAAGAACTACATACATTCATCCCTTTTAATTCTTCTTCAACCTACAGCAGTGGTGCCCAAACAAAAGCCCGGGGGCCGGGTGCAACCCCCAATGCCAATTCATCCATGAAGCCCTCATCGCTCCTGGAAGTGTTTTACTTCCGCTTCCAGGAGTGACGAGGGTTTCGTGGGGCGGATGAATTGGCGTTGGGGGCCACAACCGGCCCCCAGGCCCTAGTGACCAGTTCCCTGAACCACAATTGCGCTCATCTCACATGCTCGCAAGGTCATGCTCAAGATAATACAGGACAGGCTTCAGCAGCACATGGAGAGAGAACTACCAGAAGTACAGGCTGGGTTCAGAAGAGGCAGGGGAACTAGACACCAAATTGCCAACATACGTCGGATCATGAAGAGAGAAAAAAGAATATCAGAAACAAGTCTACTTCTGTTTCATTGACTACACCAAGGCATTTAACTTGACTACACCCTGCCTATTTAACTTATACACAGAGCACATAATGCGCAACACAGGGCTGGATCAGAGGCGTAGCTACCGCCGTATCAGCCGTATCAATTATACGGGGCCCCCGGGCTACGGGGGCCCCCAACGGCAAAAAATAAAATTAAAAATAAAAAAGAGCAAAAATTTACTGCGCATGTGCAGAAACTCAATCTGATGCATTGCGCATGTGTCAGATTGAGTTTCTGCGCATGCGCACTTTATTGGAGCCATTTTTGGCTCCAATTTTAAAAAAAAAGCCGGAGTCGGAGAGTCGGAGTCGGAGCCGCAGCTTTTAAGCAGCGAGGCAGCCCCGACTCCGAGGCCCTCCCCCCGGTCGCCGCGGGGGCTCCCTGCCTGCGCCAGCCCGGGTGGCGCTCTCCACGGTCGCCGCTGGGGTGGGAGTCCACCAGCTGCAGGACCAGCTCGCGGGCGCGCCCCGTCCCGCGGCAGGCGGCAGGTCAGCTCCAGCCAGGCGCAGCCACCTGGAGCGCGCCTGGAGCTGACCTACCGCGCGCGCCTGGAGCTCACCTGTTGCCTGCGTGTGGGATGGGGCGCGCGAGCTGGTCCTGCAGCTGGACTCCCACCCCAGCGTCGAGGTGGAGAGCCCCGCCCGGGCTGGCGCAGCCTGCCAGGGAGCCCCCGCGGCAACCGGGGGGAGGGCCTCGGGGCTGCCTCGCTGCGCCCGCTCGCCTTCCACAACTGCCCCTTGCCTTCGTCGTGCACGGCGAGGGAGCGATCGTGCGATGGCAGCAGCGGCGGCGCGGCGGCAGTGACAGCAGAGGCGGAGGAAGAAGAGGCCCCAGGATTAAGGTAAGTGAGGTTTTTGTGTTTCGGGTGGGTGGGTGGGTGGGTTGAGGTGTGTGTGGTTTTTTTTTTTTTTTACATTTTAATTCTATTTTATTTATTTATTTATTTATTTTATTTTTATTTTTGGCCCCGCCCACGACATCATGACGTCATGACGTTGGCTCCCCCCCATGACGTCATGTTGTCATGACGTTAGCTCCGCCCCACATATAAAGGGCCCCCAAACAATTTTTATACGGGGGCCCGCCAAGGTAAGCTACGCTTCTGGGCTGGATGAATCAAAAGTTGGAATTAAAATCACTAGGAGAAACATCAACAATTTGAGATATGCAGATGACACTGCCCTAATGGCAGAAAGTGAAAAAGACCTAAAGAAGCCCTTGCTTAGGTTGAAGAAGGAGTGTGCAAAAGCTGGATTGAGACTTAATATCAAGAAAACCAAGATAATGGCAACAGGCCCTATCAGTCCCTGGAAAATAGATGGGGAAGAAGTAGAAGCAGTGACAGACTTTACTTTCCTATGATCAAAAATCACTGCAGATGGAGATTGCAGCCATGAAATAAAAAGGCGACTAATTCTTGAGAGGCAAGCTTTGAAAAACCTGGGGAACAGAGTGAAAAGTAGAGACATCACCTTGCAAACAAAAAATTCGCACAGTCAAAACAATGGTATTCCAGGTGGTAATGTATGCTTGTGAGAGCTGGACCATAAGGAAAGCTGAGTGCAGAATAGATGCCTTTGAAATGTGGTGTTGGAGGAGAGTTTTGAGAGTACCCTGGACAGTGAGGAGAACAAATAGGCTGCAGGTTGAGAATCCCTGCCTTAAAACAACATAGCAATGTAAATGAACAAGGTTCCTTTGGTTGCTAACATAGCCACACAGCTACCAGATTGTCATAGTCTCTGAGGAGGTGATGCTCCAACTTCCTATTATTTTTTGCCCCAAACTGAAGCCATTTTGCCTATAAAATTGATAGTAGCATGACCTATTAGCACCTGAACCTTTGAGAACTGCCTCACGGAAAGGCAGTACATGCCATACATTGTATGTTGTGTAGCTCTCTTTTAAAAGAAAAGTATAAGAAGGCTAACAAAATGTTCTGCAACATATATATTGGCACTTCACAAATCCTCAGTGACCTTTCCTTGCTTCTTAAGTAGCACTACACAGTACGAGAGCGAGCAGTTTTGGTGAGTGACTGTTTTCTCCTCTGCAGCTGGGGTGGAGTCAAAATATTTGTTCAACTGGTTATGCTTCACATAAGGTGTGTCATTTAAATAAAGGTTACATTCGTATGATTCAAGGGAAGGAAAACCAAAGGAAGAACACAGAAGTGGGGACTTGTGAGGTTTTGTGGCTGAAAGCATCAGCTGCTTACAGATGGGTTTCTAAAATACCAAAAGACATCTGACATTTCTCCCCACCTTGATCGTAAGTGTCCTAAGAATTTCTTCCTATTATTGCTAGATCAAATAGTTTTCATTTCAGGCAAGAAAAGCTGCTAATTATTTTTTTACACCAGCATTTCTAAAACAATAACTGTGTTTGAAAGGCTTTAGTAAAATAAAAGCAGTGTGTTTCAAATGTGTGCTATCCAGCATTAAGAAAAGAAAATGAAAATAATATTAAACCAAACTTTGTAAAATGTGTATATTTAAAAGAGAAATGTTAATATGAAAATTCAAAGCATGTATACATTTGGAAAACTTATTGGGTTTGGCAAAATAAATTAATGAAAACCTGCTTGAATAGTGGTAGATTTCCACCTGTAGAGTTTTGAGGTCATGTTTTAATCTAGGGCACTGTCTTAATAAATAATATTGTGTCGCCATGAGATATCTAGAGTGATAATGTATGTTTTTCAAGGCTGAGTAAATATATATTTTAATGCTAGTCAGTTGGAATGTGATATGAAGAGCCCAGATGGCTTCATATTGCAGGGGGAGAAATTAAACAGCTGGAGTAAATATCAGAGCTGTCATGGTATGGGATGATAAACCATATTTGTTTCTGTTGTAGTTTTAAGGTTTATACCATAGATTATAAGTGTGTTTGCTAGAAAAATTTTTCCTCTGAGATCTGTGGGAATTACTCTCTAGTGTACATTTGAGGATTTAGTTATAGGTAAGGAGCTGGGTGTGGTCCCCCCCCCCTCCATCCTACATAAACCATCTTCTCTGTTTCCATATCCATAATGAGGAATCATGAGAAATCTCCATATAAATTAGTATCAGTCATAGCCAGCAAAGAACAACACCTTTGCATAAGAACACACTAGCTGTGTTTTACAGGTCTTCAAAGGGAGGATTCTGGGAGGAGGCAGAATAGAAACAACTATAGCATGGGGCGGAGGAGGGAATTAACTGTGTCAGTTATCTCCACAATGTGAAGTAAGAAGGAGTATGGAGGAAGGTTAGAGGGTAATGGCAAGATCCTCTCGGACTGAGTAGCAATATACTGTACTCTGCTGCTTTCTGGAGTTCTCTCATCTGAGGTGGCCACTTCAGGCAGTTTATTGACAGAGCCAGCCTCGGAAAATGCTGGCTGAAAATGGATAGTTATTCCTCCCACTTCAAGAGGTAGGGAGGCAGGAGGTAGAGCAAAAGCATCATAGCCAGTTCTTGCAAACATCATTGGAGAACTAAGCTAACATTATATGCCAGGGGTTCCCAACCTATAGCCTGCGGGCTGGATCCGGTCCCCAGGCCAAATTGCTGCCAATACCAGAAGTGCCCTGATGTCACTGGAAGTGCCAAAATCACTGTGTTTTCACATCAACACACGGTGAAAACATGGCCAACAATTCAAAAATGGCACAAAAATGTTCCTCCTTTCCTCCCTCTTCCAAGGGAAGCAGTGGAGGTGGGGAAAACTCCTGGAAATGCAGCACAAATGCATGTGCCGCCACCAGGAGGAACCATGTGTCCAGCCCCTCAGTTGGCTGAGGGGGTGTGATCAGCCACCTGGCAGGAAAAGGTTGGGAACTCCAGTTACAGTATATGCTATTTCCCCTTCAAACAGGGGAGAGAAGCTGCACAATAGAATCTCTCAGCAATCATTATCTCCAATCACTGACTGGAGATAAAAGCAGGACTCAATTTTTGCCTACATTCAGACTACAGAAGACGGGGTTTAGGCAGGGGAATGGTTTGGGATGAGAAAAAAACTGCACAAGGCTTCATAGGTCATATTACCCCCTATCCCCATTAGTCCCTTAAGAAGTGCAAAAAGATTGTATTTTTATGAAGAATAAAAGAAGCACGGTACTGTATTCTAATAGGGGTGCCAGCCATTTTTGTCAGTCAAAATCCTTTGAGCAGATCTAGAGATCAGTTTTTGTTTGGCTGCAAAAAAGATTAAAATGAATAGGGATGGAATGAATTTCATACACATCTACAGAGACAAAGATTGGGAGTTTGATTGCCCACTGTGTTTCCTAGGAGAAAAACCATCCTGTGTAGCCTTAGTTAAGCTGCTCAGTTCAGAGTACACCCTGAAAGAAGGGAATGCAAGTGTTACTCTTTCTATCATATCTTGCTTAAAGCATTTGAGAACAAAAACATGGTCTCTGTCCTAGCTCCTGCCAGCCTAGAAGTTCGAAAGCAAGAAATTGCAAGTAGATAAATAGGGACCACTTTGGTGGGAAGGTAACAGCGTTCCATGCGCTCCAGTGTCTAGTCATGCCTGCCACATGACCATGGAAACATCTGCAGAAGCAGACAGCGCTGGCTCTTCGGCTTAGAAACAGAGATGAGCACTGACCCCTAGAGTCAGATACGACTGGCTTTCGAGCAAAGGAAACCTTTACCTATACCTTAATGTTTGAGTGCATCTAGACAAGCAGATTTCCTGGGCTGGATCTGGCTAAGCAGAGCTGTTCTGAGGTTTATTATACCATTTGGGTCAGTCTTAGTATCCACATGTTTCCGGACAGGGAACCACATCATACTTCAAGTGACCCTATTTAGCCAGTCCCTCATTTTAAAGGAGAAAACGTAGGGAAAGAATGAAAAATACCTCTGTGTTCCCTCCTGTCTGCCTTTCCATGGAAGAGTAGAGGGAAGTGCAGTTTAAAAACAAAATGTAAATGGCATAATGATAAATTAGTTTGCTGCAATGGATTTTAAAGACAGGAGGGGGAGGCCTCCTCTTGTCCTGTCCATCCTCTTCTGACTTCCTTCCCAGGGGGAAATGAGAGTGAATATATTTAAAGTTTTTTTAAAAAAAAATTGTTAACAAGTGTCTTACTGCCACCAGGGCCTGGATAGCACAAGTGTCAGGTGGATATACAGTTGGTTACAAAATTGTACTCAGAAAGTTCTTATTACTGGCTCCTTCTCAAGGCGGGGGGTGGGGGGTGGGTGGGACTGCAGTGGCTCAAGTGGCTAAGGTGCTGACTTGAAGGCGGCAGGTCAGCAGTTTGATACCTGAATACTGCAGGGCAGAATGAGTTCCCGTCTTTGTCTCAGCTCCTGCCAACCTAGCAGTTCCAAAGCAAGAAATTGCAAGCAGATAAATAGGGACCACTTAGGTGGGAAGGTAAACAGCATTCCATACACTCCAGTGTCTGGTCATGCCTGCCACATGACCATGGAAAAGTCTTCAGAAGCCGACAGCACTGTCTCTTCGGCTATGAAACAGAGATGAGCACTGAACCCTAGAGTCAGATATGACTGGCCTTTGAGCAAGGGTGACCTCTCAAGCTGGGAGGAGGTAACAAGTGGAGTACTGGGAACCAAGCCCTATGAGAAAAGATGGAAGGAACTGGGCATGTTTAGCTTTGAGAAAAGGAGACTGAGAAATGATATTATAGCATTCTTCGAATATCTGGAAGATAATCATAAAGAAGAAGGGAAGATTCTGTTGTCCATCATCACAGAATGCATAAATTCATGGTTTAATTCTTTTTAATTGATTTTTTAAAGTAATTTCGAACCTCAAGGTTTTAATTTATGAATTTTCTGTAAGCCGCCTAGAGTCAGGTTCGCCTGATTGGGGCGGGATAATAAATCTAAATAAATAAATAAATAAATAATAAATAAAATGACTCGTAATAAAAAATTGAAACTACAGGAAACTAGATATAGGCTGAATATCAGGGGAAACTTCTTAATGGTTAGAGCAGTACAACAGTGGGACCAACTCCCTCAAGGGATGGCGAGTGCTCCAATACTGGAAACATTCAAGAGAGAATTGGACAACCATCTGTCATATCTTCTTTGATTCAGATTCCTGCATTGAGCAGGAGGTTGGACTCAATGACCTAAAAAGCCCCATCTAACTCAGTGATTCTATGTGGGACCCACTTTGGTTCAATACTGGTGATCACACATGTCAGAACTGAAACAAAACAGACCGATCCTACCTATACTAAGAAATAGTCACCCCTGCCAAGTGTGGGTAGGCATGCATAAGGGTTGGGCTAGTTCACAATTAACAAAGTGTGAGATGGTCACTGAAAATGGATTGAACCAACCCATTCCCAAAGCAGTCTAAACTGTGGGATAAAGTGCTGTCTGATCTCATTCTCATTTCACTAACCAGGGTGATGAAACCAAAACTATGGATTATATGAACAAACAGAATTGATAGTGATTCTAAATGTTCAGATACCTGAACATTTCTGGTTGAAGCTGTTTCTCAGTAAATGTGCACAAGATCAATGTACGTATTCTAAGCCTTTTAGCCAAAAGCAAAGGTGGAGCACATTTGTTTGTTTAGAAAGTAAGTAGCAATGCTGTGTACTGAGTGATGTAAAGTGGACATTAAGAGATTAGCTGTGATTAACTCAAAAGAAAACTAGTTCTTATGTGCACATATACTGTACTGTATGGGCACTGGATTTCGCCATACTAATGCTGCAGTTTTTGATGGAATAATCAAGAGCATCATCGGGAGCTTAAAAATGTCCATATGGTAGCCACGCTGGGGATGTTGCCCAAAGATACGAGCCCTGTGGCACATGCATATTATGGTGTAAATCTGATCAGAATATAGTCCATTTTGTCTTTGTACATATGGAAAGTTTTACAGACTTTTTGCTGTATGCTGTGGTATATTTCCCCTTCTTTTGGGAATGCTGTGGGACTGGGCAGCTTGTCCATGTCTACACAGGCTGGATCTTCTCCTAGGAGGCACATTGGCGAATCAGTCTCTGGTTCCAAAATCAGATATCCAAACAAAGGGATTCACAACCTGCGGCCAGTGGCACCATTTCATGTGGGCCCCTCATTGACTCCACCATACAAGGAAGTGCCATGTGGTGGAAGAAGGGCAAAATGGTCATCCAGCCTCTGAAACTGTCTGAGGGAGCATGACCCAGCCCCCGGCTTAAAAAGGTTGAGAACTCCTGAACTATCCAGCCAGCTATATTAATTATAAACTGAATGGACTATGCTAACATTTGAACTGAGGGTGGTGTGTTAAAGCCACAGAAATGGAGCTTTATTTAGATGTCAGAATTTTGGCTTTTCAGCTTTGCAGGCATAAAGAACAGAAATTCATCATTCAATGAGTCCTTCAGGTGTAGTTAGATTGTTAGATGTAAAGGTATAAAGAGGAAGTCAGTAGTCTTACCAATATGGCAGAGATACTTCTTGCTGACACTCATGCTATTACTTCTATACTGAGAAGAACTCCTGTATGATAGAGGAGCATTATAAGAAGCTATATGGAGCTATGACTAACTTTGCTATAGTTAACTCTCATTTCCTGCACCTTCATGCATCTGAAAGCTTAACACAAGAATAAAGACATATAAACTGTGTTCACAGATCACAATAAACCATGGTATGGGTGGTGGTGGTGGTTAGATCAGGCTTGGTATATGCATCTTCTTAACAAACCATAGTTTGTTAGAAAGCACATGGATTGTTCTTAAGAAACATAGCTTGCTTAAACCATAGCTTCTTGTATCTTCTGAACCCACTACTGCAGTTTATTCCTGTCATAGACTGAATAACAACACTCTGAAATAGTAGCTAGCAAAAGAAGCAAGGGGGGGGGGACCAAAAAGGGGAGACACAGTTTGCTTCAGCATCTGCCATGTGCTTTCTGTGTTTAATACAAACCACGATTTATTATGACATGAAGATGCAGCAATATACTGTATACATATATGGCAACTCTCTAATGTAGCCTTTCCCAACCTGGTGACCACTGCTAGTCCCATAAACCAAATCTGATCTTTTGTGGAATGTTCTTCTATGTTTAGTAGCATATTGAATTGAATTGCCTACATCCATCAGGGTTTTTTTTAGTTACTGTGTAACAGCTATACCTACTGATGAGATTAGACCAGTGTTTCCCACCCTTTGGTTCTTGGAATTCAATTCCCAGAAGCCCAAGTCAGTACATTGGCTGAGCAGTGCTTTTTGGGAATTGACTTAGGCTTCTGTGAATTGAAGTCCAAGAACCAAAGGGTGGGAAAGACTAGACTAAACTATAAATGCACCAAAGATGTATGGATAAAGCCATTCAATTTCCAAAGGCCTGTTATAAATGGAAGAGTTTTGAATGATGATGGAAAGACAATAGGATGGGGCCAGTCACCCTTCCTGCCTCCATTGTGCTACCTAAAGCAAAGGGCTGCATTGGAATGAGCAAACCAGCCACCAAAGCTGTGATATGACATGGGGCTGCCAATATTCCTCCAGACCTGTCATACAAAACTATATTTCCAGGAAATACTGATAGCCTTTGGCCAGCTAGTATACTTCATGGATGTGATTCAGGAATATCTGTCTTGCGAGTATTTTCTTCCAGACATATTTTTTCCTCATAAAGTTTACAGACATATACTTGTCCTTCCTTTCTTTCAGCTGATATTCCTAATGCATCAGGGAGGTCCAGAAACCTTCAGGTCAAAATGGGCAATGAAAACAGCAAACCAGAAAATCAGGTGAGCGTGATGACCCATTCAGGAGAATTAGAGGAACGTCTCATAAAGTTACTGTGTTTGCAAATAGGGGTGTGCTGGCTATGCTAAAAGGGCGCTGGACAGGGAGTGATGAGGGTGTCTAACCCTAACATAATATATATGTTCCCCAGTGATGGGCAGAAGCTGGCTCGCACCAGTTCGCCAGAACTGGTAGTAGCTTTCCCCAGCATCCCGGAGAACCGGTAGTGGCTTTTGGGAGGAACCACCTTGGGTGCTTACCTTTTCGCCAGTTCCCTCACTGTGCATGCACACCAAGTGCTTGGCATGCCTACAGAGCTTGGTGCGCCTACAGCGCTTGGCATGCATTCATGCCTATAGCACTTGGCATGCCTACAGTGCTCTGCCTGCCGATCCAAGCAGCCATTTGCTGCTTGGTGTGTGACAGCACAGAGTGTTGGGTGGCCACGCACAGCCACAGAGGAACCAGTGGCTGCTGCTGAGGCCCTTGGCAGCCTCCTTGCTGTCCTCCCAAGTGGGGAGGAGGAAGAGCAACTGCTAGCCTGAAGCTCCCTACAGCCTGTTCCCCAGGGTAAGTGATTCAACTTTGGGTGTGGGGTGGGTGGGTATATTTTAATGTGTATTTAATGTGTATTTATTTTTAATGCATATTTTATGTGTTTTTATGTGTATTTTTATGTATTTTTATGTCTATTTAATTTGTATTTTTATGTGTAATTATTTTTATGGTTTTTTTTTACTTTGGCTCCACCCATGATTTTGGCTCTGCCCATGACATCATGATGTTGGCTCCGCCCATGATGTTGGCTTCACCCACAGTATGGTAGTAAATTTTTTGGCTGCCCACCACTGACGTTCCCACTTGCCTTCTGTCTCCCCTCTGGTGATTTGAACCAAAAACCTCCTGCTTACAAGGCAAATTTGCACCTCTAAGCCACAGTGGCTCCACTGTCAATGGAGCTGCTTTTGTAATCTTATTTTTGGCAGCACAGGAAGAGGAAGGCAGGTAGAGGAACATGGAGCCCTGCTTGTTTGCTCAATTGTTCCAGGCATCACTGCTCAGCTCAGCTCATTGGTTGGATTGGCAACCGGGGGGGGGGGAGGCATCATGGTACTGGGGGCCTGAGGACACCCTGGGCTGAGTCCCAGTTGCCCAATGGGCCAGCCCACCACAGTTTAATAGTAAGAACTTACTATTCAGAAAGGAATCTTCTACTGGGTTGGATCTGCTTTCATACAAGTGGATTAATTCTTTATTTTACACTGTGAGTCTCTTGTTTATTCTGTGTGAAACCAGTCTCCTCTGCCAAAGGATGAATGCAGAACAGATTTTAACTAAATCACAGAATTTTATCCTGTATCACAGTGGCAATTGAACTCCCCCTTTGGGGCATGTGCCCCACATTGGGAACTACTGACCTAAACTAAGGACTTGATAACAAGACTTGATCACAAGACAAGTCCAATCCATTTTTACTATAGGAGCCATTTCAGACTTAGAGAGTCATAAGCAGTGACAATATAAATAACATCCTTTCATTTATTTTGCTCCAGACAAATAGGCAGATTTTTTATTTTCATTTAGCCTCCTAAAGGACACATATATAGGGTTTTTTTATTCTAAAGCTGTGGTGCAGCATTTATTCTAAATGCTGACTGTTTTGATAGCCAGTCCTTTCTGAAACTTGACTCCTGATGCTACGGGGATGACCATTGGTCCAATCCCCAGCATTCATCTGGCACCAGAGAGGTCCCTCTTAAGCTACTTATGGAGGGAGTGGTTGCTTTGGAAAGAACTCAGACTGATGGATCCAGCAGACAAGGTTAAAGCAAGGCTAGGCTGCAGATGTATGCATGGATGTGTGTGTGCGCAGGCGCATGAAAAGTGCAATCGGAGATGTGATGACAACAGAAGGCAAGGGCAGCTTGATTGTTTGCCTTGAGAAGAGTCTCTCCAGCATTCCATTTCCCTATAAACAGGAGAGTTATTAGGAATGGAAACTTTGGGTAATTCTTCAAAGTTGACTTTCAGCCAGAAGTCAACGGTGAAAGCATGTTGTAACAACTGCCTTAAAAGGCTGTCATTTTCGCTGGGAAAGTACCACAGGATGAAAAAGGAGTAGGGGAGACAAGAAAGGAACTAAATTCATTTGAATCAATTAAGAAAGTTCCTCTCCCACCTTTGAAATTCAGTTCCTGAATTTGAAACCTTTTTTACATTTAGTGATGCCTAATTAAGTACTTAGTGATTAACCAGGGTGCTTCAGATAGCTTAAAATTCTTGCAACACAACCCTCGTCATAACATAGCACAGCTTTGGATCAAGAAAGACCAACTTAGGCTTTGAAGAAACAACCCCCTCCAATTCTCTTTTAAGCAGTAAGCCCATAATGTCCAATTCCAGTAGCACATACTACTCTCTATTAATAGATTTTACTGGCATATTTCTCAGTCTGTTTGATTCTGGAGTTCTTTATAAATAAATAAATAGATGATGGAGGAGCATACTTATTTCATTGACCCTTGCTCAGATGAAACAAGAGTACAACAACATTTTAGATACAGTCAAACCTCGCATAAAGAGCGCTTCGCTTAAAGAGTAACTCGCTTAAAGAGCATAATTTTTTCTAAACGTTCGCATTGCTTAACAAATAAAACCAACCAAAAATTCGTTTAATAAATAAATTGGGGTTCGCAATCCCCCCCACAATTGGTCACTTACAATGGTGTTTCACTTAAAGAGCAAACTCACTTAAAGAGCAATCCTGTGGGACACATTATGCTCTTTAAGCGAGGTACAATTGTATTTGGACTTGTTCCACTTTACTTCCTGAAACTAAACTGAAGATTCCCACAGGTCTTGCACCGAAGTAAGGAATCCACACAATATGGTGATTCATGTGTTTATTTTATGCTTCAGGAAAATAAACATTTGGTATTGCAGTACTGAAAACAAATTTGCCAGTCACATAAACACATTTTTAGATACAGTCACTGTATTGTTATTTGCTACTTCTTCAATGTGATGATTTAGTGTAGAGGTCAAATTTCATTACTGCCAGTTGGGGGAAAATATTACTTAGCTTAATTTTTGGTTTGCATATTAACATCTGATGAAGTGGACTTGATCTACGAAAGCTAACAAAAAATATAGCAGTTAGTCTTTAAAGTGCTATAGTGTTTTTTATTATATTTTGTTTATTTTGTTTTGTTTTCTGATATGCCTGAACCACAAACAAGGCTACTATTCCGAAATATTAAATCTCTTCTGTGTTCGAAAAAGGCAGACTGGAGCATGCTGGATTTTAAAGCTTCTGGGGTCACGATTCTGTACTGGAACCACTCATGTCTTGATGCAATAGAGAAGGGGTTCTCAACCTTTTTAAACCATGGGCCAGACCACACCCCCTCAGACTGTTGGTGGGCTAGAACTCCTGGTGGCAGTGGGGGGCTCATGGTGTTGTGGTGGCGGCGGTGGGACCACCCCAAGCCCCCCTCTACTCTCCCCCATGCTGCTTCCCTGCTTACCAGCCTGGAGGAGCTACATGGAGGAGTCCAGGCTGTCCTTCTCACCTGCGCTCAGCCAGAGCGGCCCCCGGGAAAGATGCATGCAGCCACATGTGTCTACCGCTTCTGCTTCTGCCTCTGCCTCAGTCCTTATCTCTTCCACTTGGCTTGACATGTCCCTAATGGCAATTTGTAGCAGGGCAGATGTTGTAAGGCTTACAACATCTGCCCTGCTATGGAGCGCCAATTAGGGACACACCAAGCCAAGCTGAGGAGACAAGGATTGAGGCAGGTGGTGGTGGTGGTGGAAGTGGTGACTGGAGCAAGGGCATGGGCCACATGAAATGGTGCTGTGGGGCAGGGTCCGCCCCGCAGGCCGTAGGTTGAGAATCCCTGCAATAGAGCATTTGCTACAGATGTTTTTGCCAATAGTGGGGATTCCAGCAAATTGTCTTTGCCCTCTTATCTGCATGGATTTACTGTTTTTATTAAGAGTAATACTTTAATTGTGTTTTTCAGTGAAATTGGGGTTGGGAGTGTTTCATTCCATTGTTTTCTGAATTGTTTGTGGGATTGAGTAGCAAGGAGAAGCTTGGAGAAATTTGATCCATATTCACTGACATAAGCAGTGTGATTCAGCAGGTTCAACCCAGTTCTCCAGAACCGGTAGCAGAAATTCTGGCTGGCCCCTCTGCCCATCCAAGTTTTGAAATAAAGTAGTCCTAATTCGGGTCCAATGACCGGCTTTTCCCCTGGCCACGCCCACCATACCATGCCCACAGAGTAGGTAGTTAAAAAAATTGAATCCTACCACTGGACATAAGTGTCACTGACCCAAAGCCTGTTCCCTAGTTATGCTTCCAGAAGGCAAATGGTGTAATTTGCAGGAGCTTCTTGTTGCTTGTTAACTTGTTCCCGCTTGATTTCTGAGTGTCTGCTCATCTGGTAGTGCATCTGAAAATCCAAGTAGGGATTTGTTAACTGCCAGCAAGAAGCCGCTATAAGTTATCCCATTTGCCTTCCCCAGGGAAAATTTCACAACAGGATTTTGGCCACTAATTATGTCCTTGGAGCTTGACTAAAAATGAGTGGAGATATGTTATTGAGCAAAGCTATAACTGAAATTTTATGGACATTAAAATGGCTGGAAAAGAAGATGCTCATATACTTTCACTACCATGATTTATGGATTTATGGAAAGTTATCAGTTTTTGTAAGCCTTCTTAGTCTTCATTTTCCCTCTTCCTTTGTGGTTTGGTGAACAATAAGAGAAGAGAAACTGGTAAATGAGAGTTATTACTAGTTTGTTGTTTTCCCTCTTGGAAGTTTGGAAAACTCAGGGCAGGGGGAGTTATTTTTTTGCTCCTTGAATGGTCTTCAATAATTCCAAATGTAAAGTATAGTGGTGATTGGAGTAATTATTGTTGCCGTAGCTCTTTAATGGAGTGTTAGTGATTCATCATAAGGCAGGGTGCACCCATGCTTGCCATAAGTATGCCATTCCATTCCACTTTAACTGAAGAGTGCATAAGGAGGTGGAAGAACAGCTTCCATTCCTCTTTCCTTTCCAGAATTCTATGGACAATCCATGCAACAACTGTTTATTCCTAGCCAAGTGCATAGTTTTGCATGGGTGTTAAGGAGCCAAAATTAGCTACTGTTGTTTCATGCAGCTTGCTAGTGTGGTTGTAAACAATCATTTGCTGTCATGGGATGTGTGGAAAAGACTTGACTCTTTGACAAAAATTTATCCAGCTTTCTCTCCAAATCCCATGTGTAAGTTTGAGAAACAGGGAAATTCTTTAGGCAGGGCAGTGGGGCAAACTATATTATTATTATTATTATTATTATTATTATTATTATTATTATTATTATTATTATTATTATTATTATTATTATTATTATTATTATTATTATTATTATTATTATTATTATTATTATTATTATTATTATTATTATTATTATTATTATTATTATTATTCCCTTTTATACCCTGCCCATATAGGAGGTATTCGTACTCTGGGCAGCTAACAAGACGAACTCACATATCAAAACATATTAAAACCACATATTAAAAATACAAAAATACAAAATCCCTATTGACGGAAGAAATTAATTTTGAGATTAAAACAGAGGTGGACAACTTGTGGTTCTTCAGATGTTGTTGGAGTTCAATTTGCATTTTGGCTGGCTGAAATTAATCCCAATAAGACATGGACTACTATACATTCTCTGCTTCTGATTTAAAATCACAAGGGTTTTCCCCAAAAGTATTTTTTGTGTCATTTGAGCTCAATAATTCTGAAATCTTGGTTGTTGAATTCTACCATGTATAGCAGATGATATCATCAACCACAGGATTTTATTCAAAATAAAAAAGATCAGATCCCCCCCCCCCCAAGGTCCCCAGCGGGTTTCTTTTCTTCATGGGAAACCAGTTGAGAGGTAGAGGGAGGGGAGAAAGTCCAATTTATTGCCACCACTGGAATGCTTTTACTGGCAGAAGGAATTATGAGAAATTAAGTGGAAGAGAGCTCTTAGGATCTTTGAAATGGAATTGGAAACTTTATATGTCTGAAAAATTGCCATGCCTGGTGACATCAACAGCTTTAAGAAGAGAAGCTCCATTAATAAGATTCCTGCCAATGAAATCTTCTGCAAATGATATCTCAGCAGAGGTGCTTAGAAAATAGAAATATTCCTTCTTGGTGTTGTCATCCTAACTGTTGAAATACCTCCCAAAGAGGTTTATGTGTCACTTAATTTGATATCTGCCTGGCGTCAGGCCAAGTTTATATTCTTGGCTTGTTATTACATTGTACTGGCATAATATTTTAAAAATCTTATTCTGCTTTTGACTGCTGTTCGTTTTTCTTAGATGTAGTCCTTGGGGTGTTATGCTACATGGTGGTACCTGCCACATAGCTGGTGACAGGTTTCCATGACATCTCTCCACAAAAGCAAATTATGGACACTGCACTTGTCCTTCCTTTTTTTTTACAGCTTGAAAACATTTCAGCTGTTCTCCACTGATGTTGCATTTCTATCTCTTAACATCTAAAAATCTGATATTTATTCGTGCCTTTCATAAATGACGCCAGCGTACAGTAGCAACTATTAGGTTTTGAAACACACCCTTTTTAAAGGCTAGGCCTTAATAGAAACTGTCAGAATGTGTTGGCTGGAAGGAAGTTTTGAGTAACCAGACCTGTTTCTTTCTGAGACAAGTTTAACTGATGACTCCCTCTCCTTCATGAGTGGCTCTGTTATGTTGCTTTTGACTTTTTATTTACAAATTACTTTATCTGAAGTTATTTGGGAGAGAGAAACATTCTTGTCTTGACTTTGGAGTCTGTGTGTTCTTGTGATTTGGAAAGCAGGGAAACTGCTGTGGTTTAAATGCAGTGATGGGCAGCAACAGGTCTGCACCCCCCCCCCCGGGAGGGGGTAGCAAAATTGGGTGGCCTCTGGGCAGGGGGTGGCAAAACTGGGTGGCCTTCAGGCAAGGGTGGGGTAGCAAAATTGGGTGGCCACACCCACCTCCCTGCCCTGCCCTGTCAGGTTTTGCCCCTGCAAGTGGTTCAAGCTCTCTCTTGCTCAAAAGCCAGTCTTATCCAACTCTAGGGTACAGTGCTCATCTCCATTTACAGCCAAAGAGCCAGTACTGTCTGTGTTTGCAGAGGTATACATGGCCATACGGCAGGCATGACTAGATCACCCACGATGTAGGCTCCGCCCATGATGTAGGCTCCACCCATGACATAGGCTCCACCCATGACACAGGCTCTGCCCACGGTGTGGTAGCAATTTTTTTTTTGCTACCCACCACTGTTTATGAGGCTATACTCCTTTCCTAGCAAAATAATACAGACCACAGATCAGTCCTCTCCCATTCTCAGCCAAATCACAGTAAGTTATAAATGGCTCCTGAAAGATCAAAGTATAGGAATCCACCACATCCTGGATGTGAGGGAATTTCATAAGTGAGATACTGTACCATCGTTGAATAAGTCCTGCCATGTGAACAACACTTGGTCATCACAATCAGAGCATCCATAGCTAATTTCAAGATCTGTGCTCCCATTGGGGTGCTGGGAAGAGGGACGGGACAAACTGTGCTTGAGGGGAGGAAGCACTCCTATTGGGCTGCTGGGTAAAATGGCAGGGTGAACTCTATGTTGAGGGGAGGGAGGAAGCACTTCCATTGGGCTGCTGGGCAGAAGGGTGGGGCAAATTCTGTGCTGGGGAGAGAAACCACACCCATTGGGTTGCTGGGCAGAGGGTTGGGGCGAACTCTGTGCTGGGCCAACATCGTGTGTGCCCACAGAGAGGGCTCTGAGGGCTCCCTCTGGCATGTGTGCCATAGGTTTGCCACCCCTGCTCTACATTTAAGAAGAAAAGCTAAGAGGAAATGAATGCTGCCATTCAATTAAGGTTCTGCTCCTTATTTTGCAGTTATACTAACTATTCTAAAGTTTGTTTTTTTTAATTTGTTTGTCTGTTTGTTTTTGTTTCCTACCTGAATATATGTTCTCTTCTTTTCCCTCCTCTAGGATATTCCTCCTGTTACAGAAATAACAGAATCAGTGCAGCCAGACAGTAATGACAGAGAATTAAAAAAGAAAAAGCAGAGGAAGAACAGAGGCCGTTCTCTTGCCCAGGATGATTTTGACACCTCACCTTTAAATTCTGCTGTTTTGCTACTGGCACCAGATAGTGGCTCCTCCTTCACCCCAGGAGATGCAAGGTAGGGAAGAGATGCTTTTGACTTTGCTGATGAAAGAATGCAGCTAATGAAGAAGGCTTTTGCCCAGCAGAATTTCTCCTACAACAACCCAGCTAATTATGGAGTCACTTAATATATCCCTAACAGTTCTCTCATATTCATAGGCAAAATCTAAAGATTTTGAAAGATGTTTCACACTTACAGTGAAGTGAGAAGTATAATCCACTTTAATAACTAACAATGTAGAATCAAGAAACAGTTATGTGGGATTGTAAGTAAACAGGAATGTGATGATCTGGTGTGTATAAATTTTTGTTTTGTTTTGCAATACCCTCCAGAACTGATTGTTTTTTCAGCTGCGAAACTCGTTTTATTTGGTTCTTTTTAAATATACAACTTATAACATTCACGCACTTTTCTAAACGTTTGGCTTTATTTCCTTTCTGTGAAACATGCTGTTTCTTCAGATCGAAGGCCTGAGATCAAGAGAAAGGCAGAAATTTCTAGCAATATTTCAGAGCCAAATATTACATAAATATATTTAACTCGTTCATTTTTAAAAACAGTAACAAGCAAGGAATGATCTGATCAGGCCTATCGTACTTCAGTTAATATTTTCCCCTGAGTTCCTGAAGTTGGTATTTGTACCGAGAAGGAACATATATTTTGAATATATTTTCTTACTAATATAACTCTTTACTAGATAAATGAGATACATTAGTGGTATTATGTACACATACTGAGTAGATGTATTGCTGTTTCACTACATCATGTATTGAAGGATCATTCAAGTGAGAAAAAATAAATTGCACTGTAGAGATAATAGTATACAAATAGAGTGCACTTTTAAACATGAACCACACTGATCCAAATTCCTCTGTTTGCAACTGTAGTGAAAGAGGAAATGGCAGTCCTTCCTCCATGCTGTGTTCCTGATCATGACCTTCCAGCTATTATTTCTGAAGGGAAACAAAGACATGATAGATGCATCCATACATTTAATGTAACATCTGGTTTAGCCTTCAAGGTCTTTAGTATATTTGAGGAGACAAACGGGGTCAATGTCTTCTACAAGAAAATACAGAGTATGTAGTATTCTGGAAATAGTTTTAATATGGACTGAGCATCTGTTTATATTTTTGAAGTTGAAGCAACACAAGTATAGTATATTTAAATTGCAAACTTGTGAATGATGTTCTGAGAGTATTCTATTGTACAGTATGCCAGTTTCATACCTGGCATTTTAACACTGCTTTTAGGAAATCTCCCTTTCACACTTACTCACAGTTTCACTTTCCACAAACTTTATTCGGACAGAGAGAGCTGCTCTTTAACGTTTGACAGGAAGGCAAGGGAATCTAACCTATTGCTAGCTTCAAATAATGGGTTTTTTTTTTTTTTTTGGCTGGGCTTGATGTAAATGAAGATGTAAGGTAGGGGTCCTAAATGTTTTTTTGAGCATGCCGGACTGGTGGTTCCCCTGCCATAAACACTGCCATAAAACACATCCGCAGCTGTCGTAAACATGTTTATAACAGCCACGGACTCATTTACGGCTGTCGTAAACGTATTTAAGTAAGTGGCTGTGAATGAGTCCATGGCCAATTGCAGTGGCGGTGACATGGGCAGCTGGAGCAAGGTAGGGGACTGGATTATTTGGTGCCATGGGCTGGATTCAGCCCACAAGCTGTAGGTTGCAAACCCGTGATGTGAGGTCTCTAACCCCATTAATAAACAGCTACAAACCAAAAATAGCAAGTGAGCACTATTAAGCCTGGTTTGAGGGAAAGGCTATTGCTTGTTTTAACATGTACGGGAGGGCTTGATTTAACGTGTTGCTTGTGGTTTCTAAAAACTGAATGCCTGCAAGTAAAGTAGTTTCTTCTGTCTGTTTAAGACACTACTTATATAATTCTAATCAAAGTTTGGAAGTGAGCTGTTACAAAGTACATTGCATTTGTTCATTATGGTTTTTAATGATGCTCAATAGAGTGACTTTTAATTTTTTTTAACAAGGGTTGCTGGATAGCTCATTGGTTTGGGTGTCTAATTTGTTTTCCTGCTATCTTTGCGCAATGGGGCTGCAATCCTAGGGCGGTGGGGATGGTTGACATTAATAATGTTAACACTGCCATTTGGGAAATGGCAAGTAGCATTTACTTGTTACTTTAAATATATAAAATACATACTTGCCTTTATGTATACATTTCCACTGGTTTTCAAAAACAACTACAGTAGTACTACTATCAAGTTACCTTTTTAAAAAGAGGTGTGCAAAAAAAATTGCCTTTCTAAAACTGAAATGCTATTGTATTCGTTTTCAAAGGAACACTTCCAAGCTCTGTTTGTAAGATTGTTGTTCTGGGCGGCAGAATGTAATTTGAGTTGTTCATGTTTTGGAAGCATGGCTACTTAACCGTTTGTTGTGTGTTTGTATGCTTGGGTGCTAGTCTTTTGATGACATTACCATACCTTTGATGACATTACCAATCAGTGGCTTCCATTCCTTAGCAGAATAAATTATTTCTTCACATTACACATCCAAGATGTGCTTCAAAAAGGTGGAGGGTTCCAGAGTCTCACTTTGCCCATTTCCACATCAAAAACCAAAGCAGAGAACCATTGCATTTATATGTAATGGTGGGGCATACACTTTGTTATTTTTACCAGCATGTGATAAGGAGAAAGTGCCTTTGCATATAAGACCCTGTTCCTCCATGTGGAAAATAATTGAGTATCAGGTCTTGGCAAAAATGCATATATGTCATGATAAATAAACAATACTGTAATATAAGTCCTGGCCCTATGTTAAGTAACGTTAGGCATTTCCTCAGACAGCTTTAATTATTAACTTATTATTATTGCATTTATACTGGCAAGCAGCAGGAGAAAGCTGCTTGTGAGTTCCTCTGCCTCACATTAAAACAACAACAACACAACAACACTTAGTTGCCTCTTATGTATCTTGACCTTGGGTCTCTGCTGTTTACTTCTCTGCCTTAGGCAGCCAAATGTGTGAGACGAACCCTGGCAAAACACATTAGCTTAGAAAGCCCAATTTTTACCCAGGTATGAACTGTTTTTCTCTACAGTATTTGCATATCTATTGCAAATGACCCTGTTGAAAATACGTAATGTAGCCCACATTCTAGAACTTGAAGAATATACCTTCATCTCTGGCTCCATGGTCATATGCAATGCAGAAACCTTGGAAACAAAATTTAGCAAGTTGGTGAAATGGTTGGAGATGGTTGATCGAACTACTCCTGTATTACACTAGATTAAGACAGGTTGGAGGCTCGGTGACTACCTTTCCCTGACTTATGCAGTATAAACTGATCAGAACTACTTTAAATGTTGGTGGAATCTCTTTGGCATGAGGTTGCTAAATGGAGGATGGATGGTCACATATTAGAGATGCTGTAAAAATACTTTTCTGCTTTAAACAAGGAGCTGGGTATGAAAACAGGGTGGGTGTTCTTCTGTTGGTCACATGGTGAGAGTTTGGAGTGTAAGCCATGAGCTGTGACCCAACTATGTGCATATTCTTGGTCTCAGCTGTAGAAACACAATGTTTGAATTTACCCTCTTTAAAACTGATGTTTAGTTAATAGTGGGACCAATTTAAATTAGCATTTTCTGGATCAAAACCAGGATTTACTATACAGTGATGGTGAACCTTGGCACTCCAGATATTCTTGAATTTCAATTCCCAGAAGCCCTGATCAGCAGGAGTGCTGACTTGGGCTTCCGGGAACTAAAGTCCAAGAACATCTGAAGTGCCAAGGATCGCCATCACTGCAGTATGAGAAAGGTAATTTAAACAGAATTGTGTATTTTAACCCAATTCAAGATGTCCCCTCTAGACATTTCTTTAAGAGCATCTTAATATAGGTAAAGGTAACAGTTGCCCTTGCTCGAAAGCCAGTCGTATCCAACTCTAGGATTCAGTGCTTATCTCTGTTTATAGCCAACGAGCCAGTGCTGTCTGTGTTTGCTGACATTTCCATAAACACATGGCAGGCATGCCTCAACACCAGTGTGCACAGAACACTGTTTATCTTCTCACTGAAGTGGTCCCTATTTATCTACCGTATATGCCGGCGTATAAGACGACTGGGCGTATAAGACGACCCCCCAAGATTTCCACTCAAAATATAGTTTGTTATATACTCGCCTTATAAGACTACCCCCTCTTCCGCACACCTTCCACACACCAAATAAAACATAAAAGAACATCAGATTTGATTTCAACATCTCCCTGTGGTCAGCACTAGAGCGCAAGTGCGCATGTGCGAGCTCTGCGTAGACAAGGGGCAGGGCGGAGCACTGCTGCTTCCCGCCGAGCAGAACAGGCCGGTCACGGCGAAAAGGCTGGCACCCCTGTCTTGCTGCTGATGCTCGCCGCAGCCATGCTGGATACTGCGCGATACTGGATGGTATGTAGAATGAGGTGGGTGGGCATCGGGAGGCCACTATGGGCACCAGGCGGGCATCGGGAGGCCACTATGGGCAGCTATGTCTATCCCAACTGAAGTGCACCCAGCGTATAAGACGACCCCCCCTCCTTTGGAGGCATGTTTTTCAGGGGGGGAAAGTAGTCTTATACGGCAGCATATACAGTACAGTACTTGTCTTATCTTAGTAATCTTAATATAACAACATAGAAAATAGATAAACTAATCAAGTCTGAAATGATCATATGCAAGTCTTCATACTATCAAAAAGGAAAGGGGAAAATAAAGATAGATGGATATCTACCCTAGCTTCTGGCATTATATGACTGAACTTTTTGCTCAAATCCTTTCCATCTCAAAATGAGTGAGAAAGATGAAGGAAAAATCTAATCTAAATATGCTAAAAGGGGGAGGGGGACTCAGGTATCATTAAGTGTTTTATAATTAATGCATAGCAGTAAATGGCTTAGCATGTAGATCCTCTCACCACCATCTGGAAATCTGCTTTGGTAAGTGATTCTAATAATCTTGCTCTAGCAAATTGCTATCAGCATGGGACCAGACAGGTCATGAACTTATAAACTCAAATTGAAGAAATGTTTATGACTCTAAGATGTTGGGAGCTGTTGAACTTTTCATAAGGTAGATACACAGAATCAAGGACAAAAGAATAGTGGCCTATCCCCATGATGGTGAACCTTGGCACTCCAGATACTCTTGGACTTCAATTCTCAGAAACCCAAGCCCCTGGGAATCCACATGAATGGGTTTACTGCTCATTCATGTGGATTCACAGGGGCTTGGGCTTCTGGGAATTGAAGTCCAAGAACATCTGGAGTGCCAAGGTTTACCATCACAGGCCTATCTTATCTTGAAAGCCTTATAACACATCCTACAGTACATTTATTTGGAAATAAGCCCCACTAGCTAAGATAAAGATTTACTACATGAACTTATTAAGACTTAAGCTTTTGTCACTTATTTCATATTTTTATTAAATGTTATATTAATTATATTTTATTTTGGAAGCTTCTTGACTGAGTTTTTGCTCTTTAGAGTTTTTATAACACATAGGTCCAGTGGTGGGCAGCAAAAAAAAAATGTTACCACACCGTAGGTGGAGCCTACATTGTGGGCAGAGTCTGTGTCATGGGTGGAGCCTATGTCATGGGTGGAGCCTACATCATGGGCAATCTAGTCATGCCTGCCATATGGCCATGTATACATCTGAAAACACAGGCAGCACTGGCTCTTTGGGTGTAAACGGAGATGAACACTGCACCCTAGAGTTGGATATGACTGGCTTTTGAGCAAGGGAGACCTTGAACCACTTGTAGAGACAGGGCATGGCAGGAAGGTGGGTGTGGCTATCCAATTTCGCTCCCTCCCCTGCCTGAAGGCCACCCAATTTCACCATCCTCCTGCCCAGAGGTCACCCAATTTTGTTACCCCCTCCTGGGGGGGGGGAGATGTGAGAACCTGTTGCTACCCACCACTGCATAGGTCTTTACCCTGAGTCTCTATTTTCATTTCTTAATTACTGGGCTTTTTGAGAATTGTCATTTCTGACAAACCAGCTAAGAATTATGGGGACAGGACAATGAACTGCAGGGACTGTGGTGGCTTAGTGGTTAAGACACTGAACTTCATGACCAGAAGGTTGGTGGTTCTTGACCTGAGTGCTGCATGACAGAGTGAGCATCCACCTCTGTCCCAGCTCCTGCCAACCTAGCAGTTCCAAAGCAACAAATTGCAAATAGTTAAATAGATACCACTTCAGTAGGAAGGTAAACAGCGTTCCGTGTCTTGTCATGCCTGCCACATGTCTATGGAAACATCTGCAGATGCAGACAGTGCTGGCTCTTTGGCTATAAACAGAGATGAGCACTGAACCCTACAGTAGGATACGACTGGCTTTTGAGCAAGGATGACCTTTACCTTACAGTGAGCTGCTAAGAGACTATCTGTTACAGGATGGCTATATAAATACAATGGCTGCTATAGTGCTAGTGGTAGATTTCAGTCCTTATGGTGACAGAAACTTTGGAGACCTTGACATGGTATGATGTCTCTGAGAGGACATAGGAAATTGTAACCTTGGAAGAACTGCAAAACCCTTGTATTTTGCATTGTAAAATTTCTAGACTGGGCAAAAGCTTTATAATTCGCACAATGCACAAATATATATATATATATATATATATATATATATATATATATATATATATATATATATATATTTGTGCATATATATTTGTGCATTGTGCGAATTATAAAGCTTTTGCCCAGTCTAGAAATTTTACAATGCAAAATACAGGTACGAGGGTTTTGCATTTCTTCCAAGGTTACAATTCAAAAGATAAAAAACCTGGGTTGTGGAATTGGGATACAGTACTTTCTAAGAATGTAGTGAACACTTGAAAATTTTCTCTTTCTTGAGGCAAAAGGATGTCTCAATATAACAAAAGTCCCCAAATTTTTCATTGTTGTGCAAGAATGAAAGTAACAGCACTATATAACACATAAGCCTCCTTAGCCCCCAAACTCATTTTCTTGGAATCTAGAGTGCTAACTAAAAAAAAGTGCTATTATTTTCATTCTTGTACAACAATGAAAAATGTGGGGCCTTTTGTTATATTGAGACATCCTTTTGCCTCAAGAAAGAGAACATTTCAAGAGTTCACTACATTCTTAGAAAGTATTCCAATTCCACAACCCAGGTTGTTTATCTTTCGAATCGATAAAGGTGATCTGATACTTTTTCTCCTCCATATAGCAGGCATTGCTAACCAACTCTGAATTTTTTTGAAAATGCAGTTGAGATTACATAAATCCTACAGTTTCTCTCTTTCCTGCTCTGGTGGAGACTACACACGCATACAACATGTGTGCATTGTTTTGAAAGGGACTGCATGATGGCATGATATTTTATGTTCTACATGCACTAAACATTCGTTTGTCTGTGTTCTCCTGAGGCTCCTCATTTGCACTTAAATGCAATTCCACAAAGCCATTATGGCCTATAAAAGATAATAAGCATAGGTTGTCAGATGCCTACACAGATCTCATTGTACATTCCTTGAGACTACCAAGGAATGCTATAAAGTGGTGTGTGCAGGATTTCTCTTCCCACCACAACCTGTTGGGGAGGGGGGCAGCTCCCTCTCACTCCAGAATGCAGAAATGCAGTTTCAGAAGCCATTTTCTAACCCCCCCCCCCAATTTCAGGCCTTTTGGAGCCATGGTGGATCCTTGGGACAAAAATATGGCCGCTGAATGCTCTTAAATTGCTCCTCCTCTGTCATAGGTGGTGGACTTAGAATAGGGTGCCCAGACTTTTCAGGCTGTGGGCCAGTCATGTGTTTCAGCTGGCTGGTCACATGATTCTTTCCACCAGAAGCAGAAGTAAATGCACCCGCACATGTGCAGAACACTGCTGTAAATTCACTCATGGCTGTCGTAAATGCATTTACGACAGCCATGGGTGAATTTATGGCAGCGTTCTGCATATGCATAGGTGCATTTTACTTCCACTTCCGGGAGTAGTGAGGGCAGCATGGACCAGATGAATTGGCGTCAGGGCCTGGATCTGGCCTGTGGGCCATAGTTTGTGCACCCCTTACTTAGAGCTACAATGGTTACTGGATAACCCTAAATGCAGGCTCCCCACCTTGTGACTCACTGATTCAAATTCAGCTTGCCACTGGAGTAAAATTGGTCGACTTTTTTTTAAGCTGCCAAGGTACATGTTGTACAAGTCAGGTCTAGGGCAAAGCGAAAGGACAGGATCAGTTCAGGATAGAAGCTAAAGGCCCTGCAACCTGTTAGCATGTTCTGGTGAGGCAAACAGCAGTTGCTAGTCTGGGTTTGTGACCTACAATTGGGGGGCAGGGAGACACATTGGGAAAATGGATGAAGACTGGCTAGTCAGTTTGGAAAGCAAGATACAGTAAAACCCCAATTTACGTAAAAAGTCCATTCCATAGGCTTTTATGTAAATTGGTTTTTTAAGTAACTCGAAGCAAACCCATAGGAAAAATGAATTTTTTTTCATAAATCAAAGCATATCCATAGGAAATTGCATTATGTAAATCGGGACATTTACGCAAATTAGGACATGGTTTTAGCACAAAATCATTACATAAGTTGGATTTTATGTAACTCAAGGCATACGTAACATACGTAAGTCAGGGTTTTACTGTACAGTGAAGTTGGCACCAGTGGGCCAGCATAACCCATAGCAAGCTAATAATGAGAAGGTCAAGTTATACAGTCCCAAGAGGCTCCCAGAACAAGAAAAGAGTAAACAACTTCTGAGCACTCTACCTAGAAAATACAGTAATACCTCAGATAACATTAGTATCGAATAACACTAAAATCGCATAACATTAAGCAATCTGGGGGAAGAACTGCATCGGATAACATTAAGATCCTATGGGATGCATCAGATAACAACCGCTAAAGCCTGTGTGGTTACAATGTATCTCTATGGATCCCATAGGATTTTAACATGCATCGGATAACACTAAAAATCGTATAACACCAAGACTTGTGGAACCAGGTTTTAGTGTTATCTGAGGTTTTACTGTACTGGGAAAGATTGCCACAAGTGAGAATTGAGCTGATGGCACCAAATTATTACTACTCTTTTCTAAATTGTTTCAGGATTATATCCTATGGAAACAGGGGTATTTATATTAAAAAATCACTATAGTTACCTTTTGAACCCTGGAATACAGTTAAACCTCGCATAAAGAGTGCCTCGCTTAAAGAGTAACTCACTTAAAGAGCAGAATTTTCTCTGAATGTTCGCTTTGCTTAACAAATAAAACCAACCAAAAACTCGCTTAACAAATAAATCGGGGTTCGCAGTCCCCCCCACACAATTGGTCACTTACAATGGTGTTTCGCTTAAAGAGCAAACTCGCTTAAAGAGCAATCCTGTGGAACGCATTATGCTCTTTAAGTGAGGTACAACTGTAATATGGTTGGTACATACACTAGTACCTCAGATAACGTTAAGACTTGGTTCCACAAGTCTTAACGTTATCTGGTTTTTAATGTTGTGCGATGCATTGATTGCACAACATTTTAGAAAAAGCCCTGTTCCCTTTCTGAAGAGGAAAGGGAACAGGGGGTTGATCTGGATTGCTTGGGGGAGAGAAAGCACCCTCCCTCCCCAAGCAAACTGGCGGTCTCAGCATGGGACCGGACCACCACTTTGCTTGGGGAGGGAACCAACACTCCCTACTTGGTAGTGGCGGTGTGTTTGGGAAGCCGAACGGGGGCTCCCCAGTAGGCTTCCCAGCCACACCGCCCCTGCGCCCAGCGAGCGATTACCGCTTTGCTTGCAGTGGGAACGCGCATTCCCTCTACAAGCAAAGCGAGCGATTTGGAACATTTTTCACCCCCACCTTCTCTTTCTCTGCTTTTCAACTAAGGCTGGAAAAGTGGAGAAAGAGAAGGGGGGAGGGAACAGTTTTCTCACCTGTGCTGGCAAATAAAGGCAGGAGGGCTTTGGGGCAGAGATCAACATCGGGGAATTTGAGGCAAACATTTGCATCGCACAACATTATGTTAACGTTGTGCGATACAAATGTTTGCCTCAAATTCCCCGACGTTATCTGATTTTAGCATTACCCGAGGCAAACGTTATCTGAAGTATTACTGTACTGTACTATGTTTCCATTTGAAATTCAGTCCTAATGAGTTTTCCATATTTCTCATTCATCTTAGATTCACTTTATGTCTTTTGGGAAGAGAGAATAGAAATAGCATGCAGCTCAATATACAATCAGGAATGATCTGTAGAAAGTTAAGCTAACATGATAGACAATGGGAAATGGTGAAGTGATATTTCACTGTAGGGACTGTGGTGGCTCAGTGGTTAAGAAGCTCACCTTGTTATCTGGAAGGCTGGGAAGTCAGCAGTTTGATGGATTAAACACCCATCTCTGTCCCACCTCTTGGGGACATGAAAGGAGCCTCATTTGGGTGCTCCCAGAGCAGAGTTCCATCCGCAAAAATCCTTTCAGCCCAGAATAATTTCTGACACAAAATTATTATTATTTCCCTGTGACAATTCTCTGAATGTATGCCTTGGGTCTCTTGCCTCATGAGAACAGACAAACAGATTTGTGTGTGTGTGTGTGTGTGGCTGCATGGCTTGGAATTTCTGTGGTGTGATTTTTTTTTTTTGGGGGGGGGGATGTGTGTGTGATTCACTTTATTGATGGACTAAAAAAAGATAAGAGCCCTGCTGGTGGAGTGGTTAAACTGCTGTACTGCAGCCCAAACATTGTGAGTTTGATACTGATGGGGATCAAGGTTGACTCAGCCTTCCATCCTTTGGTGGTCAGTAAAATGAGTACTAATGCTAATTAACTTGTGAACCGCCCAGGGAATGGACTAAGCGCCATAAGGTGGTATATACAGTACATGTCATTGCTATTGCTACTGAAATAAGTAAACATTTCCATTGTTGACAGACTTAGTGATGAAGGCTTCTGTAGCAAGGAAGAATTACCTGGTGCAGAAACAGTTGTGGAATCGCCAGAGGTGG
Source organism: Furcifer pardalis (assembly GCA_030440675.1). NCBI lineage: Eukaryota > Metazoa > Chordata > Lepidosauria > Squamata > Chamaeleonidae > Furcifer > Furcifer pardalis. The sequence continues at coordinate 226,260,418 of CP126890.1, read as the reverse complement.
CAGCGCTCAGGAATGTCCCATGTGAGCAAGAAAAACAAGCTGTATCTGGCTTCCTGGATTGGGCCGAAGCATCAAAAGACAAAAGACAAGCTGGGCCAATGCCTTTGATGAAGGCTGCCAAAGAATATGCTGCTTGCAGTCTTGAGGATAGCTTTGTGGGGATGTCTATCCTATCTCCAAGTTCTACGACTGACAAAGAGAGAAGATATATTCCTGATGTGTATCTAGACAGCGGCTCAGATGTTGATCTGTCTGCTGTCGCTTTTCCAATAGAGGATAATAAAGATCCTGATAACTCTAGTCCCAAAAATAACTGTTCATCAGGTGTAGCTTCGATGTCAAAAACTGGTGTGAGACAAACTGTTTCCAGCGAATCAGACCCATTAGGGCAGAGTGAACAGCTGAGGGACAAGAAAGAAGCACATGTTATCCCATTACTGGAGAGTGAAGAAGGGGGAGGATATGATATCACTCAAGAGAACAGCCAGGAGGCAGGATTTGGAGAAGTGGGTCATGAAGAGCACACAGTGGTAAAACCAGGTGGACAAAGCACAGATGGTCTAGAAGACAGCTTGGTAATGAAAAAGGAAACCTTAATCCCAAAAGATCTCACCATGGGAGGTTTGGACATGGAAAAATATGGAGCAGTTGTTGATGGCCAGAGTTTTGTCAAGTCTGAGGCTTCCAGCAGGGAATGTAACAGGGATGTAGCAATGAGCAAAAAAGAAGAGTTCCAACGAGAGTTTGCTGAGAAAAAGGAAGAGCAGTCTTGCCTTGGTCCTGCTATGCCTGCTTTGCCCTTGAATCTTTCAAATCAGACTCTATTAACCACAGTAAAAGACAAAAACAAGAGTTCTCCATTTGAAAAAATACAGCCAGACCAAGCAACAAGTGGGAAAACAGAAGGCCTATTCTTTACTGGAAATGAAAAGCAGAGTGTGGACTTAGTCATTAGCTCCAGGCCTTCTGCAGTATCCTTGTTGCCTGAAGAAGACGAAAAGCAAAAAACAAGTATTGTGTCAGAGACCAGCGGAGAGCAGGCTGGCAGCAATGAAATCACACACGATGAGGATGTGAGTGGGGAAAACGTCACTCTGGCTGACCCAGAAACTCTTGCATATTTTGTGAAGGAAGAGTCTATTGTAGATAAAAGATCATCACTGGCAAGAAGTATGAGAGAACTTGTGAGTGAACATGAGCCTGCCATGCTCATTAAAAAAGAGGGAGACAAAGATGTTTCTTTGGGAGACAGTATAAGTCAGGACAGGACACTTTTAGCAAGTCCACACAAAGAGGCAGAATCTTCCCAGGGCCTCCTGATAACCTTTGGTATGGACAACAGGCAAGAAAGCCCAGAGTCACACTGGGAGAATTACTCTTTCCAACAAGGTGCCAGTGGCAAAGAGGACTTTGACGCAGAATGTCATTTAAGTCCACCTAAACAGCCTTTACCTGACTTAAACCAAGGCTCAGAGAGAGAGAGAACTGCCCCCTACAAAACAGAGGACAAAAGCCTTCTCCCTGTTGAAGAAGGGCAGTTACAAGAGCAAAAATGGTCAGAGAGCGGCAGTCTTTTAGCAGAAAGCACAGCGCTCAACTTTCCAGCCTGTGAAATGACAGAGAAAGTTTGTTCAGCAGATGCACATGGTTCAATGGCACTGTGCTCGGAGGACAATGCTGTTCTGCAAAATAAGCGAAATGAATCCTGGGAGCCCACGCTTTCTCAAAGAACTCAGTGGGAGCAAGAAGGCCTAACTACGCATGACATAACATCTGAAAGCAGTGCAACGGACATAACATCTGAAAGCAGTGCAGAAAGAATATTGATTATGAAAGTGGAATTTGAGCATCAGGACTTAGAGGAAGAAGCCAGGATGGCTGAATACGTTTCAACTGAAAAAGTGCAAGTCCTAGAAGAGACACCTCTTTCTGAAAACAAAGAATGTTGTCAAATTTCTTGTGGTGGTGCTGGAAGCATCCTTGCGACTGTTTCTGAACACAGTGGCACTGTGGGACAGAAAGAAAGCCATGAGACTGGTCAGGAGGAATATGAAACCAAAATGAAAAGTCAGGTGGTTGACATGACTTTGGCACAGAAACCCCAAAGCAAATTGGACTCCCTACAGGAAGCACAGCAGGAACAAAAGAGGGAAGAAAATGACCCAAGCCTGGAGAAATTGCATTCTGATAGCCCACAGTTATCAGTGAGCATTGAGAAAACTGATCCCCAGCAGCTGACATTTGAAGACTTACACGATGGAAGCATAAAGGAACAGAATGATTTGCTAGAGAGCAATGATGATGAAGCATCTCTGGAAACTCTTCACAAGAAAGCTACAGATGTGCAACAGATGATGACCATTTCAATGCTATCTCCACAAGTCAGTCCGGAGTCTCCTGGCTCCATCTGCAGTAATCAGGAGCATACTGCAAAAACAGAACTCAAAGACTCTGATCACAACAATCATACAACAGAAACAAATCATGGAGAACAAGAGCGCAATGAAACACCTCCTGAGAGACACTGTACGCAGGAGTTAAATCAGCCCAGTAGCCACCAGGGGCCATGTGAAAGTGGGTTGACAGATGTTCTTCATAAGCCCCAAGCAGTACCTCATGGGTTGCAGATGGAACCCACAGCTCTTCCAGATGAAAATGAACCTTTTTCGAGTCTTTCTGATCCTATGGGAGACAGCATGCAAGATAAGAGCCTGGAAACTCAAATAAACCAAAAGCTGGAAGAAAGTTTTCATAGCAAGGTAGCCTTACATGACTTCAAGCAGGAGGTTTATGATTCTCTGATTTCAGACAGTCTTTGGGAAGAAAGAACTCTTACTAATGCCTTTGCTGAAAAGCCTGATATAAATGAACAGTCAGATGGCTTATGCAATCTGACAGACTGCACAGATAAAAGCATTGTTGAAGTTACAGGGTGCATTCCAGTGATGCAGGAAACAGTCACTGCCAGTTCAGAACAGCCCGAGTGTTTGCTAGTGGATTTTAAAATAAGTGGTTCTGATGACGATTATAAACCTGATAGCATTGATCTTAACTTGACAACAGAACTGGAAGAAAAAAGTTCGACTATAGAAATAAAAGCAAACCCAAGTTTAAAAGATGGAACTACCCCAAAAGATGAACTTGGAGAAATAAGTTACAAAGAGAAGTTGATTTTCACAGCTGGTGAAAATGAGGGAGTGCAGAAATACCCTTCTGTATTATCTGGACTGACAGCAATTACTACCAACAATATTTCCTCTGAAACAGACCATATTGACAAGACTGGGTTTCTACCTGTTGGCTTACAAGCAGAACAAACAGGGCTTTCTATGCCAGCATTTTCACATAATCAGCACACCAGTGTCAGCCAGCAACCTGCAAATTGCATGAATGATGCCATTGTGAGTGAATTACGAAAGGAGGAACTAGACGTTATAACCTGCCAAAATGTCTTAGGTACCACTCCTGTTTTGCAGACTGCTGCTGGAGCTGCTACACCTATACACCCAGCTGATGCTGATCTTTCGAAAGGCTCAGTAGATCAAAGAATGCCTGAATTACTAAATTCAAGCAATATTCCTTCAGAAACAGCTCCAGAGAAAAAGTCTATGACTCCAAACCAAAGTTTCCTATCAGAAGAGAGTGCAATGTTGGCAGGAATTCTCCCGGCTCCCTTACAAGACTCTTGTGAGACAGGGCAGTTAGAAGGAAGTTTGTCACCATTTAATTTCCAGAAGTTGCAGACCGAGATCTCAGCAATTAAAACTAAAGGAGCAAAAAGTGATGTAAACTTCAAAGCCCAGGAGTTTGACAGCTCAGTAAATTCTCTCTTCACTCTTTCAAGCATAGAAGAGAAGCTTCTAAGCCTTTCATCTTCGGGTAAGCAAACAGGCTGTAATGAGGATACTGCAACAAATATTACCTGTGTAGATGACAAGTGCAGTACAATTACAGAAAACACAGGGGAAGCAGGGGAAGAGGAATGTGATTTCGTAGAGAATGTCAACATCCCCAAGATGGAAACTGAGACCTCCAAGCAATCCACGGTGACCTCTGAAAAAGAACATGACGATCTGCCTTCCAGGACCTTTGGCATTGGCTTTTTTGACTTCAGAAAGCATATTAGCAAAATATTTGAGAATACAGTGCCAAGTGCTTCGGCAGCAGAATTGACTCCTCTTTCAGTTGAAGCCAGTACGGGTGAGGGAGGCAGCCCAGCAGCTAAAGAAAAAAGAGAGCACAAGCAAGGACTGGGAGAAGTGGATGGAATCAGTGAATATAGAGAAGTGGGCTGTGGTCAGAAAACAGGAGGATGTGTGGAGGCAGGGACAATTGAGAGAAAGACTAAAGAGAAAACATTACAAGAAGGAAAGCAATTGACCACCACTCCAGAATATGGCATGACAAGTACTTTTTCAGAAAATATCCCTATCAAAAAATCTTGTTTAAATGAAGAGCCTTTGACAAGTGCACCAAACCTAGAGAGTCAGGTGGATAAGTTGAACAGTTGCAAGGGGACAGCCAAAGAATTTGAATATGTTAGTGCTATAAGCGGTGGCACTAATGTGAATCAAGAGAGCCTGGAAAAAGAAGTGCAGCAACCGGCAAATATTCATAGTTCAGAAATAGATAATTTACTGCTGTCTGATAGTCAAGTGTCTTTAAGTGTCATTGCCTCAAAAGAAGAGGTTCCAGAGAAAGATGTTGATGGAACAGTCACGGCAGAAGTGGGAGAAGGAAATTTAATTAGCCATTGTGAAGCAGGCTTATCCAGGGATGAGCTAATGCATTGTGGAAACCAACAGCATGATCCAGTGCTCAGTGAAGACAAGAAAAATGAGAATGTCATTGACCTAGGGAACGTGTCAGACTTGCCATCTCTTCTGGGTGGTCTTGATGTACACCAAAAACAAATGGAACAGCCCAAGGTGCTACCACAGGAAGACCAGAAGAAATCCTCATGCAGTGATCTTTTGGATGAAAATGCAGTTCAAGATGGAGCATCTGTGATACCAAATATCTTGGGAGATACAGAATTACTCCCCGTCTTAGTTGATGTCCCAGAGCAGGAGAAAATACAGGACACAACAATGCATGGATCAACAGATTGCTTTAAAAGTAAAGGGGATTGTGAAGTGTTATTCATAGGTGATGGGATACCAAAACACAGCAGTGTGCATGAGGAGAGTGTAGAAGAAGCTGATGATGCCAAGCTGAGCACAGCAGAAAGAGAACCACATATTTCTGTTGACACCCCTAAAACAGGTATGACAAGGGCATCATTCACTGATGACTGTGACTCAGCTTTCCAAACTAGAAAATGCAAACAGGAGACTGATGCAAAAAAGCCTTCAGAAGTCATTCAAAGAGGAGAGCAAAATGTATGTATGGATGATGGAACTGTGTCTGTAAAACAGTGCAAAGAAGAGAATTTGGCACTTGAGAAGTCCCTTTTGAGTGTCCAGGGAAAGGGACCAATCACTTCGCACAGTGAATGTGAACAGAGTCTCCCTATCAAATCTCAAAACATGGCCACGGATGAATTACTGCCTGGAAGGTACTTATTTATGCAACTTACATGTAATGCTTTTTTTTTCATTTGCAGATAAGCAGGAGATCAGAATGGTAGACCAATTCATTTTTTAACCTGGATAAAGTTTAGCTGAGCTCTTTAAAGTTTCTCTAATTATTAACTTAGAAAAAATTGTAATTCTTTGCATGAATTTATCCTTTTAAGAAAAATATTCATGATTCAATATTAAATAGCAGTAGTCTAGCCTGGGGCTGTAGAAAGTTAGAATTTTAGCAGCCCTTCCTGCTTATTCTTAGCCCAGTGATATCTACCATTCTGCAGATAGTTGCATAGATCTAGGTGCAATTGAATTCAGTGTGACTTCCTTCTGTGTGGATACTTATGAGATTCCACAGTTATAGCACTACGATCCCTTATTTGTCAGTTGTAATTCAGACAGTCTTTGACATCTAAAAGCCATACAGCTTTATGTTAAAAAACACAGATGGAAAAACACACTGTGTGTGTAGCCCATGAAGGCTCTTGCTGAAATAACTGTTAGTCTTTAAGGTGCTACAGACCTTAATGTATTTTATTTTGTTTTCGTGAAGCAGACTAACTAGGTTACCTCTTTGAAATTTTAATTTTTGATGTATATTTTTTTGGGCTTCTTATCATTACTTTGAATGTCAGAGCCAACTTTGTATGAATAATTCTTAAGCTTATAAATTTAGGGCTCCTTCTCCTTTAACTAATGATGTCCCTGCTTTTTCCACAACTTCAGCAATTTTCGTGAGCTCTGTCATTCTCTTCTCCCTGTACCTGAGAAGGACTCCATAGCCGATGCAGCAAAAGACACCTCCTCAGATGAGGCAAGAGATGACATCAGAGTAGAAAGGTACAGTGAAAAGCATGAACTATTGCAGAGGGTAGGAATGGTCTGTTTTAAGACTCATACTTTCAGTGTGCATGGGGAAGCGCTGGATTTCAACCCTGAAACTTTTCTAGAAGTAGAGATGATGTTAAAATCACAATATTCAGATCTTCTTTCAAATTTTAATTGGGGTTTTGATTCAATTGAACCAGCATTTTCCAGAGTATAGTAAGAGAACTTGTTTTCAGTGTTAGAAATCAGCACTAAGCCTTACAAATTCCTAATACAGAGTGCTTCTGAAGACTGTTTTTGTTCATTTCCCTTCCTTCATAAGTAAGCATCACAGTTTTCACGTCTACATAGGTAAAGGTCACCCTTGCTCAAAAGCAAGTCATATCCGATTCTAGAGTTCAGCGCTCATCACCATTTATAGCCAAAGAGTCAGCACTATCTGCATCTGCAGACATTTCCATGGACATGTGGCAGGCATGACTAGACACCAGAGTGTACAGAATGGTGTTTACCTTCCCACTGAAGTGGTACCTATTTGTCTACTTGCAATTTCTTGCTTTTGAACTGCTAGCTTGGCAGGAACTAGGACAGATGATGGGAGCTCAATCCGTTGTGCAGCACTCGGGAATCGAACTGCTGACCTTCCAGTCATCAAGTTCAGCATCTTAACCACTAAGCCACTGCAGTCCTATATAACTAAGGGCAAACTCCTTGTGATATATATAGTATGACTTCAAGTGATATACTATATTTTCATTTGTCATGAGAGTTCTGTTATTAACAGCTGAATGGTACACTAAGTAAAATAAAGTTTTCTTAGAGGACGGTAATGAGAAATGTCTTCTCTATAAAATAGCCAAAATCCATTTGCATCTTGGAGTAAATCATACTAGATGAGGTCCATTGAATCAATGGCAATTTAGTGAATAACTCCTCTGTAAATCAGTTCAAATGGACTTACTATGTTATAGTAAGACATAGGGCACAATCCTAACTCCAGGTTAAGAATGACTGAGATGGATTTAGATAGGTCATATGCCCCTTGTGCTGGCATGTGTGCCAGAGGTGGCATGCACAGCCTTTTCTGCTGGGACTTGCACCATCATGGGCAAGCCCCACACCACACCACTGGCATCGCTTCTCCAGTCATTCCTCTCCCTCTGCCAATAGGGAGGTGAGAGGGGAGGTTGAAATCCTGCCGGAGAGGTGGCAGCCGGTATGAGGTGAGAAGATGAGATGCCTCCATCCACCCCTCCTAGGAGGTGGAAGTGGTGGTGGTACGCCCGGGGAGGGGGTGTTCGGACCCATGGGGAGGTAAGGAGCCTCCACACCCATGGAGGGCCTGTGCATGTGCCCACATGATGTCACTGGAGGAACACTGGCAACATCACATAGATGCATGGACAAGTGGGCTGCCTCCCCGCACGCTGCCTCCACCTCCTGGGGCACTCAGTCTCTAAAAGGTTCACCAAAACTGCAATAGAGCCTCAGCCAGTCTAAGCCTGTTCAATCAGCCTAAAGTCAGCCTAGCTAGTTAGGATTGTGCCAATAGTCATAGCGGGCAAATTTGCATCAAGAAAACTTATGTCAAATCAACACTGATTCAATGGACCTACTCTAGTCAGATTTGCTACACTAAGCAACAGGGGTTTGGCCATCATCTCCAATGGCTTCTATAAAGGCATAAAAGCCATGCCTTTACTGTGGTGGCTTAGTGGTTAAGACACTGAACTTGACAACTGGAAGGTCAGCAGGTCAGCAGTTTGATACCTGAGTGCTGCATTATGGAATGAGCTTCTGCCTCTGTCCCAGCTCCTGCCTACCTAACAGTTTGAAAGCAAGAAATTGCAAGTAGGTACCACTTTGGTGGGAATGTAAACAGCATTCTGTGCACTCCGGTGTCGAGGCACGCCTGCCACTTGTCCACAGAAATGTCTGCAGACGCTTTGGCTATCAACAGGCTCTTTGGCTATCAACAGAGATGAGCACTGAACACTAGAGTTGGATACAACTGGCTTTCAAGCAAGGGCAACCTTACATGGAACCACCCCACCCCCACCCCTGGTGATCCTTCATTTGAGTTTTAACTCTGGTTCTTTGCAATTTAAGCCCTATTTTTAACCACCTTCATGTCATCGGACTGTGAGTGCATTTTGGCAGATATGAGCCTTGCAGCATAAATGGGAGAGGCTTTTTAAAATTGGGATTTGGAATAGAAGTCTACTCATGACAAACATATTGTAAACATGACTGTATGGTGGAGAGAAACTCTGTGTGTTCTTTAAACTCTCTCTTTATCCTTTTGGATGAGAAACTGTTACATGCTACAAGGGAGAAAAAATACTTTCTGAAACTTTAGGCTCATTTATGAGAAATTTGCTTTTTGAAGCTTTTGAATGTGTCAAAAAAAGTTACTCAGAGATTTTATCCTTGCTTTCTTCACTGTATGGTTTAGGAGAAGGGCACTTCCTTTTCTAGCTAACATTGTCAATTGTGACTCCACTCTGAGACTTGAGGGAGGAAAGGGGTCGAGTGTGCATCTGTCCAAAGATGATAATTAGGGTCAAACTTTGATACCTGTGGCAAATGGGGTGGTGCCTTTAGCAGCAGCTGGTAATTCATAACTCTGCAGCTGCATCATTGCATATGCCTGAAGAATTTTTATCACCTGTTTTTCCTGTCTGAGTATTTGTCCCAAGTAGCAACAGCTGCTGTTTTATTTTGCAAAATGACCTGCTTTTTTTAGCTGCATGCCTGTGGATCTATATGTGCTATATATTACACACACAGAAATATAGAATAATCAGACACAGAGTGATAAGAACTGGGGACTTCCTAAGGCAATTAACTAGGAACATGGCTGCTGTTCAAACTTGCTTATTTTAGAAATGAATAGTTACAGATTGAAGTGAAAGTATATCTGTTATCACTTTGCCTGTACTGTACCTTGCTTTATAGCGCCTTGTGCCACTCATTCCTCAGAATATGAGAACCAAAGAACTATTGGTACACAATAGTGTGTCAAACTAGTTGTTCCCTCTTCTCTGGTGTTGTTGTTTCCTACATCTCCTACCTTTTGGACTGTGTTTTCTGTATTGCACTGGTGAGTGAAGTCATAGGACACGGATTCATTATTAATGATATGGATGAAAAGTTGTCCATTTTTATACTTTGGCCATGTAAGGCTCCTGGTGTACAGTTTTCTGTGCCTGTTGAAACACAGAACATCTACTGTTGGTTTTTATAGTACTACCAAGCCTGGGATGTGGCTGGAAGATAAGGCACACCTACAGAACAAATGTTTCCCAATAACTCAAGCACCCCCCCCCCTCTAAAGTAGTAGTTCCCAATGTGGGACACACACTCCAAGGGGAACTTCAATTCCCAGAAGCCTAAGTCAATACACTGACTGATCAGTGTTTTGGAGAATTGACTTAGGCTTCTGGGGATTAAAGTCCAAAAACCAAAGGTTGAGAAACACTGCTCTAAAGAATACTTAAGTCAGTCTGATTTGGGGAAAATTACACGTTTGAGACTTAAACAGTATATTGATAAAAAAAATTGATGGGTATGTCCTCTGCCTGTGCTAGAGCAGGCGAAAAGCAGATGAGGAAAGGCTGAGCAAATCTTGCTCCTTGGTTTTCCACCTCATTTTTGAGCACTTCCTCGAACTGCATTTTTACTTGTGAAAAAAAATATTACAGAGAAACTACATCAGAGCAACCCGGGCTTTGCCCTATAGGACCAAAAATTAGATGGTGCCAAAGTCTCTAAGTGAATCTACCAGTGTTAGGAAAATAAATGGGGGAGCGGCACTTCATTTTTCTCTTCTTCTCTGCAGAGGCCTTATAAGTACAGTAACACCCGCATAACGTGTGCACAGCACAATGTTAAAACCACATAACGTTAAGGAATCTGAAAATTTTTTTGCACCTCACAACATTAAACCCTATGGGATGTATTGTACAACGTCCCCTGAAGTCTGTGCTGGTTACAATTTATATCTATGGAGTTTGATGTTGTGTGATACATCCCATAGAATTTAATGTTGTGTGATACATGGATCATACAATTTTAAAAATCGCATAATATTAAGACTCGTGGAACCAAGTTTTAATGTTATCCAGGGTATTACTGTATGTTGAAGCATTGCTTTCCTCAAGTGTCAAAATTTCTAGTTATGGCCCTGATTGAAGAGCCAAAATAGGGAGCAGGTTGAAGGAAAATTGGAGTTGAGCCAGTCAAACTTCTTTTAGCCTGGACATCCAGGCACAGACATGTAAACACACAGGTAGACTACAGGTGAGTGTAGTACTAAGTACAGTAAAACACCAGATAACGATTGGATCAGATAACGCTAAAATCACATAATGTTAAGTAATCTGGGGAGGAGAATTGGATCGAATAACGTTAAGGTCCTATGGGATGGATTGGATAACAACCGCTAAAGCCTGTGTGGTTACAATGTATCTCTCTGGAGCTTTAACGTTATCCGATCCATCCCATAGGATTTTAACATGGATCAGATAACACTAAAAATTGGATAACACCAAGACTTGTGGAACCAAGTTTTAGCGTTATCCGGTGTTTTACTGTAATTTGAAATTATCCTTAATTTGAGGGGGGGTATAGGCAGTGGTGGGCTGTTGCCGGTTTTGACCAAACCGGTAGCGGAAATCTGGAGGGGGTCGCCAGTGTGTGTGTGTAGTAAATCCCCGGGCAACCGGTTCGGTCACCTCTCCGGCCGTCCTCGGGATTCCTTTTCCGGGCAGCCCAAAATGGCTGCTCGGAAGTGCGCATGCGTCAAAACACCATTTGACGCATACGCACTGAAAAATAGAAGTGTGCATGCATCAAATGGTATTTTGACGCATTTGCACTTCCAAGCAGCCATTTTCAACTGCCCGGAAAGGGCGCAGTGGTGTCCTTGAAGCATGGCCTTTCCTTCGCCACCGACCACCAACGCTGTACCCATGGCGGCACTGCAGGGCCAGGCCAGGCCAGGCCAGGCTGTACCGCCACCACCTACCTCTCGCTCCATGAGTCCCTCTCGCTCCATGAGTAAGGAACTAGGGTTTGTTTCCTTTGGCTTCAGGTGGTGGGGTATTTTATGTAGTGTGTTTTTATTTTATTTTTATGTATAGTGATTCTTTATTAATTTGGCTCCGCCCACAACACCATGTCATAATGTTAGCTCTGCCCATGACATTGGCTCCGCCCGTGACATCACGATGTCATGACATTGGCTCCACCCATGATGTCGGCCCCACCCACAGTGTGGTAGTAAAATTTTTGGCTGCCCACCACAGGATATAGGTTCAGCTGCAGTTGGCTTATCAACTTAACTGGTCTTCACCATCTTGCCTTGTTAGAATTGTACTCAGAGTTTTGTAAATGGAGGGGCACTAGTAACTAGACCCCAATATGGGATTGCCAGGAAAGAAAGAAAAGTTACATATTCTGTCTCTGTCTAATAAGGTTACAGATGTAATTACTGTTAGTTTCTCCTCTGAGAAGCAAGACTGCCATAGCTCAATATGATGTAGCTATTGAAGTATATATTGGCCTTCTCATTTGCCCAGAAGGTTGCATGGCAAAACATGAATGGTTTAAACATTAAAAGCAAAGCAAATTGTAATTATAGGGATGGAAGACTGACATGTAAGAGGCCTGGGCAAATAAAAAAAGGTTTTCACTTGAAACTCTAGGGGGATAGGGGGCAGGGCTGGAGAAACAAACTTGTTGCCGAGTTGAATTGTTGCTCCCTGAGGAAAGAATTCCAGATTAAGGCAATTTTTGACACCCATCCCAAATTGATGCTTGCCTCATTTCTGTTTCCACAGTTGCTGGGAATGTGGTACAAAAGGCCTCTGAGAACTCTTGTGGTAGGCTATGTTTAGGTAACTCTTCATAAATTCAAATTATGAATGGCTTAAAGAAGTTATTAAACATAGATGCTGCTGACTTCCTGTATTTGTTGGATGCAAGATTTCTTACTCTTGTAACTGATAGCAAACTAGGGGTTGCTAACCCAGAAAGCAATAGAAGATGATTAAGAGCAATGCTATAAGCCAAGTTCACTAAGCACGGTTTGGCTATAGACTTCCAATCTGTTTCTGGACTCTTGCAGTTCACTGGTCTGGCTGGGGACCAATTCATGTATTATTCATTTATCTCCCTGCAGATGTGGGAGTCGAGTTTTCCCATCTCTTTAAAAAATAATGTGGTAAGTGCTCTTAAACGGTCGGGTTGCTTGGGACCTCCATTCAGATGCATTCATTTCTTTAATAGTAACCCTGTGTGTCTGTGTTGTGTGCGTGCGTGTGCACCTATTCAAGTCCTACTTAATTCAGTGGGTGTTTCTTGTGAGGTCAGTCCAAGACTGAAGCTCAAACATGTTTTAGTGCTGTACTATATTGGAAGCATATTAATCTTCCCTGACCTAGTGGCCTCCAAATCAAAGCTTGGAAAGTCTTTTTCAAACAAAACCTATTACATAAATTGTTACTATTTCCCCCAAAAAAGTAACATGTTACCAATAGCTCATATATTAGTGACTTTGTTATTTTTCCATTGCTTTTTGTTTCCTTTTACTGTGAGTATGTATGTGTCCATCTAAAAGAGGCAAGAAAGTTGCCTACAGTTTGAGGGAGAGAGGCTTCAAACTCCCTCTGTGTAGCATTTTGACTTTTAAAATATAATGGATAAAAAGTAAAGGTACTCATGTAACTATCATCATTAATCAACTATTATAGTGAGGTAAAGGTAAAAGTAAAGGTTAACCTTGCTCAAAAGCCAGTTGCATCCAACTACAGTACCTGTATAGGGTTAGATGCTCATCTCCATTTATAGCCAAAGAACCAGTGCTGTTTGCATCTGCAGACATTTCTATGGACATGTGGCAGGCATAACTAGATTCCGGAGTGCATGGAATGCCATTACCTTCCCACCAAAGTGGTACCTATTTATCTACTTGCAATTTCTTGGTTGGCAACCATTATAGTAATGGTACAGTAATGAAACAATGTAATATTATTTGGAAAAAAAGGTTCTTATTTCCATTCAAAGTGCTAGTACAGACTAACATTGCAAGTGTTAACATGTTGCTTCCAGGCTATTCACCTCATGTGTCACAATTCCCATTAACCCAAGACATCATATGTTCTTTAGCCCAACATGTTTAGACGCCACCATGTTGGAAGGGGCTCCGCTACACATTTCTACCTGCCTTACATGGTGTAGAACTGGTTTGCATCAATTTTTACATGATACAGACTTCTAAGAAACTGAACTGGACAGAAATAAATCACAGCAGTTTCTATAGATTGAACAATGTTTGATGAAGTCTTTGCATATATACTCATCAGGTGAGGAATCCTCTTCCTTGGGCTATTCTCTTATTTTATTTGCTGTCAGAGTAAGCAAAAAAAAAAAATTAAACAAGTGCTGATTCTGCAGAAAATGTCAGTTTTGTCTTTGTTCTCCATATCCATATAGAATTTTTTTAAAAAAAATTCAAACACCTTTTTCACATTAGAAGCATACAGCTTGTTCATCCTCATGAATGCAGATTGACAAATCTGACAAATATGTGATATGTGAAAACAACAGCTTCTTTGATAAACACCTGGCCACTACTCAACAATGATACCTGGTGGGATGGAGGACTCAGCTACCATAGACTAGAAAGGGAAAGCTATGACCTGCTTCCATCATGCCTGACCTTCAGCCAAGTTAGTTGTGACCTGTGCCAGTTGGAACCCACCAACATATAGAGGAGCTTACGTTGCCCAGTCATGTCAAAGCCAAAGCCAAGGGGCTACAGTAGGAAGAGCCAGCCAGCTTTAATGCCACTCCATTCTTCCCTTGCAAAGAATCCAAGTATTCTTGAGCAGTGTATTGTAATTGCTTACACAGAACCATAACTGCATTTCCAAGCACAAGTGTTTGAAGTTGCTGGATCACCACCATCAGCTTTCAGTGTGATGATGACTGCTATAGTCCCTCAGCATTGGCCATACTGGTTGGCAAATCCAGTTGTAGTATAAGGTTGAGAATGTGCATCAATAGGCATGAACAGTCAAGCATATGATCAGATCAGGACGAGCTCTCAAGAGCATGGTTTCTTTTCACAGTTTAAGCCAGAGGATTTAGAAAATCGTGAAGCCGAAGAAAATAGCTTGGTTGCTGTCAAAACAAAAATGCTGAAACTGGGAAATAATTTTTGTAGGAAGGTGGGTTAGACTTGAGATAGAAGACAAAAATCAGAATGGATAAAACTGGCCAATAGAGAGCTAATGGAAGGCTAGGATATTTTGCAGAAACAAGACAGGAAGTAAGGCCAAAATAAATCCCTTACAGCACCAGTAAAGGTTGCCCTTGCTCAAAAGCCAGTAGTATCTGACTCTAGGGTTCAGTGCTCATCTCTGTTTATAGCCAAAGAGCTATAAAGACATTTCTGTGGGCAACTGGAAGGGATGACTAAACACCGGAATGCACAGAACACTATTTACCTTCCCACTGAAGTGGCACCTATTTATCTACTTGCAATTTCTTGCTTTCAATCTGCTAGGTTGGCAGGAGTCAGGACAGAGAAGGAACTCATGCTGTCATGCAGCATTCGGATCTCAAGCTGCTAACCTTCCAACCTTCCAGTCATCGAGTTCAGCATCTTGGCCACAAAGCTACCGCACTCCAGTAGCTGGTATAAAATAAAACACAGGACAAAAGGCGAGTAGAAATACAGTTGCGAGGCAGTTGTTTTGAATAGGATGGTTAATAAACATATCATAATATAGGCAAAATTTATCAGTGACTACTGGATGACCACCTTATTTTGGACATTGCCTTAAAGGTTTTCTCCACACATACACAAATCCATGTACCACCAGTATTATGTATGTGGTTTTTTGTTTTGTTCAAAGCTTCTGCAGTAACTGGGCAAATCATAAAGGAAGAGGCAGTGGGGAGTACAGTATTCTGAAAGAAGCAGTAAAGGACTAGTTATTTCTGTAATAAAAAATCCAGGCTAAATGGTGAACAGTACAGCCAAAGGTTGTCATCTCATTTTCTTTAACAAGCACATAAGCTCATATGTTTTAAGGAGACACATTAGGGCTTATGCAGTTTTCATATATTAGCACTGTTTAAACAATAGACAACACCTCAATGGAATGTGTGAACCACTTTTGGGATTTTGTCATTGAGCTCAAGGAAGAAGCAGGCAGATTACTTAGTTTTTGGGACTCTTTCCACTCATTCTGGCAGGCATTCAGATCATCTTGGGCCAGCTTTTATTTCCAAGTGGAAAATATGCAAAATGTCATGATTTCATAAGACTAAGAAGACTCAGTCAATTGAGCTTTGATGGCTTTAGGGAACATTTGCTTTGTTTAACTAGCAGTATCTAGTTTTAGACATATGAATCCCTTGGTACTAATTGGAACTGAATGAAAAAAGTTCTTACCAACTCCCAAGGAGCATGACTGTGGATATGTGCACTGCTCTAATTTTCCATCACCATTAATAAATCCCATGAATTTTAAATTCATGTGCAGGAAAGTGGCTTTAATTTAAAATTTGACTTTAGTAAAATGCAATTATACTTACCAGTATATACTGCCCCATAGCACTTAGTGCACTCTCTGGCCAGTTCACAAGGTAATTAACATTTTGCCACCAACATGCTAGGTACTAATTTTACCACCGTTGGAAGGATGGAAGGCCGATTCAATCTTGATCCCCATCAGGACTGATGTTACAACATCAGCAGTGTTGCCTGCAGTGCTACAGTAATAATCATTGTGCCACAGAGGCTCTATATTGGAAAACATTGATATCTGTGCTCAGCAAACTCATTGAACTAAAGCTGACTGTTTAAGTTCTAGTAACTCAGTAGGATTTATTTCTGGGTAAACATATATAATGTGAGGTTAGTGGAATCATTCTATATACTGTACTGTACTTGCAGAAATACACCCATGACTTCTAATGGATGAGCAATAAATCTACAAAGAAGAAAATTAGGTAGCAATTAGCAATAGCAATTACACTGTATATACTGTGCAATAGCACACTCTCTGGATGGTTTACAAAGTAATTAGCATTTTGCTCCAAACATGTTGGGTATACTCAATATCAAGAAAACCAAGATCATGGCAACAGGCCCTATCAGTCCCTGGAAAATAGATGGGGAAGAAGTAAAAGCAGTGACAGATTTTACTTTCCTAGGATCAAAGCTCACTGCAGATGGAGATTGCAGCCATGAAATAAAAAGGCGACTGATTCTTGGGAGGCAAGCGATGAGAAACCTGGGGAGCATAGTGAAAAGTAGAGACATCACTTTGCAAACAAAGATTCACATGGTCAGAGCAATGGTGTTCCCTGTGGCAATGTATGGGTGTGAGAGTTGGACCATTAGGAAAGCTGAGTGCAGAAGAATAGACACCTTTGAGATGTGGTGTTGGAGGAGAGTTTTGAGAGTCCCCTGGACAGCGAGGAGAACAAATAGGTCAATCTTAGAAGAAATCAACCCTGACTGCTCCTTAGAAGGTCAAATAATAAAGATGAAGCTAAAGTATTTTGGACATCAAATGAGAAGAGAGGATTCACTTGAGAAGGCCTTGATGCTTGGAAATGTCGAGGGCAAAAGGAGAAGGGGGTGGCCCAAAATGAGATGGCTAGATGGTATTGTGGAGACAATAGGCACAGAGCTGAGCGAGTTGAGGGGGATGGTGGAGGACAGGAGTGCCTGGCGGACAGTGGTCCATGGGGTCGCAGAGGGTCGGAATCGACTGTGCGACTGAACAACAACAACAAAAAATTCATTTTACCATCCTCAGAAGGGTAGAAGGCTTAGTTAACCTTGAGTCCCATCAGGCTCAAACTCAAAATGTCAGAATCTTTGGCTGCAATACAGCAATTTAGGTACTGGGCCACCATGGCTCTAGATCTCATCTTGAATCCAGTGTACTGTATATGCCTTCTTGAAGAACTTTCCATCATTGTATATCTCCAATAGGATTCTGGCCAACATGTTTTCTATAATCCAAAGGATCAGTGTCAGAAATTGTTGGTTCAGGGCCTGCGGTGGCTCAGTGGTTAAGAAGCTCACCTTGTTAGCTGGAAGGCTGGCAAGTTGGCAGTTTGAGACCTGGGTACTGAATAAAGATTGAGTGCCTGTCTCTGTCCCAGCTCCTGGGGACATGAAAGGAGCCTCATTCAGGCATCCCTTGAGCAGTTTCTTCCGCAAAAATCATTTCAACCCAGAATAACTATTGACATGAATTTATTATGGTTGTTGGTTCAATATACAGTTGTACTTCATTTAAAGAACATAATGTGTTCCATAGGATTGCTCTTTAAGCGAGTTTGTTCTTTAAGCTAAACACCATTGTAGGTGACCAGTTGTGACTTCTGAGGGGGGGAGTCCCGATTTAGTTGTTAAGCAAGTTTTTGGTTGGTTTTATTTGTTAAGTGAAGTGAACATTCACAGAAAATTCTGCTCTTTAAGCGAGTTACTTTTTAAGCGAGCCGCTCTTTATGCGAGGTTTGACTGTACAGTTCTCTAGTCTATATGGTTCAGTTGTTGGCTGGCTACTTTGGAAAGAATATGTACAGGACAGAATGAAGGCCAGGCTGAGACATATTGTGACCTAAGACGAATCCAAAATCACCTCCCACAGATGCTGTGGTTATTCTTTTGAAACGTCTTGTACTCTGGCCTTGGAAGGGATTTAAGGTACAGGTAACTCTGCCACTTCCGTCATTCTGTAATTTAGGAAAAGGGCTTTAATAACATTTTATTTCCATGAGTCAATGGGAGCTTTAATAGAATACATCTGGAAGGGAGCAGGTTGGGGATGGCAGGGTTGCTTCCTGAAATGAACCAAAGGAAGGCTGGAATAAAACAAACCATTCTCTCTCCTTTTCTTTTGGCTTCACGGTGTCTCTTAGTGTCAGGGGAAGTGAGGGAATCATATTTTCCATCAGTAGTAGCTTTCCTTTTCCTGGAGCTCTGTTTCTTGTCTTGGTGGTGTTGATGTGAATTTTCTCAGCTAGAGAGAAGGTGATGTATGCCAGAAAAATGACATACTGAAATGGTCCCATTCCACCCCCCCTTTCCTTCTGGCAGTTATCCCAAAAATCCCAACTGGGAGTAAATAGAATATCATTTCTAACTGGAGCATTTGTGCTGCTTCACTGTCCCCCTGTAGAGAAAGTGTGTGTGCACACATACACAAGCACACATCTTAAATTCAAAAGGAAACTCGCCTTCTAAGGAGCAAAGGAATTATCTATGACAATTATCCCTGGTGGCACAGTGGTTAAATTGCTGTCTTGCAACCAAAATGCTGTGAGTTCAATCCTGACCAAGACTCAAGGTTGACTCAGCATTCCATCTTTCCAAGGTCAGTAAAATGAGTACCCAGAATGTTGGGGACAAAATACTAATTAACTTCTAAACCACCCAGAGAGTGCACTAAGCGCTATGGGGTGGTATATAAGTGAAACTGCTTTGCTTTATCTTTACAACAGTTCTGGAAGATAGGTTCTGGTATGGTGAAAATTACCATCTGTTATGGTGATAGTTACCATCATCCTCAAAACAAAAAGGTATGGTTTTAAGCTAGATCTGAAAGAAGAGAGTGCAAAAGCTGGTTTGAGACTCAATATCAAGAAAACCAAGATAATGGAAACAGGCCTATCAGTCCCTGGAAAATAGATGGGGAAGAAGTAGAAGCAGTGACAGACTTTACTTTTTTAGGATCCAAGATCACTTCAAATGGAGATTGCAGCCATGAAATAAAAAGATAACTAATTATTGGGAGACAACTATGGGAAACCTGGGGAACATAGTTAACAGTAGAGACATCACCTTGCAAACAAAAGTCCGCATAGTCAAAGCAATGATATTTCCGGTAGTAATGTATGGTTGTGAAAGCTGGACCATAAGGAAAGCTGAGTGCAGAAGAATAGATGCCTTTGAAATGTAGTGTTGGAAGAGAATTTTGGGAGTGCCCTGGATAGCAAAGAGAACAAATAGGTTGATCTTAAGAAATCAACCCCAACAGCTCATTGGAAGATCAAATAGTGAAGATGAAGTTAAAGTACTTTGGACATCAAACGAAAAGAGAGGACTCACTTGAGAAAGCCTTGATGCTGGGAAAGGTGGAGGGCAAAAGAAGAACAGGGCGGCAGAGAATGAGATGGCTAGATGATATTGTTGACACAATGGGCGCAGAGCTGGGCAGGTTGGGGAGGATGGTGGAGGACAGGGGTGCCTGGTGTGCGGTGGTCCATGAGGTCACAAAGGGTGGGACTCGACTATGCAACTGAACAACAGAGATCTAAATCTAGATGTCTCCAGTGCAAATTCAGTTCTCTGCCCAGTCTCTCTGAGCAGCATTGGTTTTACTGGATGAAAGCAGTGTATGTGCATGTTACTGACAATTGCACATTTATAAAGTTGTGTTCAATTCAGACCCAGTCTTTTTTTCTTCCAAGTTACTTTCCCCAGTAAACAGAGATTTGCAAGGGCATACTTAAGTGCAAAGCGTCACAACAATCCCTAAATCCCAGAGTTTTACCTTAGGTTATTTGGGGTGACCTTATGGCCATTTCCCTGGGAGTAAGCCACTTAGAAATCATTAGAACTAACTTCTGAGTAGGCATGCACAGGCTGGCACTATCTCATAGTAAACAACTAGAAGGCACACTTTAATAAAACAACAACAATCACCACCACCTTTCCATTGTGTTGTAGGTCCAGATGTGTCCTGAGGGTGTGTACAATCAGACTTACAATTTATTTAATATTTATAATTTGTATTCACATGTATATCCTGCCCTTTTGATGTGAGCACTAGGTAATTTACACAATTACATCCCAAGTAACAGCTTCTCTTAAGGAAGCTGCCTTCTCCATTCTTATCAGGACTGGTATAATAATTTCATGTCAGAAATTATTCTGGATTGAAAAGATTTTTGCTGGAGAAACTCCACTCAGGGGATGCCTGAATGAGGCTCCTTTCATGTCCCCAAGAGCTGGGACAGACGGGTGCTCAAACCGCCATGCAGTACCCGGGTCTTGAACTGCCGACTTGAAAGTCTTCTAGCTAACAAGGTGAGCTTCTTAACCACCGAGTCATAATTCCAGTTGTGGGGGGAAGAGTACTAAACTCCCAAGTCACAACATTTATTAAGCTTGGGATTTCCCCCTTCATTTACATTGTAAAGTGTTTTGTCCCCTTCTGTGTCTAAATCAGATGTGAAAGTGCCAAAACAAAGCCACCTTTTGGTGAGTTCATTCTGCAGTTCCTTTTGCTTGACCTAGTGTGAGAAAGGTTAGCCTGCAACACATAGTTGCTGGTACCAGGGTACGCCTGATTGTGGTTCAAAAATATCACCGTCTTCTAGGACAAGCATTCACAATGCCAATTCATCTGGCCTGTGCC
This sequence comes from Furcifer pardalis, assembly GCA_030440675.1. Classification (NCBI taxonomy): domain Eukaryota; kingdom Metazoa; phylum Chordata; class Lepidosauria; order Squamata; family Chamaeleonidae; genus Furcifer; species Furcifer pardalis. The sequence goes on along the minus strand of CP126890.1, from coordinate 226,239,564 downwards.
ACCCTTGCCACTCCTGAAGCAGGAAACATGCCCGCGCATGCACAGAATGCTTCCGTAAATGCATTCTGCACATGCTTGGCTGTGTTTTACTTCCGCTTCTGGTGGGAGGAATCATGTGACTGGACCGATCAGCTGTCCAGGGATGCACGGTCAGGTCTGCAACCTGAAAACATTGAAAACCCATTCTAGGAAGCTCTTTCTGTGTACCCCAAGGTAAAGGTCACCCTTGCTTGAAAGCCAGTCATACCTGACTCTAAGGTTCAGTGCTCATCTCTGCTTACTTTTTTATTATTATTAAATTTAAATTTATATGCCGTCCTACTCGGTGAAAACCGACTCAGGGCGGCTCACAACATACAATCAAACACAATGTAACAATTCAATAGAACAACACAATGTCACAATATAGTGACATTGTGTTGTTTTGCTTACAGCCAAAGAGCTGTCTGCACCTGCAGATGTTTCTGTGGCAGGGCCGTAGCCTGAGTTGGCGGTTTGCCCACACCAGCAAAGTGTGGCAAACCATAGGAATGCATTGAGAAAAAAGGAAGGGCATTGTTGCCCACCCTGAAAAATATTCGCCCACCCATATCTAGAATCCTGGCTATGGCCCTGTAAAATCTGTGGACATGTGGCAGGCATGACTAGACACCAGAGTGCAATTTCTTGCTTTCGAACTGCTAGGCTGACAGACGCTGGGGCAGATGACGGGAGTTGACTCCCTCTTGCAGCACTCGGGTTTCGAACCGCTGACCTGCCAACCGTCCATCGTCGTCGAGCCCAGCGTCTTCACCACTAAGCCACTGCAGCCCCGTGCTTTGCACAAGAGCCCAAGTTGAACACGTTTCAGTTGGCTCGTGATGACTCTAAAAGTCCTGGAAAGCAACTCCTCCAGGCGCTGGAGGAGGCTTTAAAAAGAAAAAAAAGGCGCACGCTGGAAGACACGTGTTCTTGTTTCCCCATGCCCATGACACGCGCGGGTGTGGAGGAGGAGGAAGTGTGATGGTTACGAACTCGGTGGCGCTGGGCTCTTCCTGCCCGAGAGGTTGCCATTGTTTGAGCCAGTCGTGGTGGAAGGAGGAGGGCGAGGAGGCGCGCAGGCATCATCCCAGGCCCCGCCAGAGCAGGCATCGGATGTCTCCGCAACCACTGCCCGCCTGCTTCTCCCCGGGGAGACTCGGCGAGGAGGCGGAGCCTCTGACATGGGCTCCTTCGGGGAGCGTTGGCGGCTTCTTCTTCCTCCTCCTCCTCCTCCCTCCCAGCCCCTTCGCCTTTTGTGTGGCTCAACTTTCCTAACAGCCTTCCCGTTTGCGGAGGAGGGACGCCGCGCCAAGCCCTAGAGCAGGGGGGGAAGTCTTCCTACTACAGTATTAGTATTATTTTTATTTATCTGCCAGTCCTCTGTGGGATTTAAGTTTTGCCTCCTGGTGGGTTTCCTCGGGGGAGAAGACTGGCTTCGGCGTGTTCCTGTTGTTTTTGCTAAATTTTAAATACATTTTATTTTTATACTAGCGAGGCTTTTTTGTTGCTGTTCTTTTTACGCGTTGGATTGGGAGGTCCGTTTCCCCCCCTTGGCTCCAAACTTTGATCCAAGGACCCCAGCGCAGCGCTAGGTGACCGTTGCGGTAAGTGTGATTTGCACAGTAATTTTGCAAAGTAATTGGGACTTTTACCAGGTGGCTGGCCGAGAGTTGCCTTGCGTTATGGAACGAATCTGTCATTCTGCTTTAATCACTCTATGACTCTGTATCTGGTGTATATAAGCCCATGCGCTGCAGTGACTCAAGGACGCTGACTGGAAGGCGGCAGGTCAACAGTTCGAGACCCGAATACTGCAGGACGGAGTGAGCTCCCGTCTTTGTCAGAGCTCCTGCCAACCTAGCAGTTCCAAAGCAAGAAGTTGCAAGTAGATAAAGAGTGACCACTTCGGGATAAATATAAGATAAGCAATGGTGGCAAAGAGCTGTTGGCTGTGATGCTGTCCGCAGCAAGACAATGTATAGCAAAAAATTGGAAAAGCAACGTGATATTGAATATACAAGATTGGTATAAGGAAATGTGGGAGTTAGCTCTTAACGATAAACTGACATGGGAATTAAATGTTAAGAAAGGCATAGTTCAAGTAAATGGATTCTGGGGAATCTGGAAGAAATTTGTGGAATATGTGATCGTTGAAAATAAAGGAGTTAACCCTGTACCAGAACAAATTAATTTTTGGAAAATGTAAATGGATATAACCCCCCTGGACATTGTATATAGCACAGAGGTGAATAAAAAAAATTAATAAAAAAAAGAGTGACCACTTCAGTGGTAAGGTAAACAGCGTTCCATGCGCTCCGGTGTCTAGTCATGCCTGCCACATGACCACGGTTTCCGCATAATTCAGAAGCAGTCAGCGCTGCCTCTTCGGCTATGAAACAGATGAGCACTGAACCCTAGAGTCGGATACGACTGGCTTTCGAGCAAGGGAAAAATATTTCACTCCTATGTCTGATGAAGTGGACTTGAAAGCTCACATTAAAAAAAATACAGCAGTTAGTTTAAAGTGCTGCAGCGTTTTTGCTGTCTGATATGTATGGAATGGACGTTACTGTTGGGGAAAGTAACTCGTTTCTTTTCTCCAAACCCCCCTCCCACGTGTCCACTTCATCCCAGTTGGTTCTGTGTCGACTGAGAGCTCCGTGTTCAGGTGCCCTTTAAAAATAAATCACCCACGCCCATGCGTTTGGATGAAAGGCGAGCGAGGAAAGTTTGTACGCCTGGGCTTGGCGTTGCGCGGTGTTTACCACTTCCATGGAGACGTCTTGGGTTGTTGGGGCGGTGCGGGGGAAACGTCTGGCGTGGAGTTTGACGAGCTGCAAATGGGAGGCCCGGAGAGGGAGGAGGAAACTTCGGCGCCGAACAGAGCAAGTGCTTCCCTTTTCTGTCGCTTGGCATTTGTGAGGATTTCCTCCCCCCACCCCACCCCCCGGTAGTGGTGACAGTGAAGACTTATGGTGAACTGGGGTGACAACTTTTCTCACGGTGGCGGGGAATCAAATTTTATTAGAGCAATTTACACTGATATACCGCCCCACAACGCCGCGAGCACTCTTGGGACGGTTCATGGGTTAATCAGCATTTTTGGGTTCCTCATTTTACCACGCTCGGAAGGATGGACGGTTGAGTCAACTTTGTGCCCCATCAGGATCGAACTCACAACGTTTTGGCTGCGGTGCAGCAGTTTAATCACTGCTCCAGGACTCTTGGTACTTAAGAAGCTGATCTTGAGACTTAGGAGGGCTCATCTCCCAGGGAGGGATCCATGAACTAAAGCTGGAAAACGAAAAGGTAAGATGAGTAACTATAGTGTATTTTCATGGGACTTCATTCACGGACATCATCGTGAGAAGGTTGTCAGTCCACCACCAAAGTCACTAAACCCAAGCAGAGACAACCTAAGAATATTTACAGTGCAAACCTGTCCATACCTCCTTGCAGGAGAGTCCCTGAGTTTACTTTCTGCTCAGTCAATGTAGGATGTTGTGTTTCAGAGGCAACTATACACACATTTATTTGAAATATATCTCATTAGGTTCATGGGGATGGAATTTGATATAATAATGCATAAGATCTTTGTTGTGCTATGATAGCTTCAGTTGTGTTTCTTTGACTGGAATTTTGTGTGTACAGTATTTGAAAGCGAGCTTCTTGTTATTTCAGTACCTCTGAATTCTGTTAACTGTAGAGCTGTTTTTTAAACCTCATCTTGCATGTCTGTGCCATTTTTGTTAGCTTTGAATTTGGAAGAGAAATGAATGTAAATACTATTCTTTGGATTTTTCTATTTGTAACACAGAATAACTTGGGAGTTGTGGATAAAACAGTGCTATAAAGCCTATTTAACTACTGAGGAGCACCTGCTTTTTGCTTGTGACACCCATGAATTTGAATTGTTTTGGCAATTACATTTATTTTTAATCTGGTTTAATATTTTGACCAGAGCCTCAGGACAAATCCAATACAGTATTATTATTTTTTTGCTTATCTGATTCTTATAGCACTTTTAGGAGATGAGTCAAAGTGAGTGATGGTCACTTATTCCATTTCATTTTGTAAGACTAAGTAGCATTTTTGAAGTTGCTCTCTTAACAGCTGCAACTAAAAGAGCCCCTGTTGTGCAGTAGTGAGGCTGCAGTAGTGCCTTCAAAGCTCTGTTCACAATCTGAGTTTGATCCTGATTAGCTCAGGGGTGATTCAGCCTTCCATTCTTCTGAGGTTGGTAAAATGGCCATCTCACTTGTGAACTATCCAGAGAGTGCTGTAAGTGTTAAGGGACACTATAAAAGTGGAAACAACAAAGGTGATAACTAAAACCCGGTATTGCCACAGTTGTAAGGGGTACTTCAGACATACTGATTTTGTCTGTTTCCCATAGCTCTGTCAAGTCTTGGTGCTTCTGGCTTAAGTTTAGCATGTGTTATTCTTGTATTGGGTTGGTAACTTACAGCTCAATCCTGTCTCTAAGCCAGAGAGAGATAACCAGCATGCTGTTCCTCCCAAGCTATTTCCTCTTGTTAAAGAGTACAGCAGTACCTCGGTTAAAGAGCATAATGTGTTCCACGGTATTGCTCTTTAAGTGAGTTTGCTCTTTAAGCGAAACACCATTGTAAGTGACCAATTGTAACTTCTGGTGGGGAGATTGCAAACCCCAATTTAGTTGTTAAGCGAGTTTTTGGTTGGTTTTAGTTGTTAAGTGAGGCAACCATTCAGAGAAAATTCTGCTCTTTAAGCGAGTTAGTCTCTAAGCGAAGCACTCTTTATGTGAGGTTTTACTGTAGAGCAATATAAAGATGCCCAGTGCAGTGTTGTGGATAACATGTCTTACTAGGAGACCTGGTTTCAAATCCCTTCTTAGCTATGGAAATTCACTGAAGATCTGGAACTTATAAAATCATTGTTTAAGTATCTCACCTATCTTGAAAGCCTTATTAGAGTCTCTATAAGTTGGTTTGTAGGGGCCACAGTGGCTTAGTAGTTAAGATGCTGAGCTTGTCAATAGGAAGTTCAGCATGTCAATAATTTGAGACCCAAGTGCTGTGTCAATGGTGTGAGCGTCTGTCATCTGTCCCAGCTCCTGCCAAGTTAGCAGTTTGAAAGCAAAAAATTGCAAGTAGATACATACCATTTTTGCAGGAAAGGTAATAGCATTCCATGCACTCCAGTGTCTAGTCATGCCTACCACATGACCATAAAAAGTCTGAAGAAGCAGACAGTGCTGGTTCTTTGGCTGGTAAACGGAGATGAGCACTGCCTTGTAGAGTCAGACATGACTGACTTTCAAGCAATGGAGACCTTTATCTTATAAGTTGGTTCTGACTTTATGGCACATAACAGGGCAGTTTATGGCATATAGTGTGTCCTGGCATGTTTTAAGCTTAAATGCGGTTGAGAGCTGCCTCCCAGTCTAGTTAACTTCAGTATTGTGGATTTGAGGAGGAGAACCATCTTTTCTTGTGCCTCAGGGAGCAAACTATGTCAGGTGGCCCTCTGAATTTCTTTCAGACCTGTGCAGTTGCCTTCTGCTACAAGACCAGAAAGAATAGCAGAAATTAAACAGTCAAATCTTTCCACCCTTTGTTGTGCAGTGCTGAGGAAAGATACACTCAGGAATTGAACAATAAGGTGATGAAGACTTGGTGAATGACTGACAATTCCATATTGTCTGGCTTTAAGAAAAGGTCTGGAGGTCTTGGAAGCTTACTTATTTTGGTGATGTTTTGGTACTCAAATAAAGGTATTATCCCATCTAGTTTTATACTTTATTTTGTTTTTCTCTTAATTCTTCCAGACAAAATCTTTGTTCCTTCCCCAGTTGATGGGGGACAAACTAGGGTTGTTTTGCCTTTCATAACACCTATTTCAGAAATGTTGGGGAAACCTTTTAAAAATGAACTTTTGTACTGGATTTTTGTTGGTTTGCTTTTTTTTAGTAGCTTTGTGCTATAATTGACCTAAGAAGTTGTAGCCAACTGCACAACTGTTACAAAGTGAAATAAAAGTGTAACTCGGACATGGTTTTTAAAAATCCAGAAAGCCAGTACAATAGTACCTCACTTAAAGAGCATAATGCATTCCACAGGATTGCTCTTTAAGCAAGTTTGCTCCTTAATTGAAACACCATTGTAAGCGACCAATTGTGACTTTGGGGGGGGGGGGATTGTGAACCCTGATTTAGTTGTCAAGTGAGGTTTTTGTTGGTTTTAGTTGTTAAGCGAGGCGACCATTCAGAGAAAATTCTGTTTTTTTAAAGCTAATTAGTGTCTAAGCGAGCCTCTTTATGCAAGGTTTTACCGTATTTTTCTCACTCTCTTTCAAACAAAAAAGCAATAGATAAAAATATTGTAGCACCTGAAAAATGAATAGCTATACAGTAGTTTAATGTGAGTTTTCATTTATCCAGTTCTCGGTTTCAGACATAAACACTAGATTTTATTATACTGTACAGTAAAACCTCGCATAAAGAGTGCCTCGTTTAGAGAGTAACTTGATTAAAGAGCAGAATTTTCTCTGAATGGTCACCTCGCTTAACAAATAAAACCAACCAAAAACTCGTTTAACAAATAAATCGGGTTTCGCAATCCCCCCCACCAGAAGTCACAATTGGTCACTTACAATGGTGTTTCGCTTAAAGAGCAAACTTTCTTAAAGAGCAATCCCATGGAATGCATTATGCTCTTTAAGTGAGGTACCACTGTATCATATTTATAGATGACCAGATCCGGATATAGATAATTAGCAAAATGGCAGCCGTTTATTGGTAATGGAATGGGCAATCAGACTTTGTATAATTTCAATTACCAGTTTACTAGTAAGAACAGCACAGTTGTCCCAAGTAGCAAACTATGGGGATTAGTAGGGTTTCATACTTAATAATGACTTAAGATTCCTGCCAACCTCGCAGTTTGAAAGCAAGAAATTGCAAGTAGATAAATAGGGACCACTTCAGTGGGAAGGGAAACAACATTCAGTGTGCTCCAGTGTTGAGGCATGCCTGCCACATGTTGACAGAAACATCTGCAAACTCAGACAGCGCTGGCTCTTTGGCTGTAATCAGAGATGAGCACTGAACCCCTCGAGTCAGATACAACTGGCTTTTGAGCAAGGGCGACCTTTACCTTTACCTAATGACTTAAGATTCCTTGATTGATATCCAGTCATTCTAAGTGGTTTCCCACCACCTGCATACATCTTATCTTAGTTGTTTCCCTTTCAAGCTTTGTTTTGGAGTATTGTTCCCTCATAAGCGGTTACTTATAGATCACTCAAAGTGCCCATGTAGACTGAAATGTTCTGAAGCAGGTTCTTACATATCGCCTTTCCTGATGTTAGATTGCATGGAGATTATTCTGTTTGCCCTATGTAGAATGCAGAAGGACATTGTTGCCAACGGATGACATAGATCACATTAACAAACAAAAAAGTAAACAAAATATCTCATTCTATTTCACTGTTGGTACACATTTAAGTTTATGTCATCCGGGTGGTGGGACAATCAACAGTCTATCAACAATCTATGATTCTTTCTTCTCCTTCAGAGGATTATGTTTAGATTTATCTTCCTAGTTCTCCTGGCAATATGTTGAAATGAGATGAGTATCTTCTAAAGTTAAACAATTTAAGGTGTGTGCATGAGTACCATAGGGGTGGAGTTCTGGCCTGCAGGTTATATTTCCAACTAATCTCATCACCTGGCAAAAAACAACACCTTTTTATTCAGCCAAGATTCCAGAGGGCTGCTAAAAAAAGTACATTTTTATCTGAAGATGAAATCATTCTATTTCTGATTCACTTCCAACCACATATGGTTACATGGCTAGGGAGACAAGTACGTACATGGAGTTGCTTCCTTTATAGTTGTCTTTTAACAATCGTATTCTTTGTGGCTACATTTTACTCTCCTTGCTTTAGAGAAGTTCTCAACCTTTTGAAGCCGGGGGGCCGGGTCACGCTCCCTGAGACAGTCTTGGGGACGGACAGCCATTTTGCCCTTCCTGCACCACATGGCACTTCCTGGTGTGGTGGAGGCATGAAATGGTGCTGTGGGTTGAGAATCTCTGCTTTAGAGTCGGGGTTCCCAACCTTTTCAAGATGGGGCCTCAGTCAGCTTTGAGGGCTGGATGGCCATTTTGCCCTGCCTGCATGATGGGGGCGGCCACTTTGTCTCAATCGCTTTAAAGGGATAGCCATTTTGTTTCTTGAATGCCCTTGGCAGGTGTGGTATACACAGATGTGGGAGATAGCCTTGAATGAAAAACTTACCTGGGAAATTTACTGTAGGAAAGGAAATGTCAATAACAACAAATTCTGGAGGATCTGGGAGCCTTTCATTAACTATACTTTAAAAGAAAAAAAGGGCATACCCCCTGCAAAAGATTATAATGACTTCTGGAAAGTGTGAAAGGTATAAAACCCCCCGAACTATGTATATAGCACTAGGGTGTTTTTCTTTTTGATGATGTAATAGATGCGAATGGGAAGAAGATTATGTATTAAGAAATGAAGAGAATGTAAGGTAATAGGGGTAAAATATGCTACGTGATCTTCATAAGCCTTTATATTATTATAATGTTTTTATTTGTATTTTTGTCTTTTCTTTCTTTTGTTTTTTTATGTACTTCTTTCTTTATTTACCTAATAAAAAATTTATTAAAAAAAAAAAGAATGCCCTTGGAAGGGTGGGGGACACATGAAATTGTGCCAGGGGCTGGATCTGGGGGCCTTAAGTTGGGAACCCCTGCTTTAGAGTTAGGCTGATTGAGAATTTCAGTGTGATGATGGAAACAGAATATGATTTTAGGTTCTATAGCAGATTTACGAGTGTCTAGAAACAGCAGCACTTGTGGCCTTGGCAGAAAGGAACATTTGGACTGTAGTTAAAAGGAGAAGAAGGAAGAAGTCTGCATCCTTGCCTTTACTTTTCCTTCTTTCTGCTTACAATTTTTGCCTCCTGATGGCTCTGTTTGTTCCTTATTATTCTGCCTAGATTAGGAACTGCAATCTTTTTCTGCACAGGTAGCCACTTTTCATTACCAACTGTGCTCCTGAACCTGTAGGTGGAGATTTTTACCTGAACGCAGAGGTCATTCTAAGAGGCTCTACTTGTACCTTTTGTTGAGATGGGGGGTTCTGTTTAAACTACATGGATATTTAAAACAAAGCCAGCTACCCTAATAATGGTAAAGGCAGTGATCTTCCTGTGGTAGGGAGAAGTTACTTTTTTAGACTACAATTCCCCAAATGTTGACTGCTGGCTCTATAGGCTGAGGTATTTAGATTGTTAGTCATTGTATAAAAAAGTAACTTCCCATCTCTGATGTAGCTACCCAGATTGTTTCTCCACCATCCCATAACTTTCTCTAGATCTCATTCCTCAGTAGAAAGGTAGAAGTTTTGTCACAAAGTGTTTCTGAGGAAGGCTACCAGGCAACTTTTCAAGATACTGTATGCACTCTGCTTATTAAGGCTCTAAAGCAGGGGTCCCAACCTTTTCAATCTGTGGGCTGGGTCATGCTCTCTCAGTCAGCCATTTTGCCCTGCCTACATGATTGGGGTGTGTGGCCATTTTGTTCCAACAGCTTCAAAGGGGGTAGCCATTTTGTTTCTTAAATGTCCTTGGAGGTGTGGGGGCACATGAAATGGTGCCATGGGCTGGATCCGGCCCACAGGCCTTAAGTTGGGAACCCCTGCTCTAAAGAGTCAAATAATTAGAAGTATACAAGTCACTGATGCATGTCCTGGATTAGTTTTTTAACTAGATCCAGGCATTTCAGAAATAGTATGCCAGGTTTTCTAAGAGAAGTAGAAAAATACCTTCATGTGACATCTGAGTAGTTAATATCACCTGAAGTGAACTAGTGTTGTGGACCGAATAATTTCAGCAGAGGTGGAATGGTGCTGATCATCTTTAAATTGTAAAAAGTGGGTTAGTAAAGATAGCTCTGTGGCTTAGGTTTCTGGCTGTGGAGCCAGAGGTTGGTAGTTCAGTCCCTCATTGTGCATGCAGAAAGAAATAGCTGTGTGGCCTTGGACAAGCTGCACAGTCCAAGGATGCCCCCACAAAAAGGGAATGGGAAACCACTTCTTTGGACTCTGTACCTAGAAAACTTAGAAGAGGGTCACTAAATCAGAACTGACTTGATGGTACGCAATTATTATTAAGGAAAATTTAATAAAGGTAAAGGTTGCCTTTGCTTGAAAGCCAGTCGTATCTGACTCTAGGGTTCAGTGTTCATCTCTTTATAGCCAAAGAGGCAGCGCTTCTGTGGTCATGTGGCAGGCATGCCTCAACACATGGAACACTGTTTGCCTTCCCACCAAAGTGGTACCTATTTATCTACTTGCAATTTCTTGCTTTTTTTTTTTTTATTAACTTTATTTAACACAAGAACAAATAATACATCAACAAACTATAATATAGTTACATTACAATACAATAATCAAGAGTCACATTTGATTTATTACATTTTTAGTGCTTTCTTGATTAGAACAAATATGAAAAACAGTACTATATTTTATAAGACAAGACACCCTGTGCTATACATAATGTGTCCAAGAGTAGCTTTAACTTTTTACTTCCAAAAGTATTCTTGCTCAGGCCCAGGCTTGACTCCTCCTTTTCCTTCCATAACATAATTAACAAATCTTTTCCAAATTCCCCAAAATCTATTTTCCGGAACAATCCCTTTCCTTATGTTCAACTCCCAGGTCAGTTTATCGTTGAGCGCTAATTGCCACATCTCTTTGTACCACTCTTCTATTTTAACTTTCAAATCACTTTTCCACTTTTTTGCAACACATTGTCTAGCCACTGACAGCATTATCAGTAATAATTCTCTATCTTCCCCCTTCAAGTTAATTTTGTCTGAAGTTGTCAAAAGCGCTGATTCTGGACCCAGTTCAAGCTTCTGCTCAAAAATATGACTAACCTCTTTTTCTATTCCTTCCCAAAATCCTTTCAGTGCAGAACATTCACGCCACATGTGTATATATGTCCCCATTTCTTGTTTGCACCTCCAACATTTTATATCTTTTTTATTATCCATTTGGTGCAGCTTGACCGGGGTCAGATACCAGCGCCATATTAACTTATAATTATGTTCTTTGACCCGAACCGACATATTTTTCATTATCCTTCTTTGCCAAATATCTTGCCACTTGTTTTCTCCAATTATTGTGCCTAATTCCTGCTCCCATACACTTCTAAGAATTTCGTGTATTTTCCTTGTTTTGTTCAATATTTTATACAACTTACTAACCACCCCTTTGATTCCCATCTTATCTTCTCTAATCTGAATTAGAATTCCTTCAAATTCTGTATTTTTTCTCTCTAGGCTACTATCACTTATTTTCTTTTTATTCCAATTATCTAACTGGAGGGTTTGAAACCAGTTTAATCCCAACTGCGTATATATTGCTTTCTTTGTCACCTTATCCTTACATATTTTTGCCCAATCTTTTAACAGTAATATCTTTTTGTCTATTAATATCTTCTTAATCTTGTCGTCTATGTTAATGGGAAAGTCACTAAAATCTGTTAGCTCCAAGGCCGGCGAGGTGTGAGGTGCCATACATTTTTTAATCCGATCCCACTCATCTAACGTTATTCTTAATAGCCTATTTTGGATACATCTTTTATTCTTTTTTCCTTCCTCCTTTAAAAAATACGACTTATCTAATTGTATTGTCTCTCTCATCTCTAATTCTTTCCAGTCCAATGTATCTTTTTTTAATATTTTAATAACGTTTCTAATTTGAAAGGCTCTATAATAATTGTGAATATTCGGTATTCCTAATCCTCCCTCTTTCTGTGCTTGATACCATAGGGACTTAACTATTCTTGGTCTCTTATCTTCATTACAAAATTTATTTATCATTTTCTGGTACTCCTGCAGTTCCTTGATACTGTGTTTAATCGGCAGTACATCATACAAAAAATTCAATTTTGGTAATAACATCATCTTTGTAAGTGCAATTCTACCAAACCAGGATAATTTTAAGGTTCTATAATGCCTAATTTTCATTTCTATTTCTTTCTTCATTTTTTCATAATTTAATTTTTTAAGATCTTCAAATTTCCCTGATATCATTATTCCTAAGTATCTAATTGACTTCTTAATCTGGATTTTATATTTATTCTTGATCCTATTTTGCTCCTCTACGTCCCCGTTGATGTATAACATTTCTGACTTTTCCCAATTTATTCTTAATCCTGTAACTTCCTCAAATGTATTAAGATGTTGATATATTTTATCTATCATTTGGTTAGAGTGTTTAATTATTAATAATGTGTCATCCGCATAAAGATTTATTTTATTATTTTCTAAACCAATAATTTTATTATCCTGTCTAATGGCATTGGCCAAAAACTCCATTGCTATTACAAATATACCTGGAGATAGTGGACAGCCTTGTCTAGTCCCTGCTTCTAATTGTATCTCCTTTGTGTATTCTCCATTAACCTTAATTTTTGCTTTACTTTTTTGGTATAAACTAGCTATAACACTTTGAAATTTATTGCCAAATCCATATAAATTAATCATTTTCTGTATTGTATCCCATTGCAACGAATCAAATGCTTTGAATATGTCCAATGCTAAAAAACCAATTTTTATTTTTTTGCGTTCTGCTATATCCGTTAAATCTAGTACTTTCCTAATTAGGTCCGACATGTATCTATTATTTAGAAACCCTGTTTGATCCTTATGGATGTATTCTCCAATAAAGCCATTCATTCTTTTTGCTAGTATCATTGTGAAAATTTTAGCATCCTGGTTAATTAGAGAAATTGGCCTGTATGATTCGATTTTCTCTTGGTCCTTCCCTGGTTTTGGTATAAGAGTTATAATTGTTCTGGTCCATGATTCGGGTATCTTTTCTCCCTCTAATATTTTATTATATAATTTACGTAATTTTCCAATCACTATCGTCTTAAATTCCTTATAAAATTCTGCTGTTAATCCATCCTCCCCAGGGGCTTTATCTAGTTTAAGTTTTCTTATCGCATCTCCAATTTCATTTTCTGTTATTTTTTCCTCCATAGCATTCTTATGGTTTTCTTCTATTTTTCTAATCTTTTGGGATACAAATAAATCTTCGAGTTTATCCAAATTGACAGGTTTTTTTGTATATAGGTCACGGTAAAATTTCTCCACAATTTCCAATTTGTCTCCACTTTTATTACATCTTTTCCCTGACTTGTCTATCAATATACTAATATGTCCCTTAAGGCTTTTTTCTTTAGCTGCCCTTGCCAGCAATTTAGAATTTTTGTTGTTATATTCAAAATATTCTCTTTTTAAAAATATTAGATCTTTTTTAACTCTCTCGATATCTTTGCCCTCTAATTCTTTCTTTATCTTCAATATTTCCCCTAGTAACCTTGGCTCTTTGCTCTTAGCGTGTGCCTCCTGTTTAACTTTCAGTTGAGGCAGCGCTTCTGTGGTCATGTGGCAGGCATGCCTCAACACATGGAACACTGTTTGCCTTCCCACCAAAGTGGTACCTATTTATCTACTTGCAATTTCTTGCTTTTGAACTGCTAGGTTGACAGGAGCTGGGACAGGTTGATGGGAGCTCACTCCATCATGCAGTACTCAGGAATCAAAATCCAACTTTCCAGTCAGTGAGTTCAGCATCTTAACTACTGTATATGATGGCATATAAGACTACTTTCCCCCCTGAAAAACATGCCTCCAAGTGGGAGGGGGGGTCGTCTTATACGCCGGGTGCACTTCAGTTGGGATAGACATAGCTGCCCATAGTGGCCTCCCGATGCTCGCCCACCTCATTCTACATACCATCCAGTATCCCTCGGTATCCAGCGTGGCTGCGGCGAGCATCAGCAGCAAGACAGGGGTGCCAGCCTTTTCGACGTGATCGGCCCTTTCTGCTCGGTGGGAAGCAGTGGTGCTCCACCCCGCCCCTTGTCTACACAGAGCTTGCACATGCGCACTTGCGCACTAGTGCTGGCCACAGGGAGATGTTGAAATCAAATCTGATGTTCTTTTATGTTTTATTTGGTGTGTGGAAGGTGTGTGGAAGAGGGGGTAGTCTTATATGGCGAGTATATAACAAACTCTATATATTGAGTGGAAATCTTGGGGGGTCATCTTATATGCCCAGTCCTCTTATACGCCGGCATATACGGTACTTGAGCCAACACAGTCCCAAGGAGAATTTAGGACAGTTCTTAATATTGTTGAGTTTTATGCACATTTCATCTCTACAGAGAGAAAACAGCAGGAATAATTTTTCAGTGTAGGAGTTTTAAGTAGGGATGTACTGAAGTTTCTGTTTGGCGCCTCAGTGATTAGGTCGTTAGGATCTCCAGGGGGGATCTTGGACTTTGCTGCATGGTTCAGCTGTTGCTTGATTTGATTTATTGGATTTGTGTCCCGCCCACTTGACTACGCGACTCAGGGCGGCTAACAGCAATCACAATATATCACAATACATTTGAAATTAAATACAATAGAAAATACAATATGATACAATGCAACAAAACAGCAAAATAACAACAAATACATCAATATAATCAGTGCATATCATAAAACAATTACAAACAGTTCCCTCTGAGCACACAGTTACAATCACTTCCCTTCTTCTTTGGCACTAGCAGTCTAGTCTGCTATATCACTTTCAATTTTCTCTTTCCTAAATTCAAATTGCTGACCATCCTTTTCACCCAAGAAATGTTGAAAGGCCTATGAAGGATTCATTGTGATATTGCTCTGACCTGGAGTGGGAAGTGGTCCTGTCTGTGCGCCATAGTTGCTCAGGAATAACTCGAATATCTTGATTCAGTACGTTTTTGCACACTTGTCCAAACATAACAGTTTTGAGTCTTCAAAAGCCATAGTGTGAACAAACAATAGGGTTTTTTTCCCTCTCCACCAGCCTTTTACACTCCTGTATAAGGAGTTGGGAAGTTTCTTGTTTCTTTTTCTCTATGACTTTCATTTCTCCCACCCCATGTTGTTTAAACAAGAAAAATGGATTAATTAAGCAGACCATTTGCTGCAATTTCTTCATACATGAGTGAAGTGTTGCATGCACTAATATGGGATATCAGTGGGAGGGGTTTTTACTGCCTAATGTGATTTGTGATTGTCCTTTGCCGTTGACTTGACTAGTAAAGTTGTTTCCTACCTCTGGTACTTAAGACTCCACTCCCTTCTCCTATTTGTTTCTTGTTTCAATCCCCACTCCCCAACAATAGCCCTCCCGTTTTCCTAAGAAAATCTTGGTCAGAGATCGTACCAAGACAGGAGGCTCTTTTACTGCGAAGTCTGGCCTGGATTTTTCTTATCACCAGACAAACCCTGAGATCTTCATTAGCGCAATCCTGACCTGCCTTATCAAATTATAGCCTGTCATCTTCTTAGGGTTAGCTAATAACCAGCATTCTGGCCTATTCTTGGTAGCGTATAACTAAAAATAAACAAACTCCCTTTACAGGTATGAGGAAACACAAGGGCTTGAGATTTTAAAAAGGTTTATTCAACAATACTGAGGTACAGTGGTACCTCATACAATGATCTTAATCTGTTCCACGGGGCTCGTTGTTATATGAAACAATTGCTATATGATGCATGCATCGTATAGCGATTTCCCCTTATGGCATGCATCATACAACGATTTTTTCCGCTGCTAAGTGGTTTTTCCCATTGAGAAATTGTTGTACGATTTTTTCCATAGGGAAAATTGTTATGCGGGATGCCATTTCCCCCAAAACCTAATTGTTATGCAATTTCGTTGCTATACAGGGTGACTGTTGTATCAGGTTCCACTGTATTTACAAAAATCAACAGTCAGATTTCAAAAATAGGGAAAACAAAAGGCAGATTCATTAAAATGCTAACAAAACACCTCAGGCAACAGATCAGCACTTGATCCACTCCTAGGCCAAAATAATCAACCTCACTTATTTAGTGTAGCCTTCTTACTCCTCTTCAGCTGGATGATTCTATCACAGCAACTATCTCAAAACCCTTTCATTTTCTTCTCTTTCATTTCTCCTCAACTGGTTTTTTTTTTTTAGAATGGCAGCTATTTCAAAACCCCTCCATTTTCTTGTCTTCTTAATTCTCCTCAGGTTTCTCCAGAACCTTCTCCATCAATCATTCATTCTCAACCAATCCCAGTCCATTATGCAAATTAGCTCTTCTCAACATTCTGTTTCTACCCACTGCTGGTAATCTTCTTGGTCATTGCCTTCACTTTTACCAAGGTTGCTTTCTGTCCATTCTTACCTATTGCTCTGCACATTCTCTCATTCATCCTTCTAAATACAGTAAAACCTCGGATAACGTTAAAACCTGGTTCCACAAGTCTTGGTGTTATCCGATTTTTAGTGTTATCCGATGCATGTTAAAATCCTATGGGATCCATAGAGATACATTGTAACCACACAGGCTTTAGTGGTTGTTATCCGATGCATCCCATAGGATCTTAATGTTATCCGATGCAATTCTCCCCCCCAGATTGCTTAATGTTATGCGATTTTAGTGTTATCCGATACTAATGTTATCCGAGGTATTACTGTATAGTCAAACCTCGCATTTAGAGCACCTCGCTTAAAGAGTAACTCGCTTAAAGAGCAGAATTTTCTCTGAATGTTCGCTTCGCTTAACAAATAAAACCAACCAAAAACTTGCTTAACAAATAAATTGGGGTTCGCAATCCCCCCCCCCCGCCAGAAGTCACAATTGGTCACTTACAATGATGGTTCACTTAAAGAGCAAATTTGCTTAAAGAGCAATCCTGTGGAACACATTATGCTCTTTAAATGAGATACAACTGTACATTCATTCCTTATCACCTCACCCCTATGTTAGCTGTTTCTAAAGAGGTTAGATAGTAATATATACAGTATATAAAATGTTAATGAAGCAAGAGGATGCTCAAAAAGCTTTAAGATTAATTTGGAAAAGTAAAATTAAGGAAGAGGAATGGGGTAGAACAGTGATGGCAAACCTTTTAGAGATCGAGTGCCCAAACTGCAACCCCATACCCACTTATTTATCACAAAGTGCCAACACAGCAACAGGGGAGGGAGGAAACAATCCCATTGGGCTTCTGGGCAGAGGAGCAGGGCAAACTATGCTAGGGCGGCCACACAAGTGCCAACAGAGAGGGCTCTGAGTGCCACCTCTGTCATGCATGCCGTAGGTTCGCAACCATCGGGGTAGAATACGGAAACAAAGAATCATGAAAAAATTGTCTGTCAGAATTAAAGACAATTGTTGTAAAATGATTTGGAGATGGTATATGGCCGCAGTGGCAAACCTTGGCACTCCAGCTGTTTTTGGACTTCAGTTCCCAGAAGCCCTGGCCAACTAGTGTAGTGACTAGGGCTTCTGGGAATTAAAGTCCAAGAACAGCTAGCATGCTAAGGTTCACCACCACTGGTATATGACCCTGGTAAGGTCAGGCTACTATAATTAAAAATATAATAAGGATGGTTGGAGATGTAAAAGAGAGATTGGGACATACAGTATTCTAATTTATGGTGGGATTGTAACCCTGTAAAGAGTATTTCTGGAAATTAATCAAATATTGTCTATGAAATTGGAGATGTGTCCTAGAGTATAGTAATGGAGTACAGATCAGCAACAATACAGTACAGATTTTTGCTGAAGCCCAATTGGTTGACTAGAACCACTGGAAGTGCTTTATAGATGTGTAAGTTCTTAGGTTACCTGAGAGTATATGGTTAGGATTCTGATGAGGAAGATCTCTCCAAAGCAGTTTACACCTTCCATTTACTGCCACTATGGATCTCCTAGTTCCACCATATATATAAAATTACAGTAGGACTTGCTAGAACTGGCACAGCAGTAGTGCACAGTTCTGCCAGTTTATGTTTTATTTTTTGGTAATGTTGGGACAATCTACAGTTTTAAAAAAAGCCTGATTGTGATCAAGTCAATTCAGACCTATGGCAGTTCTTTCTTAGGTAAAGAACACACAATCTTCTGGGGGCATCCTGGGGCTGTGCAGCTTGCCCGTGGTTACAAAGGCTTCTCCCAGGTGGCACTGTAAGCAATTGAACTCCCAACCTCTGGCTCTGCAGCCAGATACATAAACCACTAATAGACACTGAATCTAATAGTAAAGGCCAGGCTGAGTGGCCTGGGGGGAAAGCCAGACCATATTCAGATGTTTTCTTGTGGTTTGCTAAGAAAGGCAGCTGTCTATAAACAGAAACTCAGGGTGGATCATGTGCTGGTCCTTATTAGCAGTGTGAACTCAGAGAGAATAATTCAGGTCAAAATGCATTATTTTATATTTTCTCAGTTCTACATAATTAGGTCATATTGAGATTTCATAGTGATGGCTATCTTCAGTGTAGCTCACCACTTTCCACAGGTATCCGTGAGATTGCAGACAAAATTGGGAATCTTGATTCTGATTAGAATGTATAATACAGTAAAACCTCGCATAAAGAGCACCTTGCTTAGAGACTAACTCGCTTAAAGAGCAGAATTTTCTCTGATGGTCACCTCACTTAACAACTAAGCGAGTTTTTAGTTGGTTTTATTTGTTAAGCGAAGCGACCATTCAGAGAAAATTCTGCTCTTTAAGCGAGTTACTCTCTAAGGGAGACACTCTTTATGCGAGTTTTTACTGTACTTTTGCTGATCCAGTAATGTGAATGGTCAGCATCTCAGACAGTATCAGTGGCCTCACAGTTTAGTTCCATGTTTCTGGTTTACCACTAACATGAATAATTTGGTACAACCGCATCCAATATGTTTTATCTGTTCTCTCTGTTGTTGACTCATTTTCGGATTCAGAGCCATGTATAAAACATTTAGCCTACACACAACCCTTTAGTCTCCCAGTGGCTACATTGTTTGAATTTGTAATTGCTAAAAACAAGATAAAAAAGAAAGAATGTCATTGGTGAGTGAAATGATGTTCTTAAATTCCAAGTGCATGAACACTCTGAATGGGCAACCTTTTATTAATAATAAATGCATATCAATAAGACAGATGAGTATTAATTGTGGTTACTATGACAATTGCTGCACAATCTATTATAAACAATGTGATCGTACTTCTTATTCAAAAGTAATTGGACTCTTACATACTTTTTGAAATCTGTCATATTCAGTAACTTTTTGAATAAGTGCTCCCATCTTGTTTTTCTCTGTGTTATTCTCAAATGTAGTAGCATATTTCTATTTTCCCCCACCAAGTGAGCTGCTTTATATATTTAAAACAAACTTCAGTTGTGCATTCTCTGCAGGTTTGACCCAGATACCTGAGAACTGTGGCACATGAGAAGGGTGTGTTTGGTTGGTGATCAAAACATTATTCCTGATAGTGCGTGATTTGTAAACTGAGCCTCTGAATACTTTGAATGCTTTGCTGTTTGCTGCTAGCAGCAGCTGGGACACAAACTGTGAAACATTTCCCCTAGTGCTTTAGTCCCTGTAAGACACACCTGTTTATGTACAATTTGAATGCAGTCTCTCCTCCCCATATATGTAATCCCACAAATGTGTATAGGGAAAAGAAGCCCTCTCATTCATCCACTGCCATGAGACTTATTTCAAGATTGTTCCTCCCCCACAAGATTTCTGTTTGTACAGTGCATTCCACATCTTTGTGAGAGTCCTATTCAGTTGCTTAGTAATTGGGTGAGCTAAATGTAGAAGGAAGGGGTGCCAGACATCCCTCCTCCTTTTGTCATAGTTTTGTTCATGCAAAGGGACATGTCTGAAGAATGGAAACCCGTCAACCAGGGAAGGCTGCCATACAGGCCAGAACATGAGTGCCCTCCCCAATCTTTACTTACAACTCTTTCCAGTAAGCATAGAGCACTTAACCACACCCATCTCTGTAATTTCCTTCTCTACAAATATTATTTATTTATTCATTAATTCATTTATTCCCTAAAAACCTCAAATTTAAAACTATAAAAGGTTAAAAATTAAAATCTTAAAAATTTAAAAGTTATTACAGCCCACCGATTAAAAAATTTGAGGGAGAGAGGGGCTCAAACCAGCCAGCAGGCTGCAGTCACTCTGCAACCCATACCACTGTGCTGTTTCTGCAGAGAAGAGATTCTTGTTTGCATGTAGACTCTTCAGGTGAGCAAAAACCCTGGAAAGTCAGGTTTGGCTCGAGGACCTACACACACGGGCAGAGATTTCCCTTCTGTGGATACATCACTTTCCATATTGAGAAAGTGAAGAGGGAGCAGAAATAGGAGATTCTGTCCAAGAGCATTCAAAGAATCAAGTAAGCTACAACTGAATACAACTAGGGAAACGAACCCATGCCTTCTCTTCATAGATTTAGCCTAGAGGTTGCCAACCTTTTTAAGGTGGGGGCGGGTCATGGTCTCTCAGATAGTTGAGCGGACCAGACTGATGGTTCCCCTGCTGTAAACGCTGCCGTAAAACGAGTCTGTGGCTGTCGTAAACACATTTACGACAGCTGCAGGAGCATTTATGGCTGTCGTAAACCTGTCCACATCCACTTCTGGCAGTGGCGCTGTGGGCCGAGTCCAGCCAATGGGGCATAGGTTGCCCACTCCTGATTTAGCCCATTCAAAAGCTGAATGACTGAATAGGGTTTGTTATCAAGCTGGTTTGACAACCTGTTATAATGTCTTTTCTATTGTTGGACTGGGTTTGAATATTTAATATATACAGTATTTCAGATTTGTTGGAAAATTGACATTGAAGTTATAAAATTTGGGTTAATTTTGTACTTCAAATGCGCCAGAATTCTTATCATTTTGTTGATGTATCCTATCCACAGTCCACCCCCCTCCTTAAATTGGCTTTTGAACATTCCTAGCATTCTCAGGGATTTAGGGTATAGAAATGCTGATACAAAACTCTTCCAACAGGCTCCCTTCCTTGGACCAGTGAGAGCTTCTTTGAGCCAATTAGCTCATAGGCTGTTGTGAGACAAGCTTTTTGCTGAGTAGACTTCTGTTTGTTTATGAATTGTTTAGCATCCAAGAATGCCTGAAGGTTTTTGTGGAGTTATCCTCAAAGTACTCTCGGCTGGCCATATTTAGTCTTATGGTGTGCTTTTGTTAGAATCCTTTTGTTATGGGTGATTTATTGGAAAACATTTCTCTCATTTGGTTAAGAGATTATCATCTCCTGTTTTTGGATTTTTAAATTGGCTTCAGAGATCAAGGGTGAGATGTTTGATGTTCCCTTAGCCCCTAAATTCCAACATTGGTCCAGGATTTTGGGAAAGTAGTCTTTGCAACAATGTTGAAATTATTACTAGCACTAATCATCTTGAAGCATAGTTACTAGACGTGAATATATAGTCTTTAAAAGTGAATTGGTGTAGACTAGGACTCAAATCCCTGTTTAGCTGTGTACATTCATGTGAGGAGTGGAAGAGGTAAAATCACTCCTTAGATTTCTCACTTAGAAATCCCTATTAGAGTTGATGTAAATTGGCTCCAATTTGAAGGCACATAACAACAGCAATTCAAAGAATGACTTCAAAAGAATTTATTAATATTTTCTGTACTTTTTAATGCAGTTCTTCTCTCCCTGTGGATATTGTCAAACACAGACCACATGTGGATACTTCGGAACAACCATTAACTGCAGTTTTGTCTGATGAACATGAGACTACTCAAGTTTCTATTGAGCTGACTGAACCAAGGTATGTGTTGTGAGAAATTACGGTAGTTGCAGCTGTAAAGTTATGTGCATTATCATCACTTGGGCAGTTTCATTCAATGAATGGTGATCAAAGGTATCAGCTAGCAATGGCCTTGTACTGTAGACTTCTGAACAATTGAAAATACCCATCCAGCAATGGCAGCAATTCAAGACCTGAGTACTGCATGACTGAATGTACACCTGTCTCTGTCCCAGCTCCTGCCAATCTAGCAGATCGAAATCAAGAAATTGCAAGTCGATAAATAGGGACCACTTCTGTGGGAAAAGATCTTGGGGACATGAAAGGAGCCTTATTCAGGCGTCCCCTGATTGGAGTTCCTCCAGCAAAAACTTTCAACCCAGGAAGTGCCTTTGTGTGCTTCTGACATGATTAAAAAAAATGAGTGTGGATCTCTGGAATCAGCTGGAAACCAGAAATGTAATAAACATGTTTGCTCAATGTTTTTTGCTTGTTAGCTTCCAGAGATAAAGTATTCATATATATAGGCTCCTGTCTCAGGGAGGCAATTAAGTGAGAATGGTATTTAACCTTTAGTGGCATTAATCGTCTTGTGATGCAGTAAATATAGCAGAAGATAGGTACAAGTGCCATTGGTTATTGGCAGAATAACACAGGACAGCATCTGAATTGGTTTGGTATTGGTGAGACCCGGGATCCTCAAACTTTTTAAGCTGGGGGCCTGTTCATGGTCTCTCAGACTGTTGAGGGTCTGGACTGGTGGTCCTGCTGCCAATGCTGGTCATGGCAGCAACTACCCTGAACACTGGCAATGGCGGGAGTGGGGTCACTCTACTGGCAGCTGCTGCAGCACTGGCTACCATGGCAGAAACCTATCCATGGGGCCTTTTGCAACTGTAGAGAAATAAAAGATCATGGAGGGGGCTGGTTTCTTTTGTTCAGAGCTCCCTCCCCCAACTACTTTCCTGCTTACAGGCCTGGATGAGCTGCATTGCATGGGTGAAGGAGGGCTCCAGGTTGACCTTCTCAGTCATGAGCTCAGGCAGGTAATTGTTCTTGGGTGGCTCGACCTTGGTGGAGGCTTTTCCAGATGTCGACCATCCTCCTCCATTGCTGCTGCTGGGCCTGGCCATGAGCACTATGGGGGCTCTGCTGGAGGCCGGCAGGCTGAGCCGGTAGCTGAGGGGGGAAGCAGGGGGTGTGGCTAGCCCCTGCGAATCATAGCTCCCTCTGTCCCGGAAAGGCCTCCCCAGGGAGACTCTGGTGGCCTGAAGTAACTGGAGGTGGGCAAGGTCACCGGCAGCAGCGGACAAGACTGGACTGAGCCCCATGCTCAGGTGGATGGCATTGGAAAGGTCCTTGTGCCACTGCTTCTGCCATACCACTTCCACTTTCGCCACCGATTCTGCCACTACCACCACACGCACCTGCCTTCCTTGCCCAGCGACAAAAGAGGTTGGGGACAAGGATTGAGGTGGCGCCTGTAGCACCACCCACGTCTGCAGCAAGGGTGCAGGCCGGGTTATTTTATGCTGCGGGTTGGATTCAGTCCACAGGCCATAGTTTGAAGACTCCTAGGTTAGAACCTTTCTAAATCATTGTTGGTAGCTTTACCTGTGGTAAAATACGTCCCTAGTACTTTATACCAAGAAAGTTCTGGGAGGGCTGCTATATGTCAAGGTCAGTTTGATAGCCTGTTATTGTTGTTAATCATATCAAAAACTAGCCTATGAGATTATTTTTCAGGTTTGTTTTGTTTGCCATTACTAGGTTGTCTTGTTTGCTTGCTTGTTTTCACCTCTGTTTCTAGATTTGATTTGGTTTGATTCACGGAAGAAATAAGAGATTGGAAAGAACCCATATTAAATTATGCATAATATTATTGGACATACTCCAGAGAATATACTAGGATGCTTTTTGGTTTGTGAAGTTTCTATGAAGTTTTTATGTCTTCAAATACTGTTTTCAAAGACCCTTATGAAAACATGTGCTTATAGCTTGTAGCAGGGCAGACTTGTTTGATCTTTTCCAGAAGTCATCTAAAATATTCTTGGCTTAATGTAGTTACCGTAGGTAGTAAAAATTAAGTTGATTCAAACCTATGCACATAAGTTCCATCATACGCACGCATAAACATTTCTGTGCTTTTTGTAATAAGCACTACACAACATTATTTACTATGATATTGTCTTGCTATTGGTTTTATATGAGCATAGTATCCTTCAACTGCATCTTCATATGTTTTTACACTGTAGAGTAAAGACATACATTGTAATATATTGTATCTTTATGAAATATTAATTTGGGGGAAATTACAAGTAAAATACTTAAAACTGGGTTTTGTTAAGAGCTCATTCACAGAGCTGAGATAAAAGTTTCAATGGAGAACAATATTATTATGGTGTCTGGCATAGTTATAAAAGAAATAACATTTTTGTTATTAGAAATTATTTTCAAATATGTTTAAAAGTAGGAAGTCTTCTGCAGTGTGATGTGGGATTTTGCCTCATGTGTTGCTCTAGCAGTATAGTTTTGTCCATCACAAATGTACTGTCTTTTACTTTGTGTGTCTATAATCCGCTCAGATGTCCCAATAGCTGCAGTGTCATTATCTGTTAAATGTTCATGTTAGATGGAACTGTGGCTTTCAAATACACAGGAAAAGCAAGAATCCTCTCTATTCCCAGGGAGTCATGTACAGTTAGAAACAATCCTTTATCAAGAATGGATACTAATATTTTTATAATGTTAATTGATGCTAATTTCTGCATCTGTGCAATTATGCCAACTACCATTTGTGGCCATTTTAATGGTTCTCCTTATAAGTGGACAAAAGAACCAATGTAAGCAATGAGAAGATGGTTGTCTCAATCAACTGAAGGCAACTGATTGCAATTGCCTTTTGTCACATGCAAAAAATATGAAAAATACACTTCTCTAAGTGAGAATTTCTCAAGGCAGACGTTTAGTCAGTTATAAACCTGGGTATGGTTGCATCTCATCTGCCTACATTCCTAGATCTATTTTATAGTACATGCACTGCTAATACGATGCATTGCTGTTCAGTAATGCACAGTGATTACAAAGAAATCCCAAGTGATTCATCAAGAAAGAGGGGCAATTTGGCATGGGTCAGTTTCCTACTTATCTTATTTCATCAAACTTCAGGCTGAGAAATGCTGCATTTTCAGATGGATGCTGTAAAACCATCACTAGCAGATGGTGATTACAGGGTGTTACGTAATGCCCTTCTTACCCTCTAAATGCTTGTCTAGTAGAGGGACAAAGAATCGAAGAGGTGATAGCCTGAGAGCTGTCTGTTTCACTCTGAACATGAAGAATTGTGAAGTAGTAGCTATGAAGTAAAAACTGACACATTCGTTCATAAGTACAAACAGGAGGATCATTCACACATGAGCTTTTCATTGCATATATACAATGAGAAGATGATTGAATATCTTATTAGAAAAATCATTCCATGAGAATCTTAAGTATTAGTTCACAATTGCACTTATTGGACTTTTCTCTACAATGAAGTGAAATCTGTGTATTAAAAATATGTGATGTGACTGTAATTTTACATACAGGACCTATTAATACATAAATGAAATTACTTGTATGACCAACTGATCTGAGATAAGAAGGCAATACAGAAAATTGTTTGGGAGGACTAGCATATGTACAGTACAGTACATTGTAGCAAAAACATACTATACTTTGGTAGTTATCACTTCTAGTTCTGGTGTATTTTGTCATATGTTAGGTCCATTTATTTTAGCTTCTCATATATATTTGCTTTTAAGTCATACAGAATTATCCCACACCTGTTTTGAGGTATTCACCTTAAAAGCTATGGATATTTTTAACACGCAGTGTTTGGCAATTTTACTCCTTAATTCTGTTTGTCCTGTAGTTTGTTGAAATTGTTGGGTGACAGTATTAAGCCAGCAAAATGGGTTCCTTGGCAACGGCTAATTGTTAGCTATTTTAAATTAAAACCCACAGCATTTCTGTCTAACACCACTTCAAGCCTGTTTTATTCTTGAATTTGAATGCTAGTCTGTAAAAGATGAGTAATCCTGATTGTGTAAATAAAAATTGGGTCATTTTGTGCTAAATGTCTTCCAGATGGCAGAGTGTAATAGGAGCTCAGATCCTGTCCTTCCATCTGTCCAGTCAAGATATTGTATCTTTGTTTTAGTCTCTCAAGGGCAACTGTCTCAAGCCTATTACTCCATCCCCCAACTCTAGTGATAACATGTTGCTTTGTTGGGGTGAGGGTAGGGGGGCGAGGCAGTACTTCAGATTGTGAATGTCTTTTTCATATTTGACAGGAATAAGATAATAACATTCACCCAAGTATTATGATGGGAAGCTAACTCTGCAGGAAGGTTCTCCACCTTTCCCTTAAATAAGTACTGTAGTTTAATATCTTAGTCCAGGAGTTCTCATCCTTTTAAAGCCGGGGGCCGGGTTGTGCTCCTTCAAACAGCTTTGGGGCTGGATGGCCATTTTACCCTTCCTCCATGGCACTTCCTGGTTTGGTGGAGGCGGTGGGGGACCACATGAATTGGTGCTGCAGGTTGAGAATCCCATTCTTAGTCTTATATATTAATTTCGTAAGATGGAATACTGATCTAAAAATGCAGAGATACAGGGACTCAAAAGGGTGATGATTCCTTTCATGGCTGGGGAAAAGGGTCTCCTGAGTTATCACAGATCTGATTCAGTCACAGTTTCTGTCTCTTCCATTCATTTGTCTGAGGGACATAAACCAGGTTACATTTTGAATTTACATCTCCTGCACTGGGTAAGGCCATTGCACTTTGGGCACAAGACTCAGTGGAAAACATAGGAATATATATATATTTAAATGGACACTAGCGAGAAAAGAGGAAACCTAGTTAGAAAATGGATTGAATCAATAGACAAAATTGCAGCTTTGAATTTGCAAGGGCTCAGCAGATATGTGAAGTCCATTGTGGACAATAAGACCTTTTAGAAGTTACTTGTTCATAGAATCTCCATAAATTGGAGGTTGCAGCAACAACTGACTGAATAAAATCTCCGAAGAAGAAGAAGAAGAAGAAGAAGACGAAGATGAAGAAGATGAAGACAAAGACGACGGCGCCGACGACATTTTTTTAATTTCCATATTACTCACAGACACACCAAATCCCTATTTCAGGGTGAAAACAGACGGTGAATACATACAGCTGTACCTCGCTTAAAGAGCATAATGTGTTCCACAGGATTGCTCTTTAAGCAAAACACCATTGCAAGTGACCAATTGTTACTTGGGGGGGGGGAGTGATTGTGAAACCCAATTTATTTGTTAAGCAAGTTTTTGGTTGGTTTTATTTGTTAAGTGAAGTGAACATTCAGAGAAAATTCTGCTCTTTAAGCAAATTACTCTTTATGCGAGGTTTGACTGTATTTGAATCCAGCCTCTTGTACTTCCTTCGTCTTTGCTAACTAACAGCTGCTGTATAAAGGCTGCTAAGAGTGTCTCCCACCAGGACAAGATTCTATCTGTACCATCTGGAAGTTTCTTAATAGAATTCAAAGCAAAATAAGGAAGGTCAAAGAATAATCAAGTAAAATGAGGCTATTTGGTACAGGACAAATTTTCTGTGAATATGAAGAAATTCAATCAATGCAGAATTTATCTGCATACAATTGATGTTCTACCACATATACAAAAGAAGATCTAGTAAATGGCTGAGGTAATGTTATTGAACTAAAAAAATATTCTAAATAATTTCACTTTTTATAATTTTACTTATATTTCATGTGTATCTATAATTTTAAAGTGAGCCAAACAGCAGCAGTTTTCAAACAATATAGAGTCCCTCCCTCTCTTCTGTGGTTTCAAAGACTTTCCTAGGACAAAAGGTGTCCATACTGATCCCTAGAACTATGGACAGGGAATTAGGAAAATTTTAGTTTCTCTGAAATGTCTATGGTTGATGACATCATTCAAGTTGCACACAGTGTAAAGTTATGTAACAGGATTCTAAACTTTTCCTAGCAAAACATGGCAAGGGTCTTCGTAAATTGGAATTAACATAATATGTAACTATTATTATAATAAAGGACAGCAAGCATATTTGGGTAACATTCTACTTCTTCAAGCTTATAATAATTATAATAATTATTATAAGTGATGATTAGTGAATAGTGTAAATAAATAAATTTTGCGTTAGAAATTACTCTGGGTTGAGAAAAACTGTGAATAGGGATCCTAAAAATTCGTGACAGTTGTCTCTACCAGGTCTGCTTGAGGTGAATTCAAACAAATTGCCCTAATTTTTATAGTCTCAAGCCCCACCTGTAGAAGCTTGGTTGCAATTGTCCACCCAGCTCTTAAGATAAAGGCTTGCCAATTACCCTGTAATCACCTCCCCCACATACACCCACACATGGCCTATTTTTGAAACATAAAGTTCCTTTTGTCTTTAAGGTTGGAGAATAGACAACATAGGAATATAGCAGCCTCCATCTGAAGGTTGGGGCTAGACTTTGGCCTGCGCAGCAAGTAAAAGAAGTCAGTTAAAGCCAAATTAATTGTTTTATCTGATGAAAGTTAAGCATATGTTTTCTTCAGTGTGCAGTCCTGTTTGGCTAATGTCAAGAAGACCACATTGTCTTGCAGGATGGGAGGACTTTACCACTTCATTCTGATACATATGTTACCCAGGCATCCAGCTATTATAACTGCAAGAACATAATAATAATAATAATAATAATAATAATAATAATAATAATAATAATAATAATAATAATAATAATAATAATAATAATAATAATAATAATAATAATAATAATAATAATAATAATAATCTGGCTTTGATATCTAGAGTTTTATTGGTTCAGGACAATCTAGATAACGTGGAGGTATCTATGTACAATAGAACCCCGAATAATGCTAAAACTTGGTTCCACGAGTCTTAGTGTTATCTGATTTTTAATGTTATGCGATACATGCATCACATAAAGTTAAAATCCTATGGGATGAATCGCATAACGTTAAAACTCCATAGAGATACATTGTAACTGGCACAGGTTTCAGCAAATGTTATGCAATACATCCCATAGGATTTCAACATTAGGCGATGCAATTTTCTTTCCAGATTGCTTAACGTTATGCAGTTTTAGCTTTATCTGATGCAAACATTATCCGAGGTATTACTGTATAGGCAAATTTGATTTGCGTGCAGTTTTGGTGAAAACAGAAACCTCTGCACTTAATATTGATTGAACATGATAGAGCAGTGCTAGTGATGCTAAATATAAACACTCTGTTGTCACTTCTGAGTGTGAAGGCTGGCCAGTGGCCAGCAAAATTTAACCTTGTAGTAACAGAAGAAGGGGGAGAGATATTTTTCTAGGGTGTAAACAAGGTGAGCAACTAGAGCAGGAGTTATCCACCTTTTTAAGCTGGGGGGGGGGAGGTCACACTCCCTCAGACAGCTTTGGGGGCCGGGCAGCCATTTTGCCCATCCACCACCACATGGTACTTCCTGGTGTGGTGGAGGTGGTGGTGGGCCACATGAAATGGTGCTGTGGGCTGCATCCAGTCCGTGGGCCATAGGTTGAGAATCCTTGAAATAGAGGGTTACCTTTCCTTAGCATCCTGTGTGACCTGACCCTGGGATTTCTGGATGGGCCTTTTCTTAGGCTTCACAAGATATCACACTCTTTCATCTGGTTTGAACTCCACTCCCTCACCATGTAGACTAGTGTTTCCCAACCTTTGTTTTTTGGACTTCAATTCTCAGAAGCCTAAATCAATTCCCCAAAGCACTGATCAGCTAATGTACTGACTTAGGATTCTGGGAATTGACGTCCCCCTGTGGGGCCTGGTGCCCACTTGGGAACCACTGCTGTTGTGGACTCAACTGATGCGGGAGCAAGTGAAGAAGGCTTGCTCTGATTTCAAGCAAAGGGCCAGCACTCTACACAGGGGTGGCATATATACCACTCCTTTGTTGTTTATGCCTTAATTCTGTTTGCTCTGCATTAAATTAACCATGTACTGTACTGTACATGTCTATTCAGGGATAAGACCTACTGACTCCAGCAGTGCTTATTCCTAGTTGTGTAGGAGAAGGCAAAGAACATATACTCAACATGTGTGAACAAAGTCACACTTTGTGTAGGCCTATGAATTTGTCGTAACAAGGAGATCACTTGCTTCCCATAATTGGATGCATTTTGGAACAACAGAAATTTGTGAACACTTTTCAAAGGATTCCCTGTGTATAGCCTGATACAGTGGTACAGATGGAATATAATTAAGTCATGTATCACTATGACCAAGTCCTAGATGTCCAGGTATATGTACACCAGTTAGCACATCAACTATAGCTGTGTAGACGCACTCTTCCTGCCTATTGTTGAGTTCAAGGTGGACTCTAGAAGCATGTGCAAATTGCCCACCTGAGGGAAGTGTTACTTTGTTCACACATGTTGAGTATATGCTCTTTGCTGTTGTGCATAGAAAACAAAGGTGGACAAGGTAGGTCGGATTGTACCCAGAATCTTTGAGGAGGCTAACAGGGATGATCAGGAGACTGGGGACCTAACCCTGTGAGGAAAGACTGAAGGAACTGGGCATGTTAACCTTAAGAAAAGGAAATGGAGGGGTGATAGCACTTTTCAAAAACTTGAAAGTCATAAAGAGGAGAGACAGAATCTGTTCTTGATCATCCCAGAGTGTAGAATATGTAATAACAATCTGAAAATACAGGAAGCCAGATACAGACTGAATATTGGGGAGGGAAATTCTTAACTGTTAGAACAGTACAACATTGGAACCAAATACCTCAGGAGGTGGTGAGTTCTCCAATGCTGGAGGCATTCAAAGGAAAATTGAACAACTATCAGATAAATCTGCTTTGATTCGGATTCTTGCATTGAGCAGGAGGATAGACTTGATGGTTTCTTAGGCCCTTTTCAATTTATTCATTCTATGATTGTATTATTAATGGTCAACAAGAGATTATGCAGAGAAAATGCCTAAACATTAAATATAACAAAATAAAAAGGAATAGCCAGACAATAAAGGTTGGCATTTCAGAATTCTGTTAAAGAAATATTTGTAAGCTGCCCTCCCCTCTGAGCTTGAGAACAACTGTTCTGAAGTGGCTATCGTGTTCTTTGAGCATACATTGAATTCTTTTTTCCTGCCTACGCTTTCTTCCATACCAGACTGTTTAAGGACATTCAGATAACAGTGTTTATTTCTGCCAGGATTCAAGTTTAACATGACCCAGATCAACAGTTTATTCGGTATATAAGTGCACTGGCAGAATGCAGCTCTTGAAATGTTGCTGGCCTGCAATTCCTTCGGTCCTAGCCAGCACATCCAACAATGGGTTGTTGAGAGTTACAGACAACCAACATTTACTCCCTGTATTATATTTGAAACTACTGTCATTGCTCATTCAGGAGCTGCAGATTGATTCTGGAAGTCCCCATTCTTGTCTCCCTTCCTCTGCTCTCAACTCTGTCAATCCTTTTATTGGTGGGGTGGGGTGGGAGTCTAAATCTTGAACATAATAATGATGACCCAGTAACAAGGTGATAAGGTGATCTAGTGCTGATCTCATATGTAATTTTTTTAAAAAAAATCTATCTAAAAAATCAAGAATGATCAAAAGAGAGGAAAGAATGCAGGGATGTGTTCCTTAGTCCTGAACATCATGCCCCTAGTGCAGTGGTTCCCAACAAGGGGTACACAGCCCACTAGTGGACTTCAGTTCCCAGAAGCCTAAGTCAGTACATTGGCTGATCAGTGCTTTGGGGAAATGACTTAGGCTTCTGGGAAATGAAGTCCAAAAACCAGCATTTGGGAAACACTGCGTGCATATGTCATCAGAACACCATTTATAGACATGCACTCACTCCTATCTTTACAAGGATGTGTCACAACCAGCAATGTGGTGAAAAGCTCGCTCCAATTATTCTGGCTTGAAAAAGTAGAAGCCATCCCCAGGATCAAAAAGCCACTTTGAGAGCAAATAGGATCAGACTGATTTGAATAATCCTTTGTGTCATGTGGCCATTCATCATCAACATCTTCCTCTTCCTCCTCCTCCTCTTGGCCAGATGTGAAATTGCCAAAATAAAAATAACTTGAATTTACCCATTTTATAAGCAAAGCTCACAGTATTTGACCGTATACTATATTTACCAGTGTAGAAGACACATTGGAGTATAAGACACACCCCATTATTACCAAAACAGCCTCTATAGGCCACTATATACAATACAAGATGCACCCCTTTTTTCCATTGTATTTTAAGAGGAAAAAAATTGGTCTTATACACTAGGAAATAGGGTAGTCATGGCCTGTCTATGTCTTCTGTGGAAGAACAAACATATGAAGACTAATCACAAAACAAATACAGTTAGTTTGGAAACTATATGAAAGAAGAGTCATACCATGACAATCACACACCGTCAGTAGTTGAGGAATTCCCTCTTCGAGTGATGGCACATCTACAGCTTAGTCCAGCTTTCTTCAAGAAAGACCTCAAACTTGCGTACCCCTTATTGCAGGAATGTTAAATAAAAAATGAAATCAGGTCTATTTTATATTTATTATCATCAAAAGACATTCTAATGACAGAGAACACATGTTTCATTAATGTGACAAATGTGCACGTTGACATTGATGAGCAAATAGGCGGGAACGGGGGCGGCCGCAATCGGGTGACGCGAGACGCGGGAGGTGTGGAAAAACCCGCTGCCACGAGAGAAAGCGCTTGATGCATACGATTGACTTACCTACTGATCGTTTAATTAAATTGAATAATTTTTTGGCAATTGTTATTGCATTATTGTTTTTTAAGGATTTAATATTTTAGTTAAGAGATTGCTGCGCGTACCCCTTGATGCAATCTCGTGTACCCCTGGGGGTACACGTACCACTAATTGGGCACCACTGGCTTAGTCCTCTGCTTCCTGAGATGTACTAAACAAGCCTATCTTCCTTTTTAGGTGAAAAAAATTGCATGCTTTAAAAATTTTTTTTTAAAAAAACTGCCTGCCCTCTGTTTTTTGTTTTAAAGAATTAACAGTCAAGAACTGGTTGTTGGTGGAATGCTTGGACTGAATGGCAACTTGGAGAGATGCTACTGCAGAGGAATTAATTCAATACTGTTCTACCATGACCTCTCCATTATTTGTATCTTGTCAAGAAAAGGTTCTCAACAAACATTGTTTTCTGCACATACTTGAATGTATTTTTGCTTATTTGGGGGGAATTTTAAAAAAAGAATAAGAAATGAGATCTATAATCTAATTTGCATATCAGGATATGAGATTTTCTGCTTGGTTTTCTGGTAGTCTATGTGCTCTCTCAATTTGTTCTACAGTGTTTAATTTTAAGAGTCTATAGCTGTGTGCTTCTGGCATTACATTGTCTGCATATTGCTATTTATTATATATATTTCCTTTTATTACCATAAATGGAAACTTTAGCCAAGAAAAAACATGCCCAGAGGAAGCTAAGAAGTAAGCAGTGGGTTAGATAGTAAAGGAAATAATTATATGCTTCTGTGCTAATAATATGGCCCATGTACATTAGTTAATCTGTGATCAGAAATAGCTTTAGACATTCTTAGCTTGGAACTGGAGAATGCCATGGGAACAAATGCCCTTGGAATCACATGGAAGTTCAGGAAAGGTCAGTGAGCGAAATAATATCTTTGAGATCTTTGTAATTAGGGTTTTTCCAGAGTACTGAGTGACAACTGAACAATTGTTTTTCAAAACAAAAAAAGCATTGCATAATACATTTCTTAAATTACTAAACTATCAAGTCGCTGATTTTGATATTTTCAGTACAAAAAGAAAAGGGGGGTATTTTAGTAGGATACAAAAGTCTTTTCTTAAGAACATTCATCTGTTCCAGAGATTGTGGTTTTGCTTAGATGGAATGGGGAAAGGAAGTTTTTCCTATATAAGTGGCATGCAGCAAACAAACAACATTTCCTTGTTTCACCTTATGTGCTGAGGGCTTGGGGGAAAGGTGGGAGATCCAAAAACTTTTTTTTCTTTTTAACCAATTACAGCTCCCTGTGGAATCCAAACTCTCAGAAGAATTAGTAACTATTAGGGAGCTGTGATTATTTAAATTCTGCTTATTGACAAGTCAAGAACATAAAACATAACTTGACCCTGACTTTTTTTAATTTAACAATGATGACTTTAAAATTGAAATTTTCTGATCTCAACTTGGAAAATACAAGAGGAAGAGGGCAGAAGAAAATGTCTGTGAACCTGAGGGTTGTGCATTTAGCATAATTTCTCATTACATGCCTTATGGATTGATTCAGGCCATCACAGCCCCCCTGTGTTGCAAGCTAGTAGAAATTCTAAATGACAAGTTGTGTTGTGGACGTACAAGTAAGCATAGTTCAGGAAATATCCTCCATTTTCCTGCCTTTCCTAATAATCTCTGGATGTCAATGTTTTATGAGGGTGAAAAAAATACCACAAAGTTGTACAGTATAGGGGTGCATCTTTAAAAGGAAATGTTGCCTTGCAGAGTAACTTTACATTGTAGCTTCAGATCCTAGTTTGGTTATTTTAAAAACTACAGTTTGTTGAATGGTGTCAGTTTAGATGCTATGGAAGGTTGGTTTTCTGGCTTTAGTTGTAGTCATCACATTGGCAGAATGTGTTTCAGCT
This sequence comes from Furcifer pardalis, assembly GCA_030440675.1. NCBI lineage: Eukaryota > Metazoa > Chordata > Lepidosauria > Squamata > Chamaeleonidae > Furcifer > Furcifer pardalis. The sequence continues at coordinate 226,205,190 of CP126890.1, read as the reverse complement.
ACAACTTGTGGTTTGCATGTCACAGACTCTTGATTAGATCATTGCTGGTGGTGAATACCAACTATGTTCCTTTCTTCCATGCTTGTTTCGAAAGATCTATGCACAAATTAAGTTTATTTTACCACTCTGAAATAGGTTATTGAAGAAGCATTCCTACAGCACACCCTAAAGGCCTGGAAAGAGAACAGCATCTGTTGGATAGCCTTTTCTGTCCACTTTGAAGAAATGTTGACTTGATCGTTATGTAATGGAGAAAATCATACTTCTTCTTCCATGTCTAGGGCAGATATGAAACTGCCAAAATGAAGGCACCTTTTGGTGAGTTCATTCTGCAGTTCCTTTTGCCTGACCTAGTGTGAGAAAGATTAACTAGCAACACAAGTTTGCTATTACCAGGGTACGCCCAATTGTGCTTCAAAATCTTCAAGGAGGCTCTTTCTGTGTCATACTGAAGAGACTATTCACCAGTATTCTAGAATAGCTAGCTTTTGCTTTATTTCTAACACTATTTCGGGGGCTTTGCATATTTCTAAATGTTGGACAGAGGTAGCATATTCTGCAGTACAATTTTTGCAGAAATAATATTCAGATATAACCCTGTCATTTGGAAAAATAATCAGTTTTCATTATTCAAAAGCAAGTTGATAGCTCTTACCTATTCCATACCCATAACCTGCTCAATAGCAGGCCTTTTAAAGAAAATGCTTTGTTACCTGGATTTATAAACTGCCAGTGCAGAATCAGTTGAGAAAAGTGTGGGAATGTATGCAGAACAACAACTTGCTTAATTTATCTTGTTTTAATGCTGTGAGCCACCTCAGTTCTCACAGGGAGAAAGATGTTTTACAAATGATACAAATAAATAAAAAGAATGGGTGAAATTGCTGCTGTTACATGGCTACCACACAAATTGTTAGTACATGATATGCTACTTACAGGGTGTTTGTGTGCCTTTGGTATAAAGATATATATTAGAGCCAACTTGGGCATCATGATTTTTAATGCTAATCAAGTCTAATATATATATAAAGAGAGACTGTGAGTTTTAGCATTGGATATGTATAGATTTTGCCCAAATTAGAAGAGGGCAAAATTGAGATCTCTGTTGAAACATGAGGACAGAGAAGGAGAGAATTACACAATCTGCAAACGTAGAAAAGGAGAATACAGACTAGGCTGAGACCAGTTCCTTGCTGTTAGAATTCTTCAAATGTTTACATAATTTTAGCTGGCCTAGGACGAGGAGTGACTTTTAGTATCCCCAATAGCCAAACAACCAGCATTTTTGTTCACTGACACACTATATGTGTCATATATAACAGTTCACATATTTGTGTGTGTTCAAACAACATGTGCAAATTATAAACACCTTCCTATATCAATCCCAGAACATGAATCAAGGAGCCAACAGTATAGGTTCTGCTTTAAAAAATCAACAGCTTTCTTTCACATCTCCCTCCCTGTTGCTTCAAATTCCTGAATGATTTGTAATAACAAGTAAGCCAAGTTTGTTCAGACAAGCTCATTCCATTAGGAAAATTGTTCCATTTTTAGTCCTTAAGGCACTCCAATACTGTACTTTTTTTGCTGCTACAGACCAAGTACCCCTCTCTTTCTGGAATTTCCCCATATTTGAATGTAACCTTGATTGCTGTAATATATTCACATTGTTGTTCTGAAGGTGAATTACTCTGTGTGCGTGTTTGATGGTGGTTTGTATGGTTTCTCACTTTTTGCTGTCAGCCAGCTTTCTGCAGCATAACTACAATCCATTTTAACACCCAAGTGTTGTTTGCTGTCTGATCAATAGAGGGCACTCCAATAACAAACATACGGTACATGTATTGGTTTTTAACTCCTTTGTTTCCTGTTAAGTGGTATGAAAACCCTTAAAGGAAAATGTCAGTGTGAATGTACCTATAATTCATCACCTACAGACCTTGGTTTCTGACAGCATCAGTGGCAATGGTTTCCTTTTTTTTTCAATATTATATTGGAAATCCGAAAACTTTAGGTTGCTCGGGTTAAGAGAAGATTTAGGGAACTGCACTACAGAAGAGCACTTACAGTACAATTGCCAAGCAAATAAAATTCTATTGATCTTAACTTGCATTATTGACTAGACTTCTCCAAATTGTTGCCCTCTGGATGTATTGGACTGCGATTCTTGTAGTTCCCATCCATGCTGGTTATGTTGCTCATGCTGGCTGCAGATAATGGCAATTGTATTCTAATACAATTTGAGAAAGAGATAATCTATAATAAACAATCCCTGTTTATTAGAGGAGTGGTGCATTTTCTTTTTCACTTCTGTATGAAATCTCTGAAATAATTCATCCAGAGGCTTGATCTGAAGTACCATTGGTGTGCTCATGACATGTAGTTTCACTTAGCAACCTCTAATCCCAGGCAGTCCTGCTAATGTGAGTTTTGTTCTGTACTTTGCCTAAGGTGATGTTGTCCAGACCTAAAGAATTAAATACAATGTTTGGATATGAATCTGGGTTGTCCAGTGCCTCTGGCTTCTCAGCTGGCACCATCAGGCTAGAAATGCCATTTATCAGTTCTGTCTAATTTACTACTTGGCAAGAAAATTGGATCTGCCTTCAGTCATTCATGCGCTAGTCATGTTCCAAGTGAAATACTGTAGTACTAAATCAATCATTTAAAGAGATTAATGCATGGTGGTATTCAAGGTGGTACTCAAGATGGTACCGTGTTTGCTTGCATATAAGACACACTCCCCCCCCTTAAAATACACCGGAAAATGGAATGCCTCTAACATGCAGGTAACAGCCCTTCCATGCTGCTACCACTGACTAGGAGACGGGTGAAGGGCAGCTTCCAATCTCGTCTGGCCCAACCCTGTGTTCGCCACCTCCTGACAGGCAGTGGTGCTGGGGTTGGACTGGACGAGAGAGCTCCTTTAAGTGGGTGGGTTTCTCTTTTGCTTCATAGCAGATAAATATGGAGAGAAGCACAATACAGTAATACCTTGCATAATGCAAGTTTTTCACCATGTGAGTCAGACTCGCATAGCGAACTTTTTTCGTTATGTGAGTTTTCCCCATAGAAACGCTCATTATGCGAGTTTTCTATGGGCAAAGTCCGACTCGTATAGCGAATATTTTTGCTATGTGAGTCGGACTCGCATAGCGAAATTTTTTTTGTTATGCGAGTCCCCCCCCCCCCAGAAATGCTTGCTATGCACGCGTTTCCATAGGGGAAGTCTGACTTGCATACCGAAAATTTTCGGTATGCGAGTTGGACTCGCAAAGCAAAAATATTCGTTATATGAGTCAGCTCGCTTTTTGAAAAGCCCACTCGTTAAGCGAGTTTTTTGCTAAGCGAGTTACTCGCTAAGTAAGGTTTGACTGAACAGTAGGTAAGTAGAAAGACATCTTGATTGCCTTCTGACTTTTCCTCTCCCAGTTCTAGAGTTTTGCTTGGTGGATTCTAGGCAAATTCTGGAACTGGAAGTGTTTGAAATCCAAAAGTGCCATCCCTACCACCAGAATTAATCATTAAATGGCCTGAGAACAACTGCTTTTAACTTTTTGAATGAGCATAATTCTAAGAGGGCCCTTTAGAGGGCCTTATTCTTAACTTGTCACTAAAGGATTCCTGATTGGAGGATACCAAAAGCTTGGCCTATATATTACTGTTTTTAATAATAACTAATTATTTTGCAGCATTTTCCAGTCTCATTGTGGCCAAGATACTGACAGCAGCATCACATCAGTTCCTCATGTTCAGTCTTTGATTTTGCAGCCAGCTATCAAGGTAGACCAATCTTCACAGGAGGTTGAGAAGGAAGACAAGAGGTAATATGCATACTGACGAATCTTCAGTCTTTGATCATATCTTTTGATACAAGTATCATATTGGTCCATATTGAAAAGGTGTTCACGCATTATTATTTGTGATATTATTGATATCAGTTAGTCGACTGTGGAGTGATTAATTCTTCTTCTCTCAGTGTAACAGTAAATGGTTGTGATCCATGCATGTAGTTGATATTATTTATTTTATTTATTATTATTTATTAGTTCAAATTTATATTGCCGCCCACTCGCCGTGGCGACTCAGGGCGGCTTACAGACAATACATTACATTACAATACATTATGTTGGGGTGGGCACAGGGGGAGGGGCGTCAAGGTCCTCATCCTGCCCTGGCTTCTTCTTCCCCTGGCAGTTGGTATAGGCACAGGGGGAGGGGCGGCAAAGTGATAGGCTGCTCAGTTAAAGGATTAGTGACAAATTAACCTGGAGACAGATCTCAGCATTTTTCTTTTCTTCCACATCTCAAATGTGGTAAAAATAAATAAAACCCAAGATAATTTTTCCTTTTCTTTTGCATCTAAAGCGAGTGGAGTTCAGGATGAGATTGCCAAGGATTTAAAATCTTATGTCCTATTCATGTGAAATCAATACATTAGTGCAGGAGTTATCAACTTTTTAAAGCCGGGGGCCAAGTCACGCTCCCTCAGACAACTTTGGGGGCTGGATGGCCATTTTGCCCTTCCTCCACCACATGGCACTTCCTGGTGTGGTGGAGTCAGGGGAGAACATGATGTGGAGCTGTGGGCCGCATCCGGCCCATGGGACACAGGTTGAGAATCCCTGCATTAGTGCCATCTTTGGTACTGATGAGGTGTGCCCTTGATTGTTCTGATTGTGTTACTGTGACACAGTCTGAATAAGAGCTTCTCAAACGCAATAAGAGCCTTTTTAATCTTCCAGTTTGAAGTCATGCCTTTCCATTAATAACAGCCTGAAATGAAGTTTTGACATTTTCCAAATCTATTTAAGTTTGATCCACCAGGAGGGAAAGACCAAATGGCAACCTAACCTTTATTTAGTTGGCAGCCTGACAATGACATACTGTAGCTTTCACAGTCCTGAAACATGGGTTGGATCATGAGGTTTTATCTCATCTGGAACCAGTTTCATTGAGAGAGACCTCCTGTTGCAAGTTCACCTTAGCCAACAAAGACGTCAAGTACAGATATGAACAAAACAAGTAAAAACTCAGTATTACATCAGACTAATTACACCAGTGGATGTTCATTTTGTTTCCACGAGCAATTTGTCCAAATGTTTCTTGGATTACCAAGCCCATTTCTGAATCATGAAGTGTCAGACTACTTTTTAACTGGAATCAGAGGGCTTTGCTGTCCCGATAACTGTCATTTGCACCCTTCTCCTCCTTTAATCCATCTGAAATGAGACATATGCTAACATCAAACTGAGGTGCACAAAAGGGGAAGCATCAATGCCAGTTCATGGCTATGTGACTTAAGAATTCACATCCCTCTTAATGGAAAGGTCACCCTATGGAATTGAGCGAATTGAGCCACGTATTCCCTGGTGGATATGTTTTTCTCTACCGATTCAAGCTGGCAGTTCATAACTGCATCCCTATGCATTCCCAGAAGCCACAAGAAATGAAGGCATCCATCATGCATCAATTAGCACAAATGGGGATCACAACAAAGTGATATGTTGTCGCTGCTTCCACTCCAGTGAATAACAGTAGGCGGTCAGATGTCTCAGGGCTATATGAATGATGTAAAATATGTGAAGCATGTGTTGAGTGTTCTCTGGAATTTTTTTAACCAAAACTAAAATATCAGTTGCTTGTTCTTGTTGGTAGACTTAATGTTGTTTATGTCTGCAGCATCATGGGGGGGGGGGAGGGGTCCTATTAGGATGATTAGTATGGTTTCTCCAAGGGGAATTGATTCATTTTCCCCAAGCAATTAGTAGTGATTCTCTGTATGTATCTTTCTCAGGATATTATTCTGCCTTGGTCTGAGTTTCTTTTTCTTTAAATATAGACTTAAGAAGCAGAGGAAAAGAATCGTGATGATTTCAGAAATTTTCAGTTTTGTATTTAGGCTTTTAAAAGTACCTTTTACATTGGTTACCTTCCAATGCCTATACTGACTGGGGGATTCTGGGAAATCCAGTCCAAAAATGAAATTTTTTAAATCTCTGTTTATCAGTATTTGTATTATCAAATATGGGGTGTGGAAGAAGAGCAAATCTGTGTGTATTAACTAAATAAAGGAGGCCCAAGAGGGCATAGTTAACAGAAAGAGAGTTGAGCCACGCACCAACTGTTGGTCTACCTCTACCTGAACAAATGAGAATAGTGATACAGTTCCATTCCAGTCAATGTGGCTTGTTTCTGCATAAAGTAGAGGATAGTAATATGAATATGACCCAGGCAAAAAGTGAGATTTTAAAAGGTTTTTGTGAAAGAAAGCAGAGAAGTGCTTAGAAGACACTTCAAACAGGAAGTGAGAGAACAATGACCAGGTGGTTTAAAGAGTAGTTTAGTATTAGCAGAATGGAATTACAAGCAGGTAAATATAGAAGAGCAATTGTGAGAAGGGGGAGAGTCCAGAGAGATAAAAAAACATATGGTTAAATAAAACAGAGCAGTAAACAAAGCCAGAAGAAAGCCTGAAAGAACAATACAATCACTACACTGGATGCTATAAATCAGACAGGTTAGTTCAAAGAAGATATAAATGTATTTTATTAATATTTATATCCTGTGTTATTAGCAGGAGGACAGCTTGAAGCAACCCCTCTGGCACCCGTCTCTGTCCCACAAAGTGCACATAAACCAAATTACTAGGTTTAGTTCCATTGAGGAAATAAAAAAATATCAGCTAAAAATTGATTAATGGATACAAAAGGAATTATTAAAGTTTCTGTGTATTTACTAGTGGGGTGAAAAGAGAAACAAAAAGGCCAAGCAATAAAAACATTGAGGCAATTAATCAAATAAAACAAGATGTTCAGTCACAGTTTGTACAGCACTCGGCATAGTCGTTTGTGACTATTTAAAACTGTTTCACCTTGTTTTTAGCAGATGTTTGTGCTCTAACATTTTAAAGCAATATTTCTACTAGTGAAGCAGAGTAGCTTTTGCATCTGATTCATAACTATCAAAGAAACGTAAGCTGAGTAATAAATATTGCTATACTGTTATAGGCAGACAGGGTTGTTCAATCTGTTCCCTAACTGGATTTTTTTTCCATTGGGCATGTTCCAATGATAACATGATCAGCCAGCCTGCTGGTCAATGCTGTTTGAATACTTCCACAGAACTTGTTGTCATTATGTGCCTTCACATCATCTCCAACTTATAAGAACTCTATGAATGAGAGATCGCCAAAATGTCTTGTCCTTGACAGATCTTCTCAACTCCTGCAACTCCCCCTTGGGAATGAATCCATCTCACACCTTTTCCTGCATCATTGCTTTTTTCAGAGAGTCTTGCCTTTTCATGATGAGCCCAAAGTAGGAGCTCCTCGATTACATTGTCTTGAAAATATTCTGCAGTTCTAAGAAAATTGCGAGAAAGTGTCACGTTCTGTCAAATAAGAAATGCAGCATGACTACTTATGAAATAGATATCCGACACAGTATTTGGCACTATTGTGGACTGGAATCTCAGAATAATCTCTAGTAAACTACTTTGTATTTTACAGAGAAGATTCCTGTGACATTTCTTTCTCCTCTTTTAAATGTAGAGCTTGTAGTTTCAGACATGGATTGGAAACAGCAGTCTTTATCTTCCAAAGGCTTTGACTTGGCTATTAATATTGGTGGTTATGGCCACCAAAGCTGTAAACTTTTACTTTAAATAATTGTTTACAAGGCATTCTCTTTATATATTACATTTATATCCTATTTTTCCTTCAAGGAGTCTAAGATAGTATTCACGGTTTCTTGTCTTGTTCCTTTTTATCCTCATAGCTGCCCTCTCTGAGGCAGGTTAGGTTGAGAGATACTGTCTGCCTATATCTTTTTGTGAGTTCTCCTAGATGTAGTGCAGGATACAGATATTTAAATATATGGTAAGTAAACTCCGGTCTTTTTTTGAGCAATACAACCTGTATACCACACTGGTTCTATTCCTGGCTGATTCATCCATTGACAGAAATAGTAGGAAGGAATGCCTCCATTCATGCAGAGTGCTGCTAAACTACACAGAAATGAATGTTGCTGGACACTGTTTTGACTAGTGAACATCTGCTTCTTTTACTCCTAATTGGGAAGTGTAGGCTTGCAAGTTCATACACATTACAGTTTGTGAAGTATGTGGGCATGTATGTGTGTAGATATATTCACATGTACATAATTTCTGTATGTAATACCTTCTCCATGTTGCAAGGCAGGAGAGATACTGTAAAATTTAATGACCTCCTATGTTCACACTTTATATTAAACAGCAAATTATTTTGTTTGCCCCTATAGAGTTCATTCCTTCCTTCCTTCCTTCATTCATTCATTCATTCATTTCATTTTTATACCACCCTTCTGGGAATTTTCCAACTCTGGGCAGTGTACAAATAATTAAACAAACAATACCATACAACAAATAATAACAATAAATCAAAAACTCTGATGGTGTCAGAAGCCAGCAAGCTCAAATCTAAACATCTTCCGGTAAGTCACTGGCAATGGCAAAATATCCTTAAAGGCTTCCTTGAAGAGAAAGGTTTTGAGCTGTTTCTTTAAAATGTCCATGGATGGGTCTGATGGAGCTCAGGGGGTCTTGCATTATCTCGGGAGCTACCATCTTCGGTTTTGGATGGGGCAGTTTTGCCCCAAACAGACCCGGTGCGTAATCTGGGAGTTCTCCTGGACACACAACTCCTGCTCGAAGAGTAGGTGGCAGTTGTGGCTAGGAGGGCCTTTGCACAACTTCATGTTATTTGCCAGTTATGCCCGCTCCTAGATCAGGACTCCTTGCTCACAATCACATGCGCTTTGGTCGCCTTCAGACTTGATTATTGTAATGCGCTCTACATGGGGCTGCCCTTGGTGACCATTCAGAGGCTATAGCTGGTCCAGAATGCAGCCGCTTGGATAGTGATGGGATGTGGGTGCTATGCTCATGCCTCACAGCTGTTGAGAGAGCTGCACTGGCTCCCAGTGTGCCTCCGAGTGCAATTCAAGGTGCTCGTTATCACCTTTAAAGCCCTACATGCTAGTGGACCAGGATACTTAAGAGACCACATCACCCCGAGGACAGCTGTCCATCCCACCAGAGTGGACCAGAGAGGCTCGGCTCTTTGGTTGTGCCATTTGCCAGAGAGGCACACCTCTCTAGCACTAGAAGGAGGGCCTACTCTGTGTCTGCCCTGGCCCTGTGGAACCTCCTGCCAATTGAGTTACGCATGCAGACAAAGCTGCTATCCTTTAGGAAAGGAGTGAAAACCTGGCTGGTGGGGCGAGCCTGGGGGATGGGTGGAACAATGACCCCTGCCAGATGGCTAATTGGACCCCTTGCCTTTGCCCTCATCTTTTAACTGTAACTCCTAGTTTTAACGTTTTAACCTTTTAATTTTCAAATCTGTTTTAGTTTTTTCGATTTAATAATTTTAAATGTGGTTTTAACTGTTATTGATGCCTTGTTGTAAACTGCCCTGAGTCACTTCGGTGAGGGGGGTGATAAACAAGTGTGATAGATAAACAAACAAACAAACAAACAAACTGGTAGCATAGGAGCAAATTGCAACTCCAAAGCATAGGAGCAAATTGCAACTTCAACCACTTCTCATCTTGTTCTTTCTGAAGCTGAAAATAATGCCTTTGAATCACATTAGAACCTATGGTATTAATATTTTTATCTGATAGTTAATGGGAGATATTTTAGAAGTACATGTTTGAAGTTTCCATTTCATATACTGTAACTCATTTCAACATACTACCAAAATGGAGTTGTTGTAACTATGTACTAAACCACAGCCCGTACTCCACTTATGATTGTGTTTCTTCTTTAGCAAAAGAAGCTCCAAGGGAAACGAGAATCAACTTTGAACCAGTAATCTTAGCAGAAGATAGCTTTGTCAGGGGAGTTACCCACTCATCTGGGAAAACTTTTTAAAATTTTTAAGATTTTAAATGTTTAATTTTTAACGGTTTTAAATTTGAGATTTCAAGAAATGTTTATGTTTTTATTGTGGTGTTTCTTATGACTTGTAAACCGCCTTGAGTCACCTCAGTGAGGAGGGCGGTCAATAAATATGAATAAATAAAATAAAAATAATAAAATAAAATAATATCTTGCAGAGTCCACTAAGGTCAATTTACAGTACATAGAAATATAGTGGCACTGAGGAGGCTATCAGACTAATCATATACAGTATCCTTTTGAAATAGTAAGTCTCTGGGTAATCTCCTATAGCTCTGTAACAACCCTCTTCATTCCAGTTGGTCTTCCCCTAGCTAATTAATAAAACAGTAAAGAAAACAGCTGTTCTCTTTTGCATCTGGGCAATTGACAAAGGAGGCATTTGACAGTTGCTTAATATAAGTGGTCGACACTCATACCACAATCCTATTGTTACGGTACTTATAATGAAGTAATCCCTTTTGAACTTGATGGGCCTTACTTCTGAATAGAAACTTCTCAGATTTCACAGCTATACTTTCATGGTTTTTTTTTAAATTGCACAATGATTTAATCTGAAACTTAATTTACTTCAGTGTCTCAATTTCCCCATCTCTGTCTACTTGGCTCAACTTTTGGTATGCAGTATATCCATTAAAGCTGGCTGGATTGCTCAGTCTATACACAGATACAGCCTTGCTTAATTCTGGATGGAAACTTACATGCATCTGTGAACCACCTGGAGTAGCATTTTAATGATAGGTACCTGGCTGGAGAGCTAGATGTTGGGAGTTCAGTTCTTCACTCTACCTTCTAGGAGAAGAGCCTAGTCTTGGCTCTTGTTATCAGCAAATTTCACAGCTCCAAGACGCCTCCAGAAAATAAATAAAAAATAAATGGTAAACCACTTCTATGTATTCTCTGCCTAGAAAACTTTGGAACAGATTGCCATAAGTCAGAACTGACTTGACAGGACACACATATCCATTGAGCACACTGATACTCTTGTAGTTGATGAGCCTGCACAGAATGGTGTACTTCATCACTATTTCCTCTCATTCTCAACAGTAACTAGTAAGATGGCATATTAGGAAGACTGAAGCTCATAGGTATATTCCAATGATTAGACTGCTGGGAATTTGAGGAGCAGGGGTTTGCAAAGCCTAAAATATGTACAGTATATAATTTTTAATGGCTCTCTCACTTAATTGTTGGCAGAGACCAAAAAAGAGGCTTCCTGACTTATTGCTGAAGGAGGCATTGTAGTAGTAGTATTCTTGTGGTGCTGTCTCTGATCACACATTACTACTTTAATAGGTTCTGCAATTTGTTGTAGCTCCTTAAAGGCTGTTTGTTCTTTACTGTACTTAAGAGGCTTAATCATGTAGTAATATAGCCGAGCCAACATGAATGAAACAAAATACGATAGTGTGTACTCCATGGGACATAATAACCTAAGCCGTATCACTCTTGGGGGGGAGAGGAATATATATATGAAGAGTGCCTATTTGATCCTTTGAGTAGTAGGTCACAAGTAGACTAGGCCCATTGTATCAATGGAATTTACTGAGGAGTTGATTCACGAAATCCCTAAATTAAGGAAGATTGTTTATTATAAGCAGTGTCTACTTAATTGTTTTGGCTAATAGTATCCATTGATAATACAGTATAGTTATAATATAAGAAGTTTTATGACACACTCTTGAGTATAGAGTTGGACATTAGAAAGAGATATAGCCTCTGTTGGCAAACCGGATTTGTGAATTTGGAATTGCAAAGTTGTGGCAGTTATTCAGTGTTTCATATCATTTTTGTTAGTGGAATTGTAAATAAACTGCAGCGGCTTAGTGGTTAAGATACTGAACTTGAGTAGTGGAAGGTTGGCAGGTCTGCAGTTCTAGACCCGACCTCCCAGCTCCTGCCAACCTAATAGTTTAACAAGAAATTGCAAGTAGATAAATAGGCACAGCTTTGACAGATAAAGTAACAATGTTCCATCCGCTCTGGTGTCGTCATGCCTTCCACATGACCAGGAAAACATCTGCCCCATAGAATCTGATATGACTGGCTTTTGAGCAAGGGAGACCTAAATAAAAAGTTGAACCTTGTTTAACAAAAGTAAATTCATAGAAAATAGTGGCTTGCAGGGCCGTAGCCAGGGGAACGGGGGGATGAAAACCCTCATGAGCTAACAGCCCACCCCACCACACCACCCTGTGATGCCAGTGTTATATATGTGAGTATTGTTGCACCTCCTGAATTTTTTTGCCCCTACTGAACCCCCCCCCCTCCATCTAGAATCCTGGCTACAGCCCTGGTGACTCGGTTAACAATTTCCCCCCCCGAATGGATTAATTGGTTTTCAATGCATTCCTATGTGAAATTTGCTTTACAAATTTTTTGTAGTACAAAAAGGTCCCAGAGAAGGCATTAAATCTGTTAAGCAAGGGTCCACTGTACTGATACAGTGGTACCTCGCTTAAAGAGCATAATGCATTCCATGGGATTGCTTTTTAAGTGAGTTTGCTCTTTAAGTGAAACACCATTGTAAGTGACCAATTGTGACTTCTTGAGGGGGGGTATTGCGAACCCCAATTTAGTTGTTAAGTGAGTTTTTGGTTGGTTTTAGTTGTTAAGCGAGGCAACCATTCAGAGAAAATCCTGCTCTTTAAGCAAGTTACTCTTTAAGCAAGGTGCTCTTTATGCGAGGTTTTACTCTATTTTGCTACTTTGAAATACAGTAATACCTTGGATAACGCTAAAATCGCATAATGTTAAGTAATCTGGGGCGGGGGAGAGAATTGCATCGAATAACGTTAAGGTCCTATGGGATGCATTGGATAACAACTGCTAAAGCCTGTGCGGTTACAATGTATCTCTATGGAGCGTTAACGTTATCCGATCCATCCCATAGGATTTTAACATGCATTGGATAACACTAAAAATCGGATAACACCAAGACTTGTGGAACCAAGTTTTAGCGTTATCAGAGGTTTTACTGTATCTTAAAGTCTAATCTATGGGCAGTATCTCCATTTAACAAAAAGTGGTGAAGTAGGAAACTTGACAACACATACTGTACTTGGTTCTCAATTGCCAGTCTGAATTTCACAAGATAGCATTGTAAAAGCATGGAAGCACTAACCAAAGAAGTAAGTTTTCAGTGAAAAAAGGCTGATTCTTTTAATAACTTCAGCTCTCATTGCTTCTGACGATTTATTCTAGCCAGTACATCAGTTAGTACACTAGATTGGAGGTGGTGGAAATCTCTTTCTTTCATCCCTGCTCAACAGCTTGTCATCTTGCCTTCACATCAAATTAAGTATAATACTATCTCTGTGCCACACTGCTTCCCTCTATATTCACACATTGCCTTGTTTACCTTAGCTTTTAATGACTGGCATTCTCCTTACTTTCCTGGTGGAAGATTCCATTCCTGAAAGAGGGATGTGCTCTTTTGTTTGCAAGGAGGGGAGGGGAAGCTGGTTTTAAAAAAGCCCTCTCTATTCACCTCCTGTATTGTTTACTGCTCCAAAACGTGCGCCTTGTGTGCTGTCAAAAATAAAAGAGCCCATGCAGGACAGTGGATGCGGATCTATTTGCATTTCAAATCAGCTGAGTCAACACAAAATAATGGTCCTGTCTGGAGGTCTTTAGGGATCCGCGGTAGCTGACAATGTATGCTTAAAGGGAGGGTCTTAATTTTTCTTTTTCTCTCTCGACACCCCCCAACTTGGAATAGCCAATAGATCTTGGGAAAGGCATTCGTCTGCTATCCTAGCCTCAATGCTGCTGGCTCTTCTATGGAGTGACACAATAGCCGGCACGTTTATTTGTTTTAAATCAATTTTAATTCAGCCCGGGGGGGGGGGGTGTCAAGAAGGGATAGTGGCAGCAGTTCAAAGAAGAGAAGCTGTTGTTAAAGTGTCTCTCTGCTGTGGCTGCTCCTGATGCAAGCAGCTGTTTTCATCTGCACTGCAGCATCATCGCTTCAAACATCCCTTCTCCCTGGGCTTCTTGCTGGTGGAATTAGCAAGGAAACTGGCCTGGCTTGCTGCAAACACTCCAGTATTAGGGCATTCTGACGATGGGAGGGTCCCAGTCCCTGCACCAGGCACAGACAAGTAGCCTGATCCAGGAGCCGTCAGAGGCAATGTAAGTATGGGATGGCTTTACTATATCCTTTCCTCCTTCTGTAATGAGGATTGAAACCGTAGTGATGAAAGGATTGGGTCTATTGGAAGACTCCGATGTCTGTAACATTTTTATCTAATGGTCATTTTGGTCAATGAGACTTAGTCTTTAAGGGTTTACTGGTTTTCAACACTGATTAGTTAGTCTTTTTTTAAGACCTTCATTAGCATGTTTAGGAAAAGCATCTGCTTCCCCTTTGTATTATGCAGAGTGGAAGCCTTGTGTTCCATTTGTTTAGTTCTTAGTCATTCTATCGATGTAATCAATCAAACCCAGCACATGGATTTTCAAGATAAGATGCCCCTGGTTCTATTTAAAATGCACACCCTGTAGGTTGATTTCACTGTTTTTTCCAGGGCTTTCATCCTTTCTGCATCCCAGACATTTCTCCCAATTCCCATCCCAATTGTATAGACAAAGTGGTCTTTCATTGTTTGTTTTCCCTGAGATATAAATAAATAAATAAAATAATTTCCCATTATCTTTCAAGATGATGTCTTATCATGGCCCTGTAGATAATTTGGACAGTTTTATTCTTTTGCTATCGTCGGGACTTGTGTATAGTAACCTCTGAGATTTTTGAAATCATACAGTTTTGTTTAGTGGCATATATAAGGTGGATTTTATTCATTCTTTTGGTTACATCTCTCTTTTAGGCCCATTTAAAGGCTGCTAACCTAATGTACTACCAAATATACTAGATAGAACATGTTTTTATAGGGTTTCCAGGAAAGGCCTTTTCTTGTCTCAGATATGTAGGCCTGGTTTATTTAATATACAGTAGGTAGCACCATGTATTTAAAATGCCTGGTTTGGGGGTAGCACATGCACAGACAGACACAGATTTAAAAAAACTTAAACATGTCTTCTGAATGAATAGAGAATTTGATGTCTGTCTGTCTGTCTCTGTCTGTCTGTCTCTCTCTCTCTCTCTCTCTCTCACACACACACACACAAGCAAGTACACGCACAATAAAGCACACATACAGACAGGTGGATTAAAGATACACTTAAAAAACCCATGAATTTTAAGTGAATATAGAACTTGATGTCTGAGGTAACTTGACCAAATTAACTTTTATTGTGATTTACTCCTTTATTGCATTATTTTTGAAGGTTCTTAGATCAGTCCCCCCTTTTTTCTCTGTTTATTCAAAGAGATCCTTGTCAGAGTTAAAAGTGAATGGTCTGATACTACTTATGCAATACAGTCAAACTTCGCATAAAGAGTGTCTCACTTAAAGAGTAACTCGCTTAAAGAGCAGAATTTTCTCTTAATGTTTGCTTCGCTTAACAAATAAAACCAACCAAAAACTCGCTTAACAAATATTTATTTATTTATTTATTTATTTATTTATTTATTCACGTTTGCTATCCCGCCCCAATCAGGTAAACCCGACTCTGGGCGGCTTACAGCGTAGCTAAAAACACAGACCAAATCCAATAAAAATAATAATTCGGGGTTTGCAATCCCCCCCCCACACACACACACACAATTGGTCATTTACAATGGTGTTTCGCTTAAAGAGCAAACTCGCTTAAAGAGCAATCCTGTGGAACGCATTATGCTCTTTGTTGGTTTTGTTACTCAGGCTATCTGTGGAAAATTTTTCTTAAGATCCATTTATTTTACACAATGATAATATGATAAACATTGGGAAAACATTATCTTTTTTATCCATAATTTTTGGACGTTTTGTGGAAAATCCATTTGGAAGTACAGTATTCATTAAAGGAGGCTTACTTCCATTTTAATTATAGACACACATAATAAAAGCAATATTTAACCCTCTCTGCAGGTAGTAACCACCTTGAATACAGGTTTGAATGCCAAAACACCATGAAGACGGAAATAAAAATATCACTGTTTTTATTTGGGTTTGCATAGAGATTCCAGTGTAAAACAGTTGTTCCTATTACATTAAGCAACTGGATTGTTGTGTGTTTGAGAAAAATCACAAGTTCTTTTGATATAGTTTCGGATAAAAATTATTTATTATCAAAACTCATCCATATTTTGTTTTCTAATGCTAAAGCATATGTGGGCACTTGACGGTTATTTTGAATTGTTTGGCCATCTTTCAAAAGTAAGAGCTCTTATGTCTAAAAGATACTGTAGCACAGCAGTGTTTGGTTTTGCCTGTACAAGAACAAAAGGTTTTTTTTAGAGAGTACAGTGCTTGACTTGCTTTCATTTTATGTACACACTTTTCATTTAAGAAAAGATCTCTTCCTAAATACAATGTCATTATCTCCAGTACAATAACATAATGTAAATTAGCTATTTAAATAAATCACAATGTAAGACTTGTTATATTTGTCTAGCTCTGGAAAGCTACTGTGGAATTGAATGTGTAACATTGAGTTGTCCTGTTTTTCCCCACTAAGATAATTGGCAAAGAGGAAATTAATTGTCTTCACAGGGGGCGGGTAGGTGGTGGTAATCTGTCCAGTAATTGTGGGTATTATTTATAGAAATAGGTAGATTTGTGTTTTTGGCCTATAGATCCCAGAATTCCCCAGGAACCTCCTAGTTCTGGGAACTGTAGTCAAAAAACACAAACATGTGCACTTCTGAGATAAAGCTGTATGTCAAAACTGGGGGATTTGGATCACACGGGGGGGGGGACCTTGTCTTTACTGCAGTCAATTGTATCTGTTACTGAGGATTACTTAAGCATTCCTACTGTTCACATTAGGTTACTATGCCAAGGGGCCAGACGTATCTTCCATCATGTCCCCCTGTTCTCTTATTGACACTCACCTTCCTGACCCCCTTTCCCCCTTGTTTTGCAATCATCATTCAGGGAGGGTGACCAGCATTGCATGTCTGGTTTACCCTGTGGGTGGGGAGGGGGGCATTCACATTCTTGTATATAATGGGAGCTAGGAAGTTGCTCCTGCTAGTTTTGACTCACTGTATATTTTTTTAAATAATTCAGGTTTACCTTGTTTACTTGTGAATAAGTCTGCTTGGCTTACTGTGGAGTAAGGCAGCAGCAACAGCAGTGAAGGACAGAGCGGCAACCTCCCTTTTTTGTTAAACATGTATAGCAATGCTGCAATGCATCTGCCTAGCAATACGTGTTATTTTATATTTAGAATTGTGCTGCATTTGTTAAGGATATATTTTTAGAAAGATGAAAGAACAAAGGGTTTCTCATAACCCATTTTATTGTCACCAATCACTATATATGTCACAAGATTGTGCCCTCAGATAACATTATCCACACAGCCACTTGAATACGAACTAGCCATCTGCAGGGCTACACAGGGGGCTCATTGGGAGCATTGCAAAAAATAACAACATGAAGCTCTATTGGGAGCAGCTTATAAAAGCGGAGTGGAATGCATCACTCTATGGAGAAACAAATGTGGATGCCGTAACTTTGAGTGATCCCATAGAGCTCCAAAAAACGAGCTTTATGCTCTATTTGGACATGCATTGTTTTACTGAGGCATGATGGGAACCTGTCCCCTGCTCAAAGTACACGTTGAGCTTAATTCTCCCCTTTCTGGACACTAATGTTTGCATATAAAAAGCAAGTGAAGGTGCTCATTCACCATTTCTATTCTGCGGAACCTTCTCTAGAGAAAACTTGGTTTCACATAGGATTGAAGTCCCTAGCGGAAGTAAAATATCCAATCTAGTTTAATTGGGTTGGGCAAATGTTAGATCTAACTGCATTCTTTTTCTTCTTAATGTTCTCACATCACCCTTTGATTGGCTGTGTGGGGTGAGGCAATTTTTTTTTCTTAGGATCTTCAGGTTATAAATCTGGCCAGGTTATAAATCTGACCATTACTATGGTAATGGAATAGTCCATACTGCCAGGGACTCAATGCTGATAATCAGGTGTCGGCTAACTAACCTGACAACCCTGAGGACAGAAGGCCTTGGGTGGTGATGTCCACAGGGAAGAGTGATGGTCCCCAAGTGGATTAAATCCCACTTGAATCCATCTTGATGGAAGGCAACAGCTTTATCAACACTGGCCTGGGACTGAAGAAGACTTTGTGTGCCAAAAGGGCTCAGGATCAGAAAGTGACTGGATCAGTGGTGCTGGTGTCACACAATACAGAAGACATATTAAAGACCACTACATTATATTGTTCCCAGGACAGTCTTCATGGCTGATCGCCATGATGATAGCCAATATTTGGAATTGGATATGGCATTGGGAAGAAGAGGAGGATCATCAGGCACCTATATGGAAGTTTCTTTTATAGGTTGTAGTCTAATAGCTTATCTTGTAATTTAACCATCTAACTCAAGAGCTACATAGTTAATTTTACAGTGTGTAAATTCTTGAAGCACTTGGCAAGTGAAAAGAGACTAGAGGCACAGTTTTCTACTAAATTCTATTGCACAAGCTGCAGGAAAATGAGCTGAAACAGGACAGGAAAATCTCCCAGAAGATTGTGCTGCATGCACAAGGAATGGCTTGCATATGTGTATGAGTGCCTGCAGCAGCTTTGTTGTTTGAAGAAGAAGAAAGTAGTAATATCAAAACTGAAAAATTATGTAGCAATTTTACTATATTTGTTAGTCTTGAGGGTTTTTTTTTAAATTTTCTGTGCCTGTACAGATCTGTCCCATTCATGCACTACATGTTACTTTGAGAATACAGTGGCAGATTTTTGAATGCTGTTTAACTTGCATTGTTTACATTGGCATTCATTCTAAAATCAACTTCACCCTTGGATGGTAGCACTTTACCCAGTGTTAACTTAGAAGAGAGTGCCACTTCATTTTGTATGGATTTGTGCATTAATGAATTACCTCAGTTGTTGAAGATGGACTTGTAGCTACTTGGAGGTGAACCATTTTCTCTCAGTAAAACAGTGAGAAGGCAAGACATGAAATGGAAGAAAGCTCTGTGACTGAAATATTAAACAAAAATGAAGTCTATATTAGTTCATGGAATTCATAAGGATGACAGCAAGGTAAGTGTTGTAGCTGCATGTGAAATATGTAATACATTTTGGCATATCCTATTCATGGTGGAAATGATGGATTGGGCTTGGCAATAAACAAATAAACATTTTCATCATTTAGCTTCTTCCTTCCTTTGTAATCGTTCTGTTCGATTGAGGCACACATACTGAGGCACACATCTTTGCTGGTGGAAGAAATATGGTATCAGCATATGCAACACAAGATACACTTCTTCCTGGCTAAATTTCCCTTTGTTGTGCCTTTCCTTTTTCCTGTAGAAAGTGTCCTTTTTCAGGGAACTGATGGCCAGAAGTTGCTTTGATCAATAACTCATCTCACTTGAATACATAATCTTAAATTAGACCAGATCCAGAAATTAGTACTCCCAGGCTGTGCCAATTGTGCTGCTGTGGTGCCTTTCCTAAGTACAGTTGTACCTCGCTTAAAGAGCATAATGCGTTCCACAGGATTGCTCTTTAAGCGAAACACCATTGTAAGTGACCAATTGTGTGTGTGTGTGTGGGGGGGGGATTGTGAACCTCGATTTATTTATTAAGTGAGTTTTTGGTTGGTTTAACTTGTTAAGTGAAGCGAACATTCAGAGAAAATTCTGCTCTTTAAGCAAGTTACTCTTTAAGCGAGTCGCTTTTTATGCGAGGTTTGACTGTATTCTATATGATTCACGGTATGCTAAGTGGGTTTAATAATAGTTCTGTAAAGTAAGCTACTATCTTACTGCCTCCATATTACAGCTAGAAGGTTTAAGAGATTGTGGCTGGTAGCAATGTTCACCTTCCTTCTGTAGCTTGGTGCATCTCACATCCGCCTCATTTAACATGGCCATTAGTAAAAGAATGATGAAAAGAAATTCACAGCATCAAGTGGATATTTGGTTGGGGAAGATTTAGGTAGTCAGTTAATGTAGAGAAAAACTGCCGACTGGTTACTTTTTGGTGCTTTTTAAAGACAAAAACTCTTTCTCAAGCAGAATGAACATAGTGATGAACCAAATTATGTTTTCAATTGGTTTTGTTTACAGAGTATTAAGTTCCAACTATTATTATTATTTTGCCATATCTGAATCCGAATATTGGCCTGAGAATATAATGTAATGGCCCTTCATCCTCCTTTCGTATTGCAGCATGACACCCATACCACTGATCCAGTTCCACAATTCACTTTCTGGTCCTGAGCCCGTTTGGCACACAAAGTCCTCATTAGCCCCAAGCAAGTATTGATGAAGCTGCTGCCCTCCATTGAGATGGATTCAAGTGGGATTTAAACCACTTGGGGATCATCACCCTTCCCAGTGGACCTCAGCACCCAAGGCTATTAGTCCTTAGGGTTGTCTGGTTAATTAACTGCTGCCTGACACTCAGCACTGAGTCGCTGGCAGTATGGTCTACTCTATTAACCATAGCAGGATAACCTGGCCAGATAAATTCCAGTTATAATGAAGCAATTTTTTTGTTTCAGAGAGTTTCTATTAGCATTGTAATAAAAATACTATAGATGGTGTGTGAGAGATTTAAAGAACTGCTATGAACCATTTAGCCAAAGTGTTTTGGCTAGACTTTGATTAACAAAGTCAGAAACTATTTATGTGGAACCGGTATTTTCCTAAGAACATTTTCTGTGCCTCTCTACATGGTTTCCGCTGTAATTCTTATGGTCTCTTATCCACTGGATCATGCTGATTAGGATTTTGGGACTCCATACCATCTGACAGACAAAAAGCTTGAGCCCAATCTATAGCATGTATGTGGTATCTTAGCATATAATCAAAGAGATATCTTGGCATCTATAATTATTAGACTCTTTGTTTCCATTTTAAACCTTTTCTGTGATTTAAAAAAAGTTATGGTGAACATGATAACTAGAACTATTCTTGGCTATGGAAGGCTTTAAGCATCTTCTGTAACTGCACAACAAGACTCCTAGTCATAAATTCAGTGAGGTTTAATTTGAAATTCAAACTAGTTGGGATCAAGGAAAGCCTTTGCTTGTGGGCTTTCATCTACTCTAGTAAAAACAGCAGGCATTATCAATTTTGCTAATTATTTTGTTCCACCAGACAGCGAAGAGTCATCAGGAAATAAGCTGGAAAGTGTTTCTGTGCAGGAAACAGCTCATGTGCCTGACCTTCTACATGTTAAGACACATTAAAAACATAGCTTGCAGTTTAAGATGCCATTTTCCACATTGACAAGAGATGCAAGAGATTTAATTGGCATGATTTTTGTAAACAAAGAGATTTTACACACACAAGTGTAATTTGGTATTATAAGTGGCTTCTATTGTGCTCATAGATGTGTTTTTGTTATTCAGAGAAAGGAATAAACTGGCAAACAAGAATGTGAGGTTCTTGCCGAGAAAGGTGAGGCTGTGTCTGTGCAGCAAATTCTTTAGGGGAATGATAATCTGCCCCAACTCTATAGGGCAGCGTGCCCAAACTACGGCCTGTGGGCTGGATCAGGCCCCCAACACCAAATCATGTGGCCCGGCTACCCTCATTGCTCCCAGAAGCGGAAGTAAAACCTGCCCGTATGGTTTTCCATAAGGGTGTGTTTAACTTCTGTTTCCGGGAGCAATGAGGCCGGGCGCCGTGGGCCAGATGGATTGGCATTGGGGGCCAGATCCAGCCTGCAGGGCGTAGTTTGGGCACCCCTGCTTTAAGAAGAGAAAATGGCATCTTAAAATCTATCTCATCCTGTTGCAAAACAGATTGCAAGGTGCATTTTACTTTCATTTCTGGTGGGAGGAACCACATGACCGGCTTACTGAACCCACGGCCCAAAAAGTTTGGGCATCCCTGCTATAGGGCAATTGTTGATTTCCTATAACAAAATACTGTTTCTTGCCTTGTCATTCCTTACCCATGTAATCTTGGAACTTGGAAAAAATTGTCTTTTGGACTATGTCAAAAAATTTGACTTTTCCTTTCTACGTACAGTATATATAAATTATATTTTACTTTTCAAAACATACAAAGAAAAAAATACACATTTTAAAAAGAAAAGAAAAAAGCATAGCAAAAATACATCAATATTAGTTTGATACAAAATTTGTATTAATTATTCATCTTTGTTTATGTTGTAAACAGCAATTACATTTGACAATTGATATGTGCACCCTCCACTCTTGGGACCTTTTCTTCCATTCCACAAATCTCAGTCAATTTTAAGTTTAATCAATCCCTATTTCCAGAAACTAATAAATTCTTGACCAGGTTTGATATGTGTAGACTTTTTGAAGATCAGGAGTGCTGATCAGGGCTTCTGGGAATTGAAGTTCAAGTACAGCTGAAGTGCTAAGGTTCGCCATCACTGACCTAGTCAATAAAGTCTCCCCATATCAGTGAATGTGACTTTTCCAAGCTGTGGTTACAGTCTATCAAACTGGTGTAAAATAGCATGTCTAATAGTGGTACCTCTTACTCTACAATAACTTCACTTTATTCCTCTGCCTTTTAAGCTCTGACAAGAGGGTGCATGTACATATGATAGATCCTCCTGTACATACATGTTTAAAAGAATCCATGGATAGAATCATAGATCTACACAGGCTCCAGCCACTTCCTACCGCTCGTGGTTGCTGCAGCTACATCACCTGCTGTAATTGGAATACATCCCTGCCAAACATGTGTTCAGATGGCCTGGGGGAAGCAACTGCATGATGTTCAGTGTGTTGTAATGGATAGAGCAGGAAGGGGAATGACCTGTTCTGTGCCCTCGATGTCCTCCCAAGGTCATGCAGGTTTCCAGAAATGTTTTTAAAGAATTGAGAGTGTAAATGACAAAATATCATCTTCTCATTTTGAAGTCTGAATTTTTTAAAATGTGACATTGCACAGGGAGCCTATGACTTACTTAAAAGATGAGCAACGGCTCCCAGAGGCTCCCTAATTCCTCTGTATATGGAATGAGAGGTAGAAAATGTCTTTAGAACAAAGTCTCTAATGGATGGCATATCTCTTTTGAAGGTATGCAAATTAGGCAATCTCTTGGAAATGCTTGAAAACACTCTTCAAATCTTAAAAAGTTGCCATACAGAGGAGGGGCGGATTTGTTCTCAGTCATTTCAGAATGTAGGATATGTAATAATGAGCTCAGGTTAGAGGAAGCCAGATTTTGGCTAAGTGTCACAGAAAATGTCATTGTTAGAGCAGTACAACAGTGGAACCAATTACCTTGGGAGGCGGTAAGCTCTTTAATACTGGAGACATTAAAAGTTAGATAACTCCTCTCCTATCAGATTTAAATTGATTTGGATTCCTGTAGTGTACAGTGAGTTGCGTCAGTGGCTTTATAAGCCCCTTAATTCCATTACTTTATGATCACGGAGCCATCTTATGTGTGCTTCAAGAGATGGCTCCTTTATCATAGTGTGTGGGTCATTTCATTGCAAGCTGGGATCCATCTTAAACAAATTCATGCTGATCATATTTTCCTACTTCAGGAAAAAAATGCGTTCTCAGATACGAGTTGCAACCGACGACAATGATTCTGGGAAATTTCTGTTGTGAAAGGTTTGAGCTTTTCCATTTGAAAACTGTATGCTTTAGAGAGCTGTCCAGGAAGCAGAAGTCCCTAGTGGCAAGTCAACACAGAACTTAAAATAATAAACAAATACTGAAGAGTTGTGAGGTTCATTGTTAAGCTACTTTTAGAAGAAAGATTGCTATAATCAAATTGCCCTTCAATTTGAGCTTTGCAGAGATATGGAAAACAAGTAGTTAAACAGTTTTAAGTATGCTCTGGATAGATATTTTCTTTTCTTGGACACTAATATTTATTCTAAACATAGCTTGGTTACTTCCTCCCATCTCTTAAGAGACTTCTACAGATGTGCAGCATATTTGAGAGAGAAATGATTATTTGTTAGTTTGTTATAGCAGCTCTTGTCATTCTGCCATCAAGATGAATGTTTTTAGTGGCAATGACACACCCAGGCAAGGGAAATAATTAGGAGCTTTGTATTGTGGACTAGTCAGTTGTTGGAGTTGTAGCTCTCTATTGAATACTGAATGTAATTTGAAGAAGTTTGGGGTGGGTTTTGTAATCCATGGGTTTGCGTTAACTATAGTTAAGCATATTCTCACCCCGAGAACATCTGTCCGTCCCACTAGAGTGGACCGGAGAGGCTCTCTGGTCGTACCTTCAGCTAGAGAGGCTCATCTCTCTAGCACGAGAAGGAGGGCCTTTTCTGTGTCCGCTCCAGCCCTATGGAACCTCCTGCCAACAGAGTTACGTTTCCAGATGGAGTTGCTGCCCTTTAGGAAAGGAGTGAAGACCTGGCTGGTGGGGCATGTGTGGGGAGTGGGCCAGATGGCCAACTCAGTTGCCTGGCTTGTTTAAATATCCCACCTCTCTCCTTGGTGTTTTTAACTTGAATTTTATTTATTTTTATGTATGTGTTTTAATTGTTTTTAGTTGTAAAGCCACCCTAAGTCTTCGGAGGAGGGCGGGTACAAATGAAATAATACTTGTCTGGTCAGGTTTATCCTGCTATGCTAATAGAGTAGACCACACTACCAGCGACTCAACGCTGAGTGTCAGGCAGGGGTAGGATAACCTGACAACCCTAACGAATAATGGGCTTCCACAGGGAAGGGTGATAGTCCCCAAGTGGATTAAATCCCACTTGAATCCATATTGATGGAGGGCAACAGCTTCATCAATACTGGCCTGGCTAATGAGGACTTTGCATGGCAAAAGGGCTCAGGACCAGAAAGTGACTCATGAAACTGGATCAGTGGTACGGGTGTCATGCTGCGATGTAGAAGGTAGATGAAAGGGCACAGCATTATATTCTCAGGACAGTCTTTGTGGCTGATTGCCATGAGTATCAGCAATATTCAGATTCTAATATGGCAGAAGAAGAAGATAGTTAAGCATAACATTACACTGAAAAGAACCTTAGTTAAGGCAGTTCTGTTTCCAAGGTACAAGCTTCCACTAATAATTCTCTATCCATTGTGTGCAAATATAGACATATGTGTGCAGGTATATTTTTCTATAGTCAGGTGATGTGGTGAAGCACAGTCAAACCTCGCATAAAGAGCACCTTGCTTAAAGAGTAACTTGCTTAAAGAGCAGAATTTTCTCTGAATGTTCGCTTTGCTTAACAAATAAAACCAACCAAAAACTCGCTTAACAAATAAATCCCTGATGTAAGTCATGTGAAGAAATTATCAGTTTATTGTATTTATGTAAATGCAAGCAATATGAAATGCTATATGGATAGAAAAAGGGATCCTTTTGGTGCTCCATTTAGGATTTAATGGGTTATAAACCTTGCCGCCCCTCCCCCTGTGCCTACACCAACTGCCAGGGGAAGAAGCCAGGGCAGGTTGAGGACCTTGCCGCCCCTCCCCCTGTGCCCACCCCAACATATTGTATTGTAATGTAATGTATTGTCTGTAAGCCACCCTGAGTCGCTACGGCCAGTAGGCGGCAATATAAATGTGAAACAACAACAACGCCGCCGCCGCCGCCGCCGCCGCCGACGACGACGACGACGACGACGACGACGACGACGACTTATCCTTATCCCATGTTAGAAATTATTCTGGGTTGAAAGAATTTTTGCTGGAGAAACACCACTCAGAGGACTCTCGAATGAGGCTCCTTTTATGTCCTCAAGATCTTTTCCCACAGAAGTGGCCCCTATTTATCTGCTTGCAATTTCTTGCTTTTGAACTGCTAGGTTGCCAGGAGCTGGGACAAAAACTGGTGCTCAAACAATCATGCAGTACACTGGTCTCGAACTGCCGATTTGCCAGGCTTCCAGCTAACAAGGCAAATTTCTTAACCACTGAGCCACCACAGCCACGTATTTATCCCTATTAATAGACAGCACAGTGTAGTAGTCTAGTTCAGTCACTGGCTTCCCATAACTGTTTTTGGATAACAACTTAACTGAAGTACCTCTTGAACAGGGTTCAAAGGAACTCCCAGACAGCATAAATTTGGTTAATTCAGGTGAAATGCCATGGCATGTGTCACTGCTGTCAAATCTGACACAGATCTGTGGAGAGATCATTCTGAAAAAAATTCTCCTAGACATGTCTGAAACCGTAAATTCAGAATAACTAAAGGAATGCAACTGAACTATGAATCAAGGATAAAGTTAATGAAATCCTGTTTAAAAGATGCCATGTGCCAATTTATTCATCTTTATTTCTGCTGACCAGAAGGACTTCTATCTTGTCTTGATTAAGCTTCATTTTATTTCCTTTATCCATCTCCATTTCTGATGCCTGCCATTGATTCAAAACAGCTGTCTTGAAATGGAAGGGAGGATATCTTTATTCTTGTTCCGAACTTCAGAATCCTCTGGTAACTGTTTGATGTAGACATGACATAATATAGTTAATGTTAAACAGAATGGGACATTTTGCAGGACATTCTAGACCAGTGGTCAGTATTTCAAACAGGAGTTGCTTAATATAACGACCCAGAAATGCTACTTTGGAAAGGACCAGGACCATACCTTTCCAGCTAGGCGTCTCAGAACGATGTCATGGTCAGTTGTAATCAAAATTGTTGAGAAATCTAGAACAACCAAACAATTTACTAGATGTGTATGGGGACATGTTGCTAAGATGTTATTTCAAGGGAAACATGAGGCTCTCAGCTGATATATCTTATCAGGCTGATACAGAAGCTTTAATGCAGGGGTTCTCAACCTTTTCCAGTCATGGGCCACCACGCCCTCTCAGACAGCTGAGTGGGCCAGATACATGATTCCCCCCACTGTGAACACTGCCGTAAAACACATTGTGGCTGTCATAAATGCATTTACTACAGCCACAGGTACATTTACGGCATATTTTTGGCTGTTTTTGATGCTTCTGGCAGTGGTGGGAGTGAAGACAGTGGGCCACATGAAACGGTGCCATGGACCAGGTCCGGCCTGCAGGCCATAGGTTGCAAACCCCTGCTTTAATGCATTGATGGGTGAGATACAATGCGAGATGTATTCTCTAACTGTTGCGGCATCCCACCCAGTTGTATTAAAATCTCCACCAAATCAAGACAGACCTAACAAGGCTTTTGCAGGAGAAAATCTGTAGGCTCAAATGGAGGTTAAGCACCTCTGTTCATTCGTCTCATAACTTTTTCTGTGCAGATTTGATTGGTCTACCTGTTATGCTTTTGAGAATATTTTTACCCCATTTTAAAAGAAGTTGTGGCACATGAAATTTCCAGGAACTGATACTATTGTGGTTCTTCTACTAAAAAATTCCTAAAAAGAGACATTCCATCAAGTAAACCATCTCATTCTGCACGGCATGGAGAGCAAACTATATTCAGGCATTCAGCAGAACGCGTATGGGGCTAGGGTTCACATCATAGAAACTCTGAATCCATGTTCAGCCAAAGGCAATACAGTACAGAACTTGCTTCAGACTCCCTTTTAGTTAGCAATGCATAAGCATTAAACTACACTTGCATTGAATATCTAGATCTAATAACAGAAGCGTAGCTTACCTTGGCGGGGCCCCGTATAAAAATTGTTTGGGGGCCCTTTATATGTGGGGCGGAGCTAACGTCATGACGTCATGACGTCGTGGGGGGAGCCAACGTCATGACGTCATGGGCCGGGCCAAAATAAAAATAAAATAAATAAAAATAAAATAAATAAAATAGAATTAAAATGTAAAAAAAAAAAAAAACACACACACACACACACCTCAACCAACCCACCCACCCGAAACACAAAAACCTCACTTACCTTAATCCTGGGGCCTCTTCTTCCTTCGCCTCTGCTGTCACTGCCGCGCCGCCACCGCTGCCATCGCACAATCGCTCCCTCGCCGCGCACAGTGAAGGCAAGGGGCAGCTGTGGAAGGGGAGCGGGCGCAGAGAGGCAGCCCCGAGGCCCTCCCCCCGGTCGCCGCGGGGGCTCCCTGGCAGGCTGCGCCAGCCCGGGCGGCGCTCTCCACCTCGACGCTGGGGTGGGAGTCCAGCTGCAGGACCAGCTCGCGCGCAGGCGCAGCGAGGCAGCCCCGAGCGAGGCCCTCCCCCCCGGTCGCCGCGGCACGGGGGCTCCCTGGCTGCGCCAGCCCAGGCGGCGCTTTCCACCTCGACGCTGGGGTGACAGGTCAGCTCCAGGCGGCTGGACTCCCACCCCAGCGTCGAGGTGGAGCGCGCCACCCGGGCTGGCGCAGCCAGGCAGGGAGCCCCCGCGGCAACCGGGGGGAGGGCCTCGGGCTCGGAGTCGGGGCTGCCTCGCTGCGCCCGCTCGCCTCGCCTTCCACAGCCAAGCCGCCCCTTGCCTTCGCCAGCTTAGCTACGGCTCCGCACGCTGCATCTCGGCCCTCTGATGGCCGCCATCGGAGCCGCGCTTAAAAGCTGCGGCTCCGACTCCGGCTTTTTTTTTTAATTGGAGCCAAAAATGGCTCCAATAAAGTGCGCATGCGCAGAAACTCAATCTGACGCATGCGCAATACATCAGACTGAGTTTCTGCACATGCACAGTAAATTTTTGCTCTTTTTTATTTTTAATTTTATTTTTTGCCGTTGGGGGCCCCCGTAGCCCGGGGGCCCCGTATAATTGATACGGCTGATACGGCGGTAGCTACGCCTCTGTCTAATAACCAAAACCCTTTTCATCTCCAAAGCTATGAGATTTAGACTTTGGAAGAGAAATTTCACACTGTTTTGTAACACCTGTACCACCTATTTAAAATATTTCTGCTTGTAGCCCATAGTACAGAATGCTCTTCTTTTGTCATTGCATTAATCAGTTTAAATTCTGATATTACTGGGAGATATCACTTATGAATGGAGAAGCATTAGATGTATTGCAAGCTTTACTTTCTTCTTTCTTTCCTTCCTTCCTTCCTTCCTTCCTTCCTTCCTTCTTCCACTCCTTCCCTCCTTGACTTCTCTGGAAAGCCTTATAGGTATATCTATGCTTAAGAGTTCTTCCCTAGAGCTGATGCCTGTGATGCTTTGCTGAACAAAATAAAGCCAATGCTTTCTTTGTTGCATTGCAGTAAAATAGGTCTATCCTTCCTTTCTCAGTTAAATGTGATTTATTGGGAGGGAATGTCTGTCTTTACCAGATGCAGAAAACTGCAAGCAATGCATATTTTGGGTTTATTTTAGTATAAGCTGTAAAAATAGTCAGCTGACACCTACTTCTTTTTGCAGAAACAGGGCAGGTTCATGCCAGGCATGGGGGAATTAAGATGCAAATTGACAAGAACTTCTTCAGGATCCTTTCCTTTATCTCAAATAAACAAATTGCTTGACTACTTCTGTGACAAAGATAGTTCAGTGTTGCAGGCAGTTGTACAAACAGATAAAAGCTACACCCTTCTGTACTTTTTACTTCCTAAAAGAAAAACATTTTGAAATGGTTTTAAAGAGGATTTCCTTTTGGCCTCTGCAGAGAACAGACAATTATTATCCAGCTAGGCTTAAGGAAAAAATGATCAAAATGAGTTTCTTGACTTACAAGCTCCCAGAAGCATAATTTATTATAGCCATTACAAGATCAAGACACATCTGCCAGAACTTCATTTGCAAAACAGAAATGGAAGATATACATAAAATATCATCAGAACGGTGAGACAATTGAATAGGGGTTTGAGACTTGCTTTAGTACATTTAATAGAAATGAATATCATACATGCAAATATACCATTAGGAGTATGTGGAGGAGGGGAATGTTATTAAGTAATTGTAAAATTATGATATTTCAGGAATCTAGTTCCTTATTCTTCATACAGTATTTGCATTCTCACATGGTTTCTTTACTTATAATAATAACTTCAGAACCGGGAGGTAGATGATATAATTTATACATGCACATAGAACTTAAACAAAACAAAAGAATTGAGACTGAAAAATCCAAATGGTGAGAAAGAAAACTGTGGAGTATACAAATCAGATATATAAAACCTGGAGAGAAGGAACATGGAAAAAATGGGGGGAAAGAAGGAAACAACAAGATGTAGGAAGAAGGAGAAATAGGTGTTGAATGAAGAAGGTCCTTGGCATTCAGGGGAGGAATAAAAGGGTCCCTGGGAACCCTAGTGCTTCATCTTCTGCGTCTAGGCCAAACATGAAACTGGGAAAATGAAGGCACCTTTTGGTGAGTTCATTTTGCAGTTCCTTTCATCTGACCTAGAGTGAGAAAGATTAGCCATGCAAATTATCATTCCTGTGGCTGTTAACACATCCCACACCCACGCATTTAGTCTTTTTATACTAGGTTTTTGTAGATGAACAAATCTGCTTGCCTATGGCTGAAGATATTTTGTGAAACTGCCAAAAAAGCTGAACTTTGACAATTTATGGTAAATTGCAATCAAAAACTGGATTTTCCCACATTTAAAACATATGGGAAATGAAGTGGATATAAGTAATATTGGCTGATAGTTGTAATATATTTCTGACTCAGGGAAAGAGAGAACAAAATGTTTTTCAGTTGTAATAGATGGGGAAGAAGTAGAAGCAGTGACAGATTTTACTTTCTTAGGATCTAAGCTCACTGCAGATGGTGATTGCAGCCATGAAATAAAAAGGCGACTGATTCTTGGGAGGCAAGCGAGGAGAAACCTGGGGAGCATAGTGAAAAGTAGAGACATCACATTGAAAACAAAAATTCGCATAGTCAAGGCAATGGTATTCCCTGTTGCAATGTATGGTTGCGAAAGTTGGACCATTAGGAAAGCTGAACGGAGAAGAATAGACGCCTTTGAGATGTGGTGTTGGAGGAGAGTTTTGAGAGTCCCATGGACAGCGAGGAGAACAAATAGGTCAATCTTAGAAGAAATCATCCCTGACTGTTCCTTAGAAGGTCAAATAATAAAGATGAGGCTAAAGTACTTTGGACATCAAATGAGAAGAGAGGATTCACTTGAGAAAGCTTTGATGCTTGGAAGGGTCGAGGGCAAAAGAAGAAGGGGACGGCCCAAGATGAGATGGCTAGATGGTATCGTGGAGACAATGGGCACAGAGCTGAGCGAGTTGAGGGGGATGGTGGAGGACAGGAGTGCCTGGCGGTCAGTGGTCCATGGGGTCGCAGAGGGTCGGAATCGACTGTGCGACTGAACAACAACAAAAATGATACTAGAGGTTTAACACCATGAAACCACCTGGAATCGGTATGCTGGAAGACTAGGAGATTCTCTGTTTCCTTTCATTAAATTACCTGTAAATTGTTGTAGGTGATTTATGGGTTTTAATCTACCTACCTATGCTTGTGAATACAAATATTAACCAAATCCTGTTACTTTGTGTAGTAAGCTGTAATAGAACTTACAGAGATGTTGACTCACCACATACTGATTCAGTGGGTGCTCTAGTCCAAATTACAGTGGTACCTTGTTTAAAGAGCATAATGCATTCCATGGGATTGTTCTTTAAGCAAAACCCATTGTAAGTGACCAATTTTGACTTCTGCCAAGGGGAATTGTGAACCCCAATTTAGTTGTTAAGCGAATTTTGGTTGGTTTTAGTTGTTAAGCAAGGTGATCATTCAGAGAAAATTCTGCTCTTAGAGTGAGTTAGTCTCTAAGGGAAGTGCTCTTTATATGAGGTTTTGTTGTACTATGCTAAACAGCAGATGTTAGCCATTGTGGCCATATCTGTAATATTATGTATCATCCTGGTCATTGTATCTTTAAAGAAAAGATAGAAGCCAAGGATATTGTAGATGATCAAAGGTCTTAATAATCAAGGGACTTGAGCAACTTCGATGTGAGGAAATGTCATTTAGATAAGTTAGTTTAAGGGGCAAGGGAAGAAAATGGGGGAAGTGAGTCTGGGAAGCCACAAGAGAGTGTTAAATCTTGCATGATGTTGACAAATATATAGGGAGATGATTTACTTGGTCATAACAGAAACTTTTGGGATCATCAGTTGAAGTGGCCAATGGAAGATGAGCTTGATTTATAGATTCTAGTTCCACAAAATGGAACATATTTTTTTATACCTTTTGTTATTTCACTCAGGTCTTGTTGGCTGCCTGCCTATAGGCAACTGATTGGCCTCTGTGTGAACAAAGTGATGGAGCTAATAGGAGTATCATCTAATTCAGCACATTTTTTCTTACTTTCAAAGAAAGGAATGGTAATTTTGGACATTTAGTATGTAGAATACAAATGAGTGGTCACAGATGTGAGCATATGGGCTCATCCAGATGGAATGTTTGTTCTAAAAATCTTAACTAGTTTGTCCTTCATCCTCTTACATCCCTTCCTGGTAGTTGGTGAGATCAACTTTTATACTGGTATTAAGCTGGTAATAAATGGGGTATGGAGGTTGATTTTGTAATCTCCATTGCCCCTCCTCAAATGCTTAGGGGTGTGTGGATGTGTATTGTGCTTCCACTTCCAGTCCAATATTGTTTCTCTTTAGAAATGACCTAGTGGATGTATGCTCTAATTCATGGCAGGTGATTTTCTGCAATGAGACTCCCCCAATTTTTTTTGAAGGTGACAGCCAATGGCATAGGAAGCAAAGCAGGAAAAAGAGAGACCAGAAGCACTGGATGTGGACAATGTGCAATGTAGGAAATGAAGCAAAGGGGTAACAGAGAAGCTAGGAAGCCTAAGCACTAACCATCCTTGTTATAGAAGTCATTAGAGGTGGCAAAAGTACTGTCAGTAGGCCACAGTGCCAGAAGGACAAGGAATTCATGAAACAAGTCCTAGAAACTGGCAGCATAAAGAAAGCATAAAATAACAGTAACTTTTGGAACAAAGGCAATATTCGGAGAAGTCCAATACTGTATGTATATATGGGAGGTACAGTACTTGAACCTATTTTCTATGAAGCAGGATTCTAATCCTAGTTAATTATTTATTTTTGATTATGCAGAAGGAAAAAGAACATAAAGGTAGACAAAAAGAAAATGACAGAAAGCTTTGTGTAATTTAGCTTCATCGTGAGAAATCTCTCACTTCCTGAAATAAGTTTCTGAAGTGTAATATACAATCTATAAGAATAAAAAAAAAATTGGAGTTAGAAGAATAAATGAGTTGTGATAATTTATTCTTATTTGGTGTATAAATTATCTTGTTGTTATTATTTTTAAAAAACTCTTCCAGCAGTTCTTAGAAATGGGAAATTTACAGGATATACTTGATTTGAACTCATATTACACTGTAAAATTCTGAAGAGCAAAAGTAAAGAAGTCTACAGAGAGCTATTAAATGAGAGTGCTATATTTAGTGGGTGGAGAAGAACCCACTGAATAGATTAAGCTATACTGAAACTGTTCTCTGATTAGATCAACTAGAGCTGCTTATTGGGGTTTTTTTAAAGCCAGCTACAATGAGACTTATAACTTGGTGTGATAGGAAGTCGCTACTTGTTTGGTTGATGAATGCTTCTCATCAAAGGATCATTCATCTGGTTTTCTCTTTGTTGTATCAGTGTAATAAAACCTCTTCATACTCAAAACTAGTTCCATTGCCTTGTCCCTAACCTGCAGTGTTCTTTGCTCATGATTTCTAGACCTGTATCAACACTTCAACTCCCTTCTGACTGATGCTTAAAAGTCTGACTTAAAAGGTAGCTTCCTCTTGGGCAAAACAGGCTCTGTACTGGGCAGACATCAGGCAGTTCAAAGGGGCATGTTGGAAATATAGTAAAAACAAAGAAGAATATGATGTATTTTGCCATTGGTGTACAAAGAAATGCCTATTTTTAAAGAACAGCCACAGGCAAGAGCCTTGCTGTGCTCTTAATGTGTAAAAAACTGGGCATGATTATGACTATTCTGTGGCAATGGAATTGCACAACACTAATGATAACAGGGGTGTCAATTTTGTTAGGAAGCTTTGCTAACAGTTATTTCCTTAGTTACCTATTTTAGGCTTCCTCCCTCCTTTCTTTCCACCCTTCTCTATCTAGACCAGGGGTTCTCAACCTTTTCAAGTTGGGGGCCAGGTCACTTTCCCTCAAATAGTTGAGGGGGGCGGCGAACTGGTTGTCCCCCTGCCATTTACGGCTGTTGTAAATGAGTCTGTGGCTAATTCCGGTGTTGGTGCCACCAGCGGCGGCTGGAGCAAGGGCAGAACCAGATTACTTGGTGCTGTGGGCCGGATTTGGCCCACAGGCCGTAGATTAAGAACCCATGACCTAGACATTGTGACTGGCCCTACACTTTTTCTCCTCCCAGTGTGGGTTCATTCTGTTGGTTTATTTAATTGTAAGATTGATGCTGTTGTCACTGAAAAGTCCTACAAGGGCATGATAACAGTTCATTATTGGTTAATGGTAAGGAATAATTCCCCAGGGGCCTATTGGACAAATGGGTTCCTGACCCATAATACTAACAGCCCAGTGTCCCTCCCGGTCTGCTGATTGAGGATGGCTGCTAAAGCTAGGGATCTGTGCTAATCCTTGGGGAAGAAAAGCAGTGGGTTAATGGGATGGCTGTAAATGGTACCTGATAAATTACTGAGCCATCAGTTCATATAGGTGAGACTGAGGTCAGTCCTTTTGTTTCTCATCAGAAGGAGCAGAATCAGCAGATGGGCCATAGTAAAATAAAGGGGACTGGAGTGCTCTGTGAATTGATGTAACACTACTAGTGTGAGTGAACACAAATATATTTATTTGTATTGCTTCCACCAAATGTTCCCATATGATTCTTTGCGTGCAGCAGGGTTATAAGAATAGAATTACAGTAATACCTCGGATAACGCTAAGACTTGGTTCCACAAGTCTTGGTGTTATCTGATTTTTAGTGTTATCCAATGCATGTTAAAATCATATGGGATGGATCGGATAACGTTAAAGCTCTATAGAGATACATTGTAACCGCACAGGCTTTAGTGGTTGTTATCTGATCCATCCCATAGGACCTTAACGTTATTTGATCCAATTCTCCTCCCCAGATTACTTAACGTTATGCGATTTTAGCATTATCCGAGGTAAGCGTTATCTGAGGTATTACTGTATATGTAGTTTTAAATGATGAGAGCATAACATTTATTTTGTCTTCTATGACAGTGGCAATTTTTCCTAGGTGTCCAATTTTTAAATTTACACATGGGAATCTTTAAAATGGATTGTATCCATCTATGATGAATGGGGAATACTTAAAATATATTCCATGTGTCATACGTATGCCCATATAGGTGAAGGAAAGGCCAGTGTTAATGAAGCTTGAGTACTCTTGGGACCACTGAAATATTGTCTTGTTTTATTGCTAACAAAGGCATCCAATAAACATGCACAAGCTTAAATTATAGCTGTATTCTGTGATGCGGCTGCTGTGAACAATTTTCCTACACTGTGGACATGCAAAATGGGGTTAGCAGAAATGGGGAGTTGACTCAATTCCCCAGGCCCCAATAATTAAACCTCATAATTCACAACCGCTGTGTTGATGTGTTTTTGTTCTTCTGAGTGGCTTTGAATTTCAAGATGCTTTCTATAATGAATTAGATATATTTTTGCTTTGATGGCTAAAATTTGGTCTGTTTGATATTTTGGATTTCATAAACTTAAAACTCCACTGAAGGGAATAATCAAACTGGATAGTTTTACACAGTTTCTGTGTCAAAACCCAGGAATGAGCTTGTCATATCTTGTTCCCTGACCAGGTCCACACAACATTGGAACTAGTCCCATTAAACTTCCTTTCATCATCCCATTTGATCAGGAGGAGAAATTCAGAAACTTGTATTTTTAAATTAATCCCAGTCTGCCATGCTGATCAGAAATAGAACTGTAGTTGATGATAGTTTCCACATGGAGATTTGCTCGAAATTATCCATAGTTAATGTAAACCACAATTTAGATGACTCAATAAATGGTGGTGAAATAAAAGAGTGGGATGAAGCATTTCTAAAATCCTTCTACTTATGTGAAGCAGAAGAAGTGTGTGTATTCAATTCCACTGCATTTTTTCATGTCATACTAAACCGTGGCTTAATGCTGGCTTCTGCAACATGCTTGAACATGTTAGACTATAATCCCATCATTCTCTGATAGCATGTTTAGGATTGTCCCATGTGGAGTGTAGCTGATGGAAAGAAGGTTAACAGCTGTCCTATAGTTTAATATAGGACAGCCCAAACTATGGCCCGGGGCCCGGATGCATCCCCTGATGCCAATTCATCCGGCCCGTGAAGCCCTCATCACTCCTGTAAGTGGAAGTAAAACACGCCCATACAGGCACGTTTTACTTCTGCTTCCAGGAGCGACGAGGGCTTCACAGGCTGGATGAACTGGCATCAGGGGATGCATCCGGACCCCGGGCCTTAGTGACTGGTTCCCTGAACCATGTGATCAGCCCACGGCTCAAAAAGTTTGGGCACCCCTGCTTTAATCCTTTCCCCCTTTGCTTTATGCCTGATTAAAATAGTTAGAAGAAAGATCCATGGTGAGAGTATTGCTATGTTCTAGCAGAATCCATGCTCTTGTAGTCACTGGATAGTTATGTTAGAGCTCTTTTAAATCATTTCTTATATATATAAGCAGCTGGTTATCGATGAGAGCCTTTCACTGCTAAAAGAATGCTAAACTGTGGGAAAGAGATTGGTGAATCAGATTGGGGAATATTGTGGGCAGTAAACAGCAGCTGGGCCAGCATTAAGTTAGTTCAAGTGCTTTGGAATGAAATACAGTCAGGAAATGGATTTTAGAAATACAGTAGATGCGATTTAGATCAGACTAATTCAATTGGAGAACCCTATTTTATTTTAATTTTTGCTCCTATTTTGGAAAGCTTTCATTGAGACTGTATTTTATGATTGAAATAAAATATTTGATTTTGAGAACTGAATTTTAAAAAGAGGGTTAATAATTTCCTCCCATTAAGAAAAGTGAACACAATTTCTATTTCATTATTGTAATGCATTGCTGTGATGGTGTAGTATTTAACAAGTAAGGCTTTATGTTTATTGAATTATCTCTACGTTTATTTCTGTAGCAGTTACAACTTGCTCTATATTTTCTGCACCGAGATGTGGCCTTTAAGCTGCAAGTGTGCTTCTCCAAACTCTACAAATGTATAAGTCCAATGGACATGGATTATTTTTTATGTCCTTGAAACATTGAAGCTTTGCACTAATTCAAAAATAAATATACAGCAATATGCAACATAATGCTGGAGTAATAGACCCAGTGATGGGATGCAACAGGTTCTCACCAGTTCACCAGAACTGGTAGTAACTTTCCCCACTGTCCCAGAGAACCGGTATCAGCTTTTGGGGGGAACCACCTTCGGGGCTTACCTTTTCACTGGTTCCCCCACTGTGCATACGCACCAAGCACTTGGTGTACATGCATGCCTACAGTGCTTGATGCGTATGCATGGCCTCCTTGCTGGCCTCCTTGCTGTCCTTGTGTTGTGAGTGGGTGGGTGGGTTGAGGTGTGTGTGTGTGTGTGTGTGCTTATTTTTATTTTATTATTATTATTTTATTTTATTTTCCGTTGGCTCTGCCCACAATGTCATGACATCATGATGTTAGTTCCGCCCACACTGTGATGACATCATGGTGGGGTAGTAAAATTTTTGACATCCCACCACTGAATAGACCTATCTATTTCATAAGATGAACAGATTTACAGTATACAACTTTTGCATATCAAAATCCATTTTGACCTAAAAGATATAGAAAGATGTTGTGACAGTATATTTTTAAAGTAAGATGTAGGGATTACTTCTACATTATACTCTACAAGCTGTGCTGTTCTGTTCTGCATTGCCTATCTTCATTCATGGAGCTTTAGTGGAATACTGTAATGCTTTAATATATTTGTGTTCATGCAAATATTTCTGACCTAAATACTTTTAAAAGGAAATAAAAAAGTGATTACAAGGGAGGGGTTAAAATTCAGAGCATAGCTTTTCATGGTAAAGCACACGATTAAGAATTCTTGGAAACAAGTTTTAAAACATTTTATTGCACATTTTCTTTTACAGTATATAGTAACATTACGGTCCTCTTCAAAGGATTTTCAAGCTCTTTAATATAATTTGTTTTCTGATTTAACATCTTCTGTTCCTGTTGCCTTTTGTTTTGTTTTTGTTTTGGAGAGGCTGCAGTCCTGATCCTATGAGTGAGTGGCCTAGTTTTTATTGACTTCAGTGGCCCCAAACATCACAAAATTAGGTCGTCCAGCTTCTCTACTGCTTGCATGCTTAGGGATCAGCAGACTAGCATGCTCAACAGGGGATTGTCAATCATTAGTGTGTGCCAGAAACAGTGTGTACAGTGGGAAAACTTAGAAAGGTATACTGTAATAGTATTTAATTTTAAGATAAACAACATGTGTTGCTTATGAACAGCTATTGCTTAAAGTAGTTTTACAAAAGCATTTATTTGTGAAGTAGTAATCTCATGAATGCTAGTTTAGTTTTTGCTGGTTGGGATATTCTGAGAATTGTATCCCCAAAACAAAGTAAATTTTCAAACTCCTGCTTTTTGTGCAGGTAAGAGCAAGATCACTGAATGCCTAGAGCTTTATGTCCCAAATTCATATGTCTTGGGACTTGTTGTAAATAAATTCTAAAGGAAGTTGAAAGGAAAAATAGGATCGGAAAAATGTGCCCATTTTACAGGAATCTGAAACAAGATACAATGGTGTTTCGCTTAAGGAGCAAATTCGCTTAAAGAGCAATCATGTGGAACGCATTATGCTCTTTAAGCGAGGTACAACTGTACTTGACTAATGAAGAATGCACTTTGTAGAAAGGAGTGGACTGTTTTTATTTTGGAAGCTATTCTTATTGGAGGCAACAATATAAGTGTTTACAGTACAGTAATACCTTGATAACGCAAAAACTTGGTTCCACAAGTCTTGGTGTTATCCGATTTTTAGTGTTATCCGATGCATGTTAAAATCCTATGGGATGGATCGGATAATGTTAACGCTTCATAGAGATACATTGTAACCGCACAGGCTTTAGCGGTTGTTATCCGATCAATCCCAGAGGACCTTAACGTTATTCGATCCAATTCTCCTCCCCAGATTACTTAATGTTATGCGATTTTAGCGTTATCTGAGGTAAACGTTATCCGAGGTATTACTGTACTTCCTTTCCCTCCTAATCTAAGCAAAGGGGTTGGCAGGCATCATGGAGAGCAAACACAATCGAACAATAATCAACAGAGTTTCCAGCCATCATATTTTGAAAAGTGGAAATGTCCCTGCAAGAGTTCTTTGTTTGGTCTTGTGGATTAATTTTTCTTTTACAGAAGCTCTTTGTTCAGAGCCTTGGTGTATTGGAAAGTGAAGTGGGGAGGGGAAGGGAGGAACAGAGTACAGGTTAGAAGGCAGAATAACAATCACAGCTGCAGTTTAGGCCTTTGTACACTGCACAAATGCGGATTCAACCTGGGAACAAAGGATGTGTTTTTGGAAAACAATAATAAGGAGGTAGAACGTTTCACCTAAAACCTTTGCATGTGTATTTGTTTTTGTGTGTGTTTGTATGCATGCAAGTTTAGTTTACAACAAGACTTACAGGCATACAAACCCTAGGAAACCACAGGGACAGTACTCACTAGAAATGTTTTGGCTTTGTACTTGTGTAAGTAATAAAGCAAGTAAGTTCCAGAGGGAATGACACTTTGCAGGTCATAACAGCTGCATGTCACTGGCAATGTGTTGAGGGCTTCATTGGCATTCTGCAGAAATAACAGAAGGGAATCCAGTCCATCAAATAGCTTGAACTCTCTGGAGAAACGCTGGGAGTTTTTCACCCCCAGCTCCCACCGACTTTGCAGAGGGATGTAGATTTTGAGTGAACAGTAGTGGGAATAAAATCCAGCAGTTGCTCTGTATGACTGAAGAATAATCTGCTCTCTAACAATTGCTTGCTTCAGAGGAAACATATTTTCTTTTCCTTTGATGGTGGCAAAATCATCTGCTGCATCTGGATGGCTTACAAAGTGCTTTCCCCTAATGGCAGATTCTATCCCCTATGCAGTGGTGTGTTGGATGTGGGCAACTGTAAGAAGACAAGGAGACTACAGTCTCCTAGTTGTACAATGAATGGCTGGGAACAAGTCAGACTTGTCACTCAGGAAACTGTCATACTGTTAAATTCATTTTATCAAAGACCAGAAGAAAAAGCTGCCCTTTGACCAGCTGGAATGCCTATTAAGTAATTTCCAAAGTGCATTGCTTACTTACTTCAGTGCACTTTGTATTTGCATATAATTTCACTGTATTTCCATTTCAAATTTATGTTAAAGGAAGATAGTACTCTTAAATAATTGTCTGCTTAAACTTTGTTGTGTCCTTTACCCTGACTCTTTAAAACCCCTACAGCTATCTTTATTAAAGATGATTCATGTTGTTGCTTCTAATTTGTGTCCTCCTTTGTACTTTCTGACACCATGTTCCATCTTGTTGTTTTCTTCTATAGAACATGGAGGATTTATACAGTAGAAGTATGATTAGAACAATTTAAATACCAGAGTATGCACATATATTTTTTAAAAATAGATCTTAAATAAAATCAAAGAATTCTAAAGAAGGCTAGGTGAGCCATAGTAGTTTTAGATGTTAGGGTAACACAGGGTTTTTATATTTTCAGTTGGTTGGGGAAAGAGGTCTGTTCAGCCCCACTGATCTGCTTTGGAAAGTAGAGCAACTGAAATTCCAACAGAGCACTGGGAAGTGATAGCTTTTCCTGTGACTACAACTAAAACTATGCACTTATAATGTTCTTTCATCAGACACATGAAAAGGTACACCACTCCAGCAGTTTTTTTGGAAGTCAATAAATAAGTACCGGCAAATAAATATCCCCACATCTTGAATACCATATAATACTACATGAACCCATTAAAAACAACAATGTACATATAAAAGGAAGGTAGTCTATTTGGTCTGAGATGTTGATGTAGTACACAAAATTAGACTGTCTCTTTTCTCTTAAGTCTGAAGGATTGAAAGATTGGGCAGCACCCAATGTTGCTTAAAACTGATGTTTTTGTTTTGTTTTGTAGGAACTCACACTGAGCTGCACATCAAGGTAGATTTCTTTGCAAGCTAGAAATGGCAAAATCTCATAAGAATTTCCTTATTAGGTTTGCTTATGCTCATGACAAGGAAAATTCCAACATTCCATCAAAAGGCCCCATTGACATTATTTTAATTTATCGATGCTAATTCAAACTGAAAAGGATGGTTATTTCTAGGGAATGTTTACTTTGTCTTGTGTGCATCTTTGCTTTGATGGTGCCTTGAAATCTTTAACATCAAGATTTCTTTAGAGTGAACCTATGAACATGATATCCTGCTCTAGAAACCATACGAAACTTAACTCAAAATGCAGATGAATTCTGCTTTTCTCAGACAGGAGAGTTCTGCATTTTACAAGTTATCCATTTTGGATTTTGTCCTTTTCGATTTTGGAAAAAGTATTATCATCACTCCTAATTTTTCCTCCTCTTTCTTTTTTTGCTCTTAGGAGTTCAGACTCTGAAGAAGCATTTGAGACACCAGAATCCACAACCCCTGTGAAGGCCGCACCGCCACTACCACAGCCACCACCTGAAATTGCAGCATTTGATATAGAAGAACAGGAAGTGAAACCTCAACTTCTGCCAGAAGATGCAGGTATCAATTGTAGAATAAATCGAGGTGGGAATAATGCTCCGTCTAAGAATGGAAGGGGCATTGGGCTCTCCCCCTCACAGTGAATTTGAATAATCATGGGGACCAGTTATATTGTTAACTGACAGCGTCTGTGCTTTGTTTATAGAAGGTGTTCCAGAATCTCCACATAGAGTTTTAAAAAATCCAGAGAGGGACAACTGCATATGCCACTAAATCTTGAATTAGGCCAGTGTCTTGACTATGCAGTGGCTCAAGTGATTAAGATGCTGAACTCACTGACTGGAAGGTCAGAGTTCAATTCCCGAGTACTGCAGGATGGAGTGAGCTCCAGTCTCTGTCCCAGCTCCTGCCAACCTAGCAGTTCGAAAGCAAGAAATTGCAAGTAGATAAATAGGTACCACTTCGGTGGGAAGGTAAACAGCATGTTGAGGCATACCTGCCACATGTCCATGGAAACATCTACAGATACAGACAGTGCTGGCTCTTTGGCTGTAAACAGAGATGAGATACAGTGAATGGTTATAAGAACCCTAACCCTATTTGTTTATGGTTAGAAGAAGTAACTGTGTAACAAGAGTTCTTCTATTTTGGTTGATTTTTTTGCCCAAAATATCCAGTTTTATTGTGAAGGAATGGAATAATCTATTCCCCCCCAAAAAAACAACAACAACAACAACCCAATGACAATTCCCTCAACAATACATGTTTATTCACTACTCATTCTGGTGTAGTTTCTTATTTTGTAGCAGTCAATCTATTCTAGTAAAAACCCACTGAGAAAATCTTGTAAAATCACTTTTGTTGTTGTTTTTCTGTCAAACTATATATGGCTAGTGCAGGAGTTCTCAACCTTTTTAACCCAGGGCCCAGGTCACTCTCCCTCAGACAGCTTTGGGGGCCGGACAGCCATTTTGCCCTTCCTCTACCACATGGCACTTCCTGGTGTGGTGAAGGTGGTGGTGGTGGGATCACATGAAATGGTGCCGTGAGCCACAAGTTGAAAATCCCTGGGCTAGTGTATTGTTAATTCATCATAGGATTCCCACCTATATCTATCATGAAGATTAGTGAGTCAGTTCTTGCAACAAAACGTTGCACTGAAATGGTATCACATAAAATAATAGTATTAATATATCAGATTTTGTCCACTCTGACAGCCAAACAAGTTGTCTTTAGAAGATGGAATTCCTTAAGTGTCAAAAGGTCTGATTGTCACTGCTTTTCATGCAATAGGATTTTGGTCATGGACTCATTATTTAACATCTTTATTCTGGTAGTGAACACTAACTATTGGAAAAAGACACCCAGGAAGGTAGTGCTAAATGTTTTAGTAGGCTGACTTACATAGTTTCATTTTTGCCTTAAAAAGTCCAAGGAAGCTAGGGATTAACTAGTTAACAGAGGCAGCTTTTTGTTTAGTTCTTCTTGCCTCCTTGATACATGAAGATAGATGTTTGAGAATTACAGCTTCTGTATCCATGGAGATATATTCCAAGATCTTCCACAGATGCCTGAAATTGCAGAAAAACAGGAAACCCCCATAGTAACAGCACACATGCTGAGTCATACAAGCAGTGGTGGTATTGCATATGTCTCCATTGATCTTTCAGATGCACTCATGAAATGGCTCCCTTAGAAACACAGTCTGTTCCTTCTTAACATTACATATTGTAGACAGTGGCCTCTTGTGGCCTGCTCTGGTAATGAGCTCTCCCTCTTTCTTCTCCCTCTGCTATATCATGCCAGTATTGGCAAGTCTGTATTGGTTACCTATTGCATTCCATGCCAGATTCAAGGTGTTGGGAAGGAAAGCAAGGACCAAATCGAGTGCTTTTTCTGCCACATCTCCCACCCTCTGGAATGATTTGCTGCTGGAGATAAGATCAGCTTCATCACTGCTAAAATTTTGTATGTCTCTGAAGACTTACTTATTACAGCAGGTTTTACCCAGCTATTAATATCACTTGGGCTGCAGTATGATTTACCCTGAAGTTGGGCAATCTGCTGCTTTAATTTCCCAATTGTGTTTTTTTTCTGATTAGAGATTTTGTTTAATTGATGGTTCTATATCTCTGACGCTGTGGATTTTTGTTTTGTTATATAGATTGATAGGAGCTTCTTTAATGGATTTAGGTTTTTTTAAAATATAACTTATTTTCATATTGTTTGGTTGGTTTGTTTTCAGGTTTTATTTGTCATTATGATAAGGTTCTATATATTTGCAAGCCACCCTGAGAGGTACCTGCACCAAAAAATGTGGGGTATAAATGCAAAATACAGTTGTACCTCGCTTAAAGAGCATAATGCATTCCACAGGATTGCTCTTTAAGCGAATTTGCTCTTTAAGTGAAACACCATTGTAAGTGACCAATTGTGGGAGGGATTGTGAACCCTGATTTATTTGTTAAGCGAGTTTTTGGTTGGTTTATTTTGTTAAGCGAAGCGAACATTCAGAGAAAATTCTGCTCTTTAAGCGAGTTACTCTTTAAGCGAGACACTCTTTATGCGAGGTTTGACTGTACATAAATAAGCAAGAGAGCTCACAGTATTGCATTCTGAAATTTCTGCTGAGATACTTATCATCTGAACTTTTGATACAACCCATGCAATTCCAATATTTTATGTATGTTTGATTTCCCTAAGTCATGTCCTTGCTTTTATGTTTATTGTATTTATATTCTAACCCAGG
Source organism: Furcifer pardalis (assembly GCA_030440675.1). Taxonomy (NCBI): domain Eukaryota; kingdom Metazoa; phylum Chordata; class Lepidosauria; order Squamata; family Chamaeleonidae; genus Furcifer; species Furcifer pardalis. The sequence goes on along the minus strand of CP126890.1, from coordinate 226,160,890 downwards.
GGTGCCCAAACTTTTCAGGCCATGGGCCGGTCATATGGTTCAGGGAGTTGGTCACTTTGGTCTGGGGGCCGGATTCAGCCCCCAATGCCAATTCATCCGGCCCACGAAGCCCTTGTTGCTCCTGGAAGTGGAAGTAAAACACACCCACATGGGCTCATTTTACTTCCACTTCCAGGAGCAGTGAGGGCTTTGTGGGCCAGATGAATTGGCATTGGGGGCCGTATCCGGCCCCCAGCCCCTAGTTTGGGCACCCCTGTTCTAACCATTGCCTATTTCATGTCAGTCTAATTCTTGATTTAGTTCCTGGGTATTAGAGTTAGTCTTGTAGACAGGAACTTTCTGAATAACTCAATGGCTTGGGTATCTGGCTAGGGAGCCACAGGTTGGGATTTGGATTCCCCACTGTATGGGATTAAAAAATGCGCCTTTTCGTATTAAGAAGTTATTCCTGAAAGATCCAACTGATGACAGCATTTAAAGCCACATAGCAAATCTTTGACAGGCCTGTATGTGAAGGCATATATGTTATATAATGTAACCACAAAACTCGATCTCCTCTGATTAAATGTCAAGAGTAGTAAAACCTCTTTGTTGAGGTAGCTTTGAAGTGAAATGGCAGCATTCCAGTCCTTTCTGACTCACTTCTGATGTCAAAAGAGCAGGAGCTAAAGAAGCTTTTCTGCATCCTCAAAGCTTCATTGTGTGTCATTCATGTCCCTTTTGCCTGATGGCCCTTTTGCCTGATCATTCCCATCAATGCACTTAGCAAGATTCTTATTATAATGCCATAATATTATCCCTAACAAATGAGTGGGGTTTTAAAAATTTTCATGTAGTCAATGCAGTCAGAATGTTAGTTCATTCAAAATACATCATCCATTTCTCTGATTTGTTCTAATAGAAAGGAAATGTGTGCACATTGTTTTTGCTAATCACTTATGATTATTTGAGAGGGGAGAGAGAAATGAATTCATTGGACATAAATTTAATCTTGGGTTTAAGCGAAATAAATCTCAACCCAACTGTGGCATAATTACATGTGGAATCAACTGATATTTTTACATCCAGTCTGGTCCTTACCTTAATTTCAACTATTAGTATGCATTGCTTTATTGAGACTCATAGTACTCTTCTTTGTGTGTCTGTTAGAAGCAATTCCTATGGGACATGCTGCTAAATAAGAGGTACAGTATATAGAATTGCAGCCTAAGGCTCTAATCTAGGAGCAAGCATCATTAATCAGAAAAGGGGTTACTTATGAATAAGCATACATTGCATTCTGCTACGTGGCTACAATTGTACAGACGCTTATAAGCAAAACAGATCAGAAGAAATCCTGTTGTGTAAATATTGCATATACAAACTGATGATGTCATCAGCTATGGGCTTTTATCACTAAAAGTTTTTTATTCCTCCCTTCCCCAAGTTCTAAGGCTGTCTAGGAATCTTATTTGACTTGGGGAAAATATTTTAGGGCCTATAGATGGAAGTGGGAATAATTTAATATCCAGATACCACATGGAGGATTGATGTCATCAGATTTTGACATTCAGATTTTCACATTCCAAGATTTCCCCAGGTAAAAAGGAATCACTAAGGATCCTAAGAAATTTGTGGAGAAATATTTAATTGTGAATAAAAACCCACGGTGTAAATTTATGCAACAGGATTTCAACTACCAAATTTGCTGGTTCTTACTGCTGAGATTTACTATCCTTTAAACTGTACCTAATCATCAATTTATGAGAAAGTCCTGCATCCATACAGAATTGTTAGTGTCTCTTTAAAATGAATTTGATCAGTGTCCAAAACTGAACTAATTGTGTGAAAAATGAATTGTGGCTCATCTGGCAAGAGAAAACCTAATTTAAAACATGCAGCAAGAGTAAATCCAAACACAACCCTTAGAATGGGGAAATTCCCCTTGCACCGAACTCTGGTTTTAGTAACTTGCATAACATGGGAAGGGGGAAACTTAATCATTTTCTCTTGTATTGCAATCTTGAGGACTATTCTTCCTCTGAATGTATTGATTGCATTGAGAAGAATTCCTCATTTGATACCAATTGGTGTCCCATTGCTAGATATAGATAAGAATTCTGACTTTTTTCATCTTACTTGTTTTTTTAAAAAAGGGCTAGGGAAAAATATCTGTTTTACAAGAGAGTAAGATTTCCATCAGGGGTCAATCTTGGAAATTTTTCCCATGTTTTCCATACTTGGTGTATTTCTGTTAAGCACATGAACTAGAAAACTGAAACTGTTGCTTTTCTACATGGACTAATTTAAAGTACAGTTGTACCTCGCTTAAAGAGCATAATGCGTTCCACAGGATTGCTCTTTAAGCAAGTTTGCTCTTTAAGCAAAACACCATTGTAAGTGACCAATGGGGGGGGGGGGAATAGCGTACCCCGATTTATTTGTTAAGCGAGTTTTTGATTGGTTTTATTTGTTAAGCAAAGCGAACATTCAGATAAAATTCTGCTCTTTAAGTGAGTTACTCTTTAAGCGAGGTGCTCTTTATGCGAGGTTTGACTGTAGTAGCATCTGATGGCCTGTTATGTCTTTGTGGTCAATATAGGCCTGTCCTTTTTTTACTGTGAGCTTGTGCTTAGAGATTCACCAAGGGAATTCTGCACACTCTACCTGGCATCTCAGTTACATTTCTCTGAGGGAGTGAAGAATCTTCCAAACACTGCCTTCATCCTATGGAGGTGGCAAGACTAATCTGGAAAATTCAGTGATAGCAAGATATCATTCAGTAGCTTCACAAGTGGGATTATCCTCAAATTTGCTGGAGAGGTAGAAAGAGCTAAACCAGTGCTTTCCAACCTTTGGTCCTTGGACTTCAATTCCAAAATAAAGCCAATACAGTCAAAGTTCTGACAACGTTATGACTTGGTTCCACAAGTCATGACATTATCCGATTTTTAGCGTTGTCCGATGCATGCATCGAACAATGCTAAGAAAAAGCCCTGACTTTAGGGGCAAACCACGCGGTTCGTCCCTGAAGTCATCTCTGCGTTTGGGGGTTGGATTAGGTTACCCAATCCAACCCCCAACTGTAGTGATGACTAAGAGTGCAGGAGGGTCAGGGGAAAGGCGCTTGCTCATGCCCCTTTTCGCGGGCGAGTGAGCGCCTTCCACCCGACCCTCACTTACTCTTAGCCATCGCTAAGAGTGTGGGAGGATTGGGTGGGAAAGTTGCTCACTTGTGCCCCTTTTCGCGGGTGGGTGAGCGAGCACCTTTCCCCCGACCCTCCTGCACTCTTAGCCATCGCTACAGTTGGGGGTTGGATTGGGCTACCCAGTCCACCCACCAACCGCAGCGATGGATCACTGGGGGTGTGTGGATTGGGTAGATGTTCTACCCAATCCACACACACACACAGACGATTGCCCCAGATAACACTAAAGTATCGTTATCCAGAATCGTTATCCGATGCAAGTTTTTTCCCGATTCTAGCATTATCCGATGCAATCGTTATCCGAGGTATTACTGTATACTGACTTAGGCTTCTGGAAATTGAAGTCCAAGAGCCAAAGGATAGGAGACACTGATCTAAACATTCCCGCCACACTCTTTGTGATCTCTGTAACTTTAAGCCCTTTTTCTGACTTTGTGCTTCTTTCATTTTCTTTTATAACAGGAAAACATCTATAGGTAAGGTACAGAGATGAGTTCATTGTTATGTCTAGTTTGTGCCTGAGAAGGGAGCTTAGAAGCTAAGGTCCTGTAAGGGTTCATGGAGAGGGATTGGTCTCTCATATCAACTAAGAAGGTGCGGGAGCACTCACTGTATTTTTGAGGGTGTCTTTGGCTCAAAGGATGCAACTGACAAGGCTTATGGTTGCATCCATGTCTAATGTCTCAGATAATAAGATGCTGAAACATGGCTGGTAGGAGCCCTTGCATTGTGTAGTTCTCCTTTCCAGCCATTAATTGTTCACCAAACTTCCCTAGCTCTCTATACCCCATAACATCTCAAAAGTCCAATATTCTTTTGATTCTATTCCTCATCATTTAGATTTGTATGTTTTGGTTGCTGCTTAAACAGACAGGGAACTTTTACTGTCTAGAGATTCCTGTGGGCCCCATCCAGTCTGAGGAACTGTAATGGAACTGTTGAAATTGTGATGTAAATTATTTTCAGTTTGGATCTTCATCATATATGCCCCTTTCCCTGCTTTATATAGAAAGCAAACATTAATTGCTTCTGCCCAAGGGTGGCAAAGTATAAGCTGTAATTCTGACAGTCCACATTAATCAGGTCCACATTAATAATATATTGGTCAGAGATCTCAGAAATTCATAGCACAAAGACCATTAGGAAGCTGTGGGTTAGTCAATATTTATTTAACTAATCTCCCTTGGAAGGTTGTTCTGAAGTTAAACTACCGCTAAGAGTTGTTTTAAGGACAATAAAACTGCACTCATTAAATTAATCCAGCAAATGTATTTGGAACTCCCTTTCCTTTAAAATGTATGTCTGTCATTCTGAGGCTGGATGTTCTGTACAATAGATATGATAGGTTTGTACATGTCAGCAGGTAAATCTGAACTGGACCAAAACACAAGGAGAGCCGACAAATAGAATAGATTGTTAGTGTTTTTGGAAGATTAATCACAATGGTCTGTTGGGCTCTGAGTCATATTTTATGAGACGGTTTTGAATAATCCCCTATCATTTAATGAGAAAATCATTGTTTTTTCTCCTTCAACATTGACACACACACCCCAAAGGGAGCTAAGCCTGTGCGGTTACAATGTATCTCTATGGAGCTTTAACGTTATCCAATCCATCCCATAGGATTTTAACATGGATCAGATAACACTAAAAATCGGATAACACCAAGACTTGTGGAACCAAGTCTTAGCATTATCCCAGGTATTACTGTATTGATATATCATGGTTGGTATAATTCAGCAACTTCTATCGAGGATTATGTTTGACCTGCCCTTAACTCTCAGCTTTCACTTATTATGGTATCTGAATAGTTTTCTGATGATATAGGTTTTCTTTGCAGCTACAAAGTATTTTTATCTTTTTAAAGTGTATTTGTAAAAACGTAAGAACAGGTTTTTATAATTGAAGTTAGTTTTGGATGGAATTGATCCTGATCTTCTTACAAGTCATTTTCCTCCTTATTCTTACTCCCCCTGTCTTTCTTTGTTGTTGTTTTTTTAACTTCCAGCCCTGTTACCTTGATTTTCTTTGGCCCTAGAAAATCGTGTTTTAAAATATCCATGTAGAGAAAGAGGAAAAAAGACTGCAAGTTCAAAAAGGAATTGTTATTTTTAAAGAAAAAGAAAACTGTTATTAGTAATAAATACTGTATGTGTAATCTGTTTTTATCTTGAAAAATTTGTCCCATGAATAATCACTTTCTACTTTCTTTTGCTAGGATTTTGTTCTGATACAGTATCAATAACTGAAGTTTCATACAACGAGTCAGTTGAAGAAAGTCCGCTCCACCCTCCTCCCCATTCACTTTCCACTGTTTTTGATGAAGACAAGCCTATTGCAAGCAGTGGGACTTACAACTTAGACTTTGAAAGCATTGAGGTGGTGGCGTCTCTGCAGTCAGTTGACCATAGCTCTCTAGAGACCAGAACCAGTGACTCTAAGTCACATGTTCGAAGGAAATCTACAGATTCCGTTCCAGTCTCCAGATCTACTTTGTCTCGGTCTCTTAGTCTGCAAGCTGGCGATTTTGATGGAGCATCCTTTCTGGGTAATGGTGAGACAGCTGGCTCAGCAGCAGATGCGTTCAGTACTGGTTCAAGCAGTGCTTCCAGTACCCTTAAGCGGACAAAGAAACCCAGGTCAGCTTCCTTAAAGAAAAAACAGCTGGGGATAAAGTGTCCGGAAGTTCCACCAGTGAAAGAGCCAGAAGTATCTGAGGTCAAGCAAGATCCTGTTGCATCAAGTGAAGAAAAAGTATCTGAAGAAAAGTTGGAATCCACTGCACCTGAGTGTGCTCAGCCGGCTGGAAAAGAGGAGTCCACTGTTGGTCCAGCAACATCCTGTATCTTAGACTCAAATAACACTGAGGAGATTAATACATCTGGCGCTGTAGATGGTAAAGTACAGAACTCTTCCTCTGCCAGCAAGGAAACACCTCTTCTAAAGACAGCACCAGAAGCCGTGGAGGTAATCCCTTCAGATACTGGTGGGCAAGACGATCCTCCAGTGAAAGGCTTAGCAGTCAGGCTGGAATTTGATTACTCTGAGGAAAAGGGCAGTGGGGAAGAACAACAAGGAAGTCCCCCTTTGCCCAAAAAAGTGGTTAAAAAGCCTGGTGCCAAAATGCCGCTCAGGAGGCCAAAGATAAAAAAGACGGGGGAGAAGCTTGACAATGCCCCCACCACCCCAACCAAGGTCCCCGTCGATCCAAATGAGATCCCTCTTTCCACCGGCGCTTACACTTTTGATATTGACAAATGGGAAGACCCAAACTTCAATCCCTTTTCTTCCACTTGCAAAATACAAGAGTCTCCGAAATTGCCTCAGCCAGTGACAACTGCCTACACTTTTGATCCAGACATATGTGAGAACTCCATGGATCCTTTCAAGACTTCGTCAAAAGTAGCTGTCTCGCCCACAAAATCTCCAGCCTCCTTTGAAATACCAGCTAATGCTGGTGAAATCAATGGAACTGAAGGAGACGGTCTCAATAAGCCTGCTAAAAAGAAGAAAACACCACTCAAGACGTAAGTCAGAGTGTAGAAAAATGTAAAAGTTCTCTTCATCCAAAAACAAGTTGGCTCACTTACATGTATTTATATTTATACAGTGTGTTGTTATTTGCACAGTGTTACAAGTATGATGCAAGGTTGCTTCAGGACATCCATCTCCAGTAAATTTTGGCTGTTTTAAATATCACACATATTCTCATAGATGTGTTAAAAAGAAAAAGAAAATGGCTGTGTAATACAAGAGTAGCTTAGTGGTTTAGGTGTCTGACTGCAGAGCCAGTGGCTGTGGGTTCAGTTCCCCATTTTGCTTCCCTGGAGAAGACTCAGTCTATGTAGTCATGGGCAAGTTGCACAGTCCCAGTGCATTTCCAGAAGAAGAGAATGGCAAGTCACTTCTGAATATTCTGTACCTAGAAAGCCCTGGGAAAGAGTGCCATACTGTACTTCATATTTGAATTGACAGCACCTAGTTATCAAGTAGCAAGGTTCAGCACAAAACATTTGCCGTCTGAGGCAGAGGAGCACATGTCAAGCTTCTCCTCCCTTTGATCAAAATCTACAATCCTCTAAACCAGTTAAGTATTTTTAGCATTTAAGGCAGAATATTTTGCAAATACCTCTCTTTTTCCTTCATGTCAATAACAATGCTGTCATAAGTAAAACAACTAAATGTTTCCTGCCCTTTCAGGACACTTTCAGGACACACATTAAGTCTAAGGACTTAATGGGGGGCCTAGCCCTGATGAATAAAAACCCTGATTTAATAAACTTATTCTACAGCACTAAAATGTTTAAATACATCAAGCTTTTGAGCTGTCCAAAACTCTTCTTCAGGTTCAAATGTTAAACAGTTTCCAGACATGAGGAAAATTGTTTTATTTTAATAAGGGGAAATTCTGGCCAGCTGTGTGGACTGTTCTTGAAGGCAGATGACTTATGAGGCAAAAAAAATTATGGAAAAGAAAGGTGCCATCAGTTTATAGTCTTTCCTGTAGACAGAAATGTCAGTGCAGACTCTGTAGATTTGTTCTTTGCGTTGGACAAGATAGAGAACACCTTGGAGCAGAAAAACTGAATGCCTTTTCATTTTTCAGCATTTAAGAAGTAGCCCCCGCCCCCTTTATCATGGTTCTCTCATCTTAGAGATTCCCTCTGTGGGTCCACATCGGCTAACAAGTAAAATCTTTGGCTGAAGTTTTGATGACTAATGGATAGCATTCTGGCCCACAGGGTTCTTTGGGTTCTTAAGAAATATAGCTATGCTTGTGGTATTTCATCATGGTAAACAAAGTCCTTTGGATCTCTCCCCTCTTTTCTTTTCAAATACTGTATGTGATACAGCTGTTCAGTTCAGGGAGTTGAGCCAAATAAGGAGAGGTGTTCACCGGATTAACAGCTAATCTGCAAAGCCTTAGTCATGTGAATACAGTTCATGTAGTTTTATATGAATAGGGCTGTTTACATAGTCAAAAAGCAATCTTCCCTTCAGTCCAGAGTACTTCTGTTCATTTCAGTGGCTTGCCTCTTGTGTGGGATGTATCACATAAGCAAGAAGTCACCACAAGTGCTACTGAAGTGAGTTTACTTTTCTGTTCCTGGTTCATGCCTTTGTTTAAGGAGGATTGCTGTTAGATAAACCACATAGACTATAAGTGATGGTGAACCTTAGCACTCCAGGTGTTCTTGAACTTCATTTCCCAGAAACTATGATCAGCAAAAGTGCTGACTTGAGCGTCTGGTAACACCTGGAGTGTCAAGACGCACCATCATGGGACTAGAGGGTTACAAGATTGAAATTTCTGCCCTTTGTTAATGAAACATGAGGTGATGAGACATTTTTATGATTAAATTTGTCTTATAATATTTTTCACAAGAGCAGGTGATACAATCTTGAAAGGTAAGGTTTGCAGACTCCATGCTGCTCCTTATGAATTTCTTCTGTCCCTTGTTATGTTGTATTTTTCATGTGGGGTGAATCTGCCTCATTGGCTGTTGGTTCCTGAAAGCAAAGCTTAACATTTACTGTTGCTGTGTTTTCATATTTTTGGAAAATTTCTTGCTTTTGAAAATGACATGCTTGACATAGGTCCAGAGGTTGCCTCTTTCTCTCTTTCTCTCTGTTTTGAGTTAGTGCCTTGCTGAATCAGAAGCACTCTTTACCTTTACTTGACAGTTCTAAAAGGGGGAAATGATTTTTAGGTCATCTGATAAATGCTTGCAGTGTTATCAGGAACTCATCTCTACTGATATAGATTTCATCCTTTCTCATCACTGACCCAACTCCTTAAAATTTAGTTTTTAATAGGGGCTTTAAAAAACTTCCTTTGAGTTCTAACCATTGCATTTATTGAAAGCCAAACAAAATGATGTAAATATGAAATAGATATTGGCTGCATTCACACAGAATGATCAGCTAGGGCTTCAGAAAAACACAATTTATTGCTCTCAAATACCATACTTACCCATGTTACCAATCACAACTGCTTGGTTCTTCTTTGCTGTCAACTATAGTCAGTGTAACCAGATATTAAAAGGGGGACTCAGGTTTGATGTAACACTGAAGCTATAACTTGATACATGTTGCTTGCAACTAAGCCAGAAATTTGAAACCAACAGCACACCATAACTTCAGATTTTGCCTTATTACAAGGGAGACCTCAATGCGGATGTAACACTAAGGTTTTGCTTTTTTGTTGGTTTCTGCTTGTTTTAACTAGTTCTTCTGGCAGAAGCAACCATTCAAGAATATATTATTAATGAACAATAAACTAAGCTTAAACTCTGACCTATTATCTGTAAGGCATATTATCTTTAGGCATTTATGAAAAAGATTAATTTGTATCTAAGTATTTTCAGTTATATACACTCACCTGTTATATAAACTCACCTGTTTACCAGATTTACTACAGTTTGTGATTTGAAGATATCTTATACTGCAGTAATTTTGTGTGTGAGAGTAGTGGAAGGGTGGATAGTTAGACATATTTGAGAAAGAGACCATTGCCTACAGGAAAACCAGCAAGTCCACAAATCGACATTGAGCTCATGAATACCAGGTGTTTTTCATCTTAACTTAAATATTATAGCAATAACGAAGCAAAAAAAAATCCTTAAGGCTAAAATGAAACTGTTGGGTCAGAAAGCTGTCAAAGTTAGGGTTCAGTTTCTTCCACAGTTTATAGTTGCCTTTTCTGAAGTGGAAAAATTTGAATTTGGTTATCCACTTGTACAAAAAGGCAGACTCCTTTTCTCTGCATATTGTTCTACTAATGTATCTACTTTTTCCCATCATGGAAGTCAAAATGGTTGAGGCAGGCTTTCATGCAGTAGCTGACAAGACTTCTACCTGCTCATTTTTAGAAAGACTGCTATTATATATGACTTCGGACTGTATTTAAGACTTATTTTCCATTTTTATCTTCTTTTAATTCATCATAGGGTCAGGTCAACCCTAGGATTTTTTTTTTTTTTGGCAGTACAGTAATACCTCAGATAACGTTTACCTCAGATAACTCTAAAATTGCATAATGTTAAGTAATCTGGAGAGGAGAATTGGATCGAATAACGTTAAGGTCCTATGGGATGGATTGGATAACAACCGCTAAAGCCTGTGCGGTTACAATGTATCTCTATGGAGCTTTAACATTATCCGATCCATCCCATAGCATTTTAACATGGATCGGATGACACTAAAAATCAGATAACACCAAGACTTGTGGAACCAAGTCTTAGCATTATCCGAGGTATTATTGTACTGTAATTGCCCTCTGGTACTGCATGATTTTTTCATTGGTTTTATTATATTTGTATGACATATATATTCATACCTTTTTATATCACCTTGTTGTCTGTAAGGATAAAAGATGACCTCTATCCCAGACATTGATGATGGCAGTGATGATGACACATCTATTGCTGACCTAGTTAGTAAGCAGCTAGTAGTGGCTGTTTTATATTTATGTTTTAGCAAGGGGTTTGATGGCAGAAAAGCATTTCAAAATGTGAAAGGCATCAGCATTCAAACTCTTCCTGCATTTAAGCTGGCAAGTGTTAAGTTTGATAAAGGCATTTCCTTTTCAACAGCTGTTTTCTTTTTAAAAAACCAAGCATTCTGTACAATTGTCAAGGCTTTAAGTTTTTCAGTAGCTCAAGCAATGAGGATTTAGGGCATCTTCCCACGTTGACTGTGATAGAAGTTAGTGATCTAACATATCTGAAGGGAGCAAGCCAATTTAGAAGCTTTTTAGTTGTATGTTTTGTTAGAGGTAATAGTTTGAAAAGCTTAAAACTTTTGTGTGTTGGTGCAACTGTGATTGTGAGGACCATGCTACACTTAGTCTCATTTTCAGTAGTGTATACATTTCTGACAATAATTTAAAAATAAATAAATAAATAAAAAGCAGTTGTAGGAGGCTAAGCTAGAGTGCCAGTAGGAGAAAGAAGTTCTCCTGTTCAAAATCTTTGTCTCCTCTGCAGTATCCCTTCAGAGGCTGTATTTTCCCTCCCCCATCTCTGTAGAGCAAAATGCATTCTTGAGGAAGGGGCAAAATTTAAGGTGGCCCAAGGGGGAGATTTAAGCATCTCATGGAAAAGTTACCTTTGACTGCTTGTAAAGTAGTTTGGCCCCAAGTCTTCTGTAGCAAGACACTATGATTTTGCCATTTTTGACCCTTAATGTACTCCTTGGGATCTCCTTAGGCATGCTTATGCATGTTGCCCTAAGCCAACCAAGATGAGAAAGCAAATGACTGCTGTCATTAAGAGGTAATCCACTGATAAGAGTTTAAACTGGCAGAGAGATAGGAATTAGCCTTGAAAAGTAGCTTTCATGGAAAAATAAGAAGGCAGGCAGATTAGATGGGGAAATGGTTGATTGATTTCTCTCCCTGTATCTGAGATTCTCTCCCTCCCAAATAAATCCAAAAAATAGCAAGACTCTGTGTTACAGTTTAAGTTTGTAATGGTGGGCTTTCATTCAGTTGATTTCAGCGGGACCTTAAAATATGGCCTTACCATTCCCAGGAGTGTTTTAGTACACATTGATTTCCTAAAAGTAGAAGCAAGACATGGTGATGTTTTGCTAATGCAATTAATGAGTCTCTCCTTTGTGCCAGTCAGTTCCTTCTGTCTCTGTCTCTCTTTTGTCTTATTTGTCTTAGGATGGTTGAAGACGTGATGTCTGTATGTTCTCTGTTGTAAGTAATTTTAACGGTAACTATGCTTGTTATGGACAGATATGCCTCAACTCCCCCCTCCTTTATTTTCCTCCCCCCCCCCCCGCCTTCTCGATTTCATGGGGTTTTTCCTCTAATATTGTTAGGCATGGTACTTTTGTATATGAGTAAAGTCATGTCAGTGGTTCATGTCAGAACTGAAATATTAAGGGCAAACTGCATGTTTGGGAACAAATATATTATTTCAACATGTGTATGTATTTTCTTTTTCAACTTCATATTTTTCAAGTTTAAATATGAATATTTTATTTGTTGCCATTGTATAATTAAGGATTTGCTTGCATTATTAATTTGGTCTGGAGGCATGAGAAACTGTCGATAGCAGATTTTGGAGCTGCAGAAAAAAGATGGTGTCCTTTTGTGCTTGTGTGCAAATGGAAGAAATCCCACCCTCCAAGATCCATTGATGGTGGTGGTGGTTCCCTATCCTTGCAAGCACCCACAAGGAACCTGACCATTAAGTTTAGGTGGCATTCTGTGTCTTAGCAAATTTAAATTCTTTTCCTTTCACAAAATCTGGCTTTCAAGAATTTGAGCACTGCAATCAAACAGAACATCAGGTTCTACTTAAATCAGGTCTCCAACCTTTGTGGTTGTGTTTGGAATTTTGAATAAATATTGTGGACACCACAAATTGGCTACTGTGGAATGTGGCCAGTAAGAAAAATGTAGGAAGCTTTTCTTCTTTATCCTTTCCTGGTGCTCTTCTTTCTCTTTCTGTGCATATGCATCTTATGCAGTGATGGGATGATAAAAAATCTTATACCACTCCCTGACGTCACAGACGTCGTGGGTGTGGCCAACGTCATGACATCATGGGCGGAGACACCGTCATGACGTCATGACGTTGTGGGCGGAGCCTAAAAATAAAAAATTAATTTAAAAAATTAAAATAAAACACACACGTACACACGCACACACCCATCCACCCACCACAACACAAAACCATAAATAAATAAAAGAAAGATATAAAATAAAAATTAAATAAAAATACACCCACCCACCCAAACACCCACCAACCCACCCCAAACACAAACCCCTCACTTAAAAGTAAAACAATACAAAACAGTACTTACTTACCCTTGGAAGCGACCGAGCTCCTGCAGGAGGAGGCGGCGCAGCTAGCCGGGCAGCCCAGGGCCTTCCGGCTGGAACCCTTGGCGGGCGGGCCCGGCTCCCGGCGGTGGCCGCAGGAGGAGGAGGTGCAGCTAGCCGGGCAGCCCAGGGCCTTCCGGCTGGAACCCTTGGCGGGCGGGCCCGGCTCCCGGCGGTGGCCGCAGGAGGAGGCGGCGCAGCTAGCCGGGCAGCCCAGGGCCTTCCGGCTGGAACCCTTGGCGGGCGGGCCCGGCTCCCGGCGGTGGCCGCAGGAGGAGGAGGTGCAGCTAGCCGGGCTGCCGAGGGCCTTCCGGCCGGAACCCTCAGCGGGCGGCCCTGGGCCTCGGCGCTCGGCAACGGCCACAGGAAGAGGAGGCATGCCTAGCCGGACAGCCAGGAGGCCCTGGGCTGCCCGGCTAGCCACAACTCCTCCTCCTGCGGCTGCTGCTGGGCGCCAAGGCAAAGGGGTGCTCGCTGAGGGTTCCGGCCGGAAGGCCCTGGGCAGCCCGGCTAGCCACAACTCCTCCTCCTGCGGCTGCTGCTGGGCGCCAAGGCAAAGGGGTGCTCGCTGAGGGTTCCGGCCGGAAGGCCCTGGGCAGCCCGGCTAGCCACAACTCCTCCTCCTGCGGCTGCTGCTGGGCGCCAAGGCAAAGGGGTGCTCGCTGAGGGTTCCGGCCGGAAGGCCCTGGGCAGCCCGGCTAGCCACAACTCCTCCTCCTCCGGCTGCTGCCGGGCGCCGAGGCCGCCCACCGAGGGTTGCGGCCGGGATGGCCTGGGCTGCCTGCTTAGCCACACCTCCTCCTCCTCCTGCAGCCGTCGCCCCAGGCCAGCAGAGCGCGCCTCCTCCTCCTCCTCCGGTTCCAGCAGCGATGGCAGCAGCGGCGACGGGTGGCGGTGGCGACGGCAGCAGCAAGTGGCGGCAAGTGGCTCCAGAGGAGGCTGCAGTCAGGGGCGGCCGGGTCCAATTTTTTTAAAATTGAAGCAGAAATGGCTCCAATTTAGTGCGCATGTGTCAGATTGAGTTTCTGCGCATGCGCACTAAATTGGAGCCATTTTTGCTTCAATTTTTTTTTTAATTTTCCTGCCGATGAGGCGTCCGATCCGGACGCCTCAAAAACGGTTAAACCCCCACGGAGAGCCCTCTGGAAATCCTTAAAACGGTTCTGTGGATCCGGTCAGAACCGGTGTCATCCCATCACTGATCTTATGTGGGTATGATTCCCCCCCCCCCTCATTCTCTCTGTTCTCCTTTTCTCAGTTTCTCTGTCCTGCCACTGGATGGGCAAGCAAGTGGAACAATGTGTCCATTAATTTGCATGGAGAGGGGCAGAGAATCTTCCTTGCTTTTAAAAGAAGTCTTAAGTAGGAAGAAGCCCACCTCTTTCCAAGGATTCTGTTGCTCCAAGCAAATTGTTTCCATTCACTTGCAGGAGAAAAGGAAAATAGCCAGGTGGATCCCTTGGCTAAATGCAGTGGTACCTGTGGGTGCTGTACTGGGGACACAATGTGTATCCCATTCATATGTGTGAATATTTGACAGAGTTTGTGAATGCTTACATTTGATTTGTTGAGGAGTAGATAGGAAAGGCAGCACAATAAGTTGTTTTGGGCTGGAGCACCCAGCAGGAAATAATGTGTTTATTATGGTTTGCTACCTGTTAACATGGGTGTTGCAATGAATATCGGTTACACTAGTGCAATAGAGCCTAAAAGGCTTGTCTTGGTTATAGGTTTGAGATTTTCCTAACTCTTCTACTGTTTAGTTGTATGGTCTTGATAAAGTTAATATTCCCTTGTCTGGCTATATAGAAAAAAAAGTAGTCTCACAAGGTTGTTTTGTGGAGAAAATGAAGAAAACCCCAAAAGTGAAAAAGAGCTGTGTGAAAAATAAATAAGTTGTCAGTTTAAAACTAGCTATAGGTTTGCTAGCATGATGTTTAATTTGATGCCCATATGAGTGCCTTGTGCTCTGTGGTCAAATACGTATTCAGGTGGGCATTCTTATTGTTTGATCAAATGGTGGGTAAGGCACCTGCTTATAAGTATTACATTGCTGGCAAATCATAATCTCTTACTAATTTGATTAGTGAGGTCCATCTGTTTTTGAAGGTTTTGTTCCCATGTGTTATATTGTTATATGGATTAACATGGGAGCCATAATAGACTTCTTTTTTCCTGGTCACAAAATAAATAAATCTGTTTTTCATTATTTGGTTTGTTTGTGGTTGTCTATGATACAACCCCATCTAATTCCATTATCATACTTCCTGTATTGTGTTTGCTCCCCCCTTGCAATGATTCAGACCCCCAAATGCATGACAAAGAAGCATGCTCATCATGGAATTTATATACGAGCTTTCTGAAGAAAGCCTTCCATGGTGACATTTTTCGTGTGGTTCTTATATTTTCTTGTTTCTCTGTGGCCAGCCATGCTTACTATTTCTGCTGTTTTTAATTTACAGTGATACTTTTAGGGTGAAAAAATCACCAAAAAGATCTCCACTATCTGATGAACCCTCACAGGTAAGGATTTCTGACAAGTTTTTTGTTTGTTTTAACGTCTTCCCCCTTCTGCCTATTAATAAGAATTAATTGCCTGACAGCCACATTATAAACATCAAGGATTTCTGTTAGGTAACTTACTGAATGGATATAATGAACTACTACAGGAGTGTCCAGACTACGTTCCGTGGGCTGGATCCAGCCCCTGACACCAATTCATCCAGTCCACGCTGCCTGCACCACTCCCTGAAGTGGAAGTAAAACATGCATACAAAGAACACTTCCATAAATGCATCTGAGGCTGTCATGAAGATGTTTGCAACAGCTGCAAGTGCATTTATGGCAGCGTTTTGCACATGCGCTGGCATGTTTTACTTCTGCTTCCAGTGGCAGTAACTACATGACCAGCCCCCTGAACCATGTGACTGGCCTGCAGCCCGAAAAGTTTGGGCACCTTTGAATTAGTATCTTTACCCAAGATCTCTGACCAAACATTGTATTGCATATATTTTTTGTCTTTATCTTGACAATGAAGCAGGGTACCTTTTATGAGAGCAAATAGCATTTAGAAACTGCCGTCCATGATTCTGAACTGAGCTTCAAGCACAGCTACTCAAAGCCAATGTAAAAATTAAAGAAATGAAAGGGATTCTGTAATAGGACACTGATACTATATAAAGTTGAGTGTATAAAAATGGGAGAAAGATATTAAAAAGCCTTTCAAAAGCTTGGATATGTGTAAGAAGACGAAAGTTAAATGGATGACCAATTGTCTGGCTCAGAAGGGAGTCATCAGACTACATTTCTCTCAGAGATGAGGTAAAGATTCTGTTTTAGCCTACAGAGTTCCAGAAAGGAAACACAATGAACTTGACTGCCTGGCATCTTTCCTTTCTTGGCTGCCTCACAAGGCAGAGAATGGATAACCCCCAACAGACTGTTTGTCATGATTTATTTTGTTAACTTCATTGCTGTGAAACAACACTTTCTGAGGAAGTAAGGGGGGTGGGGGTGGAATCAGTTAAATTTGAGGTCAAACTGAATAACCGTTCGGGAGGATTTGGAAGCTGGATCCTCCTGAGAAACAATCTTCCATGGTTGTCTGCTGTCACTGATGATTGTATCTAATCCTGCTTCGTTTTATTGCTGTGCTCCTAGCAGAGCTGTAGCTGCTTTTAATTTGCACGCGCGCACATTAATCAAAATCAGTGGTGGGCATCAGCAGGTTCGCACCAGTTCGCCAGAACCGGTAGCAGAAATTCTGGCTGGCCCTGCCCATCCAAGTTTTGAAATAAAGTAGTCCTAATTCGGGTGCAATGCAGGGCTTCCCCTTGGCCACGCCCACCATACCATGCCCACAGAGTAGGTAGTAATTTTTTTTGGAGCCCACCACTGATCAAAATGGCAATCCATGGGGTATTTTCTAATCCCATAGGAATTTCAGTATATTGTGGAGAGGCAATACATTTAGGAATAAAATTTAAGTTTAGGATTATATTTACGTATATCTTGTTTTCCGAACCCATTTGAATTTATTATCATTTTGCTAAGCTAGTGAGAGGGACTGCGGTGGGTTAGTGGTTAAGACGCTGAACTTGGTGACCGGAAGGTCTGCAGGTCAGCAGTTCAAGACCTGAGTGCTGCATGATGGAGTGAGTGAGCTCCCATTTCTGCCCCAGCTCCTGCCAACCTAGCAGTTTGAAAGCAAGAAATTGTAAGTAGATAAATAGGTACCATTTCGGTGGGAAGGTAAACAGCATTCCATGCAGTCAGGTGTTTAGTCATGACTGCCACTTGTCCATGCAAACGTCTGCAGACGCAGACAGCCCTGGCTCTTCAGCTATAAAGAGGGATGAGCACTGAACCTTAGAGTCAGATACGATTGGCTTTTGAGCAAGGGTGACTGTTACTTTTACCTACGCTAGTGAGAATGGGAACTGAGAAGATTTGTATTAACCAATGATGGTTTGTTACCATTGTTTTAACTAAAGCAATGATTCTGAAACCTCAGCTCTAGGCCATCCTCCATCCATCTCTCTTAACGATTATAAAACTCCTGTCTGTAGAGCCTGTGAAGATTGCATGGAGTTTAAAAGAATGAAGGAAGATAGGCACAACAAAGTAGACCAGGGGTGCCCAAACTATGGCCCATGGGCCAGATCCGGCCCCCAACACCAATTCATCTGGTCCACGCTGCCCTTGCCACTTCTGGAAGCAGAAGTAAAATGTGCCTGTACTGGCACATTTTACTTCCACTTCCATGAGTGGCAAGGGCAGCATGGGCTGGATGAATTGGTGTTGGGGCTGGATCCAGCCCATGTTCTATAGTTTGAGCACCCCTAGTTTAAGCAGAGAAAATGGCAGCCTAATAATCTATCTCATCCTGTTGCAAAACAGATTGCAAGGCATATTTTACTTCTTCCAGTGGGAGGAACCATGTGATTGGCCCACTGAACCATGTGACCGGCCAACGACCTGAAAAGTTTGGGCACCCCTGGAATAGACCTTTGCTTGTTTCTTTGCAGAATAGCATTTATTCAATCTTTAATTTCCTCCTAGGAGTCAGTATCACTGCATACTGCTGAAACACCTTCTATTGCATGCACTGTGGTCCATGCAACAGATGAAGAAAAGCTCGCATCCTCAGCAGTCAGCCAGAAGTGGACTTGTATGACAGTGGACCTAGATTCAGATAAGCCGGATTACCCTCAGCCATCAGATCTGACAAATTTTGTATATGAAACAAAGTTCAGCTCTCCCATAGAAGGTAAGTTACCAGATGATGATGGAGTCAGTGCTTTAATTCACCTGGGAAAAGATAAAGAAAGGAAGAGAGATAAGGTACTAAAATATGCTTTTTGATTTTCTTTGCTCCATACCTGGAAATCAGATTATCATGTTTTATTTTTTTCTGTCTGTATGTTCAACTTGATTGTTGGTTTCATTTTTTAAAAATAGACCAGAGTCCTGTTTAAAGCGAGCAGAGCATAACACTCTGACTTTAGAGCTCCCTAGCATGCTCTTGCTGGCCATAGCAGAAACACAGATTGCCTCAAAGGGGACCTGCGCATTTAGGGAATTGTGTACACAGTTACTCACCTAATTCAGGTTCTGGCTTGGCATATGTGGAGTTGGTCCACAAGAAGGTTGAAAGTGGTAAACTGCAGTTAGCTTCAGCATAGATAGCATGACCAGAATCTTGTTGCTGATTTGAGACTTGTATCTTCTTCTTCTTCTGCCATATCTGAATCTAAATACAGTAATACCTCAGATAATGCTAAGACTTGGTTCTACAAGTCTTGGTGTTATTCGATTTTTAGTGTTATCCGATCCATGTTAAAATCCTATGGGATAGATCAGATAACATTAAAGCTCCTTAGAGATACATTGTAACCGCAGAGGCTTTAGCAGTTGTTATCTGATCCATCCCATAGGACCTTAACGTTATTCAATCAAATTCTCCTCCCCAGATTACTTAACGTTATGCAATTTTCGCGTTATCCAAGGTAAACGTTATCTGAGGTATTACTGTATTGGCGATCATCATGGCAATTAGCCATGATGACTGTCCTGAGAATATAATGCAGTGGTCTTTCATCTGCCTTCCACATCACAGCATGACACCCCTACCACTGTTCCAGTTCTGTGAGTCACTTTCTGGTCCTGAGCCCTTTTCGCACGCAAAGTCCTCCTCAGCCCCAGGCCAGGATTGATGAAGCTGCTGCCCTCCATCAAGATGGATTCAAGTGGGATTTATTCTATTTGGGTGCCATCACCCTCCCTTGTGGACTTTGGCATCCAGGGCCTTAGGCTGGTCAGGTTAGTTAACCACCACCTGACACTCAGCATTGAATCACTGGCAGTATGGTCTACGCAGTGGTGAGATTCAAAAAATTTTTTTTACTACCTACTCTGTGGGTGTGGTATGGTGAGCGTGGCTGGGGGAAAGCCCTGCATAATTTCAAAACTTGGATGATCTCGCTGCTGCATCTAATGATTCTGTTGCTAGATTGATTCTACCATAGCTTATAGGTGACATTTGTCAGATATGTATTAAAAACTGTCTTCCAAAGCCTCTGCTTCCAGAGGGAGAGAGAATCCAACCAAGCCTTCATTTCAGTTTGGGGGCGGAGGGACAGCTAAGCCCCAGCTTAGGTGTGCTTTATTCTGCCAAATAATAAGAGAAATGATGGGCCAGTTATTATTATTATTATTATTATTATTATTATTATTATTATTATTATTATTATTATTATTATTATTATTATTATTATTATTATTATTATTATTTCGATTTATATGCCGCCCTACTTGGTGAAAACCAACTCAGGGCGGCTTACATCATAAAATCAAATACAATACAATATAACAGATCAAAAATGCAAAATCACAGCATAGTACACAACATAAATGTAAACACAATATGATCAAAATACAGTCCATAATCACAATACAATTCATATCTAATACAAAGAAAATAATCATACAGTAAGCAATACAGTAATGTACAATACAAAACACCGTCCCGCTACCCATCCACATCCCCCCCAACACACCTGCCATCAGTCCCAATATGGCTGTGGCGAACACCCACCCCCTATCCCCAGGTAGTCTCTGGGAGCCAGCGGGGCAAATCAACTCCCCCGGACAGGTGTTTCGAGTCCAGGGGAGGTTGAGACGTCTGCGTGGGCTGGCAGCGTTTTTCCGGCCGTGGCTCCTGCGGCGCTCTCTTTCCAACACCCCTGGATAAATGTTCATATAGCTGTTGTCTTTATTGCAATGTGTCCCCGCCGCCGAAGTTCTTTTTGTCGGCTCCGGGGGCCGAGGTGAGTGGTCCCGGAGGAGGCGGGGGCAGCACCTCACTGCCCGCAGCTGCCGCCGTCTTCCTTCCTCTCCGGGCCAAGGTGGGGGGGCCTGGAGGGAGGGCAGGAGCATCTTCTCGCCCCCGCCGCCGAAGGTCTTTTTGTCGGCTCCGGGGCCAGGATGAGTGGTCCCAGAGGAGGCGGGGGCGGCGCCTCACTGCCTGCAGCTGCCGTCGTCTTCCTTCCTCTCTGGGCCAAGGTGGGGGGGCCCGGAGGGAGGGCAGGAGCATCTTCTCGCCCCCGCCGCCGAAGGTCTTTTTGTCGGCTCTGGGGCCGGGATGAGTGGTCCCGGAGGAGGCGGGGGCGGCGCCTCACTGCCCGCAGCTGCCGCCGTCTTCCTTCCTCTCCGGGCCAGTTGTTTTTGTTGAGAGCTGCATTCCTTCAGAAATAACCTGCCAAGGTTGGAAGTCAAAAGCAGACAGGAACTGAGCCCAAATCAGGCGGGCCACTCCCCGTCTTTCTTTTGCTGCCATTTGTTTTCTCTCCTCCTCTTTCTCTCTCTTTGCTGTTTTGCATTTTAATCTGTATTGAATCAAAATTCCTCCCAGCCTACAGGGTTTGGAAATTCTTTTTGATTACTCTGTGTGGCCTAAATTTGTGACAGTAATGTGGCTTTTTTGTCTTCTGGCCAAGTCATCCTGCTATGGTAATAGAATAGACCACACTGCCAGCGACTCAACGCTGAGTGTCAGGCGGCGGTTAACTAACCTGACAACCTGGAGGACTAACGGTCTTGGGTGCCGAAGTCTACAGAAAAGGGTGATGGTCCTCAAGTGGATTAAACCCCGCTTGAATCCATCTTGATGGAAGGCATTAGCTTCATCAATACTGGCCTGGGCCCAATGAGGAATGTGCGTGCCAAAAGGGCTCCGGACCAGAAAGTGATTCACGGAGATGGATCAGTGCTACAGGTGTCATGCTGCGATGTGGAAGGCAGATGGAAGGCCACTGCATTATATCCTCAGGACAGTTTTCTTGGCTGATTGCCATGATGATTTGCCTATATTTGGATTCTGGTGCAGCAGAAGAAGGAGAAGTTCTACCAGCAGATTATTCTGGTGGCAGGTCACTTGCCATTTACCAGCAGAAGGGGACTACTACCAGCAGAAGGGGATTTTTGCTGGTATAAGAGACTTGTGTTTCCTTACTGTCATTGCATTCCTTAACTTAGGTTTTTGGAACCATTTCCTTTACCTCTCTATTCCCCACCTATCAGGCTCCAGCTGAGTATGAATCTGAACCCCCATCTCTCTGGTGCTTGTAACCATTGCAACATATGATCTCTCTCCATTGTGGTATCCTGGTTGTAAAACTCATATCTACATAGATCCAGTTAGGTTCAATTTCTCAAAGCCTTTAAGGAGGTTAGTTTTCTTCTGGAAGAGTTTGCATTTCAGGAACAATATAGTTTTAAAGCTATTGTTAAAAAGTTTTTTTAACTGTGACTTTTCCATTCTGCTTTTGCTAATTATGTTAAGTGACCTGCTATATTTTCGTTCATTGTGAAATTAAAACTGTAGGGATAAGCAAGGCAAATTAAAGAAGGTGAGAAAATATAGAGGTCCTTTTAAATGTTGTAAGAAAAAGGAATAACCTTAATATTCTTCTTCAGGTATGCTCAGTCAAATGATATATTGTAATGAATCAACATACAGTCACACCTTGCATAAAGAGCACCTCGCTTAAAGAGTAACTCGCTTAAAGAGCAGAATTTTCTCTGAATGTTCGCTTCGCTTAACAAATAAAACCAACCAAAAAACTCGCTCAACAAATAAATCGGGGTTTGCAATCCCCCCCACAATTGGTCACTTACAATGGTGTTTCGCTTAAAGAGCAAACTCGCTTAAAGAGCAATCCTCTGGAACGCATTATGCTCTTTAAGCAAGGTACAACTGTAGCTGAATTCAGCATAGATGGACACTCAAGTGGTTATAATTGCTAATTCTTCCTACTTGTTATGTCTGCTAGATAGCATGTGGCTCAGATTACCTATTAATTGCAATCACTAATGTTTCTTCCAGCGAGATCTTTTAAGTACAGTAATACCTCGGATAATGTTTGCATCAGATAACGCTAAAATCACATAACGTTAAGCAACAGGGAGGGGGGAGAATTGCATCGAATAAGTTAAGATCCTATGGGATGCATCGGATTATAACTACTAAAGCGGTTTCAATGTATCTCCATGGAGCTTTAACATTATCCGATGCATCCCATAAGATTTTAACGTGCATTGGATAACACTAAAAATCGGATAACACCAAGACTTGTGGAACCAAGTTTTAGCATTATCCGAGGTTTTACTGTATAATCATACTTTCCCTCTGGACTATAGGCTATATATAGTAGGATCATTTCAGAGCCATTAACAGCTGTTTTCTGAGACTATTGTTTGTGTCAGCTTGGTTCTTCTTTCAACTCCCCTCTACTATCAAAAGCTACCTTTTTAGTAAAATAAGGAGAATTCCAGTACAGTAGCAAAAGAACAACTCAAGGGGAGCAGTATGATGCTTAAGAATAGACCTTTGCTAATCCATTGGAATTCTCCTTATCTTGTTACTCAGTACTTGAACCATCTATAAGGCCTAAAACTAATTAAAGTTCCCTAATGCAGTGCTCCATTTCTTTTGTTCTGATCTGGAATTCCCAAGACTGAGTTTGGAATCAGCTGGGCTTAAGCTTTCACTTGCCTCAACTAAGAAGTAAAGAATTCCATTAACCATAATACAGTCCAAGAGACTGTGTAACTACAGTAAAACCCCTACTTACGTAAAAAGTCCGTTCCATAGGCTTTTGCTTAAATTGGTTTTTCATGTACTGTAACTCGAAGCAAACCCATAGGAAAAATGAAATTTTTATATAAATCGAAGCAAACCCATAGGGAAATGAATTTTTATGTAACTTGAAGCAAACCCATACGAAAAAGAATCTTTATGTAACTCAAAGCAAACCCATAGGAAATCGTGTAAATTGGGACATGGTTTTAGCACAAAATCATTATGTAAGTTGAATTTTATGTAACTTGAAGCATATGTAAGTCGGGGTTTTACTGTACTGTGATTCGGAGTTTCTGCTTCTTATCAGATAGCAACAGAATAGTGTGTGCGTTTTTTAAATGAGAGCAACTAGACAGTAATGTGTAGACCAGGGATTCTCAACCTGTGGTCCGTTGGCTGGATACGGCCCATGACCCCATTTCATGTGGTCCCCTACCACCTCCATCACACCAGGAAGTGCCATGTGGTGGAGGAAGGGCAAAATGGCCGTCCAGCCCCTGAAGCTGCCTGAGGGAGCATGACCTGGCCTCTGGCTTAAAAAGGTTGAGAATTCCTGGTGTAGACTAAAGCTGCTAAATATTTGGGACTTTTTTTTTTTACTGGTCCTTCTCTTCTAAAACGTTTTGCCACTTGTTATTAATAAATGTAACTGGAGCATGTGGGAAACACTGGTTGTTTTCAGTCAGCCAGATTTGTCATGGACTTCAGGAACAATTTAATTTCACATCTGTGGTATCTGTATGATCTTTAAAAAGACAGTGTGGATGAAGAGCTGAAAGTATAAATGTTCAGTTAATTGTACTTTATTTCCTTGTCTGCATCTTAATTGTGTAACTGAGAAAGTTTGTTAAAAGGCATGTATTAGTAGGACTGCATATAGATTTTAAAAGCCCATATTTCACAATTTTGGCTCTCATCTGGGTACAAAGGCAATTTTCTGTTTTTGGACATACAGGATTGAATGTTTGATTATACATACATAAATGTACTTTTCATGATGGAAGAGGAGGGAAGAGGACTCTTCGGACAAGGTGGGGGTGATCAAGTGCTCAGCAATTTATGGGGAAAGGTAGCAAGGAACAGAAGAAGGATGCTTAACCTTGAGATCAACAAAGTGAATGGACTCGGGAAAATTTGACCTTTGTTTGCTTCCTTGGGCTGTGGTTAACCTATGTAGGGAAAGATCAGTCAGCATGTTTTTGACTTGTTTCCCATAACTTGTGCCTATTAGTTTTTGTTTTGGTACTCATTAAGACAGCATTAATTGAATAGCTCCAGAGCTTATGTATTTTCTCAAAGAATACATTCATCACCGCACTAAGCACACTTTGCTATGTATTACAGAGCTGGAGTATGGCAACTCGTACGAAATAGAATACATGGAAAAAATAGGCTCCTCCATACCTGTAAGTTTCCATTTGTGGACTTCCTATTGCCTTTTATGAATACAGACCTGTAGGGTTGCTAGATCAGCACATCCCATTCCATTCCATAAGAGTTCAGGGTCAACTACTAAGATCACGGGACAAGTCCTTGTGATGTTTTCAAGGAAATTCTGCAATGTCTTATGGTTGACATTCTGTGATGCCACAGAGGCAGGATTGGGAAGGAAGCAAGAATCACAGATAAGTAAGCACTATTTAGCAGAACCACTTTATACCCCAAAATCAAACTTTTTCCTCCTCAAGGGCCATTAACCCTGAGGTTGATTTGCCTACCTATTTGCCACATATCAATTCTTTGAGACAGCTATTGTCCTGAGAGTTGAAGAAGGTTTTTTTGGCTGGGGGTGGGGTGGGGGGGATGCAGCTGTCAGAATCTGAGTCTGAATATCTCTGTCTGGCAGAAATTTGTTAGAGTTACATTCTGAAAACATGACTTTTCCAAGCTGTAGTATGAATGCAGAGGCCCCAGTCAAATAGTTTATTTTAAATTCAGAGAATCTAATATTTGGCTTTAAGGCTTTCATTGATGGCATTGCAGAGCCTTTCTTCCAATAAGATGCATTTTAATTTGTAATATGTATTCCCTCCCCTTTTCTCTTCACAGCAGGATGATGCTCAGACAAAGCAGTCTTTGTACCTAATGTTCGATGCACAGCAGGAAAGTCCTATCAAGTCTCCTCCAGTCCGAATATCTGATTCTACAACTCCTTTTTCTGGGTACTTTGCTGCATTTTAAAAAAGAATCATTGCTTTTAAAGAACTTTAGGAAATGAGTGCTTGTTTAAACTTCTGTGGCTTTTCCCATCTTACATTTGTAGCCAGGACTATAGTCCACTGTTGTGGACTATAGTTTTCCCCCCAACTAGCCTAATCATCACACTAGCTGGGAGAGTTTGAGTCTTGTACTCCTTACGTGAATATGACTGTGCACATTATGTGATGAACTCTCTGTAACCATACATTTTAATTAACAAGATTAAGTAATACCAGTGAACAAACCAGTTCCATTTGCATGTTGTAGGAAAATAAGTGAAGATGGAGAAAAAAGTTCACTAAAGGGACTGGCAGTTTACAGCCATTAGCAATAAGCAGCCTTGCAGAAACGTCTATAAACCTTCCATAATCTTATAGAAATGCAATGTTTCTTGACACAGCTAGGTTTGACAGTGTGATTTTCTGTGTAAGCAATAATTCTGTCTTTATTTATCAAGATCTTAGATATTCCAGTGCAGTAATACTTTTTTGAAAGTGTATTCCGTAACGTAGCCGAACTGTCACTTGACAGTCCATGTATTTCATTTTTCATTTCATTTCAAATTTATATCCCACCCTACTCAGGTAAACCTGACTCTAGGTGGCTTGCATATTATAAAAGTAACAGCATTACAGTCACAAATTCCACATTATCATAATCACAATCATCACAGTATCAGAGTCTCTCTCTCTCTGTTACAACAAAATATTACAAAAAAGAACAACAAAAACAATCACATATACTGAGTCCCGCAATGATTATAAGCAAAATCCTACAGAAGGTATCCAGAAAAGTCCAAAGAGAAGTCCAAAAAAGAAAGAATCCAGTCCTGGTGAGAGCCGTCCACCGCTGTGGTGTCCTTTTGAGCCGGTGCAAGTCTGGGTGGTGCTGGAGTGGCCCTGGCACCCCACAGCTGTTGTAGCCTCTCCGCCCAATGGAAGTGAGGGCTGAGAGGTCCTCTGGCCAAGGGAAGAGTCTGGAAGAGGCGGTGAGGGCTTCTGGCGTTCTTATGGCTGGCTCCCTCATGCCTCACAGCTGTTCCGTCTTCCCCGGGGCTGGAGCCGGCCAAGGGAAGAGTCCGGTGAAGGTGGCGAGGGCGTCCGGCGTTCTTATAATAGAAACAGGTCCTCTTTGGAAAACCTATTGCATTATGTCTTACTGTAGGTCGAGCTTGGAAGAATCAGAAACTCAGTTGCCCTCTGGAATGAAGCTACAACATCCAGCTTCACGATCCCTGGCTGCTAGCCAAGAGTCATCATTGCAATCACCTGACAAATCGAAAACAAAAGAACTGGAGCCCATGGCCTTAGGTAGCACTTCACACAACATTGACATAGTAAGTTGGTCTTTGAGAAGTCTCAACAGTGGGCAGCTAGCTTGGGTGAAAGTAGCACACCAGTTTAAATGGTTACAATAGAAAATAATTCCTGAAGATACATACACTGAGTCTGTATTGTTTTGAATTCTCTCCAAGAACTGCTTATGATTGCATTTAATATAATCTTCTTTTTCTCTTGTTGCTTCTCAGGCACTTATGGTATGGTCAGAAAAGAAAACATTGCCTGCTAGAGATTTTAGTTTGTACTTCCCTAGGCACTAAGCATGTATTTACAGGGGCAGATGCATGATTTGAATCATAAATGGTTGTGCCAGTTTCTGTTACTTCTTCTGTATCCTCCAGACCACACCTGAGGACTCCTTTGTCTCTGCTGATGCTCTTCTCAGTAGGATATCTCATCCACCTTCAGTGTGTGATCAGCTACAGTATCTAGAGCCTGATTTAGCAGAAAAGAATCCCCCAATATTTGCTCAGAAACTTCAGGTTTGTAATGGAAGAATCTGTTGGTGTGTCCTTGCTTCAGTGTTTGTAAACACCAGTAGAAGGCAGATGTCCCTGCTCAGAAGGAAATAAATTTGTATAATGCAAAATAAGCCTGCCACAAAAGTTTTAGGATAAATAAATAATAGCTGTGTGTTGTCAAGTCAATTGTGATGATTGTTTTCAGGGTTTTCTAGGTAGAGAATACACAGAAGAAGTTTACCATTCCCCTATTTTGAAAGCACCCCTGAGACATGCAGCTTACCCAAAGCCACACAGGCTGGCTGTACTTTCAGGAGGCACAATGGAAAACCAAACTCTAAATCTTTGGCTCTGCCGCCAGATACCTAAACCTCCGCGCTGTCCGGCTAGTTAGGAAAGTGACATCCATCCTCAATGAACCTGAACATCTTAGGACAGGCTTACATAATTTCTCTTATTCAAGTGTATATTCACAAACACCACTTTGAAATGTGTTTTAAAAGACAGTATATGAAACAGATATGCATGTGGCTATCCACACATGCTTATATCATAATCTGTATAATGTCTGTTTTCACTGTTGTATTGGTTAAATTGTGTGTAGAGCACATATGTGTACTACATTTTACATCTCACATTCTACACACAGGATAGAAAGATTATAGATATGGCAAAAGTGGTGGGATTCAGCAGGTTCGCCCCAATTTGCCAGAACTGGTAGCAGAAATTCTGGCTGGCCCTGCCCATCCAAGTTTTGAAATAAAGTAGTCCTGATTTGGGTGCAACATAGGGCTTTTCCCCTGGCTACACCCACCATACCATGCCCACAGAGTAGATAGTTTAAAAAATTGAATCCCACCACTAGATAGATCCAATGCATGTTGAGCTGATAGGCCTACTCAGGTGTTAAGAATGTGTACATGTACTGCAGGTAGAGGAGAATATTGAGGAATTTTCCTTATTCCTTAGTTGGCAGAGTATGAGGTAGAAAATGCAACAAAACCACATTGAAACATGAAGTGACCAGCCCACTCAAATCAAAT
Source organism: Furcifer pardalis (assembly GCA_030440675.1). NCBI lineage: Eukaryota > Metazoa > Chordata > Lepidosauria > Squamata > Chamaeleonidae > Furcifer > Furcifer pardalis. The sequence continues at coordinate 226,132,677 of CP126890.1, read as the reverse complement.
TGCTCCATTTTTTAAGTGTTTGCACAGACTTGCATTTAAAAATAACTCTCAAAGCATTTAAAGTAGAAAATAGTACCTTTACTCACAATTATAATTTGTTGTTAACAGTTAAAAGAAAATAAGGAAAACAGAGCCTCTGTCATGTTTGCTGCTTATTTGGAGGTCAGGGGGAGACTATCAACAAATCAGTTGCAAGGAAGCAAGAAATAAATAGGAAAAGGGAACAGGGGATTGCCTTAAATGCCAGAAGGTGAAAAGAACTTTACCAGTCAAAGTAGTGGGAAAAGACAATTCCATTACACTATAAAAGCACTCTCCCGCTAATACCCAGTGTTGGTGCATGCAAGATTATCTAAAACAAAAACAAAGTAATCACATTTATATACTGCCCTATAGGGCTTAGTGCACTCTCTGGGCAGTTCACAAGTTAATTAGCATTTTGCCCCCAACATGTTGAGTATTCATTTTACAAACGTCCTGGTCCTACTCTCTCCATTTCTGGCTTCTTCACCCTCCTGTATGTGGAAGGCAAAAGGATTAAAGAGGGAGAATTCTGCTACATGTGAATGATTTTCACATGACTGAAAAATTCAGGATCCTAATGCACATAGAAGGTGTTCTTACATAGCAGAAACTCTCTACAGTACTTCCAATTCATCACCTTCCATACATAGAAGAGCAAGGAAACTGGATATAAAATAATCCCCTCAATTTGTGGCGAGTATACATGGCTTTTTAACATCTGAACTGATGTAAAGTGCTAGTGGAAACTATAGAAACCAGTCTTGTACAGTGCAATAGTTGTTTTGTTAAGGAAATGCTGTGTATAGCAGAAAACCCACATTTTGAGTAAACATGTATAGGATTGCATTATACACCTAGCCCAGTTGAACTTTAGATCTTATACAAATACTGTATTGAATTAATAGACTTAAATAATTCTATTAAGATATTAGATATTTCACCCAGTAATTCAATTTTTTTTAAAAAAAATGCTTAAGTATGATTGAATGGTAGATGACAGCAGCAAAACGTAATGCATAGTTTATTAAAAAAATGCAATATTATTCAAATAGAATTTTATATATTATACAAATAGAATTCAAAACAAATACAGTGGTATCTCGAGTTACAAATTTAATGTGTTCCCCAGGACATTTTGTATTAAGAAAAACTCATAACTCAAATTTCCCATAGAAATGCATTGAATGCTGTTTTCCATAGGAATGCATGGAAAACCGATTCATTTGTTCTGGGAAAAAATGTATAACTCACGTGATTATTTTCTATGGATTTTCATTCATAACTCGAAAATTTCATAACTTGAACCATTCATAACTTGAGACTCCACTGTAGATTCTGTTTTATTTATTATCTGGGGTGAATTTGCATACTTTTAAATACTGCTTTTTCAACCGCAAAATGAGTTTTAAACATATTTAATATCTATTTATTTATTGGTCCTATTTTTCTAGAAGAACTCATTCTAAGATCATATTCTACTGCTCTTTCAAGGCAACTATCTGTAACATTTAACGTAGCTACAGCTCTGTTTTTCTTTAATAATCAGCCTGGCAGTGCATGAAATTTATTCCTTTCATCAGCTGCAAGTCCAGAAAGATCACACACCCACTCCTGATAAAATAATTGCAATGTAAGATAAGGGAAATAATCTATTAGCATATATAATAATATATAATATTAGTATTTCTTCCCCAAAATCTAACCTCAGGGGCGGAGGTTGAATGTCTGAGAAAGGGGAAATGCTTTAAAGAATCATCCCTCCCACATCTAAAGACAGGCTTGATGAAGACTAGTTGTTTAGTGCTGTAAATAGTTTGCCCCTCGATCCTTCAATGACTGCTAAGTCAACGTAAGTCTATTGCCTCCCAAACAATGGTCATAATGATTCATATAGCATTCATTCCACGGATCAGACATTTTATTTCTGCACCATGTTTTTAATGCATTTTCCTTGTGCATTGCTCACCATTACCAACCATCCCACTGACAGGAGGAATTAGAGTTTGCGGCAATGCGGATAGAAGCCCTGAAGCTAGCCAGACAAATTACCCTGTCTTCTTTCAGCTCCTCAGATACTGAGGTATCATTTACATGCCTGCATTTTGCGTGTGATCGATCACAGCTTGAGGAGCCCGAAGGGTGGGGTGGTTTTTTACCACTTAACAATGAGTTAATTAAAGTTTCTCTGAGTGATGATGCTTGCTATTTTTGACATCTTTTTTTAATTCAGAAAGGTAACAAGGAGCATGTCAGGAATCTTGTTGTACTCTTAAACGCTACCACTTGCAGCTATTTTCAGTTGTATTGTGCAAGGCTTTGCTTTTCACAAATTAATGGATTGCTTACATTACATTACATTAACTGTAAAGGCATCTCAGTACAGATTATATTTTTGAGAATTTATTGAGAAGAGTAGTTTCCCTTTGAGTGCATTCTCTGGCTCATTAGATATGTTATGGCAAATCCTCAGCATTCCCTTGGAATACCCAAAACTTGCAAATACAGTGGTGAATAATGTGTGATTAGTAACTCTAACAATAACTGTTTAGAATGGATATAGTTCGATTCCCGAGTACTGCAGGATGGAATGAGCTCCCGTCTTTGTCCCAGTTCCTGCCAACCTAGCAGTTCAAAAGCAAGAAATTGCAAGTAGATACATAGGGACCACTTCGGTGGGAAGGGAAATAGCGTTCCGTGCAGTCTGGTGTCTAGTCATGCCTGCCACGTGATGACGGAAATGTCTGCAAAAGCAGACAGCGCTGGCTCTTCGGCTTTGAAACAGAGATGAGCGCTGAAACCTAGAGTCAGATATGACTGGCTTCCGAGCAAGGGAAACTGATCCCTAATGTAGACATTTCTCTCTCTCACACACATACGCATATATACTTCTTCAGTGAACTCAAGGTACTATATAGTTCTTCTCCCTCTTTTATTTTCAGAATAGGGCTCTGAAATAGGCCAAGCTGAGAGTGAATGACTTGTACAAAGTCACTTCAATGAGCTGCATAATTTACTTAAGAGTAAAACCTGGACTGCCCCAACATTCATCACTGCACACCAGCTGTCTCTTGAAAAGTAGTTTTGTTTATAAAAACAATTTTGGCTGAAAATGTCTAGACCATGAATACAGGAAGCTCTCAAATGTATAGTGTTCAGAGATCTATAGTAGGGCTGCCCAAACATTTCAGGCCGGGGACCTGACCATGCCCCAGGAATAGCTGAGTGAGCCAGAACATGCCCCCAGAACATGGCACGTTTGTACATATGCAGTGCAGACACTTCTATGCATACATGAAAGCAGCCATTTTGTGTCCTGGTTTGGCGCAGGAAACAAAATGGCCACATTTTGCACACACGCAGAGGCATCCCTGCCAAACCAGGAAATAAAATGACAACTTCTGCACATGCGCAAAAGTGGCCATTTTATTTCCTGGTTTGCGCGGATGCTTCTGTGCATGCGTGAAAGCAACCATTTTGTCTCCTGCACCAAACCAGGACACAAAATGGTCACTTTTGTGCATGCGCAGAAGCGTCCGTATTTACTTTCTGGTTTGGAGAGGGTGTCGGGGGCCAGGGCCAGCCCAGGCCGTAGTTTGGGCATCCTTGAATTATAGTGTGTGTTAAAATTTCCGACATGGCTCTTTTTACTTTTAAACATACATTTCAATCAAGCTTAAATTTTTGTTTCAATTTTTTAATTGGGGAGAGGACATGGACAGATTTTCGCAGAGAGACAAACCTTTTCCCACACACCAGAATAATCTTTATCCTCTACGATCTGAAGCGTTTCCTTCCTGATAACGCCTACAGCATGCTGGCTGTTGCCGTCTGGTGCAAGGTTACTCTTGTGATGCATGTGGTCTAAACTGGAGTGAAATGTTAGCTTTTAAGTAGTGTGTTTGATGTGTGCAGCTGCTCAAGAGGTTTTCTTATGGTGAGGTTAATGCAAAGGTCACAGCTCATGGGGTTTTACTTGGAGGCAGGGGGCAGGGGGGATCATTTGGAGGCTTTTTGGAATTAAAAATACTGGTAACAACCAAATAGAGCCATTTTGCCACAAATGAAGATTTATTTTCCAAATGGGGGAAATATTATATTGGTATACTCTTGGAATTAATGTATTTTCTGTAATGCACATTAGAGGCACATTGTATAGTGATTTTAACGACGTTTAAAAATAATTACAGCACCATAATTGCATTTTGAGTGATTTTGATTGGGGAATCTACTTATGCTTGGTGTGAGCGACCTGTTTTAGAAAGGCAATATCTGCTTGCTTTTTTCTTTCTGTGAATGGTTTAGCTCAGTGATGGCGAACCTTGGCACTCGAGCTGTTCTTGAACTTTAATTCCCAGAAGCCCTGATCAGCAGGAGTACTGACTTGGGCTTCTGGGAATTGAAGTCCAAGAACAGCTCAAGTGCCAAGGTTCACCATCAATGCTTTAGCTTAATTATATAGCTTGAAATCCAGCTGTTGAATTAATAAACATGATGGGATAATCACCCTTTTATTAAAGGCAATGGTAGATTTACTTGAAACGTAATGGGGCTGGATTTTTCCTGCTTGGTTAACTGCAGTGGACAGGGTTATCCTGTTATTCTTACTTACAGAAATATGTGTCTTATTCTATGATATGGTAATAAATCTGGCTGTTCAATTTCCTTTAAATATACAGCATCTTAAAATCCAACATGGTTGTTGGAAGCAGAGAAGCAAAGTAGATGGCACAAAAAAAACCCCACCGCTCATTGTTCTTGGATTCATGTTGTATTCTGCCTGAGAGAAAGATGGCAGCAGAGGAACTGATGTGTAGCTGATCTTATATCAGCTACAGATGTAGCATACATTTAACCGTACTCCTTTCCCTGTGAACAGTTGTTTAATAAATGTGTACATTACCAATACCAAATAAAAGTAAAGAGAAATTCATAAACATGTAGAATTTGAAGAGTTGAAGAGAATTTGGCAAATGTTTGAATGAAGAAAATATTCTATAATAAAATGGATATGTTGATCCTTTTTAAAAAATAACAAGCAAAAGTTCAGATTTTTGAAAGAATCTTTTCCATTGGATATCCTCATTTGGATATTCATCTATGAATCTACATACAGTAATGCCTCGCATAGTGAGCATCTCGTATAGCGAGTAACTCGCTTAACTAGCAGACCTTTCCCCAAAAGGTCTGCTCCGTTGAACGAGCAAATCGCTTAATGAGAAGTTTCGCATTTGCGGGGTGTTTCGGAATGCAACGGGGAGTCCCCCGTCTGCATTCCAAAATGCCCAGCTGACAGGTCGCTCGGCTATAGGGTGTTTTGGAATGCAGTCCGGGGCTCCACCTTGCAATTGCACGGCGCGCGTCAGCTGGGTGCTTGGAAAGGGTTTGGGGAAGATCCGCGCAGGTGCACGCACATCAGACGGGGTTTGGGGAGGGTACGGGGAAGATCTCCGTACCCTTCCCAAACAGGTGCAGCGATCTTCCCTGTACCCTTCCCAAACCCCTGCTGATGTGTGCATGCCTGTGGGGCCTTTGGGAAGAGTATGGGGATCTTCCCCATACCTTCACAAATGCATCGCAGGCGAAGATCAGCGAAATATATTTCCCTATGGGAATAGCTCGCATAACGAGCAACTGTGTGGAACACATGTTCGTTATGCGAGGTATTACTGTACGTATATCATTTCCACCATAGACAAGATTGTATTTTTAAAAGGCTGGATCTTTAACAATACAGCTGTCCATTGATCTGGATGCTTATAATATGTCATTTCTTAAATACAAGCATTTTTGATTAATAAACACCCAACAATGAAATGAATTTATAGTAGAGTTGTCCTCTAATTAAATCATTTTCAGTGATTAATGATCTGTTGTTTAATAATCATATATGCACCCAATAACTATAAATATAGGCATCCAAACTTCAAAATGTTTATTTTGAGATGTGCAATGCAAGATAATAAACACAACCTTCTGCTTGTTAGAAAGAAGCATATTTTAATGATATGCTAATTAAAGTTTGTGGCCTTGATTTAGACCTATAATAGTGTTTCACACTTAATTACTGAGAAGTAATTTCAGTGGAGTTCTTCAACTGAATCTAATTGTAATCCCAATTAGAGCAGGTTTATTAAAATGAATACAATTTTTTAGCAAATATATCCCACTTCCTCTGAATGGAACAATTGCTATGCATCTCTTTAAAAGTGCATATATTCTGAATGAAACATATATAATTGTTATAGAAAACCAAGAACTAAGACACTTCTGATAGTGTTCCAGTATTAATGAAAGGTGTGACATCGTGGGAATTCCCACATGTTTTTGAAGCCCAATGTTTTATTCTTGTGTCAGGTTAGATTAGGGAGCACACTTTTCTTGGTTAACCTTCCTCTTTGATCAGTCACTGCCAAGGTTGACAGAACAAATGATGAGAAATACTAGGAAGGTACTGTGATTTCCCGTAGCTAAGGAGTAAGTGCAGATTAGTTATAATAGGATCTGCTACATGACTTTACAGCAACTTTAATCCAGCTTCATAGAGAGTAGAAAGTAGGCTGGATCACTTTTGATTATAATACCAATAACAATTACACATAATGTATATATTACTGCCCAATAGCAATTAGAGCATTCACGGTGTGGTTCACAAGGCAAATAACATTTCCCCTCAATGTACTGGGTAATTATTTTATCACCTTGGAAGGATGGAAGGCTGAGTCAACCTTGAGCCGATCAGAATCAAACTCAGATCATGGCTTGGCTTCTTCCATGTCTAGACCACACGTAAAACTGGCAAAATAAAGCCACCTTTTTGTGCAGTGGTACTGGGGAAATATTTGGGACACTAGATATCTTCATGCAGCCCACCCTAAAATAGGCGTGAAAACACTAGTGGCAAATTTAAATGCATGTTTAAGAGCTAATTCTTAATTGGAAGGTTGAAATTCCCTGATCTCATGTAATGTTTACTGATCTACCAGTAAACTAGTCCATCAGTAAACTGGTCATACTGGCTGGGGGGGTTCTGGGCACTCTGGTCTGAAAACTTTTCTAAGCTCTGGTCATCAGTCTCTTTTCAATCCATATTAGTCTTGCAGATGCTTATTTAGTCCTGTTTCTGCATTTTGAAGTGAAGGAAAAACTCCAATAAAATAAAATAAAAATCAAGGTATATTTTAATAGTAATCTATTCTAATATACAGCACCTAATTTGTAATATTGTTATTATAAAAGGTGCACTTTTTGTAAAATATAATTTGGGTGATATATTTGGGTACCTTTTAGAAAGCTTAGATATATACCACAAAATACAGAGAAATGCAACATCAAATTTACCTTGGTTATAATTAGAAGGTGGAACAACATCCCTTGTTGTTGTTCAGTCGCACAGTCGATTCGGACCCTTTGCGACCCCATGAATCACTGCCCTCCAGGCACCTCTGTCCTCTACCATCCTCCTCAACTCCTCAATACTCCCTACATTCCATGTTGTCATTGATTTAGGACATCAAGATGTGTTAAAGCATCTAGTGTGATAACTAAGTGAAGAAATTGCCAAAAACGTCTTCCCTGCTGTGCAAGAGAAAGATTAGGCAACATTTTTCCCTATCAGGGATTTTTAAATGTACACAAAGCATCTGGGTCAGATTAAGCAAAAGTAATGTCCTTTCACTTGAAGAAACAAACCCCCAATGGCAAGAGAGTCAGCAGAGAAAGATTTACGGATTAGTTTGAATAACCTGGGCAGCACATCATGTTTTTTAAAAGGTCATGAAATGAAACGGTCGTCAGTCACAGCTTTGTGCAACCTGCAGCATTTACAAAATTTGCCAAAACAAAATAAAATTTACATTTCTAGGAAGAACAGAAATACAAAATACAGCTAGTCAAAATCTGTAGTATCCTAGTTACCTAACCGTGGAAAAGGGAAAGGGGTATTTGGTGGTTGGTTCCAAGCCATGGAATTAGAGTGGCAGGTTCAGTGTATCTGTATCTACTTTGTGCATTCCTTGGTTTATTTCTCTCTCTCAACAGATCTGCCTGAGCAAATCTGGATAAAATAAATTAAGTACATATGTACTGAAATATTTCATTGACTGATTCATAATAGTTCATAAGAAACATTCATTTCAATAATTAAGCCTTGTTGTCACATTTTGAGTGTTAAATCTGAATTTCACCTGAAGCAAATAGATGTAGACTCCTTTCCAAAGTGAAGGCTCTGCAAATTGTCTATGATCAGAGGCAAAGAAAAGTTACTTTGAGACTATAAGTCCCAGAATAATCCAGCCATTATGTCTAGTGGCCATGTTGGTTGGGGAACTCTGAAGTTGTAGTTAAAAAAGAAGGAAAAAATTAAGTGCCAAACCGAACATAACATTTGGTTATCAGTGTACTGTACAGTAAATTATATCTTCTCACACAATCCTACGTTAAACAGCTCTGCTGAATTTGGTCATTTGTATATCATGTGCATCTTTTATATGTTGTTGGTCTGGGTACAAGAAGGATGACCAAAGGAAAAATAAATGTTTGCTTGCCACAAAACCAAAGTAAGAGATTTGAATTTCTTTAAGTTCCAAGTAGATTTAATAACCCAAGCTTTGGGGTTCTCCTAGTATCATTTTGTACCTAGTTGTTGTTAAGATTCCTAATATGTAGTTTCCCTATGTAATGGGCCTTGCCTAATGGGTAGAGTATTATTTTTTTGCTTATGTGCTTGAAACCTAGTCTTAATTCTTGTGAATGAATCTTGTGCAACTATATAGCTGATAGTGAAAAATAATCTCTCTTTTTTTGCTCAATCTGACGCGCAACATTGAAGGGTAAGTTCCGCAGTAAAGTTTTCAAAGAGGTAGCTGTATTAATTTGTTTCAGCATATGTAACAAATATCAAAACAAAAATACTGCAGCACCTTGAAGACAAATATATTTATTTCACTGTTAACTTGGATGAAGTAAATCTGTGATTCTTTCAGGTGCCACAGAATGTTTACTTTTAGTTTTGTCATCCAGTTTGATCTGTGACTAGATTCTGCACATTAGTTTTTGATGTGATATCATGTAGACCCTTTATAGATCACTGCTTTCTGGCCTTGGTAGTAGTAGTGACATTAGTACCAAAACAGAGAGGTGAACTGCAACAGCAGTAGTCCAAAAACCAAAGGCCGTAAGTATATGTAAGTGGCAGTTTATCATGTGGCAACTTAACACAATATTTGGCTTGGTTGGCTGATCATCTTAAATTCTCCTGCCAAGTCAATAAAAGACTGCAATTCTGCATTTAACCAATAATGTGGCAATAGAGAATGATGCTAGATTCTCCTCAGGACCCTATAGATGATTTACGTTACAAGGCCCAGAATCCAATAGGTTGGAGCTTCTGCTGATGAAACAGTTGCAGTCAACAGGATGGGATGGGGCCGCCCTCCTCACTCCCTGGAGCCACCATGCATTCCCCAAATCCACTCAGGAAGGCTAGGAGATCCACCAAACCCCCATGTTTTGGAAAAGAGAGAAGGGGAAGAAAGCTAGCAGCCTTGTGCTAGTGTGATATTGTCAGATCTCTATGAGGAATACTCTGAACACAACACTTAAGAGTCTTACATGAAGGCAACCCTCCAAAGAAATAGAAACCTAGATTCTTTCACAGCTGACAAAGTTATTTTAACAGTACAGTATTTTTCCCAAGCAAATTGGCTCATTTTAATTCACTATCAATTCATCTGGGTATCTACTTATGAGTCATTTAAGTGTAGGAATCCATGGCAACACCAGTTTGTCTGCTAAACTACAAACTTTATTTCTCTACATTGCTTCAGCGTTCCATATCCAAAGACTACTCCAGAGGAAATGTCTAAAAGTCTTGTAAGTTTTTTTTTTAAAAAAATGTGGACACATATGTTTCAACAAGTGGGCAAATCAAATTACAAGAGCATGTAAAATACAAACAAATTCAATGTAAAATGCAAACAAAAATACAGAAAAATTCAGATGAAACTGCCAGGAACTTAGGTACATGGAACATTTAATAAAACATTGAAGAACAGAAAATGGCTAGCTAAAACATCCCAGCTTAAAAGTGATAAGCACTTCTCTCAATATCTAGGTTTTTAAAAGTAAAAATGTTAAAAAAGCATGAGAAAATACATTTCTCGGTCTTTCAGCCTGTTAAAATGAACTAGGTAAAGGTCCCCCTTGCTCAAAAGCCAGTCATATCCCACTCCCGGATTCAGTGCTTAGCTCTGTTTATAGCCAAAGAGCCAGAGTTGTCTGTGTTTGCAGACGTTTCTGTGGACATGTGGCAGGCATGACTAGACACTGGAGTGCACAGAATGCTGTTATGAACTAACACACACAAATCATCTCAATGGCTAAACCAGCCTAATAGAGTCTGTGGTCCATGATATTGATATTGTGGCTTAAGGAGAAGCCAGCTGTCTTGCTGCTGCATGGTGCCAGCAGTGGGTTTTAGCATAACCCTTTTTCTGGAGCTCTGAAACTTTGCTATACAGACTTGCTTTTCACCCAGGAGGCACAGTGGGGAATCAAACTTCCAACCTCTGCCTCTATAGTCAATTGCCTAAACCACTAAGCCACGCAGCCATCTCTTTTAACATTAATAGCAAAAATAAAACAAAAATATATGTAGATTGGCATTTTTAAGACTAACAGGTTTATTGCAGTTTGAGCTTTTGTAAATTGCAATCTATTTCAACCTAGATGGTGAAATACAGTAATTATATCAGAGGTTTATAACGCAGAGTTCTGCAGATGGGAACCAAATGAAATGGTAATAAGGACACAATAATGAACTTTCAAAACTGTTAATACTGCTATGGAGACAGTTATGTTATTTTCTTGTTACATATGTTGAAGTCGACTTAACACAGGTACCTCTTTCAAAACTATTACAATGGAAGGCATTATATTTTTCATAGGAGATAGTAAGTAATTGCAAGTTGTGCAATCTCAGCATCAGGCACATTAATTAAATGTGCTGATTGGCTTTGTTTCTTTAGATTGTCTGCAATGCAATGGCATCTGGTGGTCTTGTGTCATTGATTACATTGTAGATAGCAATGTAGTATTGTAGAATGTTAAGCAAAATCTTAACATTCTCCCCTCAAAATATGCTTAATAATAGTAATAACTATGTGTATTTGTAGTCAAGTTGATTCAGACTTATGGTAATCCTTTATTTACATGGTTTTCTAGGTAGAGAGTACTCAAAATGGTTTACCATGTCTTCCTTCTGGGGGCACCTTGGGACTGTGCAGCTTGCCTATGGCTACAAAGCCTGGCTATTCTTGCAATAGGCACAGTGGGGAATCAAACTCCTTAGGCTCTGGTTCCATACCCAGATACCAAAACTACTGAGCTATTTAGCCAGTTCAAAATATGCCAGTTCAAAATTAGGGTAATATTAATTTTGCCAGTATTTTCATATGTAGTTGGATGAACCATTGGAGATTATTCTTTCTATTAGTGGTAGATCAGCATTTGCCAGACATTGTCTTGTATACCTTTATCTGCCTTTTTGTTGTCATAAACTTTAAGAGGTGGTAGTGGAAGCAGTCATCACATTTGGTTAGCAGTAGTGGGTGTTTTGGTAGGAGAAGACTCAACCACCGAAGCAAGTTTCCTTTCCTAACCATGTTAAAGTAGAACAATGAAGTTGTGTGGTGGTTGTATTCAAGTGCTGAAGCGCTCTTAAACCTCACTGTGCCTCACACTCAAATATCAGAACTCTCTGAAGTATCTTCACAATTTTGTGTGTATTAGCTGCTGCACTAAAACACTCAATTGTTACTGGTACTTGGATTTCTATCAGTAAAACACACACTTTTTTTTTTTTAAAAAGAAGACTTTGAGAGAACAATGTGTTTAGCATGTCTGTTTGGTTGCTACTTCTCTTTGCATTTCTCCTGTATGTTCGTCAACAACAATTTTTCAAGTAGTACTACACATACTGTACTACTATGATCCACTCAGATTACAACCTGTATAGTACCATCAAAGGTACATACAGATTAACATTTCACATTTATCGTAACCTCATGTTTCTTCATTTTCCCTCTTGCTCACCTTAAGACAGTTTGCTGACATACTTATGAGGTAACTTGTGAGGAAAATATCAATTTCCTTTTGTCTTCTTATGAACAGAGAGACCCTGGAGTTTCAGCTGACGTTTCCCTCTCTAAAAGCGCACTCTATTCTCGGATAAGCAGTTCAGAGGGAGAAAATACCTCAGGTTTGCTTTATCAACAGCAAGATGTAGATTCTGCTTTGCGAGTTACCCGTGAGGAGGTAATTGTATTCTTAAGGAGTCCTGTCCTTTTATTAGTTTGTGTTTATATATGCAGCTTTAGGGGTGGTTGCTCTCCCGCTCTCCACTTTTTAAAAAACCTTTCTTCTGGTTTTTTTTTTTAAATTGTGTATAAGAATAGTGTTACAATTTTGGGTCAGTTCAGACACCAACTTTATTACCTCTTAGCCATGATTGGAAGAAGGGAGTGTGCAATTATTCTTTCTCTTGTGCAGGAATTCTCCCTTGCCACTCTTAAAAAGACTTAGCAATATATTTCATTGATAACCTTAACCACGACAAATTCCTGACCCATTGTTTTATACCAGTGGTGCCCAAACTTTTTTTGCTGCAGGCTGGTCCTGCCCCTGACACGCAGCTGCAGGGGCCCGAGGCGGGCTGCTCCCGCTGCTGACTGTTTCAACAGCGACGGCGGCCATTGCGCTTTTTTCCCACTGCTCCGAGCAGCCCCTGGCTTGGTCCCATCGCTGCAGCAGCCTTTGGCAATGTGGATTGCTGCCTTGGGAAAAATTTTGGAGCCTTTCTTGTTTCAAAATCCATGGCGTTGCAAGAGCCTTGGCGCGCTGAGGGGCTCTCCCAGTACAGTAATACCTCATATAACATTAGTATCGAATAACACTAAAATCGCATAACATTAAGGAATCTGGGGGGAAGAATTGCATCAGATAACATTAAGATCCTATGGGATGCTTCAGATAACAACCGCTAAAGCCTGTGTGGTTACAATGTATCTCTATGGATCCCATAGAGGATCAGATAACACTAAAAATCATATAACACCAAGACTTGTGGAACCAGGTTTTAGTGTTATATGAGGTTTTACTGTACTGTGGATTTTGAAACGGAAGGCTCCAAAAATTTCCCCAAGGCAGCGATTCACGTTGCAAAAGGCAGCTGCAGCGATGGGACCGAGCCAGAGGCTGCTCGGAGCAGCGGGGACAAAGCACAATCGCCGCCGCTGCTGCTATAAGGTGGTGGGGGCAGGTGGTGGTGGTGGTCCGGAGAGGTCCCAGGTTCTCAGCCCAGGCCAGATTAATGAGATGTGTGCGCCTAATTGTGCCCGCGGGCTGTAGTTTGGGCACCAGTGTTTTAAACCATAAACATAACGCAGAGTTGGCTATAATTATGACTGCACAGTTGCTCAAATGTATACCTTTCCTTCTTTACAATGTGAATAATATTTTAAAATACACTCTTTCCCCTTGCAGATTATGTTACATAGCCTGTTGTTTATTTATGATGCCAACTGCTTGGTGTAGAAGATCACAGCTGAGACATGTGTTATGGTTCTCTGTACAGCTGTTTTGTGGAGCAAGCAGAAAAAAACATACATACACCATATGCATTACTTGATTAAGTGTACATACCTAGATGTTTTTGGTCAAAATCTGTCCAGACAGCTCATAGGGCTGTGAAGTTTGCATCTGTGTTGCACATGTAGATGAGGTTATGATTAACAATTTTAGAATTTCCTGATATTGTGGGATGGATCTTTGTGAGTTGAGGGAGGGGACATCCTAGAAAGTTTCTTTGGGACTTGATTCTGTATATGATGTAATAACTAGGAGAATCCTAGACAAAGGTATAACTTTGCTCCATTGCTTCCTTGTATATGTGCTAACATCAGTGAAACATCCTTTCCCACTCTCTGGGAATCAATAGTCTGTAGTAAAATCTGAATATAGAATTTCTCTCTGTCCCTCCCTCTCCCTCACCCCCACTTAGTCTTAACATTCTTGGAAGCAGAAGAAGCAGATGGTTTAAAACATTTAGATGTTAAAATACTGCCTGTCTCTAATGTCAGTTTTTAGAACATTATGTGACAAAATACACGTCTTTAATCTTCTTTCCCTGTTTGTTAACAGATTGTAGCAAAAGAGAACGAAGTGTCGGAATGGAAAGAGAAATATGAAGAAAGCAGGAGGGAGGTCATGGAAATGAGGTGTGTCTTGATCTTTTCTACACCAGCACTCCCAGAAGACTATAATTGCTCTTTGAACATGTAGACTATGTTATGGACATGTAAAATAGAAGTGACACAACATTTGTGTGTGTGTGTGTGTGTGTGTGTGTGTGTACACACACACACAACTTTCTAATATTGAAAGGGGGTGGGGAGACAAGTTAATAGAAAGGTTCTAAAGACTTTGCTGAATGTGGAACAGTGAAATTGAGGCTGAACTACATTACCTTGTTCAACATTTGTTTTAACCTGTGGCATTTATTCATCAAAGATGAAGGGATTATAGATGGTTTTGATGTTACATGATTTTAAGACATGCTGCAGAAGCCAGCTAACACATTTCTGCAAAAACAAAAACACCTCTTAGATCCTTCCTCAGTCTTCAAAAAACACAACAGAAATACTGATGAAAACAGATGGTAGCTAGCTGTACTTTTAATTAAGGCAGAGCTATATTGTCAGTGCCAGAGCTCACTCTTGGTGTTGGATAATAGCTGTCTAATTGTACACAGTTTAAACAAAGGCCATATTGGAATGGCTGTGATAGAAGGAAGATAACGGCGCCAATCCCACATCTGTTGAAAACAGGACATTAGTAAAACACCAGTAAAAGCCTTCAGCAACAACAATAAAACCAAACCAACAGAACCATCAGCATTCTAGTAGTACATCAAAAGTGCATCCATTATTATTATTATTATTATATTTTGATTTCTATACCACCCTACTTGGTAGGACCAACTCAGGGCGGTTCACAACACATGTAAAGTTACAAGTTCATAAACACAACATGTCAATAAATCATAAATAATCAATATCAAAGAACATCAAAATAACTATATCATTACAGTAACAAAAAGATTCAATAAACATCAATATTAAGTAATAGTCAAAAATTTCCATATCGCTAAAGCAATAAATAAAATAGTCATTGGATATCCAGGTGCTTTTGGAATAACACTACCCTAATCAAACAATTAGTGCTGCCCAGGATAGAAATAATGTGAACGTCCCTGCGGATGAGCTGCATGCAGAAGATTCAACAATGCCTGTAAAAAGGGCACCTTGAGTAAAGCCTCGAAAGAGGAGTCTAATTGTTTGGGCAATTTCAAATGGAACAAGGCATGCTTTAAGGAAACATGTTTCATTGGGACTTGCATAAGTCTCAAGACTGTACCTTTAGAATTATTTTCTAATATTACAAAATCAACAGTTCAGTGGATATATTTTGAATTTTTGTATTGTATTTTCCTGATCGTATTATTTATACTATGATGTATTTATATCTGTGATTATAACATTGTTAGCCGCTCTGAGTCGCTTCGGCGATGAGAGCGGCATATAAATCGAACATAATAATAATAATAATAATAATAATAATAATAATAATAATAATAATAATAATAATAATAATAATAATAATAATAATAATAATTCATTGAAGCTCACACGACGGTTGTGAGCTCATAAACCTTTAAACAAAATGTGTCTTATTTAAAGGTCACCTACTTTTTTTTTGTCAACACAGAAAGGCAAGGGTTATTTGGTTTATTGTGAAGATTGGTGTCTCTTGAATGTATTGCCAGGATCTGAAATTACCTCCCCCACCCCACCCCAAATACAGTTTTAAAAATGTATTTTTTTATTTTATTGGTACAACAAGGCATCACATGCAAAGCCAATTCGAATATTCATTTTGCAAATTGTGACTCATCACTCAAATGCAACGGATCAAGGCCTAGTCACATTTCATTAGCCTGATTTCACTCTGGAAAAACATGGATCAGCTGCTTAAATCACTTTTAATCTGCTTATTCTAGCTAGCCTCTTTTTGGGAGTGAAGTCAAAACAGGATGTTTAGTATGTGTGTTTTGAAGTCGGGGCAAAGCTTTAGAACAGTCGTTTTCCTTAAAGGTTTATAACTGTGTCACAAAATTGGAGCATGCAAAGATTTGCCATGGCATCACACATTATTTTTGCATTCCTTAAGAATGGAAAAGCTGAATATTTCAATAGCACTGAATGGAGCACATACCATTCCTGCCTCTTCCTGCTGAAGAGAGCTTCATACTGCAGCTGCAAGATTTTACTAGCGTATGGAGTAGCAAAAGGACATAATCTCAGGAGCCTTGATTTCTGATGTGTTTGAACCAGTTTTGGAAAGTATTTTTTAAATAATAAAATCTTTGCATCATCAGTCCAGGTTTTCTAGTTTGGAGAGCTCAAAAGTCATGTAGTGTTTTAAGCTGTGGTGGCACAGGATGTAGTAGGTATGCTTTCTCCTCAGAGTGAGGATTCTTACAGAAAACAGTTAATTTGTAAATTGCTTCCAGATTAGGTTAGGTACAAGGAATCCCATGTTACATCTCTGGCAGATTTGTAACTAGTAGATCAGGCATTCGCAACCTACGACCCATGGAACAGACCCAGACCCTGACACCAAGTCATCCGCCCATGCCACTCCCGGAAGTGAGAGTGGGATAACACCCAGATGGATGGTCTGGAAATTAAATGAATGAATAAATAAAATAAGCAAAATCTACCTGCACATGTGCAGAATGCTGCTGTAAATGCATTCTGCGCATGTACAGGCGTGTTTTACTTCCACTTCCAGTGGGAAGAACCATGTGACCAGCCCGATCAGCTATCCTGGGGTGTGTGTGTGTGTCAGGCCCACAACCTGAAAACATTGAGAATCCCTGCAGTAGATCCTTGATTAAAGTTCTTCTTTGTCTTGGGCCCAATTGAAGCATGGAAACAGGAAGTGTATCTGGCAATAAGCAATCCAGAATCCATAGATGGTAGATTCTGCAGTAAGGAGACGCTGCTAAATTTAATTGTTAATCCATACTGTATTACACCCACTGGATCAGTGGAACATGTTCCATTTGTTGAAATTCCACTTTTGACCATATTAGATTATTAAGTTGAGATACAGTATAATATTTATCATATATCTCACTTGATTAGCTATATAATGTACCTTTATGTTGTGGAAACCTAACCCTCCTAATTTTCTGTTATGAGAGTAGTATAAAGAGTTTTGAGATAATCTCTCGTATAGATTACTGCAATGCTGTCTACATGGGGCTTCCCCTGACTCTGGTACAGAAGCTTCAACAAGTACAAAATGCAGCAGCTGGGCTAATTACCGGGTCAGGAAATTTAATCATATCTCACCAGTACTGGCAGGGTTGCACTGGCTGCCTGTTTCTTTCCATATCAGGTTCAAGGTGTTAGTTTTAGCTTTTAAAGCCCTAAACGGTTTGTGACCTTCCTACATGGCAGAGCATCTCCCTCTTAGAACATCGTCCTGCATCACTCAATCTTCCCAGATGGGTCAGCTCTTGGTGCTGACGCCGAAATTGGCAAGGAAGGCTACAACCCAGAGAAGAGTCTTTTTGGTGGTGGCGCCAATCCTATGGAACTCCCTTCCGGTGGAGCTGCGTCCGACTATTTCCTTGTTGGCAATTAGAAAGCAGCTTAAATCACTTCTGTTTAGGGAGGCTTTTGAGAAGGGGTCATCACTTGTCTAGTTAGGTTTCTTGTTGAAGCTCCCCTGCCATTAATTAAGGTCTGGTATTTGTATTTTTGTTGTGTGATTTTAAGGTGTTTTTAATATGTTGTTAGCTGCCCAGAGTGGGGAAGACCCCCCCAGATGGGCAGGGTACAAGTGGAATAAAAAAAATGTGATTTATGATAAATTAATGTGTAATATTAAAGTTTAAAAAGGGTGAAGTAAGAATGTATTTAATGTTATGGGGGTGTTCTAGAATTTGTATTAATAAAAAAAGGGTTATATATCTTTTCAAGAAACAGGGCAGTTTTGGAAGGGAAATACAGTAGATGGTATTTCTAATGGTCTCTGTGGTGGTGAATGCACTGTTGATTAGGTTTAAGTTGATTAGGTTTAAGTTGATTATGTATTTCGTATTATTTCTATTAAAATAGAAAGTTAAAAAAACCAAGTCCCATTCAGTGAGTAGGGCTGCTCTAGTGGGGATTCATCTCACTGGATTCAGCTCCATGAGTTCCACAGCCTCTCATATACTCCAAGTGGAACATTTTTTGTGTGGATTAAGACTGTGATGGGGGGTTCTTCATGAGTTGTTGGGGTACAACCCCCACCATCCTTGACTGGCAGGGTCAGTCATGAGGGATTGTGGGAACTGCAGCCTATTGGTATCTGAAGGGCTGTAAATTGCCTAGTCACAGATTAAAACTGATTATTGCTATGTTTTAACCCAACAATAGAGTTCACATTATATATTTTGAAGTTATTTAGTAACCTCGTGTGTGGAACAAAGAGATGCCATTGTAAAAAGAACTGGTTCTGTGGATGCTTATTTATTGTCTTTTCTTCCCTTTTATAGGAAAATTGTTTCAGAGTATGAGAAGACGATTGCTCAGATGATAGGTAGGTGTTGTCATAGATATAGACTTTATGGTTCTCATTCTCAGGGGGGACAATTGGAACATTTAAAATGGGCTCCACTTTTGATCTGAACATTCTTTTCTTCAGCCTTTAAATATCAATAAATATTTTGTGATAGTATCTGAGGGAGACAAAAGTCAGTATTCAGTCCTGGTAAATTAATGAAATTGAGTCCTTAATATTAAGGAAAACTTGGAAAGTTACATTCCTTGTTTTGTACACATAATATTGGCTTCCTGGGTGGAATTCACTGTTTCATCTTTAAATGTTTTTTTCCATCACTATACTAACTCATACCAGAGTAATTTAAGTTTTTGGTTTACTAATGCCAGGAGATGATTTCTTTAGCTTTCCATGGACAATGTCACAGTACTTAGATAAAAAATTTATTAGCATCCCTTTGAGCCCACCCAGGTGCAGAAGCATGTAGAAACTGGCACTCTGATCCTGAACCCTTTGATCACAATCCAGGGCTCCATCAAAGGAAGCCTGTAAACCCAGCAGGACATTGGTACTACTACACTCTGGGGAAAGGAAGGTTCAGATTGAGTGCACAGAACTGCTTTTAAGAAAGTGGGTCAGAAGCCACATTGCCCATGTGCAGTATTATACACATACCTCAAAGTTTGCTTCAGGTTTATTAGCACATTCTGGATGCATTCCTGTTGCATAGTGTAGAAAGCTGCACTTGAGTAGGCCCATTCAATCAGTGGATATTTGGTGAGTCAACTTCTCCATAGTTCCATTAATTCAGATAAACCTACTCTGTTTGTGGCTTTCGCATAGTAAGTTGTGACTAGACTGGGCCCATTTTAATCAATGGAATTTGTGGAGTAGTTAACTTACTATGGGACTACAGATAAGTATGTGTTAGAAGACAGCTAGAGAGTTAGTAAACTTCAACTTGTCCTCTTTTTAAAAATTCAGATCAGATTTCTTCTTTTATATCAGCTCCTTTGAAGGGACCCTTTCTAGTTAATTTATAAGTAAGTTCTATGAGGACTTAGAACACCTCATAGAACAGACACCAAGAAATGATGTACACATTATCATAGGAGACTGGAATGCCAAAGTAGGAAATCAAAAAGTAAATGGCATAACAGGCAAGTTTGGTCTTGGAACACAGAATGAAGCAGGCCAAAGAATGATAGAGTTCTGCCAAGATAATGCACTGGTCATAGCAAACACTCTCTTCCAGCAACACAAGAGGAGACTTTACACATGGACATCACCAGATGCCCAACATAGAAACCAGATTGATTACATACTATGCAGTCAAAGATGGAGAACCTCCATACAGTCAGCAAAAACAAGACCAGGAGCAGATTGTGGCTCAGATCACAACCTATTGATTGCAAAATTCAGGCTCAGACTAAAGAAAATAGGAAAAACAATTAGGCCGGACAGATATGACCTAGACAACATTCCTTGGGAATACTCAGTGGAGGTGTGGAATAGATTCAATGGCTTGGACCAGATAGACAGAAAGCCAGAAGAATTATGGACAGAGATGCGGGACATCATGCAGGAGGCAGCAAGGAAAACTATACCAAAAGAAAAGAAACAAAAGAAAGCTAAGTGGTTGTCCGATGAGACTCTTAAAATAGCAGAGGACAGAAGGAATGCAAAAGGCATTGGAGAAAGGGAAAAATACAATCACTTGAATACAGAATTTCAAAGAAAAGCAAGGAGAGATAAGGAAACCTACCTGAACGAACAGTGCAAAGAAATAGAGGAAAACAATATCAGGGGTAGGACTAGAGATCTTTTCAAAAAAATTGGGGAACTCAAGGGAACATTTAAAGCAAAAATGACCATGATAAAAGACAAAGATGGCAAGGAGTTAGCAGATGCAGAAGAGATTAAGAAAAGGTGGAAAGAGTACACAGAGGAACTCTACAAAAAGGACCTCAACACCCCTGATAATCACAATGATGAGAACATTGAACATGAGCCAGACATTCTGGAGAGTGAAGTCATAAAGGCCCTAAAAAACACTGCAAACAACAAAGCCAGTGGAGTTGATGGCATCCAAGTTGAACTTTTCAAAGCACTACAAGATGATGGAATCAAATTATTGCACTCTATATGCCAGCAGATTTGGAAAACACAACAATGGCCACAGGATTGGAAAAGATCTGTATACGTTCCACTCCCCAAAAAGGGTAATGCCAAAGAATGTTCAAATTATCGAACAATTGCACTCATCCCTCACGCTAGCAAGGTGATGCTCAAGATAATACAGGATAGACTGCAACAGTATGTGGAGAGAGAATTACCAGAAGTGCAGGCGGGTTTCAGAAGAGGCAGGGGGACTAGAGACCATATCGCCAACATAAGATGGATCATGGAAAAAACAAAGGAATATCAGAAACAAGTCTACTTCTGTTTCATTGATTACACTAAGGCTTTTGACTGTGTCGACCACAACAAAATGTGGCAAGTAATTAAAGAGATGGGAATTCCGGAACACCTTATAGGCCTCATGAGAAATCTGTACATGAATCAAGAAGCAACAGTTAGGACAGAAAATAGAATGACGGAGTGGTTTGGAATAGGAAAAGGCTGCATTTTGTCACCCTGCTTATTCAACTTATACACAGAACACATAATGCGCAATGCAGGAATGGAGGAATCACAATTTGGGATCAAAATTGCTGGGAGAAACATCAACAACTTGAGATATGCAGATGATACCACCCTAATGGCTGAAAGTGAGGAGGAACTAAAGAAGCTCCTGATTAGGTTAAAAGAAGAGAGTGAAAAAGCTGGCTTGAGACTAAATATCAAGAAAACCAAGATCATGGCAACAGGCCCTATCAGTCCCTGGAAAATAGATGGGGAAGAAGTAGAGGCAGTTACAGATTTTACTTTCCTAGGATCAAAGCTCACTGCAGATGGGGATTGCAGCCATGAAATAAAAAGGCGACTGATTCTCGGGAGGCAAGCGATGAGAAACCTGGGGAACATAGTGAAAAGTAGAGACATTAAATTGCAAACAAAGATTCGCATAGTCAGGGCAATGGTATTCCCTGTGGCAATGTATGGTTGTGAGAGCTGGACCATTAGGAAAGCTGAGCGCAGAAGAATAGACGCCTTTGAGATGTGGTGTTGGGGGAGAGTTTTGAGAGTACCCTGGACAGCGAGGAGAACAAATGGGTCAATCTTAGAAGAAATCAAGCCTGACTGCTCCTTAGAGGGTCAAATAATAAAGATGAAGCTAAAATACTTTGGACATCAAATGAGAAGAGAGGATTCACTTGAGAAAGCCTTGATGCTGGGAAGGGTGGAGGGCAAAAGAAGAAGGGGACGGCCCAAGATGAGATGGCTAGATGGTATTGTGGAGATAATGGGCACAGAGCTGAGTGAGTTGAGGGGGATGGTGGAGGACAGGAGTGCCTGGAGGACAGTGGTCCATGGGGTCGCAGAGGGTCGGAATCGACTGTGCGACTGAACAACAAAATTTGTGAGTTTAAATGATTCTTAGTCAATATTTCTTCAGCTGTCTAGATAAGTATTTCACAGGTAAATATATAGGTTTTTTAGAACCAGGAATATTACAGAATCATTGTACACTGTTGTATTTTCAAACGAACTCTACTGTTGAGCCAAGTCATTTCATTACAAGATCCTGGAAGTCTGTGGAGCTATATTGACCTAATGGAACATATCGCCTTGGAATATACTACTGTGTTTATAGGATTGAATTTATGAATCTAAAGAAGCATAAGCTGAAGCCTGAAGTAATTTATGTCCTAGATATTTCCCCATGATTAAAAGGCTATTGAGCTTTGATAGAAGCTTGATATACATTGTTTAAATATATATCATTTTAAATGCGATGTATTCCAAATAAATGTAAATTACAGTGGAAATGTAGTCATATTTGTAAAGCCACCTAGTCTGTCTAATGTTAATTTTGATCAGTTAGATGAACATGACAATTCCAATGCAATGTATATATGTGTCTGTTTGTCTCAATGTTTATTTAGTCTATTTATTTCATTAGTATTTATTTGTCAGAGTTTATCATAAATTTTGTTAGCTGATGTACTGCACATGTGTGTCTTATCCTGGTTATGTTTGTGATACAAAAGATTAAATGTGCACAGAGTTCCACACTGCTGATCTTTCCTTTTCCAACTCTATGGATTCACTGTTCCATAAGAAAGGAGAGAAAGATACATATTTCAAACAGTTTTTCTTTAGGTTTTGTTCTTTCTGCATCTCACTACTTCCTCTCTTCACATTAATAAATCTTGGAACATTTTCCTGGAGCAAAGCACCCCAATGTAGCCACTTACTTGATGCCTATCTGTTACCCTTGTACCATCCTCAAAGCATATTAGATACAGTCCTCAAAACCCCCAAAGTCAAACACCCTTAGAAAATGAACATGGCTTCAAACCATAGGTAGACGTTGTGTACTGTTCAGTGCTAACTTTTGGACTCATGATTACTGAAATGGTTCAGTGAAAATCTTACTTTTGAATATGGACTTTAATTTCTCTTTGACTTCTTACTGAAGCATTGAAGTATTGTAGAACCGTAACTGAGGGCTTGACCCCATGGAGGCAAAATTACCTGCTTCAATAGTCTTCCTTTTGCTTGTCTTTCCCACTGAGCAGATGAAGCAAGGCTAAATTCCATTTCATCCATGCTTCCCTTCCTTTTTTGGTTGTTTTTTTTAATTTCCTAGGATGCATCTATTTTTCACCAGGCTTGGTGAGGGTGGAGTTATTGCTTAGCACTGCAACATTTCTTTACACAGGGTACCAGAGGATGTTGGTTTAGATGCCTTTAATTGCCTTTAAAAAAGCAAAAGAAAATGGGATTTAAAAACATGAAGAGGCAAAACTACAAGGCAGAATGAATTTATGAGTTTTCTTTTCCAAGGGAGGCTGAAGAAATAATTTTCAGGGACGTAGGTTTAGACAGCTGTACTGCTCAGTTCTGGCGCTCTTCAGTACAAATATTATGCCAGTCTGTGTCCATTGCTGTGGATCTTCTTCACCATCTAGAAAAGCCTTGAGCCTCAACTTGGAACATGATTTCTTGAGGTTGGCTCAGCTTTGCTTCACCTCCGTTTCCTGGTTGTAGCAGAAATTCTAGCAGCTCATCCTCCAGGAAGTCATCCAAGTACCTTTCTCCATCCTAAAATATGCAGGAGCATCCATTCCTTGTTCTCTCTCTCCTGGGGAAAAAGTAGCTGACTGAATCTGGGAAGGTTGGGTTTGTGGGAGAGGGATGGGCCTCTGGGCTGAGATATGCTTCCTAAATAACACCAGAAGGCAATACAATTTTAAGGGTTTGATTGCTTTGTGTGTAATGAACCTGAAGAGAATATATATAAAACAATACAGTATAGGGAAGGGAAGGAGAACAATTTATCCCCTCCCTCAAAAAAAAAATCCCAGAAGAAAATCCTACAGAAAGGATCCATAATCACAGATAGAAAGCACAGTCAGGATGGTGGGCATCATGGGAGTTCAGAAGCACACAGATCTCACCCACAAGTAATGAATGAAGCAACAAAAAACCCTTTCATTTACAGGGATCTACAACTAATCTACATTGTACTTCAATGCAACATTCCCTTTCTCCCTACTAACAGGCTGATGTCAATGGACTTCCCAACACCATTTGATTAAACATTTCTCAGGCAATTTGACATACAAGAGTTGACTTACTTACTTAGACTTAGCTCCTCCCATGCTATGTAGCATATTGGGTGTCTCCAATGGTTTCGGTCTTGGGCAAGTACTCCACCATTGCCAGCCCCAAGACCAGATGAGAAAGGAGAAGGCTTGGGTGTCAGGCTAGCAACCCGGCCGTATAAAAACTAAAACCGCTACAGAAGCAAGAGGTGGAGGAAAGATTACGGGGCATCATGTCAATTCTGATTTGTGGTTACCCTTTCCGGGGTTTCCCAGGTAGAGGAACACCAAAGAGGTTTGCCATTCACTTCTTCTGGGGATGTTCTGGAAATGTGCAGCCTGACCATGAATATGGCTCTTCTTCCAGGAGGCACATTGAGGAACTCCCAACCTCTGGCTCTACAGTCAGATACTTAAACCATTGAAATATCCAGCCAGCTAAAGAAAGAGGGAAACACAAAAGAATCCTAAGCTTTTATGATCTTGTCCATCATTAAAATGAAGCATTTGGGTTTTAGAAGTTCTCTTACAAAATTAAGCAAAAGAACACAACAATTCAAAGTAAGAGCCCCTTCCTTGTTTCTCTCCCCCCCCCAAATTATTGGAGTTGACCTGAAAGTCCCATTCCTAGTTCTTAGCCTCCAATGTTTTTCTCTTCCCTTTCAACATACTTAAAACGAACATGGCAGATGCATAATATCAAGGTATACACAATTCTTTTCCGTTTCCATATAATTTGGCTGAGTTACATAAGAGCCTCCATGTGAAACGTTCACATTGTGCCTTCCTCTAATTGTGTGAGGAAGAGGAGTGGCACATACCTGTGATGTAGAAGGATCAAAGATGGGAGAAATATTCCCTCATACCTGTGGTTGCAAACCTTGGTGAGGTATGCAGCGAGGCCATCCAGTGTGTGTCTGTAAAATGGACTGATGGAGTGCTGTACATGCTACATGGTTAGAGATTTTAGTATCCTTCAGGAAAATAATAAGAAAATGATCATTCTGGTTTATGCATATACTGTGAAAGACATCCTTCTGAGCTTTCTATAGATCTTCAGCTGAATGTATTTTGCTAATCTCCTCTGGCTGATGAAATACAGAATTGGGTCAAGTTGTCATGATAAGGCCTTAAAGAAATAATGCACAACTCAGTACTGCAGTTCTTGTCAGGGACTGCAGCATAGATGTAAAAATGTCTGGTGGCTTATAATGATCTTGAGTATAAGATGGGAGCTTCATTGGATTGTGTTTATGTAGCTCTTTGGAGTCTTTGGAGTGTACCTTAAAGTTGTTGTCTGCCTTCATACAATGTCCTTTGTTAAGCCCTACAAATTTTCTCTGCTTCTGATTTTTATTTTTATTTTGGCATGCTTGTGTGCATTACTGTTTTGTTTTTTTAGTTATGCCCCCACCCACCCACCCGCTCCACTTTAGCTTCAGGTACCATTCATTAACAGAAATGTACTTGAAAATTATAGGCTGATTTGTGGAAACATTTTTTAACAATATTGACTGATGAATAGTAAAACTTATAAAATGGAATACCAGCTATTCAGAAAAACAAACATTGAGCCCACAGATTTTATGGGTTCTCTTTGAATGGTTCCTGTGCTTCATGTCTTGGACATTTTGACAGGCCAATTTTCATATATAGTTTTTTTTTCCCCTTCCATTTTTATAGTTCTGTCATCCTGTCGAACCATTCATTCATTTTTATCATCCCCGTATTTGGCAGCCAAAAAGTAAATTTAATAATTATTATGCTGTTTAGCTCTTAATCATGGAATTAAAGGAATATTGTGCTCTCTTCATTAGAGATTGTTGCACTTGAGTTTTTCTGCTTTCTTAATACATTCCCTGATTTTTCTTTTTTGCTTCCATTTTTGTTGCTTCTTGTTCTTTGCTTGCAATTCCAAAACAAAGGCAAGCCTGGTAAGTAATGCTTTTGCTGACTTTGGCACCTGCATATTGGAGTTTTTCTTTTGCTTTTATTCTGTGTATTTTTGTCTCCGCATAAAAATACAATTTTAGTTTTTGTGCTGCCAAGCAATAACTATTACGTATATATGTAAAAAGTTAAAGCTCTCAGATAGTGAGATTCATTGTCTCTGCTTCCAGAACAAGGTACAATAAAGCATATGTTATCACTGCTGGTTGGGTCTTTCAGTGTACACTGTAAAAAGGTTTGGCAGATTTTTTTTCTTTCACTAATAAGCTTCCCATTAGCTTCTTTTTTCCTTCAACACACATTTCAAAAGGAAGAGAAAACTTATGTAATACTTTGTTTTATATGAATTTTAATTATGGGAACAGCTAATCCTTTCCACTGTAGGAGAAGATCCTAGATGTAGGAGTTTCTAGATGTTATGTCAGGTGTGTAACAGTCTGTTCTTCTGCCTTCTTCTTCTTCACTTTGATGTGATGTCCAGAGCTGCTCCTTGTGATGTCAAGATGGGATTTTAATCCCCCCCCCATCTCAAATGATTACAGGATGATGAGTGAGATACAACTGAATACTGGTGGGAGGAGAAAGCATCACTATGTAATAATCTGGGATCTCTCCTGCCTTCCAATGTCCATTATATAGGCTGTGTGAAATGAGGTGCTTGAACTTTCTTGTGAGATAAAAAATTTCAAACTGCCCACTCTGTGGTTCATTGCTTGGGTTTATTGACTGCATAGATCAGTAATGACCAACCTTGGGACTCCAGCTGTTCTTGAACTTCAATTCCCAGGAGTGTTGACTTGGGCTTCTGAGAATTGAAGTCCAAAAACAACTGGAGTGCTAAGGTTAGCCTTCACTGGCATAAATGCTTGCCAGATGTTTTTAAGTTGATTATGAAAAATGGAAGAACTGAGAAGTACATTTGGATTTGTAGGAAATGGAAGAACTGAGAATTACATATGAGGTTGTGGGAGACAGGTATGAGCAGATAAACATGTGTAAAGAGAGTTGAGAGGATAGAGTAAAAGAAATTGATTAAGTCAATGCATGGATTTTTGACTGCTTTTACCAGCATATTAATATGTAAAAAAGCCCCAGTGCATTCGAATCCATTTATTCAAAAATAATAGGAGCATGTATCTATGCTTTAATGGATTTTAAAAACTAAGGCTAGTTATTTTGATACAGCAAAAGACAGACAAGAGACCAAAGTTTTAAATCCTAATTATAAAGTGTCCTGCTCCAAAAACAAAGCCAAGCCAAATATTCTTCCAAGCATAGTCCCAAATCCAGAATGCAGGAAGTTGGTGTTTAAATTGCTCCTAAAGCACGGTAATTCCATGGAACAGAGGAAGACACTCTGGGAGGGCATTCCAATGAGGGCTTGTTGTCAGGAAAAAATGTGAAAACTCATTAAACTGAAGATCATTTTTTCCTGATGGCAAATAAATGGTCAAAGGATCCTGTTTGTCAAAAGACTTCTGTGTTTTTTTTAAGGCAGTTGTTCAATAGCTCCCTGCTGATTGCAACCATGTGAGCTTAAAGGTAAAAGTTTCCTAGCTCACCATACTGCTTGTTCCCTTATACCCCATTAAGGCCCCATTTTGGAAACACATATCTTTATAGTTGCATCACAAGAGAGATAACAGTTGCCTGTCCCAGATGTCTCTTTCCATAATTGACTGGTGGGAATTTTCCCTAAAGCAGGGATGCTCAAACTTTTTGGGCCGCAGGTCGGTCACGTCATTGAGAGGGGCAGTCACATGGTTCCTCCCACCAGAAACGGAAATAAAATGCGCCCACCCATGCCCAAAATGCTGCTGTAAATGTACCCGCGGCTGTCATAAATGTGTTTGCCCTAAAAGCTTACTTCTCTGTAAAGATTTAGGAGAAGAAATATCACAACTTGCCTCTCCTGCTACTTCTCCCCTGCCCCCTTGTGTGAATGATACATTCATCTTTTGTGTTGTGAATTTTTATGGGATTTATGACTGTTAGCACTCCCGAAGCTTTCCAGAAGCATGTGGCGAAAATCAATAATTTAAAAAATATTTTCAGGGAAGCTTTTAAGATTAGCTCAATATGACTATAGAAAAGTTTCTGGTAACCTCACACTAATTGCTCAGCAACATCCATACCGCAAATAAGGCAAGAAGGTATAAGAGATTTACCACTCTCTAAATATCCAGAGTAATATTCACTATATCTCATTAACAGTTATTCTAAATTATGGAATAAAGGCATTTCAAAGACTGCTGTCTTTCAGTGCTTTGCACAGGTCAATAGAAGTACACTAGTGCCCTGAATAAAGTTATGACTTGGTTCCACAAGTCTCGTCGTTATCCGGTTTTTAACGTTGTGCGATACATTGATCACACAATGTTAAAAAAAGCCCTGTTTCCCTGGAGGCTGCAGGAAGCCAGAACGTCGGGATTTGAATCCTGACATTTTGGCTTGCTGCTGCCTCCAGGGAGGTGGGGGAACTTTGGAAACAGCTTGGAATGGGTTTCCCCGCCTCCCTGGACCCGGCGGGGGGGTCAGAGACCCCAAAATTGGTTTTTAAAAAAACATCCATTTTTTTTACCAATTTTGGGGTCTCTGACCCCCCCGCTGGGCCCAGGGAGGTGGTCAGACCTGACCCAAGGTGTTTCTGGGCTTCCCCGACGTCCTGAGCCATTGCAGCAAGCCAGAATGTCGGGATTCGAACCCTGACATTCTGGCTTGCTGCACTGGCTCAGGACGTCAGGGAAGCCCAGAAACACCTTGGATCGTGTCCCCTGCCTGCTCCAGAGAGATCAGAGGACCTGATCTACAGCTGCAGGGTGGCTGGGGAAGCTGACGGGGACTCCCTGTCGGCTTCCCTAGCCACCCGCCCATGCCTCCGCAGCTGTGGGGTGACTGGGGACACCGACGGGGGAGCCCCCCCCATCAGCTTTCCAGCCTCCCCACCCCTGCCTCCGTAGCTGCAGGGTGGCTGGGAAGCTGAACGGAGAACCCCGTTCAGCTTTCCACCCACCCTGCTGCTAAGAACGACTGTATCGTATAACGTTAAAATCGCGTTATTTGAAACAAGATTTTCCCGAAAATCTTGTCACGTTATATGGTTTTAGCGCTATATGATACTCACGTTATACGGGGTATTACTGTACTGTATATGGTATAATTTTGACCATAATATATCATCTTCTTTTAACAATTCCAATTAGCAAGTTTTGTACAAATAAGTTAAAAAGTGTAAAAAGTGAACAAAATAGTATAAAAGAAAATTGGAACATAAGAGACTAGCTCAATATTGTCAGTATTAACTGGTTGCAGCTGCCTCAGGCAGGCAGATTTCTGGACTCGTTGACACTGAAGATGCCCTTTTTTAAAACATTTAATCTGTATGCTAAGTATTGGCTCTACCACTGATCCTTTCCCCTACCCATACCTTTATTAATTAATGAGGAAAATGCTTTTAATGTTACACTACTCTGTCTGTAGCTAATGAATATGTCTCATTGAACTTATAACTAAGGCTGCTTAGAATAAGAATGTAAAAAATCTGACATTTAAAATATTCACACATGGTTTGCAGTCTAAGCATTAGAAGGGACATTAAAGAGAACATGGCTTAACTATTTCCTTGTACTACTTTTTTAACCCCCATTTTGATGTCATGTCTGAAGTGATGACATTGAAATTCTCCCTCAGAGAGATTCTAGCCATGATGGTGATGAGGTTCCTAGCCAACACATTTGTTTAAAGGTTTTAACTGCATGGTGATGTTTATGTTGGTAGTATGCCACATTCCAGAGATGGCATGTCTAAAGGAAAATTGTGAGGGAACGAGATGTACAAAAAGCACAATTTGCAAGCTGCAAGCTGCTTCTTGGTCTTTAGAAAATTAGAACATTATTAGCCTTTACTTTCAGAACTGTACGCAACCTTTCCGACAGGTTGTGCTCAAGCATTCATGGAAAATAATATTATTGTTAATAATATTAGATTAATGTGTAGATTCTACCCTGCTTTGTGTTACTTGCTAAATGCATGCATATAAAAGGTTTGCACCTACACAATAGGTTTATGATATATAAACACACAAACATGTTTGCATGTGTTATACAGAGACACCAGCTAAGGTGGTGTAGTATGTTGTAGCTCCCAGACAAGTAAAACAATAATGTTTGAAATGTCTAGTCACCTTAAGAGAGTCTTGCTCTCTTATTACAGAATGATAGGATTGTTTGGGGCTTTAAAAAAAAATGACATGTAAGTGCAGGTGTGATAAAGGTGTGTAAAATTATTCAGGGTTTGAGGAAAGTGTATAACAAATTCATTATAATAAAATCTGAGTCATCCACTGAGTTGTGGGCAGTTCAGAAAAGTGTAAAAAATATTTCTTTACATGATATGTAGTTGTACTATAGGATCTAGGGAATGCCACCAACCTAAATTGCTTGAAAGGTAGAGGAGGGTTAGATTCATGGAGAACAAGATGAAGAATAACTGCTAGTCAAGATGTCTACCCTTTTCTTTCTTTCTCTCTGTCTCTTTGCTGAACTGATCCAGCCTGGCTCTTCCTAATGGCATAATTGCTATGTAGAGATTTTTCTTCTCTCTTGATATTGTTTGGAATATCTCTTCAATATGGAAGGGTTGAGTAGATTTGCTGCATTTGCACCTTACATTCCCTTAGGCTATTCTAAGCCCCCCACTCTCATTCCAGTGCCAAGTTTTCTGAGTCATGTTAATTACAGGTGAGCTTATTTTTCATTGACAGGGATCCTAATTTTGCTGAATTCATAGAAACAAATTAAGCAAAAGAGCAATTAAAGAAGAATTATTAACCATGTCTCTTAAAGACAATTTCTCTGCAGAAGCTTTTTGTTTCCATTTAGAACCTGCTTTTGTGTAAGGAAGAAACCATTTAGTATGTCAGTAGTATTACAAGGCATAGAAAATCAATTTTCTTCATTAGTAAGCAAATAAAATAGATATGGCTAGGTGAAATTTACTATACACATTTACACCCACCCACCCTGATATTTAGTGACCTATCTAAAGCATACTAAAAGATGCTCATTAAAAAGCTTCTAAGTCCCTTCTATCATTATTTCTCACAGAGGATGAACAGAGAGAGAAATCTATGTCTCATCATACAGTCCAGCAGCTGATCATGGAAAAAGAGCAAGCATTGGCAGACCTGAACTCTGTGGAAAAATCATTAGCAGATCTTTTTAGAAGATACGAAAAAATGAAAGATGTTCTTGAAGGATTTAGGAAGGTGAGTTGCTATTAATAAAAGCTTGTAAACACATGTTTAATCCAGAGGTTTATTTGTTTGGTTTTTATGCCGCCTTATTAGTGCAAGTATTATTCTGGATGGCTTTCAGGTTAAATGTTAAATCCCACAACACTGCATATAACAAACATACATTCAAAACAATATGATGGTGCACAAACAGTAATTAAATCATAAATATAAATAATGCCATGAAGTCTAAAGTTCGTACAAAGAAATGAACAGCATGTGGGAGTTTTAGTTGTTAGCAGCAGCTCTAAATAATTCTGTCTTTGTCGATATCCTGAAAATGAGGACGGATGGACCATGGCATATCTTTGTGGGTAACTTGCTCCAGGAAATGTGGAGCACCACCAAAAGGCACAACTACTTGTAGTCACCATTTCGCTTTCTTGGAATGGTCACTTTTAAAAGCATGGATTGAGTGGAGGAAAAGATGGAATGAGTAGCTGCTTTCTGGGAGAGATGTTTTGACAAATATCGAGGGCCTAAACCATGGGAGGCCAAACTTATCACCCCACAGGCCTGATCACGCCCCCGGACAGCTGATCGGGCTGGTCACATGGTTCCTTCTGCCAGAAGCAGAAGTAAAACACGCCCACGCATGAGCAAGCGCTGCCATAAAACACATTTGCAGGTGTTGTAAACACTTTTACGACAGCTGTGGGGGCATTTATGTCAGCAATTGTGCATGCATGGGGCATGAGTGCTTCCGGGAGCAGTGAGGGCAGTGTGGGTTGGATGATCTAGCATCATGGACCAGATCCGGGCCACGGGGTGTAGTTTGTCTACCCCTGCACTAAGGGATTTATAGATCATAACCAGCACCTTTATTTGGGTGCTTAAACTGACAGAGAACTAATGAAATGTAATTTACTCATCTCAGTAACCAGTCTGGCTGCTGCGTTTTGGACCTGCTGAATTTTCCATACTGTAAGGGCTGCTCTCTGTAGAGCAGTGGTTCCCAACATGGGGCCCACTCCCCACAGGGGTACTTCAAATCCCAGAAGTCTAATTCAGTACATTAGCTGATCAGTGCTTTGGAGAATTGACTTAGGCTTCTGGGAATTTATTTAGTCATTTATTTATTTAGTCAAATTTAATATCCCGCCCCAGTCAGGTGAACCCGACTCTGGGCGGCTTACAAACATCTGTGTTAAAAAAAACACAAATTAACAATACAGAATCCTATGGGGCATATTACAATTAATTTTAAAATTAACTTTAAAATTTTGACTATAATCTACAGGATACTAAAAGGAATTTAAAACTTTAAGACTAAAAAGTTAAAAAGATTAAAACAACGAGAAGCAAGAGGGTGGCTGTCCGATCAGATCAGCCACCCAATATGGGATCCCACATTCCTGGATCCCCAAACTTGCCCTGCCAGCCAGGTTTTTAGGCCCTTCCAGAAGGGCAGGAGCTCTTTCTGTAAGCGTAGTTCCGTTGGCAGGAGGTTCCAAACATTGCAGATAACCTGGTTGTAATTAGTTATTTGAATGCTACCAATTGATTGTTGGACCTTGGATCCATTTACCATTGAACACCAATAGCAATTACACTTACATATTGCCCCATAGTGCTTAGTGCACTCTCTGGGTAGTTGACAAGATAATTGAAGTCCAAAAAA
The DNA here is from genome assembly GCA_030440675.1 of Furcifer pardalis. NCBI lineage: Eukaryota > Metazoa > Chordata > Lepidosauria > Squamata > Chamaeleonidae > Furcifer > Furcifer pardalis. The sequence continues at coordinate 226,099,403 of CP126890.1, read as the reverse complement.
CAAAGGTTGGGAAACACTGCTGCAGAGAGTGCTACAGTAGCCTGTTTTTGAAATTACCAATGTGAAATTGCTCTTGGTAGGCATTTCTTATCCAAGTAGAGCCACAACTAGGCAATAAGCTGAAAATCATAAAAGCTGCTCTAGCGCAGAGCAGATATTTGAGCCTCCATAGAGTGCCGGGTCCAAGAGTATCCCCCTGCTGCAGAGCTGATCCTTCTAGGAGCATGTTACCCCATCAAGAACAGGTAAGTTTCCCTCTCACCAGTCCAATGATCCTCCTAATAGTAGGACTCCATATTATCTGGATTCAGTTTTATTGGCTCTCACCCAATCCATTAACAAATTGAAGTGGCCTCATGTGTGCTCAATTTACTCTAGGCTCCTGCACTCATTTCAGTGGAGGATCTGATTGTCATGGAAGCCTTCTTGCTGCACATCACTTTCCACCACTGAAATGACTGGAGATAACATTGAGGGTAAGGGGATTTTCAGAAAGCACCCATGTTCAAGCTTCCTTCTTAAACGCAATCTTGTTTATAAAGCACTTGTAAGTGTAATCACATATACTCCATGTGTCAGGGTTTCGTTTTGCTAGCAAAGCTTGACCTAGTAGCCTAAAAGATGTCAGGGTGGATTATGCCTATGGGCAACTTCCCTGCTCTAGTTAAAGCAGATAGCGGTTACCTGGTATGGCCTTTTTAGACCTAACACTAGTAAACCAGGTGGTGGGTTAGGTAATACATTCTGACCTCTATTGAAGTTATTGGGTAACAATTGCTCACTGATTGAAATTTCTTCTTCTCAACCTTAGCTGGACCTGCTGTTTTATAGTTTTCTATCAGGACATGTCATGAAAGGTTTCCTGTGTATTCTTTTTTTAAAAAAATTTTTTACACTTGATGTGTCTTCAAAACAATTTGATCTGTGTGCTGAAAATCTGTAGCAATAATTGCTATAGGATTTGCCTGTTGCATCATGTGATTTAAACAGTAGTTAGGTTTTCTGTTTCTGTATTCTGTGTCAATTTAATGCCATAAAGTTTGAATGGCAACCCCTTGCCACCTCAGAAGCTGTAAACTATTTCCTGGTCCTTGTGCCCTCCTTATTTTCTTCTTTATCTTTCCATTTAAGAATGAAGAAGTATTAAAGAAATGTGCACAAGAATATTTATCACGAGTTAAGAAGGAAGAGCAGAGATACCAAGCCCTAAAAATCCATGCAGAAGAAAAACTGGACAGGTATTTTAAACTGTGGGCCCTGGAATTTCACCTGAAGACTTCAGTCTAATTTGTTTGCCTTTTTGGCCATCACAATCTCTTCGTGGCTGCCTGGAGAAACTTGGCCTTTTGTCTTATCAGAAACCCCCCCCCCCCAAAAAAAAAAACCACTGCAGCACTTTAAAGACTCCTTTATTTTTATTGTTAGCTTTCGTGGATCAAGTCCACTTCTTCAGACTTGATCCATGAAAGCTAACAATAAAAATATAGCAGTTTGTCTTTAAAGTGCTACAGTGTTTTTTATTTTATTTTTATTTTATTTTGTTTATTTTGTTTTGTTTTCTGATATGCCTGAACCACAGACTAACATGGCTACTATTCCAAAAAAATTCTGCCTTTTGAGATAACTATTTTCCTATTTTTCCATTGTTATTTCTCCTCTGCAAATAATGAAATGGAGGAAGAATGATCAGCCTAGATCAGGAGTGGCCAAACTATGGCATGTGGTGCCAAATCATCCAGCCTGGACTGCTGGAAATGGGCGTCCCCATTCATGCACAAAAGCACCCATGCATGCACAAGCACTGCAGTAAATGCAAACAGTGCTGTCATAGTTTCCAACAACCACTGACACATTTTATGGCAGTATTTGTGCGGGTGCATTTTACTTCTGCTTCCTGTGGGAGGAACCATGTGAGCAGCCAGATCAGCTGTCGGGGGGGGGGGGGCATGGTCAGCCTCATGGTGGGAAAAGTTTGGCACATCTGGACTAGATTGATTGTCTGAAAATCCTTCTTGGAAAGCTCTGTCAACTCATGGCATTAGATGTTATCTGGTGTGACACAGCCTAGATGCTTTTTAAAAAATTTTAAGTCTGATAATTTCTTGATTTCTCTCCAGTATCAAGTTTTGCACACCTGTAGTATGTTTTGTACAATTTTGGCCTTTATTCCAAGCAAGCAAATTGCCCTACTCCCCCTTGTCCACATGGTTAAATGTTGTTAGTAGACACCAGATGCATGACAAACTGTCCACGGCATTCATTCTCATGACTTGTGTTTCCACAGAGCCAATGCTGAAATTGCACAGGTACGTGGCAAGACTCAGCAAGAACAAGCAGCTTACCAAGCCAGCCTCCGTAAAGAGCAGCTGAAAGTGGATGCCTTGGAAAGAACACTGGAACAAAAGGTGACTCCCTGTAGATTGTGTCATAAACCTAGTTGTGGGGATAACATTGTGTTTGGAATTTGTGACTCCTAAATATATAGAATCGTGGAGTTGAAAAAGGTCTTTTAGGCCATCTGGTTCAAATCCCTACTTAATGCATGAATCCAAATCAAAGCTGATCTGACAATCCAATTCTCTCTTGAATGCTTCTAGAGTTGGAACCCTCACCTCCTCTCCAGGCAGTTGGTTCCACTGTCCTACTGCTCTAACCATTAAGAGGCTTTTCCTGATATTCAGCCTATATTTAGCTTCCTTTAGTTTGAGCCCATTGTTACGCATCCTGCACTCTGGCATGATTGAGAACAGATTCTGCCCCTCTTTATGATTATCTTCCAGGTATTGGAGGAGTGCTATTATATCCTCTCTCAGTCTTCTTTTCTCAAAGCTTAAACATACCCAGTTTCTTCAGCCTTTCCTCATAGGGCTTGGTTTCCAGTTCCCTTCTCTGTACCTGCTCTAGTTTGTTTGTATCTATGTTAAAGTACGGTGCCCAGAATTGGACACACTATGATCAGTTATTTACATTTGGAAATATAGAACAGGAGAATTCTGATTTTCTTTCTTTCTTTCCTGAATAAATAGTTTTACAGTAAGGCAGAGCTTTTGGCACATCAGCCAAGGACGAGTGCAGCTAGGGTTTCACTGTTATAAATAAGGAACTGATCGTCAAGAATCAGATTAGGATGAAAGTCACAATTAAATGTAAGCATACAATAGAATGTTCTTTTCAACTATCTTTTATGAGTAATAATTCATGCCATTTAAGTCAAGATCATGTGGTGGAATAGAACATATTGGAACACTCAGTTAATGAGTGATAGAGTTAATTTTTAATTTTTTGAAAATGTATTTGATTTCACCAATTATGGGTTCCATATTAAATGTGGAGTATGTATTATGAATGAAATGTGGGGATTCATCATAAGAGCTCACCCCTGGCAGCTGCTCATCAGTTTGACCTTAATAGTTCGATTGCATAGATAGGATGAGATGCAGACTTAGTCATAGGTTGAGTAGACTTCCTGCTTTCAGTGGGCCTGCTCTAAACATATCTTGGTCATAATAATTATAAAATGCAGCTTTATTTATCTAACCAGTTAATCTGACATGTCTCCTAGTTACTTGAGATAAAAGTGACCAAGGTTTGTCTGGAGAGGTCTCCATTTTGTAGATGCAAAAACTGATAAAGGTACAGGTTGTGTTCTGATTCAACATGGGAATTGATCTATTACTGAGATTGGGGCAGTTCTCATCCTCAAAGTTGACAATTTCTGCCCATCTCTTTACCCAACAGTAGAGGGTCAAGACTCCACCTTACTCCTTTTTTGCTTAACTTCATGCTGTGTGTGAATGAGTGTGTCTAAGGCACTGGAAGTAAGAGAGTGAAGCATCAGAAGATGGAAACATTTGTAACCTGTGAGGAAATTTTTCTAATTGTCTCCTGCATTGTGGAACAAGCAAATAGGGCCAGGGTAAACCAGTGTCTGAGTGAATGCCTTAGTATGTGTGCAAGCTTCTGAGTGTACATGCGCATTTGTGTGACTATTCCTTTTTGCCTCACCTGCCCCTGCTGCTTCTCAGCTGAGCCCCCATTTGTCATTGCTTCTCTAAACTGACTTTTATCACTACAAAAAGGTCCATGCATCGGGCAATATTAGAAGGTGTCATTTTTGGCTTGATGGTTTTGCTTCACAGATCAGCTTAAGAGTCCCCAGGAGATTAAAATGTCACATGGGAGCAATAGCACTAATTGGTACTAGGGTTACAATGCTGGCCTTAAGGGTGGGTTTGTAAAACTATTGAAAGCAAACAAGTGAGAATTTAGTATTCTTCTGTCAGTGCCAGGACAAGCCTCCAACGTCTCCCATTCAAGGGATCAGGGGTGCTACTCATCTGGACTCCTGTCTTGTTGTCAGCTAAAACAAAAGCAGGAATAGATATCTAATTCAAAATGTAAATACAGCTTTGTACTCATCAAAATTTCCCCTCTTTGTTGTGGATTTCTTTTTCAGAATAAAGAAATAGAAGAGTTGACAAAGATATGTGACGAACTGATTGCCAAAATGGGGAAAAGCTAACTTTTAACCAAAATCCCAGACTTCAACTTTGAGTGCAATATGACCATTGGCACACTGATGTCCACACGTTGATGTGCACAGGATCTATTTTCACTTTTTTTGTATGCACTACTGTATTTTCTTTCTTTCTTAATAATGTTGATTTGATTGTATGCAGTACTATGACTATCAGAAATCCTTGCTATTGTTTGCAGTTTTTTTTCCCCCTAGGATAATCCATAGCAAGTTGATCTCAAAAGTTCCTGTATCAGGGAGATTTGTCAACTTCTTTAATTAAAAAAAATTACAGTTGCTCATCCTAGCCTTCCCTTTGTATATGAGTTCCCATGTTGGATGTCTTTTTTTGAATTTAATATAAATGTGTATTACTTGCATGGGGACTCTTGCCTTAAGGAGTGTAAATTTGATCTGCATTTGATTTGTAAAATAAAATGATAATTTGAAAAATTAAAATAGTCTTTTGCAGGTCTTTATTTTTTTCTGTTCCAGCTTGGAATTGTTTCCATTTCTTTAAGGATAGCTCATAACGTATTCGTACTGGGATAATCTGTTTCTCCTCTCCGAGTATTTCTTCTTCCGTGTCTAGGCCAGACATGAAACTGCCAAAATGAAGAGACACTTTGGTGAGTTCATTCTGCAGTTCTTGTCGCCTGATCTAGTGTGAGAAAGATTAGCCGGCAGCACAAGGTTGCTGTTACCAGAGTATGCCTGATTGTGGTTCAAAAATACCAGTTTTCTAGGAGGATCTTTATGTGTACCCCATCCACGTTCTGAGTGAGTTACAGCCAAAATAAGAGGGAACAGAGTGGCCTGAGAGAAAGGAGGAGGATATAAATTGTGTCACTTCTCTTCAGGTCTTTGATATTACCATTATTTCAGCTCATCCCCACTAGTTCCTGTGGAAACTTAATTTGATGGTGAGCTTCTGAATCTGGATATTCCAAGCTCATATCTGTAGCCAATATACATTATGGATCTTTTTCCTAAAGTATCCCTAAAGTGCATGTAAAAGACACTAATTTTGGTGGTCAGATGAGGCTGTTCCAGTATTCCTGTTGCATGCAGTTCTGATATAGGATGCTTTAGTCCCTACTACTATACACAGCTTTTGGGGGACCATCATGAATTGTGCATTCGAAGCCTGAGTGTACAGTCCATGCCAGTGTTTAAAATTCAGCTCGATCCCTTATTGCTTTGTTGAAAATTTGCATATTTTGCTTATTTCAGCATAGGAGAAAATACATGCTGGTTCATCACAGTGGAGTGACTTAGTAGCATTTTTAAAATAGAAAATTACCAGCAAAGTCTCCAGCCTCTTGCATGTGGAGAGAGCCTGCTGATATGAGGTTGAATGCTTAGCCCCTCGCAGGATTAAGACCCATGTGTTGAATCTGTAATACCTGACGACTGACTCTATGAGTCCTATGTCAATTTGTGTCCAATAGTTGTGTTAAGTATTCTGCTTTACTTCCTCTTTTACCACTTTGGGTGCAAAGGGATTTGTATTAAGGGTTCTATTTAATTATTATTTTTTGCTTCAAGATATAAAGCATTTCTTGAGAATGCATATAGAATTGGAGAGGTACATCTGGCTTAACCATAAACAGCTAGATAAGTAGCATTCTACACACCTCTTTATCCTCTCCCTCATCTTCTACAGAGGATTAGCTATGCTGAATAAGCACTAGGGCTTTAATGACAAACAGTTGCTTTGTCTAATGATACCTTTCTTGGTGCTGCATGATGAAGCCATTCACCAGCTTGGTCCTCCTTAGCTTCCTTTTTACCATCCAAAGTAAGTAATTTCAAATTTTTCCTATTTGCTTTGGTATGTGTTATATATTTAGCATTTACTCTATACAATTATGTTATCACTTTAGTGAATCTGTTCAATGCAGATTGAATAAAAACAGTTCAGGGAATGCTTAGAATATTTACACTAATGTTCAGTTTTTCAGTGAACATTCAGTGGTACCCTCCCATCTCCCCTGTGAGTTTTTAATTTGTGATTTTTTAATCTTTTCTCTTTTTAAAAATCTTTTAATCCTTAAATTTTAACTTTTAACTCTTCTTAGAAGGGTAGGTATTTTATTGTGGTTTTTATTGATGATTGTTTTTTTAATTGTTGTTAGCCACCCTGAGTCATTCGTGAGGAGGGCGGCGTAGAAATATGATTAATAAATAAATACCCCTTATAGGACCATGAAGTTTTCATATAGTATTTGCTACTTTTAAAATAAATCTTAATGATTTGGTTTTTAAAAGTTTTCTGTTGCTTAAGGGTCACTAAAACATGAAAACCATGACCCTCTAGGTAAAGCTTTGAGACATGGCAGATTTGTCTCCTTAGATGCCAAGGAGTTTTCCACCCAGAATTCAGATCTACAGACATTGGGGTGGGGGGAGGTGTCCAGAAGACATTCAGAAATGTATAAAACTAAGAATGTATTGTCCTGCTAAGAATAAGATTATAGCTTTTGTCCAACCTTGCTTGCAAATAAGACTTTTATTTTTATTTTTAACTAATAGCAGGTGAAGCACTGCAGTGCTATACTTGTGTAGGCATGACTCATGAAGAATGTAATAGGCAAGGAACTGAACAATGTCCAGGGTACTCTGATGCCTGCGCAATCATCAGAGGACAATCAAGTAAGTGTCTTGATAATGGTGCTAATCCAAAATGTCGTTAGATCATTTACAGACAAGGAGCCTGGGAGCATTTGTGTGATGGGTCCTAGCTCCAAATATTACTCCAGTTTAGATCAGGCCTCTTGTATCAATATAATTTGGATAAATATCAATTTAGTAAACCCTGTGCATTCAGGGTGTGTGTATGTGAGGGAAAGAGAGAGAAAAGAAAAAGTAGTACTGGTTGCATTATGTGAGTTGGCCATTGCCATACTATCTTTTCTTTGTATATGGCTGGTGTCAGTGCATGGGTGTGGGTTCTTGGTCTAGTCTGTAGACTGTCCAGAGTAATGGTTGTCAATAAATCAGTGTAATGGTTGTCACTATGTGGGCTGGTATAACTTGCTTAATTGGGATATATGCAAGAACAACTGTTTAGATTATGTGGTGAAGCAAATAAATGCTTCGATTTTCATCCACTGTAATATAAGTTGCTGACTTTTTATCTGTCCACAAATACAACACTTTTACTTTCTCCTCACATGGGTAGAACCAGCTTAATACAGATAAATGTTGACTGTGTTATGTGATGTAGCATTCTCATCTCTTGTCATGGTGTGGGAAACCCCAATCGCTATTATGTTCTCAAAGAATTGTGTATAAATGTTATGTCCTTTGAAATCTAGTTAAAAGTAGGGAGTGGCTTCCTACCAGGAGAATGGTGCTATAATATATAATAGCTAAAATCCACTGGTATCATTCAACTAGAGTAGGTCTGTTGAAACGGTAGAATTTACATAGAGTGGCTGACTCACCAAATCCCTACTGATTTAGTGGGCCTACTCTAGTTGCAGCTTACTACAGAAGAAAGTAATAGAAAGTAAGAATACATAAAGATAGTTTTCAGTTAGCTGTTTGACCATTAGTGCTTGATTTGTGATAAGTAAAATATGTATGGTTCCAATCTTTTCAGAAAGCCAGGTCAGATATGATTTGTTTCTTGCAATGGCTGCATCTTTGCCTAGGGTAAGCAGTTTGAGGAAGCAAGACTGGATGTTCCCATTCCAGCTAAGAAGATAAAGAACCAGATAAGCATGGATGGTATAATATGTATTGGATTTGCCTCTGAATCTATTCTAGGTGGCATTATGAAGTCCTGTTCCTATAAGTCTTTCTGTGAGCGAGCACGGAGGGAAGGTTCCCGAGCCCCCGGAGTGAGTGTTCACTGCTGCTATTCAAATAACTGCAACGTCCGAGGCATGGGCTCAAGAAACAGTCTCTCGACCAGCTACTTCTCTCTACTTTTCTTTGCTATCCTGGGGCACCTGCTTTTTAACTTGGAATGACATTCGAACAGAGAAGAAGGACCAAGAGGAAGCTCTTAAGCCAGAGCAACCAGGCTGTATTTCAGTTATCGGGATGGGGATGGGGCCAGACCAAACATTCCTGTGGACTTAACACAAATGTCAAAACCAGTAGAATTGGAAGGTATTGCAAAGGTGAGAATAAAAATAATGTACACATTAAAACTGAGTTATCTTGAGCAATTAGATCAGGAAATGCAATTGAGGGATTTGGATGGTTGGAAAATCATGTTATACTCTTAGTTCTTTGAAGCCTGCAGTGGTCATGAATCTTGATATTATTCAGTGAAGGACAGAAATGATCAAGGTAAAAGAGTTAAACGTTTTTCATTAGAGAAAAATGATCATGTCAATAATCCCTAATCTCGACACTGGGCATTGTAGCTTGCTCCATTCCTGACAACTATAGTATAGATATCTTCGGCACAAAGACCTTTGTGCATTTACCCTGTACACACAAAGGAACCAATGTAATCCGGAACCTATACCATCAAGGTTCCAAGGGGTTTGTAGACTGAGAGGGAGACCACCTCCCTCCTTACTTTGCAGTGAGATGGCCCCTACGCTTAGACTCATGGGCCAACCTAGACAGGGTTCTAGATTGCATGATCTCTCCAGCCCTATCCCTGATGACTTTTTCACTCCAGCATTTGTGTTGTTTCTGTTGACAACTTGTGCTCTGTGTGCTGGCAAGGCACACCAACATGTTTCACACTAGACAGAGCAAGCAGGCTAAGCTCTAACCACATAACAATTCTGTAAGCATGTCTTGTGTTCAGAGCTTTATCCCATAAGTAGTTTAGCACATAACATATCTCACAGCTGCCAGTAGCAATCTCAAAGCAGGGTATAACATATTTACAATTGTAAAGGTCATCTGTATATATTACTAAGTGACATTTTAAATTGGATAATTGGATAATATAGAAATAAGAGTAGTTCACAGAGAGCCCAAATATTAGGTATTGTTTAATGTCAAAAACTTGTTGGAAGGCAAAAAGCAATCCAGTAGCCCAGAAAAGACTGTACAGTTGCATTGTTTTACTTACGCACCTTAATTTTATGCTATCCAAGTATGTAACTTTGATATAATTATGCATGTTAAACATCATACTGTTCTGAAATTAATTCAGGGTTTTAAACTGTCTTGTGGCACTGAGTTATTATGAACATGGCTGAGAAAGAAGTACAGTTTTATTCGGATGATCTCTGGTGCCCAAGTTGCAAAGCAAGATGAATTAGTAACACCATTTCCAGTCTGTAGACTTTTTTTTCATTCTTATACAAACTTACCTGAGAGTAATTCTTACCTGCATACAAAGGGACTTCTGAGTAGACAAATATAACAGCCTTAATGACCATCTTCAATATAACCAATTATTCATCGCTTTATTTGGTTGGGAGTTAAAAGAATGTGTCCTAGTATTGAATTGGATGCATCTAGGCATTCTGTTCATCAAAATGTCCTATAGTAATAATCATTGTGTGTAGTCGTTTCCAACTCATGATTATCTTTTCCAGGGTTTTCTAGGCAGACAGTACTCTGAAATAGTTTACCATTCCCTCCTACTGGTGGCCCTCTGAGATTGTGCACCTTGCCCAAAGCAATGCAGGTTGGCTTTTCCTCCTAAAAGAAACCTCTGATTCCACTGCCAGGTCCATAAACAATTGAGATATCCAACCAGCAAATTGTGCAAGCATATTAAAAATATATCGGGAGGGCAACTTGTGGTTCTCCACATTTCGTTATATTATAATTTCCATTACCGTAATTGGTAGCCAAAGAAGAAGGGTGATGGAAATTGCAGTTCAACAATATTTGAGGGGTAATATCTTTCTCACTATTGCCCTACATGTTTATATATAAGAGGAAATGATCCCTGTTCCTCCAAACAGTTCACATTTATGCAGAAGCTAATTTTGTACAGTTCAAAATGTATTAAATGTACCTAGTGAAGATAAAATTATATTTAAAAAATTATGCACTTCAGTTATAGTCTAATTTCGATGCCATTTCTCAAATTACTTTTTGCCAAAAATAAATAAGCCAGGCCAGAAAAATCATGTATCTATAGGAGGAGGAAGGAGAGATTTTATCCTGCTAAACGTTTTAGATACATTTCTACAATCCCTTACCATCAGGGATGAAGGCAAGACAAGTGGAAATTGTTAGTTCAAATTGAGGAGCTATAGAGTCCATTCCTTGCTTTGTAACCAGGGTGGGCAATTTGTGGCCCTTCAGTTTGGCTCCTATCAGCCCTTGTCAGCTTAGTTAGTAATGAGTATAATAAGTTACAGTTCAAAAACAAAAAGAGGGCTATACATACATATTCCTGTTGTACTGATCTTAGGAGACTATGCAAGTCAACTTTGCCTCTGGTGTGAACATCAGAAAGTTAACCTATTTAATGTTGAAACAAAGAAGAGTGCAAAAACACGTTGAAATTCAAGAATCAAACATTTTGATGTACAGTCAAAACTCACATAAAGAGTGCCTCACTTAAAGAGTAACTCACTTAAAGAGCAGAATTTTCTCTGAATGTTCACTTCGCTTAACAAATAAAACCAACCAAAAACTCACTTAACAAATAAATCGGGGTTCACAATCCCCCCCAACCAGAAATCACAATTGGTCACTTAGAATGGTGTTTCGCTTAAAGAGCAAACTCGCTTAAAGAGCAATCCTGTGGAACGCATTATGCTCTTTAAGCGAGGTACCACTGTAGTTTAAAGCATCAAGACTTTAGACCTAAGCCCTTTATCAAATTCTAACAATCCATTCTGCAATATTTTCAAACCAGAGAGCTACTGAAATATTTTGTTGGTACTTACTTTAAGCCTCGTTAAGGTAATACAGGAATGAAAGTATGTGGGAGAAAACCATCTGCTTCACCCAACCCCCTTTGAAATTGGTTGTGTTGAGAAGGGATCGAACACTTTTGGAAGCATCACCAAAGTACTATCCATGCAGTTTTCCCCTGGAGTAACTACTCATATAGTTATGTGCCATCAAGTCAGAACTGACTTGTAGTGATCCTGATAGGGCTTTCAAGGTAACTGAGATATTTAAGGAGTGGTTTTGCCTGTTCTGCACCCCCCAGTGAGCTTCTATGGCTGAGCACAGAGTCAAACATAGGCCTTTTAAGTCCTAATCTAGCAGTGGCCAACCTTTTTCACTTGCTGGCCTGACCACACCCCTGGGCAGCATCACGGGCCAGACCACGCCCTCTGGAAGGGGAAGCAGGCACATTTACGGCTGATGTAAATGCACCCACTTTCACATTTACACCAGCCCTGGGCATGTTTGTGCGTCCATGGGTTCATTTTACAGATGATGTAAATGTGCCTGCTTCCACTTCCGGGTGCAGCGAAGGCAGCAATGGGCCACATGGGATGGCATCGGGGGCCAGGACTGGCCCGTGGGGCATAGGTTGGGAGTCCCTGTCCTAGTCTGTCATCCACTACACCAAACTGAGTATCAATCGCTGATATAAATGAGGTTATGTAATTCCCATGTTAGGAAGCATATGACTTACAGCCTTGTTGCACAATGCTATCCATGTCTGTTTATTAAAAAGGCCTATTGAGTTCTGTGGAGTCTATTATTGCCGACCCTTGGCTTCAGAAACCAAATAAGATACAATTGTTTTTATAAAACAAGCTGAAAGCCATGTTTAGAAACAGATTTATTTTACAATGGTTTAAAAGCTGAAGGTGTGATACAATAAAGCAGCCTTTAACAGTCTAAGTAAGCATTGACCCAGCCTAGCTTCCTATGAGAAGCTCCACAATCAAGCTGTTGCCAGAGGAGGAAACCCATATCTTGTGTTTGTATCAGTATAGCATGACTGGTGGGGTGTGGAAAAGGGTTTGGTGAGGATCTCAAATTTGAGACAGGCTCATATGCGAAGTAGCAGTCTTTCCAGTGGCCCCAAGCCATCTGTATAGAAGTATAGACAGAGTCACATTTTCGTAGGCAATATGAGCATCTTAACTGGTTATACTGGTTTGTTTCTTTATTTAATGAATTTATTTTAGTGATTAATACCTACAGGTGCCCTTGGCATGTTGGAAAGCAGCAGTTGCTTAACATGCTGGAGCACAACACCAGATGCATTTTTTTTTTTTGGCATACTGTATATACTCGAGTATAAGTCTAGTTTTTTAGCCCCCCAAATAAGGACCAAAAAGGGGACTTGACTTATACTCGGGTCCATGACCCCGAGGGTCCCAGCATGAGATGGTGCAAATTCAAACATACATTTTAAAAAAGCACTAACATGACCGTAAAAACTCATAAACATACCCACATAAATGTCTAAATTAATTAATTTTACCGTATTTTCATGTATTTTAATTATTGAAACTCACTAGCAGCTGCTGCATTTTCCACCCCCAACATACTCTGGTCAATCTATTTTCCTAGTTTTAGAGGTCCAAATTAGGTACCTCGATTTATATTCAGGACAACTTATAGTCGGGTATATACAGTATATATTTCTTTAATCTGGCCTTTAACCAGAGGCGTAGCTACCGCCGTATCTGCCGTATCAATTATACGGGGCCCCCAATGTGCGTAAGCAAAACAAATCTTTACCCTTCCTAAGGGCCCCCAAACAAATTTTTATACGGGGCCCCGCCAAGGCATGCTACTCTTCTGCCTTTAATTCCAGTGGAACTCAACTGATAATATTATGTACATTGCCATCAGTTTGATACTGACTTATGGTGACTCTTTCCAAGGTTTTTTCTAGGTAGAGAACACACAGAAATGGTTTACCATTTCTTTCTTCTGGTGGCACCCTGGGATTGTGTAGCTTGCCAATGACTGCACGCGTGAAAACCACTAAGCTACCCAGCCAACTTCAGTTGATAAATGCAGCTATAATTTCAACTACTACTTTTAAGTTAATTCATTATTGCATGTATTGTATTGTATCATATCTCAGTTAGTACTATCCATGAATATAGCAAGGAATGCCAAATGGAGTTTCAGAGAAATCTTTGCTAACTCCAAGTATTGTAGAAACACCAAGCAAGGGAAAATCCCTTTTTTCATCAGCTAACCACTCCTCACCCAAACAGAAAGTGGTTGTCATGGTTGTTTTTCAACAAGCATGAATGGTGCTGCGTACAAGAGGGGATCCTACTATGATTGCAGGCATTAATGTCAACATTCAGGCTGTCCTTTTCCTATGTAAAACTCTGCATTCTTTTTCCTGCTGGCAGCCTTACCCACTGATATTTATTGAGATTTTGAATTGTAGATACAGAAGTAAACAGAGTGGTACCTCGCTTAAAGAGCATAATGCGTTCCACAGGATTGCTCTTTAAGCGAGTTTGCTCTTTAAGCGAAACACCATTCTAAGTGACCAATTGTGACTTCCAATTTAGTTGTTGAGCAAAGTTTTGGTTGGTTTTAGTTGTTAAGCGAGGCAACCATACAAAGAAAATTCTGTTCTTTAAGCAAGTTAGTCTCTAAGTGAGGCATTGTTTATGCGAGGTTTTATTGTATCTCACATTCATAAATGGGTTGCTTTTTAAAGATTTGAATATTCATGAAGTCTTATCTAAGATATCAGCCCAACTTCCTGATGCATTGTAGATATCTATGAAATGAGGGAGCAGTGGGGCGCTCCAGCTTTGCATGTAGGTGTTTGTTGGTTCTTCACTAGGTAGAGGGAAACTGCCTGTCTGAAAGTCTAGACAACCATGTTCACTCATTGGCAAAAAACTGAGTTAAATGGTTTAAAACAGGGGTGCCCAAACTTTTCAGGGTGTGGGCCGGACACACAGTTCAGGGGCCAGTCACTCCAGCCCATGGGCCGTAATTTGGGCAGCCCTGGTTTAAAAGTTTGACTTTTTGTTTGATGAAGTTTATCTGACTAAATTACTAATGTGGTTCCAGATGCAAGTTGTCTGCCCAACCTGTCTTTAAGACAACCTCTTCCCAGTTTGATGTTCTCCAAGCATGCAGGACTACATAATCATCCCCAACCAAATAAGGTTGGGAATGGCTATCTTAAGGTGTTTGTTGGCTATTTGTGCTTCTCACATTTGGCTCTCCTGCTCAAAGCTACCAGCCCAATTTATTAATCATTGCATAGTGACACATACATATTCACTTACTTTCATTTCATATCCTAGTTAATAGTGCTAAGAAATCAGGTCCTAGCAGGGCACCTCATATATATTTCACCCATAGCAAGCTATTGGCCATGCTTGTATTTGTCCGCCCTTTGACAGTGTTATGTTGTAATATGTTTTTCACAGCCATTTTGACATAGGACTGTAGAAGCAAAAGAAACTCAAGTCATTAACCTCATGCCTATGTATATAATTTTTATTTATGATGGAAATTAATAAAATTGATATGTGATGATGTGTCATAGATGTATTGTTTCTGAACTCAAGATGCGAACTTTTGTACAGCTGATGCAACTGATTAGGAATGATCATCTTCTTTGGGTTAGATACACCCTGGGCAACTTAGTTACTGTTCTAAACCATCCAAAAATTGTATCACTTAAGGACTGGCTCAGTTGGTTAAGATGCTGAACTCAACAACTAGAAGGTCGGAGTTCGATTCCTGAGTACTGCATGATAGAGTGAGCTCCAGTCTCTGTCCCAGCTCCTGCCAACCTAGCAACTTGAAAGCAAGAAATTGCAAGTAGATAAATAGGAACCACTTTGGTGGGAAGGTAAACAGCATTCCATGTTGAGGCATGCCTGCCACGTGTCAACGGAAACATCTGTAGATGCAGACAGCGCTAGCTCTTTGGCTATAAACAGATGAGCACTGAACCCTAGAGTTGGATAAGACTGGCTTTCGAGCATGGGTGACCTTTACCTTTACCAGTTTTACATCTCCAGTTAGTCTCCATGGCTGAGTGTTCAGAAACACCAGTAAAAATGAGCTGCCTTTTAGAAGGCTATTTTTCCTTCAAACATGCTAAAAGATGATGCTCTCAGCAGACAATAGAAATCGTGATGAAGATGGCTTCCACTTTCTGGATGAAGAACCACATCAGGACCTGCAATGTGCCTTTTGATACACATGGATAGGATACATTAAAATACAGATAATGGCTATCCATGCTCCATTATTTTAATTAAATGTGTCTTTCTGATCACATTCAACTGCAACTAGTTAAATACAAATTTGAGCAGGAGCAAAACATTCATGGACAATAATTCAGAATAAGAAACTACTGTTACTGTTGTGTTGGGGTTTTTCTACTCATACCTACACACAAAAGGAAGATCTTAAGTAGTACTTTATTCTTTGTGTTCAATGTATTTTTAACATTCTGTGGAACAGGCATATTTTCTGGATCTCTTAAATGAGAAATGAGTCGCATTTCCATTTTGGCCCATCCTGTGACAACTGGTTAAAATGTAGGATTATCAACAGCTGCAACTGATCCTTCTGCTGGTCCCACTGAAGTCAATGCAGCAACTGATTATGTCAGTGATGGCGAATCTTTTAAAGACGGAGTGTCCAAGGAAGAGGAGGAGGCAAGTGGGCAGGGACTGTGTTTGCACACACACCCATGTGACGGTGTGGCATTCCTCTGGTGAAGTCATGTAGGTGCTCCCTCCCCCCAGTGGGTGCTCTCTCTCTCACACACACGCACACGGGTGCACCTGTCTCCTAGGAAGGGTAGGTGGGGGATCTGGTTGACCCACCTCACCCTGCCAGCACCTCCCAGGTGGGATTTCAGCCTCCCCTATCCCCTACCCATTAGTGGAGGGAGAGAGGTGGTGGAAAAATAGTGCTGGTGGGGTGGGGCTTCCCATCAATGGCACATGTGCCAGCAGAGAGGCCTCTGTGTGCCACCTTTGGCACACATGCCATAGGTTCACCACCACTGGATTATGTCCTTTAATCTCATGAAGCTCTAAGTATGACTAATTTTAGTTTGAAAAAGCACCCTACAGGTTTTAGGACTTATAGGTATGTAGATTATGGTATTTTTATACTCCACCACTCCTACACAACCATTAAATTTTGAATTATTTTTCTACAGATAATAAAAATTTACTCACATGGCTTTATTCTTTCTTACATGCTACTGCTAGGATCTATCAGTGTTTCAATGTACATTTGCTCCTGAAAGACAGTTCTTTGCAGAGGTACTTTCTCCTGGCTTTGAGGAAGAGAGAGTAGCTATGCTGCATTGTGATGCCATAGTTAGAACAATATGATGTAATGGCAAGTTGTGTCTACAAAGACATCATAATTCATCACTGCTCTATAAGCCTGGAGTCATTTTTCCTTAGGAGAGAGACAAAGTAGGGAAACGAGAAGGAACTTATAAGCCTTACTTCAGGTGTCGTCCCCCTCCCCCAATCATCTCCAACAGACTGCTGTCCAAAAGCCAGCACACTGTTTGTGAACACCTTCCGCCATGGCTCGCTACAAGCGTCTCCACACAAAAACCCGGAATTCCCTTGAGTTACTCCAGCCAACCTCTTTTGTTCCTGAAACTCCTGCTTTAGTTTCTAAAGCACACCTGTAAGTAATGGCAAATGCTTTCAATATACAGTAATACCTCGGATAACGCTAAGACTTGGTTCCACAATTCTTGGTGTTATCCGATTTTTAGTGTTATCCGATGCATGTTAAAATCCTATGGGATGGATCGGATAACGTTAAAGCTCCATAGAGATACATTGTAACCGCACAGGCTTTAGCGGTTGTTATCCGATCCATCCCATAGGACCTTAATGTTATTCGATTCAATTTTCCTCCTCAGATTACTTAACGTTATGCGATTTTAGTGTTATCTGAGGTAAAAGTTATCCGAGGTATTACTGTACTTGGAATGAGACAGTAGGAAACGATTAATCTGCTACTGAAGGTGTTTCATTATTTGTTTCTTAGCAAGGTAGGTCTGTGGATCAAGAAACTTTTATGATGACAGATTCTGTCAGAGAAAGGCACCAAGGCAGCAGAGAATTCTCAGGGGTGTGATAATCCCAGTTTACCTTGTCTTTTATAAAGTTGTTGCCTATGGCCATTAGTTATAATGTTAATTATCCCTTCTTCAACTTCACTAAAATGTGCGGGTTGCATATGTTAACTGGATAACATACACAAATGTGTAAACTTTCAATGAAAGTTGACAGATTACCAAAAATGGTAATATTCAGATGGGTGGTATATAAATCTAATCAATAAATAATAAAAATGTGCCACGAAGAACAGAAGGATATGTCCTCATCTTCCATATGGAGTAAAAAAAACTCAATCCATTTCACATTTTGGTCTCTCAATTCAGCATTTACTCCCAACTAGCAAGTAGATAAGGCAACATTTAAACAAAGAGTCCTGGATGTTAACATTCAAACCAATATTGAGTCAATTACAAAAAATAGGTCCTTGAAATGGATGGCCTAAAATAAAAAGTACAGTACAGTAAAACCTCATATAACACTAAATCCTGGTTCCACAAGTCTTCGTGTTATATGATTTTTCGTGTTATCTGATCCTCTATGGGATCCATAGAGATACATTGTAACCACACAGGCTTTCGCGGTTGTTATCTGAAGCATCCCATAGGATCTTAATGTTATCTGATGCAATTCTTCCCCCCAGATTCCTTGATGTTATGCGATTTTCGTGTTATTCGATACTAATGTTATATGAGGTATTACTGTACTGTATTTTCAAATTGAGAAATATTTCACAATGGGGTTGACTCAGTATCCTAGAACAGCATTTACCAGAGCAAGAATGGAGCAGTTAGACAATGGTTAAATATGGGTGAGTTAACCACATCCCTTACTGTGAGAGAACTTGCGTCTGTGGAACACCAGAAATAGACAATATTGCACATGTTCTGTTTAGTTGTCAATTATATACCACAATAAGAGCCCAGTATCTACAGACATTATTAGACAAAATGAAATACTGTACTGTAACTGTAATAAAATACTAACTTCAGGGCACAAATAAATATGTAAATAAAACTGTCAAGTTTATAGTTGGGGCTGTTCAAAAGAGAAGATGTTTTATTGATCAGATAAGGGGTTGAATGCAAAGTGATAAATTTTATTGATCATTTTATTGAGTAAATTTTATATCTCATTTTATTGACATTGTAACATGCTTTAACTCTCTATGTAATCATATTTTACCTAATGTATTTCACCACACTTTAACCTGATACTGGTTCAGAAGTGCAGTCACAAAGTTACAACAGACACACACATACACTTTCCTTCTGGAATGTATTCCAAATTATAACTTCGCTGCAACAATGGAAAGGACGGATGTAGGAATCCATGAAAAGGGAAGGGAAACTTTGCTTTTTGGAAGCCAGTCTCCCCATCTACTTCCTGCACAGCCATGAAATGTAAGGGGAAGTGAAATGTAAACGTTCCTTCATTTGTATTGCATCCTCCCATGAAACAACTATTTGCACCTGTTTTATAATCATGTGACTTACCATTCATTCATTCATTCATTCATTCATTCAATTCCTCTAGTCTTTCGAAATGTCTAAACTCACCTTCATCCCTCAAAGGGCTAAAGGATTTTAATGGCAATAGTGGAACCCCTCTCCCATGAGGGAGATTCAGGTAATCAAAATAAGTTTTGGGGGACATCAAGCTTTCACGATGTGTATGTGGTGGGTCTGAGCCAGACAGAGTCTCTGCATCTTCATTTATGAGTGTTACAAAAAGGAAATAACATTCAGCTGCAAAACTTTATGTAACATATCAAATGAAAATGGTTTATTTTTCTGTTTTGTTTATATGTACATGAAAGAGAGAAATGACCTTGAATGGAGAATAATGTTAATTCAATAACATTTCCACTTCTGCTTTTCTTCTTTGATGTATGCACCATTGATGGCATTTCTTTCATCTCCAGTTATCTCCTGACCGCTCCATTTGTATCTCTGGGAGGACTTTCCCCCAAAGAGAAAGAGATAGCAAAGGTAGGTGTGCCAGATAAGAACAGAATGAAATTGCTGATCAGCCTTGCAACAGCCTGACGTAAGGTTTGCCCCCCAGTTTGAGCTACTGTGGCTCGGAGCAAATTTAATTCCATGGAACTTTTTTCTGAGTAGATACACATGGAACTACACTGCTAATTCACTCACAGGGACTAGAGCAGGGGTTCCCAATCTTTTCAAGCCAGGCCCTGGGTCACGTGCTCTCAGTTAACTTTGAGGGCCAGATGGCCATTTTGCCCTGCCTACATGATGGGGGTGGCCATTTTGTCACAAGAGCTTCAAAGGGGTGGCCACTTTGTTTCTCGAATGCTCTAGGAGGGGTGGGGGACCCACATGAAATGGTGCCATGGGCTGGATACAGCCCGCAGGCCTTAGGTTGGGAACCTTTGGACTAGAAACTGCATAGCCACATGTCTGCAAAATTTGACATGGACAAATAGAAAAATTATGCCCTTCAACTGCAACTGAATATCCTGAAAACAATAATTGATACAACAGGAACCCACAATCAATATTTAAAATTCTTCAACATCTTCTGCCCCCGGGACCAATGGTGGTTGGAAAGATTATTTTTTAACAATAGCTCTCAAAAAATTATCTCTAACATGGCCACTAGCTTCCTAGGGCAGAGATCTAAAGACCTTCCCAGCTCCACACCTATAAGCAGTATGAAATTTCTTCTTTCTCTAGGCTTATGGTAAAAAATTAATGAAAACCTATTTTGTCCCATCCTCCATTCATCCCCATCTTCTTTCTTTGTCCCACCTCTTCAATCACAAGTGATGTGGTTTCTTGTCACTTCTTCCAACCAGCTGCATGCAGCCCATCCTGATCTGTGGTCCTCTAAGAAACTGGCTTTAACATAGGGTCTACTAGTATTGTGGGGCTAGCAAGCACATTTAGAACAGTGAGAATGTATTGTGACTGCTCTCAGAAAATGAATGCCATAAAGTGGCACATTTATAAAATGGCTACTATAACATGCATAGCTAACCCACAGGAAACAATCATTTCCTAGAAAGCAAGCAACAGATGTTTAAAGGCAAGTAGCATGTTGATGAACTTAAGTACAAGGCAACCCACCCTGAGGTTAATGCAGTGGTGGGATGTCAAAAATTTTACTACCCCACCATGATGTCATCACAGTGTGGGTGGAGCTAACATCGTGACATCATGACATAATGGGCAGAGCCAACATCATGATGTCATGATGTTGTGGGTGGGGCCAAAGGAAAAATAATATAAAATAAAAATAAGCACACACACGCACATCCCTCAACCCACCCACAACACAAACCCATAAAATAAATAAATAAATAAATAAAATAAAAAATACATTACAAAACACCCACCCACCCACCCCAAACACAAACCAACCAGAGCTTTTAAACCAGAGCTTAAAGCTTATTCTGGCTAATCTTTCTCACACTAGGTCAGATGGAAGGAACTACAGAATGAACTCCCCACAAGATGGCTTCATTTTGACACTTTTCAACTTTTCAACAGTTAAAGAAGTTAGGTACTAAGTCTTTGCCTAACCAGTTCTCTAGGATAATATGCCTTAATGTAAATGTAAAACAGCTGTACCTCCTTAAGGGTTCTCCAATTGGAACAGCACTTGGAACAGCACAGGTGTAGCTTATTGATGAGGTAACTCCAAGACTTTACTTAAAAACCCCAAGCCAGGCCACCACGCCTTTTTAGGAACTGTGGTAATATGTCAATATAGGTAAAGGTATTAAACACACATTAAAATACACATAGACACACCACATCCAAAGGTGAGTCACTTACCTTGGGGAGCAGGTTATAGGGAGCTTCAGGCTAGCAGCTTCTCTTCCTCCTCCCCGCTTGGGAGGACAGCAAGGAGGCCGTGCATACGCACCAAGCACTGTAGGCATGCATGCACACCAAGTGCTTGGCACGCATGCGCAGTGGGGGAACCAGTGAAAAGGTAAGCCCCGAAGGTGGTTCCCCCAAAAGCTGCTACCGGTCTCCGGGACACTGGGAAAAGTTACTACCAGTTCTGGCGAACTGGTGCGGACCTGTTCCATCCCATCACTGGGTTAATGGCAGTTGTAAGTGGAAAATCTTCTAGAGGGAACCAGGTTGGGGAAGGCTGCTTTGATCTGGCATCCTGTTTCTTACAGAGACTAGCCAGAACCCCCACAAACAGAGCCTGGAGGCAACAGTTTGGGAATTACTCTCCTACAAGTAATATCCAGCTGCATGTTGCCTCTGAAACTTGGCCTCTTCCCCCCATCCTTAATTAAAATATTTCAGTATAGATGTTACATTGTTTGAGATCTATTTCTTATATTTTAGATTGGACTGCCCTTGAAACCACGTTTCTTCCGCAAGCAAGCTGGAATCACCAATCGCTGCCAATTTCCATCCACCACAAGTTGTGACCTACTAGGAATTACACAAGCTAGGAAGGCCACCCGTGTTTGTCTCAATGAGACTCTGATGAGAATAATGTCAGGTATGCTGCTAATTTAAAAATACTGATCACTTTTTTTTAAAATAATGGAAGCCCTCTTATTCACCTTCTGTCAGGCAAAATGATTGGCTACATTTCAGCTCTATGATATGGTATAAAAAACATGTTCCTCAAAATGCAATATAAATCTCTGAAATGACTTTTTTGGAGCAAATATCCATTCAAGATTGCTCCTCTAAAAGCAACTGGGGATGTGAAAGAATGTGTTTGAAAGCCATAGAATACATTTATGCATGAGAAAAGAAAAAATAGTTTATTTCATTATCCTCCCCCTCAAAACTAGGAATAGCCAATAATTAGAAGAAGAAAATCCTTCATGAATGAATGCCTCTGTATTTCAACCATACCAGGAGTTTCTTTTACTTTAGCAATAGCAATTACACTTATAGTGCTTAGTGCCCTCTTTGGGCAGTTCACAGGTAATTAACATTTTGCCCTCAACAAGCTGGGTACTCAATTTACTGACATCGGAAGGTTGGAAGGCTGAGTCAACCTTGAACTCTGTCAGGATCACATTCACAACATCAGCAGTTTTGGGGGCAATACACCACTTTAACCACTGAACCACCAATGCTCTTTGAACTTGATTTGCTTTATTTCATCTTCAGGAACTCAGCACAGGATTTCTTTGAAGGTAAGCTCCACAAACAGGAAAAAAACCCCTGTATCAATCACTTGTCTACAATATTAATATGCTTTTACTCTGATAACGGACACTAATTCCTGGCCTAAGTCTTATTCCTATGTGCTCTGTATAGAGGTTCTGTTTGCACAATCAAAACATGAGCAGTACATTGTTCCCCTAAACCCACTCCCCCCTCTGATGAAGTGCATGAAATGGGAAGCAGGAGAATAAGGTTTAAATTCAAATACATGCTATACAGTAGTAGGATGTCAAAAATTTTATTACCCCACCGTGACGTCATGTAGGCAGAGCTAACATCATGATGTCATGAAGTGGGCAGGGCCAAATAAAAATAAAAATAATAAAATAAAAATAAACACACACGCAAACCCCCTCAACCCACCCACCCACCCACAACACAAACCCGTAAATAAATAAAATAAATAAAATAAATAAAACAAAAATTACATTAAAATACACCCACCACCCCAAACATAAATCAACCCACCCACCCCAAACACAAACCAATCACTTACCTGTTAGTATAAGTCTCTGGGCAGCACCATGTAGCAAGATGGATATGGTCATCGTACTGGTTCTCTAGGATAATATGCCTTAATGTAAATGTAAAACAGCTGTACCTCCTTAAGGGTTCTCCAATTGGAACAGCAATTGGAACAGCACAGGTGTAGTTTATTGATGAGGTAACTCCAAGACTTTGCTTAAAAACCCCAACCCAGGCCGCCAGGCCTGCCAGCTGCCAGGCCTTTTTAGGAACTGTGGTAGTACGTCAATATAGGTAAAGTTATTAAATACACATTAAAATACACACAGACACACCACATCCAAAGGTGAGTCACTTACCCTGGGGAACAGGCTATAGGGAGCGTCAGGCTAGCAGCTTCTCTTCCTCCTTCCCGCTTGGGAGGACAGCAAGGAGGCCGTGCATACGCGCCAAGCACTGTAGGCATGCATGCACACCAAGTGCTTGGCGTGCATGAGCAGTGGGGGAACCTGTGAAAAGGTAATCCCCGAAGGTAGTTCCCCCCAAAAGCTGCTACCAGTTCTCCGGGACACTGGGAAAATTTACTACCGGTTCTGGCGAACTGGTGCGAACCTGTTACATCCCATCACTGATGCTATAGCAGAGCTAAACACTACTTATCTCCAAACAACAACAACACCGCGACAAAACAACAAAAAAGAATTGAATCAAAGGCTTGAGCAAACAGGAAGGTAGTTTGAGCACCATCACTGTTACTTCTCTTCAAGTTTTAACTAAGTCACCATCACTACTACCTGGAGAAACAAAACTTAGAACAAATAAGCGGTATTTGTTCATTATGTACAAAAACATTAGCAGAGCAGAAGAATGTATTGGGAGAAATGACAATAAATCATTTGCTGAAGTTGAAGTTCTCTGAATATTTTCTTAAGAAGTTATGTTAAACTCGGAGGGACACATGCCAGATGGTATCTGCATAGGATGGGTTGTATATTTCATAGAAACATAGAGCTATACATTAGGAAGTCACCCACTTGAACATGCTAATGCAGGAAGTCGATAAGCTAGACCCATGATGGTGAACCTTGGCACTCCAGGTGTTCTTGGACTTCAATTATCAAAAGCCCAGGTCAGAACTCCTGCTAAACCATGTAGCAAGTGGCCATCTAGCTTCTGTTTATAAAACCTCCCAAAAAATGGCTTCTCAAGGATGTCGATTCTAAAGCCAAACAGCTCTTATCATCAAAATGGTGTCACTCATTTTCCTATTAGATGTGTGCCTGCTCAACCCTAATATGAACAACAACAACAACGACGACAACGACAATGACAATGACAACAACAACAATTCAGGTTCAAAGCTCCACTCAGCCATGAAATTTCACTGGTATCTTGGGCCAGACTTCCTCAGTTTGGTTGAATTGTTGTGAGTGTAAAGCAGGGGAAGGAGGGCTACGAACATTACCTTGAGCTCGTATGAGGAAATACTGTACAGGATATAAATGTAAATAGAAACCAAAGAAGTAAGAGCAGAATTAAAGATAGCAGTCCTGCTCCTGTTTTCACTTTAAACACAAGGATATCTTCCCAGATTCATAATTAACTGTATTGCTCTGTTTTGCCTCTAGTTACATACCAGAATGTATTATAATATCTGCCATAGGTAATGTTGAAAACATCTGTAAGCTTTGTTTTTCAGGGGGTACACTACTGATTGTCTTTTCAACTTTAAACATGACAAGAAATATTGTGTATGCTTCACACCAACAGTATACTTTGAGTACTGCTGCCCTGTTACCCTTGGTTCACAACCTCTGATATTCTGCTCTGAAAACAATGCGGCCTCTGGGCTAAAAAAAATCTTCTTAATCCCTGCTATATAACATGCTCTTCTTTGCTTTGACTTTTCAGCTGACACACCTGTGTCCCTACGTGATGAACAAGAGGCTTGGAAGACATGCGAAGAAATTAAAAAAAAGTCTAGTTCACACATCTTTACAACTATATCTCCAAAACACAAACCTAAACCCAGGTAATAGCCAATGGTCATTTATCCATGGAAAAATATAAACCAGTTTATAGAGCAGGAGTTCTCAACCTTTTTAAACCAGGGGCCGGGTCATGCTCCCTCAGACAGCTTTGGGGGCTGGATAGCCATGTTGCTCTTACTCCACCACATGGCACTTCCTGGTGTGGTGGAGTCGAGGGCACCATGGGCCACATCTGGCCCATAGGCCACAGTTGAGAATCCCTGTTATAGAGGAAATACCCCTTTACTGCCCACTGTATAATCCAGGGTAGGAAAATATCTTATTTGCAGTGGAGAAGATAACATTTAAAAATAGCTCACTGATATGGTACCTTCAATTTTGACAATATGGGCTCATTAGTAGAATATGTACAATGGTATTACCCAGAAATTTTAGCATCACTCCCCTTGTGCTTTGTGCTTCCTTGTCTCCCTTTTATTATCATCCAACTTGCTTTTATTAACAAAATTGTAATCTAGAATGAAAAATAAACTAATAGTAATAATAATTTTAAATTACAGTGAAGCACAATTGATATTTTTTAGAAAAATCTTCAGTTCTAAATATCTATCAACAGATATGTATTTAGGCTTATTCTATTTTAAAAAAAAGTCTATATGAAAATCTCACAGCTCCACATCTTGTTGGAGGCTGGCAGTTTGGTGACTAGGACCAAAACTAAAGACTTTCTTCAATCTGAATTGATTTCACAGTAGCTTCTGTTGCCGGACACAACACAACTCTTGCTTGGGTGTAATTTTTGGAATTTGGTGATTCCCTTATATTAGCAGAATACAAGGCTCTAAATAACATTTGCATAGAGAAAAGTGTAATACTGTATAAAGGTAAAGGTCACCTTTGCTCGAATCCAGTCGTATCCAGCTCTAGAGTTCAGTGCTCATCTCTGTTTCAAAGCCAAACAGCCAGCGCTGTCTGCTTCTGCAGACGTTTCCATGGTCATGTGGCAAGCATGACTAGACACCAGAGTGCATGGAATGCTGTTGACCTTCCCACCAGTGGTCCCTATTTATCTACTTGCAATTTATTGCTTTCGAACTGCTGGGTCAGCAGGAGCTGGGACAAAAACGGGAGCTCATTCCGTCCTGCAGTATTAGGGTATCGAACTGCTGACCTCCTGCCTTCCGGTCAGTGTCTTAGCCACTTGAGCCTCCTTACATAAACACACTTTGACAAAAGAGTTCTGGCCTCAATGTTTGAGTCCACACAATTTTACTGGGGAATTGATTTCAAGAGTCACACCAAGTTCAAAATCATATAAAAGCTTATGGGAATTTTTAAAATCTAGAGCAGTGGTTCCCTACCTTTTTTGGCCATGCCCTATCTAAGCATCTCTAAAATCCTGATGTCCCCCGACATATAATTCTTATTCTTCAAAAAGTGAACTATTCACAAGTAGGAAGTCTAAAAGGCCATTACTGTTAATAACTCATTCTTGAATTGCCCCCCCCCCCGTTGGCATGTGATGGTCAGCCTTGGCATCCCAGGTGTTCTTGGACTTCAATTCCCAGAAGCCCAAGTCAGCATACCTACTGATCAGGGCTTCTGGGAATTAAAGTTCAAGAACATCTGGAGTGCCAAGTTTCACCATCACTGGTCTAGAGCATCTAGAACTCTCAGAACTCTCCCACACAAACAATTGTTTGATTAACTATTCTACTGATCTGATCTGACCTGTCCATTCACAGATATCCCACTACATAGTTTACTCTCCCACCTATTCTAATTTGTCAATTGTTGCACAGGTTCATTTTTTTAATACTTGTATTTCCAATATATCATTTAGTGTACCTAGGAAAATAAAGTATATCGTCATGTGCTGTAAGTATTGGGCTTCTCAACTCTGAGAAAGTTGAGGAAGACGTTTTTCTTCATTAGTCAACTTCTTGTCCCTCTGTTTACACCAAGGATTTTATCCCATGATGGACACCCCAATGAGATGCTTTTCTCTTTCACGCAAAAGATCACAGAAGGCATGGAGCCAGGTAAGTAGCACTGCTTTAGACATACAAGCTGGCGTAACTGGCCTAACATCTCTAGAGAAGTAGCTGAAGCATATAATGGTCCATGCTTTTTGTCTTTTTCTTCAGATGTCACACTGCAGTGCTTGGGCTTTGAATGGGAACTTCATCGCATGTACTTCTTTAAATCCAATGTCCTCTCACAGCTTCTTACTCAAGCTGTACAAAATGGTGACTTACCTATTAGAGAAAGCAGTGCCACAGCCAAAAAAGGTATTGAAATAAATTCCATACTGCACGGGTCCCCAACCCCTGGGCCATGGACTGGTACCGGGCCACGGGCTGTCCTGAACTGGGCCGTGGGGTGAATGCCACTGGGAGCCCTGATGATAGCTTTCTGCCTTTAATGTGCTCCACTGGGTCTGCCTGGTGAACAGAATGAGAGAACAGGCTTCAAACACAGCAGATAGACAGGTGGTCGGGCTCCTCCTCCATGTTGCTTAACTACAGGGGGCTCCACCCCCTCCTGTGTGCAGTGTGATTGCACCATCCAATCCCACCACTCCCTCTTACCAGTCTGTGAGAAAATTGTTTAGTACGAAACCGGTCCATGGTGCAAAAAAGGTTGTGGACCCCTGCTGTAGTGTATGTTTGTTTAGTTAGTGCCTTGATACCTATTCCTTGTGGGCTCAAATGAGCCATTAGTGCTGCATCTTTTGTGTGTGTGTGTGTGTCTTTAATATCATATAACCCATAAAACTCTTCCTGTATTCCCAATATTTATTTATTTTTAGCAGAACTCAGGTGTTACAGTAAACGACGTCTATTGTCTGGCCAGAGATATAAAGACATGTTTGAACATAAGCAAAGCATGCCCAAAGCCACAATTTCCTTGGAGATAAATGATCCAGATGTCACACGAGTTGGTAATAATGTTTTTGCCTTTGATATGAAGATTAGCTGCAAGTGCAAACAATGAAGCCTTATAGATTGGCTGGGGTTGGACTAGGTGTTCAGTTCTACCTTGGGCTATGGGATGAAAATAGGTTATGTTTCTCCTTAGAATACTTGCACTTTCTTTTCTTGACAGCTGGGGCTGCTGTCTGAGGCTGACGTGAGTTGAAATCCAACAACATCTGAAATGTCACAGGATCCCCTGCCACTGTTTTTGAACCTAGATAATGTGTGATGTCAGAGTGTGATGTCAGAGTTTTAATTTTATTTTCTACACTCTTCCTTTTCATTGGGTTAAAAAAGGGGGTTCAGAAAATTTACTATTTTGGGTTCCTTCTCCCAAAATTGAAGCCAGTATAGCTGCTGGATATACTGACTTGAAAATTCTGGGATTTGACAAATGGGAAAGGGAGATTTAAACTTACTCAACTTTCTCCTGACTGGCTGGATAGCCAGTGGTTGGAAGTTCAATCCCCCACTTTGCCTTCTGCAAGAAGAGCCAGACAGTGTAGTCATGGGCAAACTGCACAGTCCCAGGACACCTGAGAAAAAGGAAGTGGTAAACCACTTCTACATACTCTCTACCTAGGAAACCTTGGAATGGGTCACCATAAGTCAGAATTGACTTCATGTCCCAGCATTTGGGGACATGAAAGGAGCCTTATTTGGGTGTTCTCTGAGTGGAGTTTCTCCCACAAAAATCCTTTCAACCCAGAATAATTTCTGACATAAAATTATTATTATTATCATTAACATAGACCCAACTGAGGCTGCATATGCTTGTCTTCAAGTTTTAAAAAGTAATTTTAGACTATGAAAGACACAGGTAAAACATGGCTTGACCCTTAACAAATACAAGACTTATAGTATGGATATGCTGTTCCACCCAAGACAAGCTAATGTTTTGGCTATCAGACAACCTCCCAAGTCCTAACTAAAGAAACAAGAGATGGTTTTGCTGGTCCTGGAAAATTGTGTGATAGAAAATTGTGCATTAATCTTCTATTTATAATTACACAGCTGTTTGTTATAGAGCAATACAGCAGCAAATATACAGGTAGTGTTAGTTCATATTTGCCAGGAGAGTCAATTGAAATATTTACAAGAGGGGATAGAATATGTATAAATGAAACTGTGTGCAGATTCTCTGATGTGCTGTCTGGCTGTGGAGATGCTTTTATATGTTTAAGAAGAGACTGTGTGAGAGGGGAGTTCACAATTTAGAGAGTAAGGGTTTTTTGTTTGTAAAAGCAGTTATTGTTAAGTCAGAATCTAAGAGTGAAGCTATGAGATAATTTGCTAAGAGCTATGTGGTTAGAAAGCCAAGGCATCTGTTTATATAAAGAAGCTGTGAAATCTAATGTATGCACTTGTCACAACTTGTGTAAAAACAAACATCCTTTGAGGCATATATAAGGAACTTTATGTGCTAAAACTGTAAACAGAGATGTGACAGAAAAGAACCAGAATTTCCAACTGTCAGGTGAAAAAACCCTGACAAATTATAATTCTGAAATTTTTACTCTTTTGAAAATTTTTAAACAATAAACTTCTTCAGGGTTTTAAACACTGGTTATTATTTATGACATCAACCATCACAACAGTGATGGGATGTTACCGGTTCTGAACGGATCCACAGAACCGTTATAAGGATTTCCGGAGGGGTCTCCGGGAGGGTAATATCGGTTTTGAGGCGTCCGGATCGGACGCCTCACCGGCAGAAAAAAAAAAAAATTTAATTTGAGCCAAAATGGCTCCAATTCAGTGCGCATGCGCCAGTGGCGTCGCGCAGCGTTGAGCCGCCTGGGGCGAAGAAGAAAATCGCCGCCCGCCCCCCCCCGCTCGCTGCCCCCCCCCGCTCGCCCCCCCCAGGCAGAAGGCGCTCCCTCCCCTGCTGAATAGTGGGCACCCCCCCCCCTGCCAGCCCGCCGCCAGAAGTTCGAAAAAGGTAAAGATCGCGGCTCGACTGCGGGGGTTAGCTGGGATCCCGAGGGTTCCCCCCATCCTCGCCTAATCCCCGCAGAGCCGTCCGCGTGCACGCCCGAGGATTCAAAAGGGTAGGAATACCCTTTCGAATCCTCGGGCGTGCGCGTGGGCAGCTCTGCGGGGGTTAGGCGACGATGGGGAAAACCCTCGGGATCCCAGCTAACCCCCGCAGTCGAGCCGCGATCTTTACCTTTTTCGAACTTCTGGCGGCGGGCTGGCAGGGGGGGGTGCCGACCCACCCACCCAGCCAGCTTGCCGTCAGACTGGGCGCTCGTCGGGGGGGGGGTGGCGCCATAGCGGGGAGCCCCTGGCTGCTGGCTGGGTGGCTGGGGGGGAGGAGGTGGGCAGCGCGCGCGTGCAGGACTTCCCAGGTGGAGGGCGAGCCTTTTGCTGGTGATCGCTGCTCGCCTCCGTCCCATTGGCTTGGGTACTCCTTTAACCGGCCTCGGTCGCCAGCAACCGGCTAGGCATGCCTCCTCTTCCTGTGGCCGTTGCCGAGCGCCGAGGCCCAGGGCCGCCCGCTTAGGGTTCCGGCCGGAAGGCCCTGGGCTGCCCGGCTAGCTGCGCCGCCTCCTCCTGCGGCCACCGCCGGGAGCCGGGCCCGCCCGCCAAGGGTTCCAGCCGGAAGGCCCTGGGCTGCCCGGCTAGCTGCGCCGCCTCCTCCTGCAGGAGCTCGGTCGCTTCCAAGGGTAAGTACTGTTTTGTATTGTTTTACTTTTAAGTGAGGGGTTTGTGTTTGGGGTGGGTTGGTGGGTGTTTGGGTGGGTGGGTGTATTTTTATTTAATTTTTATTTTATATCTTTCTTTTATTTATTTATGGTTTTGTGTTGTGGTGGGTGGATGGGTGTGTGCGTGTGTACGTGTGTGTTTTATTTTAATTTTTTAAATTAATTTTTTATTTTTAGGCTCCGCCCACAACGTCATGACGTCATGACGGTGTCTCCGCCCATGATGTCATGACGTTGGCCACACCCACGACGTCTGTGACGTCAGGGAGTGGTATAAGATTTTTTATCATCCCATCACTGCATCACAAGATATTATACAATGCATACTAATGGCTGGGCATATAGTCATGTGTCACCAAAATAACATAAGCTGTGTGGTGTATTGCCAAATGTGCAGTTGCTGTTTTAAAAGGGGCAAAATAAACCCAACTCTTAGCTGTAACAGTACTGAAGCAATAGCAAAAAGAAAACACTGTCTGTCTGTCTTGTCTTGTCTTGTCTTGTCTTGTCTTGTCTTGTCTTGTCTTGTCTTGTCTTGTCTTGGGGTAAGAGATGGTTCACAGGAAGCAAGCCTTCTTTACATTTTAAACATTAACCCCAAACAGTGCATTTCGGGGGTTGTCATTTTGGTGGCAGCACACAGGAGAGAGAGGAAGCCTCAGGAAGAATGTATATGGTATGTCGTGTCATGTATGTATTGACTTGCGTATTCTGATCATGTGCAGCCTTTGCTATTGCACTGCAGAACTTATACAAGTCTGAACCAGAAGTAGATGAAGAAGACATACTGGGAATCTTGGCAGCTGCAGAACTATTACAGTTTCCTAGCCTTTTTTTGAAGTAAGTTGACATTGTTTCACCCTCATGTATATCACTTTGGACGTGTGAACTGGGTTGTGCAATTACAAAACACTGGATTTTTTTTCTTAGTTTGATACGTTCTATAGCAGGGAATTTCAACCTGTGGCCCACAGGCCGGACGAGGCCCACGGTACTATTTCATGTGCCCCCTGCCTCCAACACACCAGGAAGGGCAAAATGGCTGTCCGGCCCCCAAAGTTGTCTGACAGAGTGTGACCCGGCCCCCAGCTTTAAAAGGTTGAGAACTCCTGTTCTATAGAATCACTGTAGGATCAGTTGAAACTTTGCATATCTGGAAACTATTTTTTATGAGTCACATTGATGCAGTCACACATGCAACATTGCCTGTATATTGGTCTTAATCACTCAAGCAAGGTGTTCATATCCAACTGTTATACCAAAACCAGGAAAGAATCTCATGGCAGCTTAAAGATGGACAGATTTTATTTGACAGAAGATTTTGTTGGCTGGTGCCCACTTGATAAAGTAGTCTGCATTCCTCAAAACCATATCCCAAATAAAACTTATTGGTATTTCACATGCCACTTGAGTCTTTCCTGCCATTATTAGTTAATTATTGCTTTCTTCAGCTGAATATTAAAGTACAGTAATAGTAATTATATCGTACAGGGAAATCTGAAGGGCAAGTTTGTGTACTGTGAAGAACAGGCCTGGTGATATAATGATGTTTGCACCTTATAGAAATGTACATATATACATATTGATTTTCTTCTTCTGCCCTATCAAAATCTTGGATATCATCATGGCGATCAGCCATGAAGACTGTCCTGAGAATATAATGCAGTGGCCTTTCATCTGCCTTCCACATTGCAGTGTGATACTCGTATCACTGATTCAGTTCCAAAAGTCACTTTCTGGTCCTGAGCCCTTTTGGTACACAAAGTCCTCCTCAGCCCCAGGGCAGTATTGATGAAGCTGCAGCCCTCCATCAAGATGAATTCAAGTGTGATTTAATCCACTTGAGGATCATCACCCTTCCCTGTGGACTTTGCCACCCAAGCTATTAGTCCTCAGGGTTGCCAGGTTAGTTAACCACCACTTGGCACTGAGTCACTGGCAGTATGGTCTACTCTATTACAATAGCAGGATAACCTGGTCAGACTGGCATATTGCTTTTACTGGCTGAAAATTTTGGTTCTCTTGGCCCAGCTCTCCTGAATTCTGCATTATTAGAATGAAAGAATGGTAGAAATGCCCTCCAACTTGGCAGCAGCACAAGTAGACATCCTTAGCTGCCAAGAGATGTGGAATGAATTAACTGGGTTGTCCTTTTACTGGAATAATCAGTCATATTTTTAAAAGTGCCTAAGATTGACACATTTACCTTGGCAAAGACAATTTTGTCTCAGTAGCTGATGAAGTAAACACACTGAGAGACACTTTCATAGGGAAATATCATATTTTGAGCTTGGATTAACACAAATTCTAGAACTGAATTTGTGTCATTCTACAATTAAAGAAAAATTGAGAAAGTAACGTTTAAATGCCTTCATTTTATTTGCTGTACATAAATTTCAACATTTATTCTGTGGAAAATATACATTTTTGTGCTTATTTCACAATGTGTAATATATTGTATTTATAAAGTCGTGTCCCCCCCCCCCATGGTTTGCAGGGGAGGGGGAGTTTTTGCCATTGGAAATGTCAATTTTAATAACTAAATAAATAAAATTGGGAAATAGGTCTGAACATGTGTTTGGCAACTCTGTAACCATAAGCTGAGAAAAAGATAGGGCCGGCCCTACCATTTGGCAGTATCAAGCAATTTCCTGGCTGGAATATAGTGAGGGATGAAGAGTGGGCACATGCTCTGAGGTGCAGTGGAAGATACTATACAACTGATTTAAGTGCTGAACCAAGAGTCATCTACTGGTATTCAGCTTTTTTATAGAGAGTAGGGAAGCCTCTTCTCCACCCTGAGCACCTAATCAGATAGCAAAATGTTATGGTCTGCCTCTGAACAATTGTAGTGGCTACTGCTAGGGTCCCCAACATTTTTAAGCAGGCGGCTGGATTACGCCCCATGAGACTGTTTGGTGGCAGCAGTGGTGGCGGTGTGTCAGTAGCAGTGGTGGTGGTGTAGCGGTGGCAGTGGCAGCAGCGGGACCACCCCCAGCCACCCACCAATCCACTATTGCTGCCCACCCCGAGCCACCCATCACTCCCCCCACTCCACTTCCCTGCTTACCAGTCTGGAAGAGCTGCATGGCACCAAATCATCTGGCCCATGATCTCGCAACAGCCGCTGCTTCCTCTTCCATTTCTGCCACCTCACTCCTTGTCTCCTCTGCTTGGCTTACTGTGTCCCTAACACTGTTCTATACCATGACGGATGTTGTAAGCCTTACGAAATCTGCCCTGCTATGGAGCAGTTAGGGACCCATCAAGCAAAGTAGAGTAAACTAGGAGTGAGGCGTTGGCGTTGGCGGTGGTGGTGGAGGCAGAAGCAGCAGTTGGAGCAAGGCTGGATGAGTTGGTGCCACTGGCTGAATGCAGTCCACAGGCCGTAGGTTGAGAACCCTTGGCCTACAGAAACCAGTATCCTGAAGAGGTTCAATGCTTGCTTGTTTTTCCCTTCTTTCCCTTTCTTGCAACTGTTAAATTTTAAAGGATGTTCTTGATAGCATGGGATTCCTGTAGCAGACCAGCTAACATTTTTAAAAAAGGCAAAATTAACTGACAAAGTAGATGAATAGTGTAAGATGGTTTTTTTTTTTAAAGAGCTGCAAGAGGAGAAAGTCAAATCCTAATATGGTTCTGGTATGGAACCCTTCCACTCCCAGTGCAATGATCTAACACATTTGTAAAAGTGTGTGTGTGGGGGGGGGGGTATGAGTGTGCGCAATATACTGAAAATCCTGATTACATATCCCAAGCCCTGGCAAAAATCAACATGCAAAAAAGGGGCATGCTAGCCTCATCCCTCCTCCGTCATTGTCATCTTTTTTTTTTTTTGGCAATGCCTGAATGGGACTTTAGTCTGACTCTAAAACAAATCACTATACTGTATAGTAAAACGTGGCATAAAGAGCAACTTGCTTAGATACTAACTCACTTAAAGAGCAGCATTTTCTCTGAATGGTTGCCTCGCTTAACAACTAAAACCAACAAAAAACTCGCTTAACAACTAGATCGGGGTTCACAACCCCCCCCCCCCAAAGAAGTCACAATTGGTCATATAGAATGGTGTTTTGCTTAAAGAGCAAACTTGCTTAAAGAACAATCCCATGGAACGCATTATGATCTTTAAGTGAGGTACCACTGTACTAAATTTAAGAAACATCAACTTCACATGCATATTTCACACCAATGGGGGCTTCCTGTTGAAAATAAACAGTAGCTGGATTGTAATCTTTGTAAATTCCTCCCCCCATCACTTCCCCCTCCCCCTAGATAATTTTGTTTTTAAAAGGATACATTTTCATCAAGGCTGCAGGAGAGGTGGTAGGGGTTAAATTCTCTCTTGACTCTATTTTAGCCCTGAGAGCAGCTTAGAACAGTTTCTCCGAGACCAAGTACTGTATATCTTTTCCCAAGAGACTTTCAGTTTATGTAACCAAATAGTTTTGAAGATCAAGGAAGCTTTTTTAAAAAAACTGTTTCTCCCAGCAGCAGTTCTGCTAGTGATTGTGTCTTTTAGGTTAAATAAAGGTGTGGAGAAGAAGATCCAATGCTTAGTCTTAGATAGGTGGTACTCATAATTTGGAATGTGACCCACAGAGCAAATGACAGAACCCACACTTATGCCTCTTAGTTCTCCATCCACAACTTTCATTTACAGCCTGATTTCATTCTCTCCAGGTGTATACAAGTCATGAGAAGGAGCATTTGCTCGGCCAGTGTCTGCAGCTATTATTCTGCAGGCTGTAAGGTGAGCTGCCGCCTCCATGGACATTTACACATTGAGTTGAGTTCTGAGTAACAAATCTGCATATAGATTTATCATGGGCCACATCTCATCCGCGACTGGGCACTCCACATTTACAACTTGGCACATGTTGTCTGTATAAGTCAACAGAGACTCTGCATAGTCATCAT
The DNA here is from genome assembly GCA_030440675.1 of Furcifer pardalis. Taxonomy (NCBI): domain Eukaryota; kingdom Metazoa; phylum Chordata; class Lepidosauria; order Squamata; family Chamaeleonidae; genus Furcifer; species Furcifer pardalis. Next base: position 226,063,692 of record CP126890.1, on the reverse strand, counting down.
TGATTCTTTGGAGCTGAAGGACACCTCCACTTCCTTGCTCTGTCTCCCTTCCCAGCTCATTGTCACTTAATGCTTAGGCAGACCAGGTCTTCCCTTATGTTCTCATATGCAAGATGTTCAGTGAAACACATAGAGCAGGGACAGCCAAACTATGGCCTACAGACTGGTCCCGGCCCATAGTGCCAAATCATCCGGCCTGTGCCACCTGCACTGCAACCGGAAGTGGAAGTAAAATGCGTCCATGGATGCACAAATGCTGCCATAAAACACATCTGTGGCTGTCATAAATGCTTTTACAACAGCCACAGATGTGTTTTATGGCATCATTTACGGTGGGAGAAACCACGTCACTAGGCTGCTCAACCACGTGACCGGCCCATGGCATGAAAAGTTTGGGAATCCCTGACTTAAAGGATGAGGTCATATCCTCTAGCCATGCCCACCAGAGACACCTACTGGCTAATTCCCATTGCAGGTACATGTAATAGGAGGTTTAGGGAGGGGGAAATGCAGAATGAGCCATTGATAAGAGCACAGCCACCAGGTTTGTTGACTTTGGGGACTAACGGGTATGATCTTGCATTCATGGTGATTACTGAACACACAGGAATTTTCTGAACACAGCTTCAGTAGCTCAGGAAGGAAGTTAACAATAGCCATTCTAAAGAAAACAGTGCCTGTCCCCAGGTCAGAAAATGCACTGCTCTGCTGAATAGTGACAGCACAGCTCTCCTTCTTAATACTCATCAGTACTTTATCAGTACTTTATGTATATATATATACTTTATATACACACACACACACACACACACACACACACACACACACACACACACACACACACACACACACACACACACACACACTATAGGTCTGTTTCACATTCAGTACAGAAATGACACTTGGGCCAGTGGTGGGTTGTCAAAAATTTTACTACCCCACCATGATGTCATCACAGTGTGGGTGGAGCTAACATCATGACATCATGGGCAGGGCCAAATAAAAAATAAAAAATAAGCACACACACACGCTCCTCAACCCACCCACCCACAACACAAACCCTTTAATTAATTAATTAATTAATTAAAAATTACATTAAAATACACCCAACCACCCAAACACCCACCCACCCAAAACACAAATCAACCCACCAATCCCAAACACAAACCCGTCACTTACCTGTTAGTATAAG